>OX328113.1:31223151-32423151 GCA_946811185.2 Hippopus hippopus
GCTTCGCTACTTGCAACTGCAAACGACACGTGTTACACAGCTTTTTTACCTTCATCAAAGATAAATTTAGATTCAATTTTTGATATTCGTAATATTGAGCGTCATGATATAAACACAAGTCAGTTCGGGGCGATATCTGAGGAAGCGTGGGGTTTCTACGAGGGACCTATTTCGAATAACGTGAATCCAAATCAAAATTGGACTATTACAGGTGTTCGTCAGAGTTTCAGGTATTTTCATCATAAACGACAGCTTGTAAGGTCTTCTTTTATTTTTAAAGACAAAATAAAAGAGGATGTTGCCAGTTTTTTCTCCAAAAACTTCCTTCATAATAAAACCAAAGTCGGAATTCACGTGAGAAGGGGTGACTTTTTGAATGAAGATAAAATGAAACACGGATATACGTCATCAAGCGTACAATTTATACTCAAAGCAATTACATATTTTAATGAAACATTGAGGAATAAAGACCTCGCTTTCATATTTGTGAGCGACACCATACAATGGTGTAAAGACAATATCAATTTGACCAATGCTTACTTCTCACCAATGGAAGACATTGGTAAGGACCTATTTATTCTCACCCAATGTGATCACAATGTTGTGACAAGCGGAACTTTTGGGTGGATGGGGGCGTGGCTAAACGAGACAGGGACTGTAGTGTATGACAGATCATTCCCTAAAGAGAAAAGTGAATTGTGGTATGGCCATTTAAAAGAACACTACTACCCCGATTGGTGGATCGGCCTATAGAAGAAAGCAAGACGGCAAATAGTCGATTACATTCTTTTAGGTCCAGCCGAGAAGCTCATTGGTTAGCGTATCTGGCTAATAATCTGGTGGTTGCAGGCTCTATACCCGGTTGAGGCAAACTTTACGCTTCTCACCTCTGATGCATGTGAGAAAAGTAGTCAGTGGCTTGGGAAGAAAATTGTGTCAGTACTAGTGTGAGAAAGCCAGGAAACACATGCTTAGGTGCACTGACAGTTGTGATATGGCCTAAGCTATCAAAATGGCGTTAAACTCTAATACAAAATTAAACCTTTACCAAACGACATTTCAGACTTGTTCAAATTGAAAGCATTTGCTGACGACAAAATATATGTAACTCAAAAACTGAAATAAGTCGAAAGTCCAGAAAATATTGCGAGAAAAGGAGCAATATCTTGGGAAAAAGGTGTTGCAGTAGGTGTGATTGATTTTACGAGAAGTGAGAATTTTGCTGCATTTTTTTCTGAGAATCTTTTACATCTTAGTATATCTTATCTACATTTACAGGTACAAATTATTAAACGACTTGGTATACATTCTGAGACCACGCATGTAACGAATTGACCAATCAGCGATTAGTATTTCAAAAATATATATCGAAGATACAACTCCAACAGTTGTATATCTAAATATAAATTGATAGTATATCCTGCACGTGAATTCCGAAAAGTTTTGTTTGCTATATCGAGTCAGAGCAAAATGTACCTATAGCAGTAAAACACAATTTGGAAAATGTGATGCAGGGAATAGGATAAGGCTTTAAACGATGGGTGAGTGCAATACTATTCTAAGTGCGTATACAATATACAAGCACTTAGAATAGTATTGCACTTACCTATCAATTTACTTAAGTAACCTCTTCAGTGAAGTGTGTTTTTGACAGTAGAAAAAATAAGACTCCAGTAAAAAAAAAACTAATATTTACATTAGATGATATCACGGCGGTTAGTGAACCGATGCATATGTTTCCTGCCTTTCTCATACCATAACAAAACAACTAGGCAATTTTTCTCTATAATTCAAAAAGTAAAAATTCATTTTAACTTAAAAATAAGAAATTCCGATGCGTTCTTGAGTTTGTACGTGAGTTTAACGCTGTTTTAATAGCTATAAGGTCATATCACGGCGGTCAGTGGACCTATGCATATGCTCTCTGGCTATCTCACACCAGTACTGACAAAATCTTTATTTCCAAATGTCTACTTTTCTCACATGCATCACAGGTGGGAAGCGAAAAATCGAGGGAAAGACAGCTTGCCGCAATCGGGTATCAAACGTGCAACTACCAGCTCAAAAGTCAGATATGCTAGCCACTGAGCCACCAGGCCGGGCAGAAATTCACGTACTGAACATACTTGATTAAAAAAAGCATTATTTCTCAAAAACATTCTATGTTTTTCGTAATAAGATAGAAAGTTCAGTCGAAACGTAAAAGGGCCATTTCACCGAAAAATCTTCCCGGAAGACTGAGTTGCGATCTCAGAGCGTGGCTTGATCGCCGCAGGTCGCAAGAAATCGGCGGTTGAACGAGGGTTGGTCCCGTCTTGGTCTTCCGTGGTCGCACAAGGTTGAGAAAAGGTCTTCCAGAAAAATAGATCGTAGCTCGGTTTTTTGACATGTCAAAAAACCAAGCTGCGACCTGTGCAACCTGGAAAATCGCAGATAGAGCGTCGAAAGATCGTGCAAGGTCGAAGAAAGGTCGCATTGGTCGAAGGACAATCGAGGCTAGATTGGAGATGAGCGAGGCGCAGTCTTATGGAGCGAGAACTGATTGCGCGCATAGTCGTGCTGCACGACCAGTCCCCGACCTTCTCTCGATCAATGCGACGTTGTTTCGCTCTTATACGATCAAGCTTCGCTCTGCATAACCTTTAAGCCACGCTTTCTTGAAATTCATGTATAATATTGCACGAAAACAAGCATCAGTCATATCTCTCTCAGCTGTCGACGCCAGCCGGGTCCTACCAAAGTCTCTAAATGCTGATAATAGCTACTGTCTTTGGCGCTCAGGATTATAGGATAGCATTACGACTAGTTCGCCAATGTCATGATAATGTGACTGGGCAAGTGCTGGTTTAACTCTTTACCAGACAACAAAATTTTAGACTTGCCCAAACTGAAAGCACTAGCAGACAACAAATCAAATGCGGCTAAAATGGTTGTTTTTATTTCTGAAAGTATGTACAACAATGTGGAAAAAAGTAGAAAATGTTCATTTTGAGCATTTTCTCTATTTCCCACAATGTTTTCCAAATCCTTCTACGTCAGGGATGTAAAATCTAGGGCTCATCTTTGAAAGGGTTGATATATTTATGAAAACACTCTGCTCACGACCGCACTTTCTTGAGAAAATGTGACCTTCACCTTTGAACTCGACCTTAATCAAATAACCTATGACGTAGTTTGAGTACTTAGGAAATTATAAGTCGGAAAGATTACAGACAGACGGACGCACTGACAGACGGACAGACAGGGGTAAAATGATATGCTCCCGATTATTTGACGTGGGAGCACAAAATGCTGGACAACACGAGTTGTAAAAAAGTCCGTTGAATAACTGACATGCTATTGATAAGGTCTTCGACCAGAGCTCCAGAAAAGAGGGTGTGATGAGATTTCATAGGAATGTAATTAAAATTGTTTTCCATCGAAACCTTTTTTGAGGGCACTCATTAGAATCGTCTCGTCGAACGATTCTAATGAGTACCCCCAATATAGGTTTTGGACAATTATTTAGGGACCTAAAAGTTGGGTCACTTTCTCTTATCTGGAGCCCTGTAAATTCAATCAATTACAAACAAACAGTTTTTAGAAACCAAGTTTTACTCCCTAAACCACAGCAATTATAAAACAGTCACAATGTTAGCAACAGAGTGGTGCACTAGTTTAGATACCATAAAACTTAAAGAGTTCAGTTAGACTTATACAGTTGATTTGATTAACTCATCTTACGAACAAAGTCCGTAACAAAGAAACAAATGAACAAATGCATGGCAGAAATAAAGGGACCGGGCAGGATTCGAACCCTAGAACGCCCGGACGAAAGGCCAATACCATAACCACTGAGCTAAAGAGACATCTCTCTAAGTAGATATAAACGGAGAGTTCTGGGTTTTAACCACAAATTTGATCATCTACGAAAAAGCTAGTTTTTTAACCATGTGTATGCTTAAATTAACATTTTAACCATGTGTATGATTAAAATATTATACCAACCATATCCCTGCTTAAAACTAAAACTAACCATATCCCTGCTTAAATCTAAAACTAACCATATCCCTGCTTAAAACTAAAACTAACCATATCCCTGCTTAAAACTAAAACTAACCATATCCCTGCTTAAAACTAAAACTAACCATATCCCTGCTTAAATCTAAAACTAACCATATCCCTGCTTAAAACTAAAACAAACCATATCCCTGCTTAAAACTAAAACTAACCATATCCCTGCTTAAAACTAAAACTAACCATATCCCTGCTTAAAACTAAAACTAACCATATCCCTGCTTATTACTACATCCCAACGATTCGTATTTTTAGCCCATATAGCTATATGAGCGAAATTACAACATTTTTTACTTCGTCATTTGATATATATTATGCCCTATACGTAGTAAATTTTCTAAGATCTGCGTCTTTATCTTAGTGTGTCCCCAAGTTAATGTATCGATATTGTTCCCAAGGATATAAAATATAACTTTTATAAACAAGGTTATATTTTTATAATTCTAACTCTACCAAAATAGATATATAAGCGTGTGTTACATCACGGTTAGTTGATCTTGAAATAAAGTTTATTATGTCACATTGCTTTACCTCCAACGCCCTCGGAAAAACTGTACAGCTACAAATTTCATCCGCTTTTTTAATAATAGAGTAATCAACCTGTTCTAATCCGTTTACCGCTATATTAACTTTTACCTCTTCTGGTACATTAAGATCCTTTTTAACAATCGTTAAACTTCCTCTTATAATTCTACCTGACGCAATCATGCAGTAACCCCCTAAGCCATGCCTTTTACCTGAATTACCATTACCAAAAGAGAACTCATAATTACCATCTCCAATTGGTCCCTGTTCTTCAGCCCACACAGTTATAATAGGTTTAGGACCTATGAGAGAAGGAAGGGATACTTTTTCATCCACATAGGATTTTGTTGCTAAATCTCTGTCTTCTACCGGGGTTGCAGCGTTTTTTAGAGAAAAACCTTGAAGATCTATGTCAGCCACCACCGTGATTTTTTACGATAGCTCCACCATTATCAACATAATTTTTATTAGCAGCAGCATTGCGGGATGTAGGATTAGGTAATCCATTAATCGGGTTATCATTCATATCTATTCCACCAGCCATTGAAAAAGATCCATCTTGTTTTTTTGTTAAAGCTGCAGTAGCTACCTCAACGACGGTATCTACATAAAACTTATTTACAGCTTGATCATTTTCTAAAGGACTTCCAACATTGTTAATCCTTCGTCCTCCCATAGAAACGTCATCAACTGCCATATACCTACCAGCTCCATAAACGAAAGCTTTATTTGCGCTGTCTACATATCTTTTAGTTGCTGCATCTTGGGCATCTGCGGGATCCAAAAGATTAGTTAAACTATATCCTTTCATATCTATATTTGCAATAGCAGAAAAGGTACTATCTCGGTTCTCTACTATTGCTTTACCGCTTCTATCCACGTATTTTTTAGTAGCTGCTTCGTTTGGTTCTGTAGGCTCCTTAACATTTCTTATTTCATTGAAACCCATATTTATAAATCCAAGGACTTGGTATCCACCATTTTCTTTTAATAACCCCCCAGAATTTTCATCAACGCAATGTTTTGTAGCAATGTCTTGGGGATTTACCGGATTACTAACCCTTGTTAATGTATTACCATTCATGGTTATAGAACAAGTAACTACGGTTCTTCCATCTTTACGTAAAAAAATTACTATTTATGTAAGCGAGCGACACACCATCACCGCTTATTTTATCTTCTTTCATTCTTCCGAATTTATCGACCGGCATTTTTTATATTGCTAAAAAAGTTTATTTAAAACATTTTGAAACTTTTTACCGAGCTTAACTCTTTTAGAATGTATAAACATAAATGCCCACAAAATACCTCCCCAGCTTGTTGTAATTGATCAGTATTGTACTGTATTGGACTTTTTAGGTACTCTCGAATTTTATTAGGTGGCTGTATGCCATAACTGTCAAAATGAATTTTAGTTTTACCGTTTTTATACCAAGCAACCCAATGGGTACCAGGTCCACCACTTTTATCAAAGTTTAATATACCACATTCTTTTTTATTTGGTTTTCTCGGTAATATATCTCGTAAAAAGACTCCTCTAAAATAAGGTATCTCCAATCTTTTTACAGCATCTTCTAACTCGAAATTATTTAATGGTTTATTTGGTAAAATTACGTTTTCAATCGAAATATTTAACATTTTTTTTATAGTTAAATATTTCTAATGTCTTTATTGTCAATCCATGAATTAAATTCATCGGGATAACCTTTCCACTTTACAAGAGATTTCTTTTTTCCTTTTTTAATAACCTTTTCTATCCTATACAGCTCCTGACTGGTTTTCTGCAGTTCAGGTTCATAAAAGGTACCTTGTATTTCTTCTCCATTAAGATCCTTAATTTTATATGTTACAGGTGATGTATGTTTTACTTCAGAAACTGTAAAAACCTCTTCTGTCCATCTTGTTGTATAACCTTTCTCAAAAGTCTTTTTCTTTTTAGTTATCCTTACTTTGTCTCCAATGGAAAACTTAGGCTTTATATCTTTTTTTTCGAGATTATCGGGGTAAAGATTTCTCCAAACTTTGGTTTCATTTTCTTTTTTACTCGCATTTACTGGAGTCATCTTAATAGATGATTGCCTTGAGTTATTATATTCTTTAACGAGATCAGTTAACACGTCAATGTAAATATTTGTAGAATGAGCAGAAAAATACTTCCACATTTTTTCTTTCATTGTTCTAATCCATCTCTCAACAACACTAGATTTTTCCTCATTTTCAGTAGAATACAATTCAACCAAGTCTTTTACATCTTTGTTATAAAACTCTTTACCCTTATCCACCCACAATTTTTCCGGTTTCCTCTCCTTAAAAATACTTTCTAATGCTATAGCAACAGATTTCCCCGTTTTATCTTTTAATTGCAGTAACCATCCGTATTTAGAAAAGATGTCAATAGCAGCGAGAAGGTATTTTACACCGTGATTAAACTTAGAAAATGCTTGCATGTCTACTAAATCCACAGCCCATATCTTATCTATACCATTTACTATAACTCTCCTTTTCTTAAATTTTCTTCTTACAGGTTTATGTAATTCTTCCGCTAAATTTATCATGCTGGTATTTTTTTTTTTTTTTTTAACTCCCATTCCAAATTTCATCTTCGTTCCAATGAGTTTACTTACCAAGCCCCTTTCCATCTTTTCTCTAATAGTACGATTGTAAATATCTTTTGACTCTGTTAACATATTCTTATCGCACACTGCGTTTCTTGTGGCAGTGTCATTATTCTGAAGATAACAAACATCATGATGATAAGCAGCTTTATCAACGCGGTTTATTGGTTTACTCCATTTCTTTGGTGTTAAATCTGGATTGAGTCTTTTCTTTAATTTAGTGCCAGGTCCCGTAAAATTATGCCCAGGGAGATGCATTTCAAAAGGTAAATTATTTATAGCTTTATTTAGCATTGATCCTCCCTTTGCCGTCTTAACAAACTGAGTTTTAGTTATTCCGCAAACCATACATTTCCCACGTTTCATATTTCTTCCATTTTTAGCAACAGTATAGTTTATGTCACTTGTATCAGTAACTTTTTTACATTTAACACAATACATTTTTTTATATAAAAATTAAAAAAGTTATATAGAATGGATATTATAAACTTATCATGGAATGAATTAGTACCAAAGAGATTTAATCACTCTCTTTTACCAAAAAGTATCAGAGGTTTAATTATAGGTAAATCAGGATGTGGTAAAACTACTCTATTGCTAAACCTTTTACTTAGACCGGGATGGCTCGACTATAATGATTTAGCTGTTTTTGGAAATACCCTTTTTCAAAAGGAATACCGAATACTAAAAAAAGGCTTTTGAAGAAAAACTACCAAAAGAATGTATTTTAAAGTTGTTTATCATGTGTGAAGAAATACAAGAATTTAATGTATCCCCTACTGCTTTAGTTGAGGAATGGGTTAAATCGCTTAAAAACTTATCGGATATAAATTGTAACTTTTTTGAAAATGCGAGTGATGTGCCTGATCCAAGAGAGTTAAACTTAGAAAATAAAAATTTAATGATTTTTGATGATATACTTTTAGAAAAACAGAATAAATGTGAGTTTTACTACACTCGTGGAAGACATAGTAACGCAGATTGTTTTTACCTCTCACAGAATTATTTTAAACTACCAAGGCAAACTATTAGAGAAAACGCTAATTTTATTTGTCTTTTTGAACAAGACCTAAAAAACATTAACCATATTTATAGTGATCATGTAGGTGAGGATATGCCAAAGGATGAATTTAGGAAATTTTGTAAAAGGGAATGGGAAAGACCGTACGGCTTTGTTATTATCGATTTAACCAGTAAAAAAAATAAGGGGAAGTATAGGAACGGTTTTGACAGCTTTTACATACCTAAGACAGTATAATAAAAAAATATTAATTATAAAAAATGGAAGAACTTTTAAAACAAATTGTAAAAAATACAGAACATAAAACATCATTTCAAATTATAGTAAGCGACAACAAAACACGTTTTAAAACAAGGTTTAACCCCCCTATTCAGCTGGAAAAGGATAAAATATATGAAATAGCTTTAGTAAACCTTGAAACTTACTACTCTTTTCCAAACATTGATACAACAAACAACATATTCGTTTATTCTCCAGATAATGGTAATTCATGGATTAAAATAAAAATACCTGAGGGAAGTTATGACCTTGTTGACATTAATGATACCATTCACCAGGAAATGAGAAAAAAACGCCATTACGATGAAGTTAATGAAGAGTATTATATTAACATTTCTGCAAACACCAATACCTTAAAGTCTGTTCTTACTCTAGAAAATGGTTATCAAGTGGATTTTAATCAACCTAACTCTACTGCTAAAGTATTAGGATTTACTCACCCTAAATATACACAAGGATTTTATGAGTCGGAGAATGTAGTTAACATTCTTAGTATAAATAGTTTGCTTGTTAACATAGATATTATTTCTGGAAGTTATGTTAATGGTTCAACAAAAAATACGATTTACTCTTTTTTCCCAGATGTTGCACCTGGATATAAGATAATTGAGTCACCACTTAATTTAGTATACTTACCATTAACATTACATGAAATACATAGCCTAGAAGTAAATATTACAGATCAAGATGGCAATTTACTAAATCTTAGAGGTGAAAATTTAACAATTAAATTCCATATCAGAGAAGCGAGATAAAATAAAAAAAGAATTATATATAAAAATGACAAGTTACACTACTGTTAAAGTAAATATATCAGAAGGACAAAAGGAAAAGCTTCAACATGCTCTTAAAGCTAGTTGTCCGGTAAGTATACGTTTAGGTCATGAAGATTTAGAAGGTAATGATGTTTTAGCAATTACCAATTCACAAGCAAAAAAAAAAAAAAAAAAAAAATAGCTAAAGCCTATGAGGAGGGTAAGGGTATAGCTATTAAAATGTCTGTGAAACAACTTAAACATAATATGAAAATAGAGAGAGGTTTTCTCGGAATGTTGGCCGGGTTAGCTGCTAGAGCTTTACCAATGATTGCAAAAACCGTTTTACCTGCGTTAGGTATTGGTGCTCTCTCTGGATTAGCTCAAACAGGGGTACAAAAAGCAATGGGGTCGGGTCTTTATCTTAAAAAAGGGGGTTGTGTTTGTAAAGTTGAAACTGATGGATGTGGATTATTCTTAGAGCCATACAAAGGTAAAGGTTTAAAGTATGTTGGTGATGGTTTTTATTTAAATCAAGGAGGGGAAATTTATGACGGAAAAGGGTTTTTGTTTGGGCCTAATAGTCCATTTGCTAATGTCCCTATCTTACGAGCTATCTTATAAAAAATATTAATATAAAAAATAATACATAATTAAAAAAAATGATACGTAGAAATAGTGGTGATTTCAAAATTAATGAAAATATAAAAGAAGTAATATGGTTTCCTTTTAAAGATTTAGAACACCCACCTAAAGATATAGCTGATAATACATGGGAAGTATATTCACAAAGTGAAATAATACTACAACCTGGAAAAAGTGTAAGATTGCAACTAGGGCTTGGGTGTATTTTAAGAGGTTGTGGTAATATTGCAAGTATACTTAAAGAAAATTTATTTTTAAAAGGTCTAATACACAAGGATGACCCAAATTTTGGTACAAGAGATGATATATTTGTAATTATAAAAAAATATTTCTGGTAAAAAGATTACTATCGCAAAAAATGAACCTTTATTTTTAGTTTTTTATCATGATGGCTCTCATGATTTTAGAAGTCATGGTTAAGTTATATTGTAATGTTATAAATAATAATATTTAAATATTATTTGTAACAAGTAAAAATAAAAATGGATATACACAAATTTGGTATAAAACCTAATATTACTAATCAACATAAAACTATATTTTGGAAACCTAACTTACACGTTGATTATCCTCCAATCAAGCAAGATCCTTTAAAATGGAAAATTTATTCCCAAGATGACATTAAGATTCCTTCAAAAGATGGAAAAATAATATCGTTAGGATTTAGCTATATAGCTACACAAGGGGTTATATTGGCATCTGTTAGTAATAAATGGAAAGATATTTTAACCATTTTAAACGGGACACATCTTGATAATGAGACTAATGATATGTTAGTCTACA
Source organism: Hippopus hippopus (assembly GCA_946811185.2). Taxonomy (NCBI): domain Eukaryota; kingdom Metazoa; phylum Mollusca; class Bivalvia; order Cardiida; family Cardiidae; genus Hippopus; species Hippopus hippopus. The sequence goes on from OX328113.1 coordinate 31,233,831, forward strand.
TTTATAATTTCTCACAAAAACCAATTAAAATACCTGAGGGTGAGTTATTTAGCTATGTAAAATACTTACAATCCTGAGATAAACAATTATAATTTTAATAAAAAAAAAATGACAGATACAGATCAAAGACATCCTAATAAAGCCTATCCTTCGTTACCTAAAGAAAGTAATACACCTTCAGCCCCGTCTATTGAAATGATGCCATTAGATGATAAAGGACATTCCTACTGTTTACTAAAGATATCCGAAGTACAGAAGTTTCTTGAGAACGAAATTCAAAAAAGAGAAGCCTTAGCAAAGAAATATTTTAGAGCCGCGACAGTTGTTGATAATATTGATACAGCATTAATTGGGCTAACAATGGCTTCAGGTGTTGGGGGAGCCATATTATTGGGTACAGTTGCAGCGGTACCAATAGCATTAGGTTTAGAAATTACAAGTGCAGCAACCGGATTACTCTCAATGGTAGGTAAGTATGTAGTAAGGAATTCAAAAACAAAAGGAGAAAAACATCAAAAGATTCGGTAGCTGATGCTAAGCTTGATACAATTGCTTCACATATATCTAAAGCTTTAGTTGACGATTATATATCAATGAAGAGTTTAAACTTATCATGGAAGAACTAGAGAAGTATAAGAAAATGAAGGATGAAATAAGAACAAAAACTAAGAAAAAGATATCTACTGAAAATGAAGAAAGTTTAATTGAGAGAGGGAGGCGAGAGCAAAGGGAGTCCTTTCGGAGGTTGGTTGAAAAACATCATGGTGGGCCGCTTGAATATTAAAAGACCAAAAATAAAGTTTTCATGCAGCTTTAGTTATGAAACGTGATAAAAATTATGTTAAAAATTATGTTAAAAATTATGTTAAGAATTATGTTAAAACTAGGATAAAAAATTATTTTAGTAATTTAAAAAATGTCTTTTTTAAAAATCACTGATCCTGCAAAAAGGGACTTAATTGTAAAAGAGTATCTTGAAACAAAAAAGAATATTAGGGATAATCTACTAGCGGAGAGAACAGGTGAACAGCAACTTCAAACAGATCTTTCAAAGTTTTTTAAACCTATAACGGAAACACAAAAAGCTACAACAAAGGAGATTACAGAAGGACTTAAACCTATTAAAGAAGGTATCGAACAGTTGCCACAAGCTATTAAGTTCCCAGCCTTTCCTTCTATCACAGCTTATGATAAACCATCAGAAGAAGAAGAAGGAGTTCCAATATTTATTGGTCAAATAGCAGAAGACTATTTAAGAAAGTTTGCTGCTAAGTCTGAAGCTGATAGAACGCTTGGAATATATGACAGAAATGGTAAGTTTTATATTGGAAACAAACCAATTGGTATTCAAGACAATAATATTATTGTGGGAAAGGAGGAATATAATGGTACCCCTGGTTTATGGGAGTTAATCATATCTAAACAGCCAGATAGTAATATTTATACTAATGAAGATTATGTTAATTACGCGAATTTGATGGTAAAAAAAACTCCATTTATCGCGACAACAACCCAGAAAGTAAATATCCTAAATCTTCTAAAAGTGTAAAATGGCTTACTATACTTAGACCTATTTGGGATAGTAGAAGATTTTATGAAGGAAAGGGTATCGTTGTTATCCCATCTGACCCTAACGCATTAATAAAAAGACTAGATCTGTTATTGGCAAGTAAAGAAGCAGGTAACACAGGTGTAAGAAATGAGTTAGTGAGTATTTGTGATGAATTAAAAAGACAAGGTGTTTTAAATTCAGACGCTTATAAAAATTTAATGTCTATACTATAAAAATGATTGTCAATAAAAAATACGGATTTAAAAGAAGGTATTCATATGGTGGTACTGGAATCTTTGACAGCATTGCTAACTTTTTAGCGAGGCTTTTTACAAGTAGCGCAGGTAAACAAACAGCATCTTCTGCCCTTGATGTGGGAAAGAGTGTAGCTAAGGAAGGAGCAAATAAAGCTTTAGAGGTTGGAAAGAGTGCAGCTGTAGAAGCAGGAAAGAAATTAGTTACAAAAGCTTTAACACCAAAATCAAAGAAAATTTTACAAAAATATAATGCAATACCAAAACCCACAGATACCCCTAAAACACAAAATATTAATACATTAATAGATGGAAGTGCCATAGCTATTCAAGACTTAGTTAAAAAATTAAACAGTGGAGCAGGCATTAAGGTAGTATGAAGAAAAAATATAAATAACTTAAGAAGATTATATTTATTATACAAAAAAAGAGAATGTCAAACTTAATATTTGATCGTGAATATTATTCAAAATACAGAAGTAGTACCATTCATATACAAAATGCATCTTTAGACCTAAAAGATTGTGAGATTCTTGAAATTAATAACACAGATTATAAACATCAAAAAGCTGTTATAAAGTTGCCTCCTAGTAAAGTAAACGTAATGAAAGAGATTGAGGAAAAAGTAAATAAGCATTTAGAAGAGTACAATATAACTCCTGTAACACTTGTTTACGGAAATAGAATTTACCCTAAAAAGAAAACATTTATCTCAAAAAATACACTAAATAAAGTTAAACTTAAAGGTGTGTTTGTTAATAGTGAAGATAAAGCTTTTCCCCAGCTCTGGTTAGAGTTTTAAGTAAAAGTGATACAATTATAATTTTTATTTAAAATTATAATTGCAATAATAAAAAATGAATATTTCAGAATCTGTCAATTCAATTTTAAAAGTTACCGAACCAATTCCAAAAGATGTTAGCATTGATGAGTATGAACACCATGAGTATGAACCGATCACTGGCGCAAATCTCAACAACTCAGGAGGAGATATTAGGATTAGTATTGAAACCCAAGATATTTTTACTCATCCTAGCAATAGTTATTTACTTATAGAAGGTCGTTTAACAAAAGCTGATGGAACTGCTTACGCAGCTGCTGACAACATTTCTCTAACAAACAATGCTATGATGCATCTGTTTAAAAATATTAGGTATCAACTTTCTGGTATGGATATTGAATCTTTAACACATCCTGGCCAGGCTACTACAATGCTTGGGTTATTAAAATATCCGGATGATTTTTCTAAATCACAAGGGTTAAATCAATGTTGGTATAAGGATACTGGAGCTACTGCCGATCCTGGTGAAAACGTAGGTTGGAATGCAAGAAAATTATACATCATTGATAGTCCAGATCCAACAGGTACCTTCAGCTTCAGAGTTCCATTAAAACATATATTCGGTTTTTGTGAAGATTATGATAAGATATTATATGGAATGAAACAAACTCTCACCTTAACAAGAAATGGTGATAATAATGCGATTTATAGGGCTGTTGGTGTTGATGCTGGTAAAATTACACTAGATAAAATATCTTGGTTTATGCCTCACGTGATACCTGCGGATAATGAGAAGATGGCACTTTATAAAATTATCGAGAAAAAAGAAAAATTATCGGTTGGATATAGAATGAGGCAGTGTGATTCTATCGCAGTTTCTCAGACAACATCATTTACCTGGAGACTTTCCGTTAAATCATCTCCTGAGGTACCACGTTTTATCATTGTCGGCTTTCAGACTAATAAAATTGGTAATCAAGGGGAAAATCCATCCGTATTCGACAATGTAGACGTTAAAAATATTTATGTTATGTTAAATACTACCCGATACCCTGTGGTTGACTACAATCTTTCATTTGGTAAACACCAATTTAGTAGGGTGTATGGAGATGCTGCATTATTCAGATCTAAGTTTTATAATATGGATGAATTAACATCAAACCCTAACATTAACCCCTCAGATTATAAAACTCTATATCCTTTGTTTGTGTTTGACGTTTCCAAACAAAGCGAGAAATTAAAATATTCTGCTAATGATATCCAAATTAAGGCAAATTTCGGCGCAAATGTACCCGCAAACACTGAGGCATATGCTGTTATTATTAGTGATAAGTTTATTAACTTTCAGTCTGATGGAAATAAAATGTTTGTAGTGTATTAAGATATTTTTTCTTATATATAAAAATGATAAAGATTATATATTTAAAAAAAAAGTCTTAAAGAAAATAATATAAATTTCTGCTCATACTGGGATAAAAAACGCTTAGTTGAGTTGGTGAAAAAACATGGATTGTTACCGGAGGTGTCTCCTAAGTTGCCTGAAAAAGAAATAAGCGAGGATCCAAAGTTTGAAAGATTAAAAACTATTAAGCATAATCCTAAGAAAGTCAGTTTAGAGGATGTTGAAACTGGTGAAATAATAATATTGCCATCAATTTACAAGGCGGGTAAATTTATAGATCGTTGTCCTCAAACAGTTACAAAATGGGACGGAAGAGTTTGGAATAATAAATATAAGATTAACATTCTATAATTTTATTATGTCACTCCATAATAAAATTATTTTTGACATTTAGTTAAGATTTTTTCTTATATATATAAAAATGGAAAATTATAATATATATACCGTACAAGGTTTAAAAGATTTAGCCAAGTCAAGAGGAATCCGAGGATACTCAAGACTTAGAAGAGCTGAATTAATTGGGCGTCTAAGTAATCCTATAGCTCATAGTCCTGCTGATCAATTAAGGAGGTTCACAGTAAGAGACTTAAAACAAGAATCTAAAAATCGAGGAATTAGAGGATACTCAAGACTTAGAAGAGCTCAATTAATTGACCTCTTACTTAATCGGGGAGCGCCAATATTAGATTATGATAATGGTAATCTTGGAGCCCCTGTATTAAAACCTACACCTTACACACCAACACCTACACCTTACACACCACCCTCGGTACCAACTCCACCTAAAGCCGCAGCTGAGGAGTTGATGAACTATTTAGATAGTATTGGAGAAATTCCAAAAAAAAATATATCACCTAGTTTAGAAGCTTTAAAAGAAAAAATAGATAAGTTATATAAGTATAAAGATAAAATAGAGATTAAAGAAGGGCCATCAGCATTTAAAGGTTTTACTAAACAATATCTTATAAAAGGTAAAGGAGCTTTTACACCAGCTGATTTTCTTGATTTAGCGAAAGATAAATTAACCAATGTTATGAGAAATAATCGTAAAAACAAAAGTTAAACTTATTATGAGGTGTATGATGAAACACTCTATTGAAAATCGTTTAAAAGAGATGAATTTTGATTCTGGTTTTCCAATTGTTAATTTAGATGGGGATGATGTGGATGAATTATATGAAGAAATGGGGGAACAGATATTAGTTGATATAGCAACTGAGGAAATGAAACAAGATTATTGTAAAGTTCTTTACATAATCGATTTAAGATTACACACAGTATCATATAACCCAATAAAAGGAAATTCTTGGTTCCCAACTCCTCCTAAGATAGCAAATACAAAAAGTGTTATTAATCCAATAAATAAGAATGATGATATGTGTTTTGCTTATTGTATTCTTATAGCTTTCAACCCAACAGATAATAATCCTGAAATAATCGAAAGACTAAGACCATTATTAAAAACTATAAATATGGAAGGGATTAATTACCCTGTTTCCCTTCAGGATAGAATTAAATTTGAAGCCCTAAACCCATCTATATCCGTATCAGTTCATGGATATAATGATTTCACTGGTGTTTATCCACTTAGTTTAAGTAAAGAAGTTTATAAAAGAGAACATCATATTAATCTTTTACTTCTTGAGAAGGATGGTAAAACACATTATTGTTTAATTAAAAATATGAGTAGATTGTTATCTAAACAAATATCTAATCATAACGGTAAAACTTATATTTGTGAAAGATGTTTAAATCATTTTCAAAAAGAAGAAACTTTAAATAAACATTTAGAGTATTGTGGTGAAAAAGATGCTTGTAGAATAGACTTACCTGAAAAGGGTACCAAGATATCTTTTCAGAATTTTTACAAACAACAGAGACACCCTTTTACAATTTATGCGGATATGGAGTCTACATTAGAAAAGAAAAACGAAAAGAAAGGCAGTGGGACAAAAGCAATTAATGAGCATAACATTTCAGGATATTGTTTTTATGTTAAATCACTTTATGAAAATGTTTACCCTTCAAAGATTTTTCAATATTCTGGCGAAAATGCATCTAAGAAATTTGTAGAGGATTTAGAAAATGTTATAAGAGAAATAGATACCAAATAGGGAAATGATTTATAGAGTCGAGGATATAAGAGAGTTTAATGAAGCAGAAAAATGCTGGATATGTGGGGAGTCATTTTCAAAATGTAAAGAAGACATGAAAAAAAGTAAGAGACCATTGCCATTATACTGGAAAGTTTAGGGGAGCTGCGCACAGTGTGTGTAATTTAAAATGTAGAAGACCTACTTTTACACCCATATTCTTTCATAATTATAGTAAGTATGCTGCTCATCTATTTATAAAAGACTTAATGAGTACACCTGGTGAGACGAGTTGTATACCAACAAACAAGGAAACATATATAAGCGTGTCTAAAAATGTGCCAATAGTATACACTGTTAAAGGTATGAAGAAAATTAAAACGCATGAGATTAGATTCCTTGATAGTTTAAAATTTCTAGGTAAAAGTTTAGATGAATTAGCTAGCACTCTAGCTAAGGAGGACAAGACTAATCTTACGAAATATTTTGAGGGGGAAAAGCTTGAATTGGTCTCTCAAAAGGGTATATTCCCATATGAATGGTTTGATAACCTTAGTAAATTAGAGGAAACAAAGTTACCCAAACAAAGAGAATTTTACTCAAAGCTTAAATATAGTGGAATTGGGGAGGAGGATTATCAACATGCATTAAATGTATGGAATACCTTCGAGATGAAAACTTTTAAAGATTATCATGACTTATATAATAAGACTGATGTTTTACTGTTGGCGGATGTCTTTGAAAATTTTAGGAATGTTTGCTTTAATAATTATGGATTAGATCCATCATGGTTTTATACAGCGCCGGGATTAGCTTGGGAGGCAATGTTAAAAACTACTAAGGTAGAATTACAATTATTATCAGACCCTGATATGATTTTATTTATTGAAAACGGAATAAGAGGAGGTATCTCAACCATTTTTAAACGATTTGCAAAAGCAAATAATTCATATATGGGTAAAAAATATAACCCAAATGAACCACCTAAATTTATTACTTATTTAGATGCGAATAATCTCTATGGTTGGGCAATGTGTCAAAAACTTCCCATTGGAAATTTTAAATGGATAGATGAAAATAATTTACAAAATTGGCAAAGTCGCCCTTGTATATTAGAGGTTGATTTAGAATATCCTAAAGAATTACATTATTTGCATAATGATTTTCCATTAGCTCCCGAAAGATTAAAGACCGGTAAAGTTGAAAAACTTATACCTAATTTAGATAATAAAAATAAATATATATTACACCATGAAAATTTAAAGTTATATTTAAGTTTAGGTCTAAAGCTTAAAAAGATTCATAGAGGGTTAACTTTTGATGAGAGTGAATGGTTAAAACCTTATATAGATAAAAATACTACACTAAGAGCAAAAGCTAAAAACGCATTTGAAAAGGATTTCTTTAAACTTATGAATAATTCTGTATTTGGTAAGACTATGGAAAATATTAGGAATAGAGTAGATATAAGATTAGTTAGTACCAGGGAAAAAGCTGAAAAATTAACCGCTAAACCCAACTATTACGATATAACTACCCTTGATGAAAATTTATGTATAATTCAAATGAAAAAACCACGTTTATATTTTAATAAGCCTATTTATGTAGGGATGTGTATTTTAGATTTAAGTAAGACATTGATGTATAACTTTCATTATAATTATATTAAAGATAAATATGGTGAAAAAGTTAAACTTCTTTTCACTGATACAGATAGCTTAATGTATGAAATAGAAACAGAAGATTTTTATAAGGATATTAGTGGTGATGTTAAAGATTGGTTTGATACAAGTGATTACCCACCTGATCACCCTTCAGGTATTCCCACTGGATTAAATAAGAAAGTTGTAGGTATGTTTAAAGATGAGACAAGTGGTAAGATTATTGGAGAGTTTGTAGGCCTCAGATCTAAGCTATACCCTATAAAATGTGTGATGATGAGGAGGAAAGTAAAAAATGTAAGGGAATTAAAAGGCATGTAGTAAAAGCATTTATTAAACATGATCATTATAAAGAGTGTTTGTTTAAAAATAAAACACAATTAAGGAGAATGGTAGTTATTAGGAGCCATAATCATGAGTTGTATACTGAAGAGGTAAATAAAGTTGCATTAAGTAGTAACGATAATAAACGCTATATCCTTGGGAACCATATCGATACATTAGCTTGGGGAAACACTAAGATAAAGACGCAGATCTTAGAAAATTTACTACGTATAGGGCAGAATATATATCATATGGCAAAGTAAAAAATGCTATAATTTCGCTCATATAGGTATATGGGCTAAAAATATGAGACACGTTAACTAGGATGTTGTTTAGCGGCATAACCATAGATGTGGTTGAGGTTAGATTTATCAAAAATAGGGAATTTCGCTCATATAGGTATATGGGCTAAAAATACGAATCGTTGGGATGTAGTAATAAGCAGGGACATGGTCAGTTTAAGATTTAAGCAGGGATATGGTTAGTTTTAAGCAGGGATATGGTTAGTTTTAGTTGTAAGCAGGGATATGGTTAGTTTTAGATTTAAGCAGGGATATGGTTAGTTTTAGTTTTAAGCAGGGATATGGTTGGTATAATATTTTAATCATACACATGGTTAAAATGTTAATTTAAGCATACACATGGTTAAAAAACTAGCTTTTTCGTAGATGGTCAATTTTGTGGTTAAAACCCAGAACTCTCCGTTTATATCTACTTCCCTAACGCAGTTATTAGGTATTGTATTTAAATCGGGACGAAGCCATACACGAAGGAGTGGTCTCCCATAACACTCAGAGGACTCTACGCTTGGCTGACACCATTTTTTCTTGCCACGGAACAGAACCAGCAGGGCTGTTGAAGTAGTTCTTCATGTAATCCCTGACTTTCTTCCCATCAGCGTTGTCCCTGTTGCAACCCAAGTGGTAGGCCAAATCTTGCATCTCGCATGAGTTTCTCCACTCTCCGGGAATCAGGTTGTGTTCTGAATCTTCCATGTCCATATCTGCACTCTGGAGTGCCGGGTACCTCATTCTCATCATGTTATGCAGACACACACACGCTTCTACAATGATTCTGCAATTACCAGGATTCTGCTGTAGAGTTGTTAGTAGACACCTGAAGCGGGAGGACATGATTCCAAATGCATTTTCGACCACACGCCTGCCTCTTGAAATTCTGTAGTTGAAGACTGTCTCTTCTTTGGTTAAACCTCTCCTGGTATAAGGTTTCATGAGGTAGGGTTTCAGAGCAAAAGCATGGTCAGCTAGTATAGAGTATGGTACATCCACGTCGTCATTGGTAATCAATTCAGCAGCTGGCAGATTAGCTGAGCCATCGACGATACAGTCTCTCAACTCACTTGCGTTGAATATCTGAGCATCAGACTGGTGTCCCAAACCACCGACATCGATCCACAGAAATTGGTAGTTAGCATTGACCAAGGCAAGAAGAACGATGGAGTAAAACTTCTTATAATTGTAGTACAGGGACCCAGAACTGGCTGGTTTTCTGATGGATATATGTTTACCATCGAGAGTTCCAATTGCATGAGGAACATTCCATTTTCTCTCAAAGTCATCAGCAATGGCTTTCCACTCTGCAGTTGTGCTAGGACACTGAATAACTTCATGCTTATACTCATCCACAATAGCTTGACACACCAGAGGCAGGAAGGTGGCTACTGTATGGCGAGACACTCTGAAGTCATAGGACAGGCTTGGGTAGTCCAAGCCACTTGCAAGGTGCCTAAGGGTGGCATCAACTTCGGGTTCTAAAGCTCTTCTATAGTTTGTGTCTATCTTCGAAATTCTGGGACCAACCCTTGCCAACAACTAGTCAAATATCTCTGGGGGCATACGGAGGAAGGTCCGGAAGGTAGCATCATCTCCGAGCCTCAGTTCCTGCACGAGGGAGCTGCACTGCCCATAATGTTCTCTTTGAAGTTCGCGTAGCCAGGGAGCAACCCAATACCTTTTCTTGGTATACTTCTTTCTCCTCATTTTCAGCATGTTTAGCATTATTAGGGAGTCTTGCTGCAGTTTCAGGGCATGGTGCTGTAGTATCATTGCATGATGCAGAGCAATTGGATCCATGTTGTCCGTTTGAATGCTGGTGAAAACTGTTGATCGGCTACAGATCGTGAGGTATTTTTATACGCTCGTAGTGGGTCGTGAGCAAATCTGGGCGACCATGAAGAATTTGCGCGTAGCTCGGTCAAGAGTCTGCAGAGAAATGATCGAGGATGGAGAGTGCAGAGCGAGACTAGATCGTTTAGATCGAATGTAGATCGTCTTGATTGAGAGTATATCGCAACTCTTACGTACCTAGATCGGCCGACGTTGAGTCTTGGTTGGCCGAGATTGAGTCTTGGTCGGCTGAGGTCGTGGGCATGCGAAGATAGGTCGCCGAGACATTGATGCTAAGTTGTACGTTGGTCGAACCGAGAGAGTCTTTGTCGTGTTAAGATCGCGTCAAATCGACTAGCTAGACGCAAGTAGATCGCATGTACAGCGTATCTAGAGTGTGCATGGTCGTAGGTAGAGCGTATACATCGAAGGTCAATCGAGAAATCGTCAAACCTAGAGCGTACACAGAGAATAATGGGGGAGGTCGCACGGATTTTACCCGCGACCTTGAGGAGACAAAACTACGACCATAGTCGCCTGTGGTCGCATGCGATTTTCCTACATCGTACTCGGTGAAATGACCCCATAACGTTTTCAAAATATTGAAGAGAAATACTAGTTCGATCTTGAACACTCCACAATGAAGTTTACCTTGATTAAATATCCTAATGAATAACTTAGCATTTTGATTAAAATTATATCTTTTATTTGTTTCTTTTGAATCTGGTGCAAGAACTGTCATTGCAACGAACACAATGACTCCATTTTGTAACAAACTTTTTATCTCATACGCACATGTACATTTGACATGAAAAGCACAAATAAATAGTCACGTGAGTAGATAGATATTGACAGTTCTGGGCCAAGGTCAAAAATCGACCATACGCGAAAATCCGGATTTTTCCTCGCCGGGGGCATCCCACGCTTAAATCGATACACGTGGCTTAAAAATCGAATGACCTTTGGCCTTTGTACTGGATGACCTTTGACCTTCAATACGGAGGTAAATTTTCCCACGCTTCATCCCTGGAAGTGATTTTGGGCCGAGTCAATTTCGGGTCCCTCGACGAGCTCGGGAGTCTATTTTCGAACCCTCCTTTCCCGGGTAACTCGCCCTGCTTCCTCAGGGATGTCCATATAGCTACACGTACGATGACCGCTCTCAAACCCCGTCAGTAGTATGGAAAAGAGAGAGCTGGGACAAGCACAAATCCAACCATCCTCGAACCAACAAATCCAACCATCCTCGAACCAACAAATCCAACCATACGCGAAAATCCGGATTTTCCCTCGCCGGGGGCGGGGCTTCGCCTAACTCACCCTTCCAATACGTACTTGAGTCTGTCGAGTCCGTATAGCTACACGTACTTATATTTTTGTCTATATAGGTATATGTAGAAAAAGTTTAAAATATATCTTCTATATGTGATTAGAAGATATACTTTATATATCAAATTCTATTACAAATGTTATTGTTCCTCGAAGAAATGTATCATTTTTTTCTGAAAAATCTTTTATAGTTTGAGTAAACTTCGAAATAACCTTTAATTCATCATCCGAATAAATTTTTATCGGATCTACTAACCCTGCTGGTGAAGTAGGTGGATATATAATATCATAGATGTCTACAATATTTATAACGAGTTGAAAATAAAGGCGTGAAGGAAAAGGAACTAAATTTATTATTTCGCTTTCTTGTGGTGACTCAGGTGAATGTACTTTTTCAACATAAAAAATTTTTGGTATTATTTTTACTATTTTTCCATCTATCGGTATTGAAAATCTTCTAAAATCCATATCAATAGTACCATAAAATATAAATGGTTCACTCCTAACAATTATTTCATGACAAATTTTACACCATATGATTTGGGTAAATTTTTTTATTTTTTTTTTTCTACTTCATCATCCACATATTTTTTATTTACAACGTCATTCTCACCAGCAAAATCGTCTAGGTACAATCTAATTCGATTCGCTGTTGATATTTCGCCTTTCGCTACATAGTTCAGATTACCACTTAATAATACAGCTACCTCGTTTCCAGCTAAATCCGTTACGACATTCGAACGAGTAAACGCTATTTCATCGTCTACATATTTTTTGGTAGCAGCTTCGGCATCTTCTACGGGTCGTTTGACGTTCCTAATCTCGTTAAAATTCATATTTAAATATGCGCCACGAATGTTATATCCTCTGTTCTCTTTTAACAAAGCTTCTTCCGTCATAATGTTCACGAACAATTTATCTACACATCCTTTGTTCGCAGCTTGGTATTGAGTAGAAGGTTCTGGTACGTTGTCTATTTCATTAAAATCCATATCGATATCGGCGGTTGCCTTATAATGACCGTTTTCCTTTAAAAATACTCCTTCTTTAGAAACAGCGACATCTCCTCCGGCAATACCGCGAATAGCCTCATATACGTAATGTTTAGTAGCCGCGTCTTTAGGTCTAAATAGATCCTTTTCCTCTTCTAATTTTTTAGATATAGTTTCGTCTACGTATCTTTTATTAGCGGCTTCTCTCGCATTTGTAGGCTCGCGTGAAGCGAGTAACCTCTTTCTCCGTAAAAATGTATCATCTTTCGCTTTGTAACCGTCCGATTGTCTCGAGAAAAAAGCAACGTTTGCATCCATATAACCTTTATTAACCACGTCTCTGGCTTCTACGGGAGGAGGAAGATTTTTTATCATTCGGGTATTTTCGAAATCTAAAGATCCTTTGATCGGGAAGATTCCACTTTGTTTCGGACCTATCGCTCCTATACCTTTGGTAATGTCGACATATTCCTTAGTTACCACGTCGTGTGGATTGACCGGATTACTAACCCTAGTTAATGTATTACCATTTATGTCTATAGAACCAGTAACGACAGTTGTTCCATCTTTACGTAAAAAATTATTATTTATATAAGCGAGTGATACACCATCACCACCGCTCGTTTCATCGCCTTTCATTCTTCCGAATTTGTCAACAGGCATTTTTTATATTACTAAAAAAGTTTATTTAAAACATCTCGGAATTTATTCCCCGAGCCTAACTCTTTTAGAATGTATAAACATAAATGACCGCAAAATACTTGTCCAGCTCGTTGTAATTGATCGGTATTATAGTGTATCGGGCTTTTTAGGTACTCTCGAACCTCAATAGGCGGCTGTATACCGTAACTGTCGAAATAAATTTTAGTTTCGCCATTTTTATACCAAGCGACCCAGTGTGTACCGGGTCCGCTGCTTTTATCAAAGTTTACTATACCGCATTCTTTTTTATTCGGTTTTATCGGCAATGTATCTAGTAAAAAGACGCCTCTAAAAGAAGGAATCTCTAATCTTCTCGCGGCATCTTCTAACTTGAAATTGTTCAACGGTTTATTCAGTAAAATTACGTTTCTCGTGATCTCGATATCCGCCATTTTATTTACAATAGCGTAATATTTTTATTATCGATCCACGAATTAAATTCATCGGGATAACCTAACCACTTTACTAGAGATTTCTCTTTTCCTTTTTTAATAACCTTTTCTATCCTATACGTCTCTTGTCTAGTTTTCTGTAGTTCGGGTTCATAAAATGTACCATCTATTTCTTCTCCATTAAGATCCTTAATTTTATACGTTATAGGCGATGTAGGTTTTACTTCAGAAACCGTAAAAACCTCTTCCGTCCATCTGGTGGTATAACCCTTCTCAAAAGTCTTTTTCTTTTTAGCTATCCTTACTATATCTCCGACGGAAAACTTAGGCTTTATATCTTTTATTTCGGAATGATGAGGATAAAGATTTCTCCAAACTTTGGTTTCATTTTCTTTTTTACTTGCATTTATCGGGGTCATCTTGATAGCGGAATGTATCGTGTTATTATATTCTTTAACGAAACCTTGTAACGCGTCAACGTAAACGTTTGTAGAGTTAGCGGAAAAATCCTTCCACATTTTTTCTTTCATCATTCTAATCCATCTCTCAACAATGCTAGATTTTTTCTCATTTGCGGTAGAATACAATTTAACCAGCGGTTTTACATCTTTGTTAGAAAACTCTCTACCCTCATCCACCCACATTTTTTCGGGTTTCCTCTCCTTAAAAATACTTTTTAATGCTATAGCGACGGATTTCCCCGTTTTGTCTTTTAATGGTACTAACCAACCGTATTTAGAAAAGATGTCAATAACGGCGAGAAGGTATTTAACGCCGCGATTAAACTTTGAAAATGCTTGCATGTTTACTAAATCCGCAGCCCATATTTTATCTATACCGTTTACTATAACTCTCCTTTTCTTAAATTTTCTTCTTACGGGTTTATGTAATTCTTTCGCTAAATTTATCATGTCGGTATTTTTTTTTTCGTCCCCATTCCAAATTTCACCTTCATTCCAATGAGATTACTTACCAACCCTCTTTCCATTTTTTCCCTAATAGTAGGAATTGTAAATCCCTTCTAACTCCGTTAACATATTCTTATCGCATACCGCGTTTCTTGTGGCGGTGTCATTGTGCTTAAGATAACAAACATCGTGATGATAAGCGGCTTTATCAACGCGGTTTATCGGCTTACTCCATTTCTTCGGAGTTAAATCCGGATTGAGTCTTTTCTCTAATTTAGTACCGGGACCCGTAAAATTATGACCAGGGAGATGCATTTCAAAAGGTAAATTATTTATAGCTTTATTTAGTATCGATCCTCCCTTTGCCGTCTTAACAAATTGAGTTTTAGTTGTTCCACAAACTGCGCATTTCCTGCGTTTCATATTTCTGTTATTTCTAGTAACGACATAGTTTATATCGTTCGTGTCCGTACATTTTCTACATTTAACGCAATACATTTTTATATATTAAAAATAAAAAAGCTATATTAAAATGGATATTATAAACTTATCATGGAACGAAGCTGTATCAAAAAGATTTAACCATTCTCTTTTACCGAGAAGTATTAGAGGTTTAATTATAGGCAAATCAGGATGTGGTAAAACTACTTTATTGTTAAACCTTTTACTTAGGCCGGGTTGTCTCGACTACAATGATTTAAGTGTCTTTGGAAAAAGCCTTTTTCAACCCGAATACCAAATACTAAAAAAGGCTTTTGAAGAGAAACTACCGAAAGAATGTATCTTAAGGCTGTTTAACATGCGTGATGAGATACAAGAACTAAACATTGTACCGACAGCTTTAGTCGAAAAATGGGTTAAAACGATTAAAAACGAGTCGGATATAAATTGCAACTTCTTTGAAAATGCGAGTGACGTCCCCAATCCGAGAGAATTAAACTCGGAAAATAAAAATTTAATGATTTTTGACGATTTACTTTTAGAAAGGCAAAATAAATGCGAGTGTTATTCCGTTCGGGGAAGGCATAGTAATGTCGATTGTTTTTATCTCTCGCGGAATTATTTTAAACTACCGAGACAAACTATTAGAGAAGACGCTAATTTTATTTGCCTTTTCCCTCAAGACCTAAAAAACGTTAATCATATTTATAACGATCATGTAGGCGAAGATATGCCTAAGGATGAGTTTAGAAAATTTTGTCAAAAGGCATGGGAAAGACCGCACGGTTTTGCTATCATCAATTTAACCAGTAAAAAACATGATGGGAAGTATAGAAACGGTTTTGACAATTTTTATATGCCTAAGTCGGTATAGACTCGGAAAATAAAATCGCCTCCATATAGTTATATAAGCTAACTCGTCGCCGACTCGTTCGGGGTAGGGAAAATAAAGTTAAGTTAAGAAAAATTATTTTTATTATATAAAAAGAGAATGTCGGATTTAGAAAAATACGCGAGTAAATGCGAATTAATTTTCGAAAGATTAAAATCGAATTTAATTATACGCGTGGGACGTTTTACGAAACATAATTTAAAAATGATATTAGAACAAATAGGAGTAATAAAAAATTATGATCGTTTCAAAAAAGAATATTTAGTATCTATATTAATAAATTACTTAGATCAACGATTAGAGATCATACGAGCAATATCAAAACGGATTATGAAGCTAGAAGCATAAAATTGTTGCATGATTTTTATTTTGATATATATTTTATTATCGCTATTACATCTACATGTTATACTTATGGGGAGCTAGATGAAAATCATTTTAATGATTTTTTTTACTGATTTTTATAATTCTAGTTTTAAAGATACCTTAGAAGATGGGTTAGAAGAATTCTTTAAGGTTAGTTGCGAGCATTTTAATATATAATATAAAAATATTATATCGATACTTTAAAAATGGAAGAACTTTTAAACGAATCGTAAAAAATACGGAACATAAAACATCGTTTCAAATTATAGTAAGCGACAACAAAACACGTTTTAGAATGAGGTTTAATCCTCCTATACAACTGGAAAAGGATAAAGTGTATGAAATAGCTTTAGTAAACCTTGAAACTTACTACTCTTTTCCAAACATCGATGCGACGAACGACACATTCGTTTATTCTCCGGACAATGGTAATTCGTGGATTAAAATCCAAATACCCGAAGGAAGTTATGACCTTGTTGACATTAATGATACCATCCACCAG
Source organism: Hippopus hippopus (assembly GCA_946811185.2). NCBI lineage: Eukaryota > Metazoa > Mollusca > Bivalvia > Cardiida > Cardiidae > Hippopus > Hippopus hippopus. Next base: position 31,250,548 of record OX328113.1, read on the forward strand.
GAAATGAGAAAAAAGGAACATTACGATAAAGTTAATGAAGAGTATTATATTAACATTTCCGCGAACACCAATACACTAAAGTCCGTTCTTACTCTCGAGAATGGTTATCAAGTAGATTTTAATCAACCGAACTCCATCGCTAAAGTATTAGGATTTACTCGCGCTAAATATACGCGAGGGTTTCACGAGTCGGAGAATGTAGTAAACATTCTTAGCATAAATAGTGTGCTCGTTAACATAGATATTATTTCGGGAAGTTACGTAAATGGTTCGACAAAAAACGTTATTTACTCTTTTTTCCTTGATGTCGCGCCCGGATATAAGATAATTGAATCGCTGGTTAATTTAGTATACTTGCCGATAACGATAGATGAAATACATAACTTATTGGTAAATATTACGGATCAAGATGGTAATTTACTAAATCTTAGAGGCGAGAATTTAACGATTAGGTTTCATATTAGAGAAGCGAGATAAATAAAAAAATATATATATAAAATGACGAGTTACGTTAATATTAAAGTAAATATATCTGACGGGCAAAAGGAAAAGCTTCAACACGCTGTTAAAGCTAGTTGTTCGGCGAGTATACGTTTAGGTCATGAAGATTTCAAAGGTAATGATGTTTTAGCGGTTACCGATACACAAGCGAGGAAAATAGCTAAAGCCTACGAGGATGGTGTGGGCATCACAATAAAAATGAGTGTGAAACAACTTAAACATAACATAAAAATAGAGGGAGGTTTTCTTGGAATGTTGGCCGGGTTAGCCGCTAGAGCTTTACCGATGATCGCAAGAAACGTTTTAAAACCATTAAGTACGGGCCTTCTTTCTGGATTAGGTGAAGCGGGAATGAAAAAAGCATTTGGGTCTGGTCTTTATCTTAAAAAAGGAGGAAAGGTTTGTCAAGTTGAAACAGATGGACACGGATTATACTTAAAGCCATACAAAGGTAGAGGGTTAGCGGATGTTGGTGATGGTTTGTATTTAAAGCGAGGAGGAAAGATTTATGACGGAGGAGGACTTTTACTCGGTCCTAATTGCCCATTCGCTAATATACCTATCTTAGGAGCTATATTGTAACGTTATAAATATTATTTATAACGAATAAAAATGGATATACATAAATTCGGTATAAAACCTAATATCTTCCTGAGACATAAAACCGTGTTTTGGAAACCTCATTTAGACGGAGTAAGATATCCTCCCTTAAAGCAAAATCCGTTAAAATGGAAAATATACTCGCAAGTAACTATCAAGATTCCTCCTCACGATGGTACGAGACTTTCGCTAGGATTCGGTTATAAAACTACGCGAGGAGTTGTAACGATATCCGTTAGTAATAAATGGAAAGGTAGTTTATCCGTTCTTAACGGATTACATCTCGAAAATGAAACGGATGATATCTTAGTCTATATTTATAATTTCTCGCGAGAACCAGTCGAAATACCCGCGGGTGAGTTATTTTGCTATCTAAAATATCTGACATAAAAAAATATTATTATTTTAATAAAAAAAATGATAGATACTGATCAAGAACATCCTTCTAAGAAATTATATCCTCCGCTCTCGGGGGAAAGAAATAATCCGAGCGCTCCATATATCGAAATGACGACTGTCGATGATGGAGGTCATTCCTATCATTTACAAAAAATATCCGAAGTACAAAGATTTCTCGAAAACGAAATTCGAGAAAGAGATTCCTTAGCTAAAAAATATTTTAGAGCCGCGAGAATCGTTGACAACGTTGACACAGTTTTGATTACGGTAACAATGGCTTCGGGAGTAGGTGGAATCGGTTTACTATCTACCGTTGTAGCTATTCCAGCTGTCATAGCGTTAGAAACATCTGCCGCGTTAACCAGACTACTTTCGTTAGTAGGTAAATATGTAGTAAGAAAATCGAGAACCAAGGCGGAAAAACATCGGGAGATTCGTTCCATAGCTGATGCTAAGCTCGATACAATCGCTTCGCATATATCTAAGGCTTTAATTGACGATCGTATATCGAATGAAGAGTTTACACTTATCACGGAAGAACTAGATAAGTATAAGAAGATGAAGGACGAAATAAGAAAGGGAATTAAGAAAAAGATATCTATTGAAGATGAAGAAAGTTTAATCGAGAGAGGGAGGCAAGAAGCGCGTGAGTCCTTTCGGAAGTTGGTTCAAAAGAATAATAGCGCTTCCTAAACCGGGGAAAATAAAATTTTCGTGCAGCTGTAGTTATGAAACGCGATGAAAACTGCGATGAAAACTGCAAAATATATATTCCGTTTAAAAAAGAATATATATTTTTTGTCCATATAGGTATACGTACGTTTTAAAATAGTCGATATATAAGGTTAAAACTAAGCTAAAAACTATACATTTCTAGCGTTGTTGAGCGAAATATATACTAAATTTAAACTTATTTCTAAAGAAATAAAAGTATCCGTGTAGCTATACGGACGTATAATCGACTTTAAAACCAAGAAAGATACATTTTTCGTCTCGTATTTTAGCCCGTATAGGTATACGTACGTTTTAAAATAGACAATTTATAAGGTTAAAACTAATCTAAAAACTATACATTTCTAGCGTTTTTGAGCTAAATATATACTAAATTTAAACTTTTAAAATATATTTCTCATTCTTATCGAGATATATTTTACGTCCGCGTAGCTATATGTACTACGTTGAAATATTATTTCGGTAATTAAAAAATGTCTTTTTTAAAAATCGCTGATCCTGCGAGAAGGGACTTAATTATAAAAGAGTATCTCGAAACAAGAAAGAATATTCGGGATAATCTACTAGCGGAGAGAACGGGTGAAAAGGAAGTTCAAGTTGATCTAAGTTTTTTAAACCTATTACGGAAACGCAAAAAGCTACAGCGAGGGAGATTATGGAAGAACTGAGACCTATTAAAGAGGGTATCGAACAGTTTCCGAAAGCTATTACGTTTCAAGCCTTTCCTTCTATAACAGCTTCGGAAGGAGATCCATATATCGGGAAAATAGCGGAAGAGTATTTAAGAAAGTTTGCTACTAAGTCCGGAGTAGATAAAACATATGGAATATATGACAGAGATGATGAGTTTTATATTGGTAACAAACCAATTATTATTCGAGCCAACGATATTATTATTAACAAAGAAGTATATGAAGGTACTCCCGGTCTATGGGAGTTAATCGTATCTAAAGAACCGGGTAGAAATATTTTTAATGATAAGGATTACGATAATTACGCGAAGATAATGATAAAAACCGACGCTCTTTATCGCGACAACGATCCCAGAAGTAACCGTCCTAAATCTTCTAAAGGTAAAAAATGGACAGAATATAATAAGCCTATTTGGGATAGTATAAAAAAGTATGAAGGAAGCGGGGTTGTTATCCCGTGTGACCCTAACGCATTAATAGAAAGACTAGACCTGTTGTTAGCGAGTAAAGAAGCGGGCAACACGGGAGTAATAAACGAGCTAGTCTCCATTTGCGACGAATTAAAAAGACAAGGTATTTTAAATTCGAACTCTTATAAAAATTTAATGTCTATATTATAAAATGATTATCACGAGTCACGGATTTAAAAAAAATTATGCGTACGGCGGTACTGGAATTTTTGATAGTATCGCTAACGCTGGAAAAAGTTTAGCTAAGGAAGGCGCGAAGAAAGCTTTAGAGGCAGGAAAGAGTGCGGCTGTAGAAGCGGGGAAAAAAATAGTTACGAAAGCTTTAACGCCGAAATCGAAGAAAATTTTACAAAAATATAACGCGTCAGCGAGGGATGATACTCCTATCCCTGATGAAGCAGGGCGAGTCAAAACGCGAGACATTAATTCATTACAAGACATTAATACGTTAGTATATGGAAGCGCTATCGCTATTCGAGACTTAGTTAAAAGATTAAACGGAGGAGCGGGTATTAAAGTAGTATAAGGCACATATAACTATATGAGTGGGAAAAAATAAAGTTAAGTTAAGAAAATTATTTTTATTATATAAAAAGAGAATGCGAGACTTAATATTGAATCATATAGATTATAAAAAATATAATACTAGTACTATTAGTATACAAAATGCATCTTTAAGCCTAGAAGATTGCGAGATTCACGAAATTAATAACACGAAATACGGTTATAAAAAAGCTGTTGTGAAGTTATCTCCCGAAAAAGTAATCATGATGAAAGAGATAGAGGAAAAGGTGAATCGATGTTTACACGAGTGGAATATTCCTCTAGTAACGCTTGTATACGGTAATATAGTTTATCCTAAAACTAATAAAGATACCGCGAGAAGCATTAAACTTAATGGTGTGTTTCTTAATGATAAAAATAAGCCTTTCCCTCAGCTATGGTTAGCATAATTATAATCGTAATTATAATCGTAATTATAATTTAAAAAAATTATAATCGTAATAATAAAATGGACATTTTTAGGATCACCGACCCAATTTTAAAACACGATATTATTGCCGAGTATGAACACCATGAGTATCAACCAGTCACCGGTACGCGTCTCGACACGGGAGAGATTAGGATTAACATCGAAACCCAAGATATTTTTACGCATCCTTGCGAGAGCTATTTACTTACAGAAGGTCGTTTTACAAAAGCCGATGGATCGGCTTACGCGAATGCTGATGCCGCTTCTCTAACAAACAACGCTATGATGGAATCCTTAACGCGCCTCGGTCAAGCTACTACGATGCTCGGGCTGTTAAAATATCCGGACGATTTTTCTAAATCGCAGGGGTTAAACCAATGTTGGTATAAAGATACAACATGTGCGGCAGCTGCTCAAAACGTGGGTTGGAATTTAAGAAAACAATACATCGTTAATAATTCCGATCCGAAGGGAACATTTAGCTTTAGAGTTCCATTAAGACATATATTCGGTTTTTGCGAAGATTATCGTAAGATATTGTATGGAATGAAGCAAACTCTTACCTTGGTAAGGAACGATGATGATGATGCGATTTTTATAGCTGCCGGCGCCGATGCCGGTAAAATTACTTTGGATAAAATATCGTGGTTTATGCCACACATGCTACCCGCGGATGCGGAGAAGATGGAACTTTATAAACTTATCGAGAAAAAAGAAAGATTTCCGGTCGGTTACAGAATGATACAATGTGAATCCATTACATTCCTCAGTCAACATCGTTTACTTGGAGACTTTCAGTTAAATCATCTCCCGAGGTACCACGTTTTATCATCGTAGGCTTTCAGACCGATAAAATTGGTAATCAAGAGGCAAACCCGGCTATATTTAACAACGTAAACGTTAGAAATATTTACGTTATGTTAAATGCTGTCCGGTATCCCGCGGTTGACTACAATCTTTCATTCGCTAAACAACAATTTAGTAGAGCGTATGGCGATGCCGCGTTATTTAGATCTAAGTTTTATAACATGAATGAGTTGATATCAAATCCTAACTTTACCCCTTCGGAGTACAACGCCCTTTATCCTTTGTTTTTGTTCGATGTTTCCAAACAGAGTGAAAGATTAAAATATTCCGTTACCGATATACAAATTAAGGCGACTTTCGGCGCAAATGTACCCGCGGGCACAGAGGCGTATGCCGTCGTTATTAGTGATAGGTTAATTAACTTCCAGTCAGATGGTAATAGAATGACCGTAGTGTTTTAAGTTAAGATATTTTTCTTATATATAAAAATGATAACGATTACCGATTTAAAAAAAATTCTTAATGAAAATAATATAAAGTTCCGCTCATACTGGAGTAAAAAGCGGTTAGTCGAGTTGGTAAAAGAACACGGATTGTTCCTGGAGGAGCCACCTAAAAAAGAAAAAAGTAAAGATCCTAGGTATGATAGATTAAAAACTATTATGCATAATCCTAAGAAAGTTACTTTAGAGGATGTTGAAATGGGTGAAATAAAAACCTTTCCGTCGCTTTATAATGCGGGTAAATTTATAGATCGCTGTCCGCAAACGGTCGCGAACAATAATGGGAGAATTTGGAAAAATAAATATAAGATTAACGTTTTATAATAATTTTATTATGACAATAACGAAGTCATAATAAAGTTTTTTCTAATTTTTAAACGACTATCCCGTATCTTTCCAAATTTTCCCAAAGCCACCTACGGAAATTTCCACCTGTCTCGATAGTTAAAATATCATCATTAGTTTCCCCAGCCACTTGCTCCCATTCCTCCTCTTTTATCTCTCCCTTGGTCAAAAAGATATAGAGCATACTAGATATGTAACTAGCACGAGTAAAGAAATCCCAAGTAGCGTCTTCCTCCGGATCTGTTCCCGGGGCAAGTTCCGAGGGATAATACCGTAACGTATACACTAAATTCGTGACGTAATCTATAACCACTCGCGCTAATTCCCTTTTATTCAAGTCTGGAAATGTCTTCTCATCATCGAAACATTTCATCGCGAGACGATGTAGTACTTCCTCGCTCCATATCTCCATATTATCTATTATCTCCGAAGAGATACCATTGGCGAATAACGTAGCTTTAACCATATACTTTTCGAACGACATTCTATATATTTCTAGAGATAAAATAAATTTTTTCAAAAATCCACACACATATCGACGGACGGAGGTATGGCGAACTTTATTATGGCAATAATAAACCGAGAAAATTTTAAGTCAAGAAATTTTTTTTCCCTATAATAAAATGGAGAACGTGAATTATAATTCGAGTACCGTAAAAGATTTAAAAGCTTTAGCTAAGGCTAAAGGAATCCGAGGATACTCTATGCTTAGAAGAGCCGAATTAATTAAACGTCTACGTAATCCCCCGCCTCATAGTCTTGCCGATCAATTCCGAGGGATTACGGTAAGAGGTTTAAAAGATTTAGCTAAGACTAAAGGAATCCGAGGATACTCTACGCTTAGAAGATCCAGATTAATTGACCTTCTAAGTAATCGAGGAGCGTCATTATTAGATTATGATATCAGTAATTTTGAAGCTCCCATATTACAATCAACACCTTATCGAGGTGGGGAGGCACCCCCGATACCAACTCCACCTAGAACCGCGATTGAGGAGTTGATGAACTATTTGGATAGTGTTAAAGATATTCTGAGGAATATATCACCTAAGATAGAAGCATTAAAAAGAAAAATAGATAAGTTATATAAGGATATAGATGAAATAAAGATTATAGAAGGTCCATCAGCACTTAAAGGATTTACCAGACAATATTTTATAGAGGCAAATAATAAGACTTATACGCCAGCTGGATTTCTCGATTTAGCGAAAGATAAATTAACCGATGTTATAAGAAATAATCGTCAAACAAAAGTTAAACTTGTTATGACATGTATGATGAAACACTCTAAAACTGAAGAATTAAAAATTATGTATTTCGATCCTAGTTACGCGATTGTTAATTTAAAAGGGAATGACGCGGATGAATTATATGAAGGAATGGGGGAAGAGATATTAAGTAATATAGCATTTTTTGGAAATGGAAGAAAATTATTGGAGAGTTCTTTACGTAATCGATTTAAGATTACATACTGTATCGTATAACCCAATAAAAGGTAATTCTTGGTTCCCAACTCCTCCTAAGATAGCGAGTACAAAAAGTGTTATTAATCCGATAAATAAGGATGATAATATGTGTTTCGCTTATTGTATTCTTATAGCTTTGAACCCGACAATTGATCATCATGCAAGAATTGGTAGACTAAGACCATTATTAAACGATATAAATATGGAAGGGATTAATTACCCCGTTTCCCTTAAGGATAGAATTAAATTCGAAAACCTAAACTCATCTATATCCGTATTAATTTTTGGGTATGATGATTTCACTGGTGTTTATCAGCTTAGTATAAGTAAAGAAGCTTATAAAAGAGAACATCATATTAGACTTTTACTTCTTGAGATGGATGGTAAAAAACATTATTGTTTAATTAAAAATATGAGTAGATTGTTATCTAAACAAATATCTAATCATGACGGTAAAATTTATATTTGTGAAAGATGTTTAAATCATTTTCATAAAGAAGAAACTTTAAATAAGCATTTAGAGTATTGCGACGAAAAAGTGGAGTGTAAAATAGTATTACCTAAAAAGGGTACTGAGATATCTTTTCGGAATTTTTATAAACAACAGAGACACCCTTTTACAATTTATGCGGATATGGAGTCTGCATTAGAAAAGAAATACGAAAGGAAAGGTAACAGTACAAAAGTAATTTCTCAGCATAAGGTTTCAGGATATTGTTTTTACGTTAAATCGCTTCACGAAGATTTTTACCCTTCTAAGATTTTCCAATATTCCTGCGAAAAAGCATCCGAGAAATTCGTAAAGGATTTAGAAAATGTTATAAGAGAAATAGATAGGATACCAACGAGGGAAATGATTTATAGTCTCGAGGATAAAAGAGAGTTTGATAAAGCGGGAAATTGCTCGATATGCGGAGAGGCATTCTCAAAATGTTGGGGGAACATAGGAATAAAAGGTAAAAAAAAGAACAATATGTCCAAGATGTAATAAACCGCTCGAAAAATGTAATGGCACGAAAAAAGTTAGAGACCATTGTCAATATACTGGAAAGTTTAGGGGAGCAGCGCATAATCTGTGTAATTTAAAATATAGAAGACCTACTTTTACTCCACTATTCTTTCATAATTTCAGTAAGTATGATATTCATTTATTTATAAAAGACTTAATGAGTACACCCGGTGATATGGAATGTATACCAACAAACAAGGAAACGTATATAAGCGTTTCCAAAATAGTGTCATTAAAATACACTACTGTTAATGGGGAGGAAAAAGAAAAGCAGCATAAGATTAGATTCCTCGACAGCCTAAAATTTTTAGGTAAAAGTTTAGATGAATTAGCTAGCACTCTAACTAAGGAAGAAAAGAATAATCTTATGAAATATTTTGAGGGGGAAGAGCTTGAACTGGTCTCTCAAAAGGGTATATTTCCATACGAATGGTTTGATAACCTTAGTATATTAGAGGAAACAAAGTTACCCGAGCGAGGTGAATTTTACTCGAAGCTTAAATGTAGTGGAATTGGGGAGGAGGATTATCAGCATGCATTAAATGTATGGAAAACCTTCGAGATGAAAACTTTTAAAGATTATCACGACTTATATAATATGACTGACGTTTTATTGTTGGCGGATGTCTTCGAAAATTTTAGGAATGTTTGCTTTAATAATTACGGATTAGACCCATCATGGTATTATACAGCGCCTGGATTAGCTTGGGACGCAATGTTAAAAACTACTAAGGTAGAATTAGAGTTATTATCAGACCCAGACACGATTTTTTTTTTTTTTGAAAAAGGAATAAGAGGAGGTACCTCAACCATTTTTAAACGGTATGCGAGAGCAAATAATATATATATGGGTGAAAAATATATTCCGAGGGAATCATCAAAATTTATTAGTTATTTGGATGCGAATAATCTCTATGGTTGGGCAATGCGTCAAAAACTTCCCGTTGGTAATTTTAAATGGATGAATGAAAATGATTTACGAGATTGGCAGATTCGCCCTTGTATATTAGAAGTAGATTTAGAATATCCTAAAGAATTACACGATTTACATAATGATTTTCCGTTGGCCCCCGAACGTTTAAAGATTGGTAAAGTTGAGAAACTTATACCTAATTTATACGATAAAAATAAATATATATTACATTACGAAAATTTAAAGTTATATTTAAGTTTAGGTCTAAAGCTTAAAAAGATTCATAGAGGGTTAACTTTCGATGAGAAAGATTGGTTAAAACCTTATATCGATAAAAATACTACACTAAGAGCAAAGGCTAAAACCGCATTTGAAAAGGATTTCTTTAAACTTATGAATAATTCTGTATTTGGTAAGACTATGGAAAATATTAGGAAAAGAGTAGATATAAAATTAGTTAGTACCAAGGAACAAGCGGAAAAATTAGCCGCTAAACCAAACTATTACGATATAGTCATCCTTCATGAGGATTCATGTATAATCCAAATAAGGAAAACGGTTTTAGAAATTGATAAACCTATTTATTCGGGGATGTGTATTTTAGATTTAAGTAAGATATTGATGTATAAATTTCATTATAATTATATTAAAGATAAATACGGTGAAAAAGCTAAACTTCTTTTTACAGATACAGATAGCTTAATGTACGAAATAGAAACGGGAGATTTTTATAAGGATATTAGCGGGCATGTTAAAGACTGGTTTGATACGAGTGATATTCCGCCCGATCATCCTTCGGGTATTCCCACAGGATTAAATAAGAAAGTTGTGGGTATGTTTAAAGATGAGACAAGCGGTAAGATTATTGAGGAGTTTGTGGGTCTCAGGTCTAAACTATACTCTTATAAAATGTGCGGGGATGAGGAGGAGAGTAAAAAATGTAAGGGAATTAACAGCCATGTAGTAAAAGCATTTATTAAGCACAAAGATTATAAAGATTACTTGCTCGAAAATAAAACGCAATTAAGGAGGATGGTAGTTATTAGGAGTCATAAACATGTGGTGTATACTGAGGAAGTGAATAAAGTCGCCTTAAGCGGAAACGATGATAAACGATATGTCCTAGAGAACAATATCGATACATTGGCTTGGGGACACACGAAGATAAAAGACGGGGTTTGAGAGTGGTCACCGTACGTGTAGCTATACGGACTCGACGGACTCAAGTACGTATTGGAAGGGTGAGTTAGGCGAAGCCCCGCCCCCGGCGAGAGAAAATCCGGATTTTCGCGTATGGTTGGATTTGTTGGTTCGAGGATGGTTGGATTTGTTGGTTCGAGGATGGTTGGATTTGTGCTTGTCCCAGCTCTCTTTTCCATACTACTGACGGGGTTTGAGAGTGGTCACCGTACGTGTAGCTATACGGACATCCCTGAGGAAGCAGGGCGAGTTACCCGGGAAAGGAGGGTTCGAAAATCGACTCCCGAGCTCGTCGAGGGACCCGAAATTGACTCGGCCCAAAATCACTTCCAGGGATGAAGCGTGGGAAAATTTACCTCCGTATTGAAGGTCAAAGGTCATCCAGTACAAAGGCCAAAGTTCATTCGATTTTTAAGCCACGTGTATCGATTTAAGCGTGGGATGCCCCCGGCGAGGGAAAATCCGGATTTTCGCGTATGGTCGATTTTTGACCTTGGCCCAGAACTCTCGTTGCGAAGCCCCGCCCCCGGCGAGGGAAAATCTGGATTTTCGCGTATGGTCGATTTTTGACCTTGGCCCAGAACTGTCAATATCTATCTACTCACGTGGTCTAAGTTGGATAGAAAATCTCGTGCCATGGTATATGGGAAATATACACTCGCTAACGCTCGTGTATATTTCCCATATACCACGGCACTCGTTTTCTATCCCATACTTGTCGCGCATATTGGAGTTAGGAGCGTATACATGGGGGGAGGGTGTGTGTGTGTGTGTGTGTGTGTGTGTGTGTGTGTGTGTGTGTGTGTATATATATATCGAAATTTACTTCATTCGAGTGAACATCATCGACAATATTTCCATGAGTGGCGCAGCCACAAGTGAAAATATTGTCCTTGGTGTTCATGAGATGAAATAAATTTCGGTCATTCACTGACAAAAAAAAATATATTCTATTTATTTCATGCTTCTAAACCTTTTTCTGTTGGGACAGTCATCAAAATCCAGAACAGTTGTTTTCGGTAATTCCCCGTGGTATACCTCCCACACATCCCCACATAACAACACATTAAATATTACATAAAGCGCCAGAAACGTAGGGTAAAATAATTTATGCATAATGATAGTGCGATATAATATCATGTTTTCATCATCGTACTATCGCTATATTGTAATTGCACTATCGCGTTATCATCATCGTACTGTCGCGTTATCACAATCGTACTATCGCGTTATTACCATCGCACTATCGCTTAATCGTCATGGTAATATCGCGTTATCACCATCGTACTATCGAGCATCGCGTTTGAAATAAACAAATTCATAGGCGATCGCCCTAACGGTATTCTATCACCATGGTACTATCGCGTTATCACCATCGTACTATCGCTTAATCGTCATCGTAATATCGCGTTATCACCATCGTACTATCGACCATCGCATTTAAAATAAACAAATTCATAGGCGATGGCCCTAACGGTATTCTATCACCATGGTACTATTGCATTATCACCATCGTACTATCGCGTTATCATCATCTCACTATCGTGTTATCGTCATCGTAGCCACGAGTGAAAACATTACCGATGATGTTCACTCGATGAAGTAAATTTCGATCTTTCACCGTAAAAAACAAATATCCTCCATATGTTTTGGTTTTTTTACGATCGAATTAAGAATTTGATTTTAGTTAAGGATTAAGCCTTTAGCAAGTTATCCTGAGTGGTAACAACCTGGCCGAAGAATGTTTCTGAAAAAAAATACGGGAAAAGGAGATTGCCGGTTAACAGCATTTTCTCCTTTTCCCATAATGTTTACAAAAGGCAACATTTTCTCATGTTTTTCACAATATTTTCCAACCTTTCAAATACAAATCTCATATGAGGCATCTTTAGATTGTCATCTGCAAATGCTTTGAAATTGGAAGAGACTTAAACAATGTCGTTTGGTACATAGTTGACCAAGAAGCTAGGGGATCAATGAAGACTATTTGCTGCATGAAGGTGTTTGTTTAAGAAATAATCTTCTTTCTATCGTGGTTTATCCTTCACTAAACCACAGTTGTGAGTTATGAGGCACATTAAATAATCCACGAAGGCGATAGCCTGAGTGGTTTATTCATTGCGCCTCATAACTCACAACGTGGTTTGAACGATAAACCACGATAGAAAGAAGATTATTTCGACTCTAACATGACCAACTCTTAATCAAAGGAAAACAAGTTCATACTTAGAGTAAAAACGCGGATGCAGATTATATTCCATTGAATAACTTACTTACTTACTTACTTACTTTATACAGAATGACGTCACTCTGTATAGAATGACGTCACTCTATATAGAATGACACGGATTTTACCATGCTTTCGTTGCACTGTGTTTATAGAGCTGAATTCACCCGTCATGTTAGAATGAACGATAAACCACGATAGAAAGAAGATTATTTCGATTCTAACATGACCAACTCTTAATCAAAGGAAAACAAGTTCATACTTAGAGTAAAAACGCGGATGCAGATTATATTCCATTGAATAACTTACCTACTTACTTTATACAGAATGACGTCACTTTATATAGAATGACGTCACTCTACATAGAATGAGGTACCACGATTTCGTTGCACTGTGTTTATATAGCCGAATTCACGTATCGTGTTAGAATTAACACTTTACCAGACGACAACATTTTAGTCTTGTCCAAATTGAAAGCATTTGCAGACGACAATTTCAGTGTGGCTCAAATGGTGCAACTTTTCTATGATAGGGTAGAAAACAATGTGGGAAAACGAGAAAATGCTGGTTACCAGCATTTTCTCCTTTTCCCACAATGTTTTCAAAAGGCTTCTTTCCCAGGGTCGTTAAAAGTCGGCATTGTGCGGTAAAGAGTGGACACAGATTAGCCATACTCTGTGAAAAGAGGGTGTAATGCATTTTCGTGATAAGTCATACCAAGCAACTTTTCGTTTGAGTCATGCTTTGTGAAAAGGGGGTTTGATTCATCTGGATAAAATATCCGCCCATTTCAGCCTGCGCAGTTCACGCAGGCTAACCTGGATCGAAACTTTTTGCTATTGGTCAATCTTCTCTATGTCAAAGGACCAGTCTATCTCGTGATTCATTCAGTTGATAGACAAAATGGATTTTAGGGATCCATAGTTATATGAAAAAATTGCTTGGTACAATGTATCAAGGCGATGAACTCCCTTTTGCCACAGCATGACTCCTATATGGCTTGCAACACGCGAAAACGGACATTCGGACATTTGTGAAAAGTGTCGTCTCGGATCAGCCTGCGCAGTCCGCGCAGGCTAATCCGAAACGACACTTTCCGTTTTTATTGCAATTTTCAGTTTTGCACAAGCCTGGTGTAGCACAAAATCTAATGTAGTCGTAAAGTGCCGTCTTGGATTAGCCTGCGCGGACTGCGCAGGCTGATCCGAGACGACACTTTACGCAAATGTCCGAATGTCCCTTTTCGCGTGTTGCAAGCCATATAATTGTCAATTCATAAAATCCATTTTGTATAAAAACCGGCTGAATCATTAGGTAGACTCGTCCTTTGTTTCAACCCACAATCTGCGCAGGCTGACCTGGCTCGATACTTTTTGCAAATGCAATATTTTCCTCAGATATTATCTACAGATATTATCTACAGGATCTGACATAGGATAGCATTTGAGATATAGAGGATATTTGTTTTTTTACCGTGAAAGATCGAAATTTATTTCATCGGGTGAACATCATCGGTAATATTTTCACGAGTGGCGCAGCCACGAGTGAAAATATTACCGATGATGTTCACGAGATGATGTTCACGAGATGAAATAAATTTCGATCTTTCACCGAAAACAAACAAATATTCTATTTATTTCATGCTTTTAACCCTTTCCAGGGGGAACTTACTCAAAATCCAGTACAGTTCTTTTCGGTTATTCCCTTGGCGTACCCCCTGCACATAGCAACGCATTACAATATTACGTCAAGCGCGAGAAATGTAAGGTAAATTACGTCATATTTCCATCTGGTTGTGAGGCACGCGCATTTTACCTCGGTAACTAGTGCGCGGGAACAACTGTTTCCGCCTTCAATCGAAGAGTTAGAATATAAAAATCGGTATTTTCACTGGTCGTAACCATGAAATATCGAAATATATCTCACCGATATTTCTCGATAGCCTACCGGAAAGCATGAAAAAAAGAATTCTATTACACGAGTCTAGAAAATGCTATTTAGCGAACCTCTGGTGAGCATAATTACATTTTTAGCTCAACTGTTTTCGAAGAAAACGTCGAGGTATTGTCGTAGCCCTGGTGTAGTTATCGTCGTCGTACGAAAGACATTTTGTAATATCTTTATTACTACTGAAGATATTTACTTCAAACTTGGACAGGTTGTTAACTATCAAAAGAAAAAACCCATACAACAAGATCAGGTAACTATCAAGGTATTTTTGATACAGTTATGCCCTTTTCAGACTTAGAATTTTCACTGAAAATCGAGCAATTGCAGCCGAGTGTTGGCATCTGTTTGTGGTTTGCATGTTCTAGATGAGTTTGATAGATTTTTTTCACTAAAAAACAAATGATATCTGTAACAAAATCTCACCAATTATAGGTCAGAATATGCAAAACCATACACACATGCGCGTGAATGTTTATATAGATAAAACCAGATTCACCTCTCTGAAAAAAGTAAAAGAATGACACATGACTTCACGCAACTCTTTTCTCAAACGTGTGTAAGACAAGAAAAATTGTATAGAAGATATAAAGTTGTTGTTGTTTTCTTTCGGTGAAAGATTGAATTTATTTTATCGAGTGAACATCATCGGTAATATTACCGATGATGTTCACTTGATGAAATGAATTGAAATGAATTTTGATCTTTCACTGAAAAATAAAACCAAATACATGTATTCTATTTATTTCATGCTTCTAATCCCTTTTTTGTTGGGACATTCATCAAAATCTAGTAAAGTTGTTTTCGGTAATTCCCCGTGGCGTACCCTTCATAAGAACGCATTACAATCGCGTGAAATGTATGGTAAATGCACGTAAATTACGTCATAATCCACCGGATTGAATGGCACGCGCTGTTTACCCAGGTAACTAGTGCGCGGAAACTACTGTTTTCGCCTTCAATCGAAGAGTAACGGAAATATCTACCTATGAATATTCACAAAGTTACGAAAGTTTGACAAAAAAGATTTAGGAATTTCGTAAATCTAAACGCGGGTGTTAAGTTAAGAAAATTCTTACGCCAAAACTCACGAATTGTAAGTAAAGTGGTACCTCAGGGGACCGTTTTAATATTTAAAGAAAGTTCCGTACTGTAGTTCCGTACTTGTTGCTATGAAATCGGTTAATTTTACTGATCGTAACCATGAATTATCAAACCTTATAATCTACCATTATTTCCCGATAAATTACCAAGAAGCATGAAATCAAATAGGTACTAGTATGTTACACTGAAATCAAGGGAGATAATGTGATTAAAACTCTATCGCATTTTACTCGCATTCTTGTATGAACTAAACTTTGGCCTCTTAGGACAAGCTTTCTCTCGATCGAGGTGGTCACTTAAAAGTGGAGTCTGTGGGTAGAGCGTCGGCCTCGTAACCATAAGGTCCCGAGTTCGATACCCAGGAGCGGGTGTCAACTTTGGGGTTTTTCAATGGGCCCACACATTCTGCTCGAGTACAGGTATAGTTCCCGGGAAGCAGTGTCGGGAAAGATTAGTATAAGTTGTAAGAACTTGACTCTCAATCGATGTAAAATAAATATGTTTAAACTAAGAAAGGTTTGACTGGACGTACTTGTCCGCCCAATACTAGCTGAATGACCTCTGATACCCTCTACCATTCGGGTTTAGTGGACTTGCGTATGAAGGATTTTGAAAATATTGTGGGAAAAGCAAAAAAATTTAGTAGCCAGCCTTTTTCCTCGTCCCACAATGTTTTCTACCCTTCCAAAAAGGTATTCCAACTTATGAGTCACATTTAATCTGTCGTCTGCAAATACTTTCTATTTGGTCTAGTCTAAAATTTTGTCGTCAGCTCTTTAAAGCATACATGACGATGTCCATGTGTCAGCCTGAAAGTCGCCTGATCAAAAGTAGTCACAGTGTGTCACGTTTGCCGGAAATTGGCTCGTTGCTTTGCTCTCTGAAAAGGGGGCTTAATGCATCGGAAAAGTGTCGATTCATGTCAGCCTGCGCAGTCTGCGATGGCTGACAAGTCTTTTTACTATTTGTAAATTTGTTATATGTAAATTTGTTATTTCTAAATTTTCTGCATGGCAAAGAACCATTCTACCTGCAGAGCCAGTCGATTGTTAGACTAGATGGATTTTATAGGTCCATAGTTATGTGATGTCTTGCTTGGTACAGTGTATTCTGGATATGCATTACACCCCGTTTTGCCAAAGCATAGCTCAAATATTACTGCAATGAATAGTGTCAGTGAATACGTTAGACTGGCTGGTTGAATGAAGTTTTACGCGGCTTATCAATATCAGTTTGAACAGTCATATCACTGCGACAGCTTACCTATCTGCGTTTAAATCAACAATTCATAGGCGATGGCCCTGACGGTATTCCGTACGTAAATTACTTCATATTTCCGTTTGGTTGAATGGCACTTACTGTTTACCTAGGTCATGTAACTAGTGCGCGGAAACCACTGTATTGCGCTAGGGACCTGAATCTACTTGCCTAAGGACACACCCATGAAAAACCAGTGTGAATGCATGAAGCTTGAATGCATGGACACTTGAATGAATGAACGAATGAACTAACGAATGAACGAATGAATGAATGAATGAAGTAAGTCATCACATAATCATGGATCCCATAAATCTATTTTGCATAAGAACTGACAGAATCATGAGGAAAACTGGTCTTTTGACATGTAGAAAATTGACAAATAGCTAAAAGTTTCGACCCATGTCAGCATGTGTGGACAACGCGGGGCTAACACGGGGCAATACTTTTTGCAGATGCATGAAGTCCCCTTTACACAGAGAATCGTTCATTTCAAATATGGCCTGCAACACGCAAAAAGGGACATTCGGACGTTTGCGTAAAGTGTCGTCTCGGATCAGCCTGCGCAGTCCGCGCAGGCTAATCCGAAACGACATTTTCCGTTTTTATGTAATTTTCTGTTTTGCGCAAGTCTACTGTAGCACAAAATCTAATGTAGTCGTAAAGTACCGTCTCGGATTAGCCTGCGCGGACTGCGCAGGCTGATCCGAGACGACACTTTACGCAAATGTCCGAATGCCCCTTTTCGCTTGTTGCATGCCATATCGAAATGGATACAGGTAGGAACTTGCATTCCGATGTCCACTTTTTGTTGCTAAATTCAGTTTCTGTTACTTTAAATCTGTTTTTATGTTTCTTCTCGTTCATTTATTCGTTTGTTATTAAGACTTTTTTCAGATCGATCTTTCGTTTTTAAGATCCCATACCGTATCTTTACCTTTTTCCACAGTTTTTTCTAACAAGATGCTCAGTGGTACTTGATTGAAAGAAAGAAAAGTGGAAATGAATAAATGAAAGAATGCATGAACACTTGAATGAATGAATGAATGAATGAATGAATGAATGAATGAATGGCATGCCTGGCGATATATTCTGTCCGAAAAGGAATTAAAATAAAATAATGAGAAATGAAAATGTAAAAATGAAGAATAAGTTATGCAAATCGATTCAGCTGTTAGGACCCCCGGGCTTTATCAACGGACTCACCGATACGGGTACTGAGAGCTTACTGAAAGCTTAACGTTTCTATTCTATTTATAGCTGTGGGGGTAAAATGTTTTTGAGTTGAACACTTAAAACAAAAACAACTACTAAGTTCTATGTTACTTATTCTAATTTATCCCTTGTCTTATATCATATTGCTGAAAAGAATCCTGAAAACCTATTATAAAGAGACAGATTTACTATTTGTAAAAATCTGCAGAGGTGTCGATGAACTCCTGTTTAAATGTCGACATCAACAAAGCTGTCGGAAAATTTTATCAATGGTAAATACAACCTGCATACTCCACGTATACTTAAGTCCTCAACAAGGCAAAAAGTTGAGCTCCGCAGAATGAATGCTCCTTCACATTGGTCCCCAGCATCCACCCACGTCCCCGGAGAGAGAAGGGGAGTAGGAGAGAGCCATCGATCTACCGAGGGACCACCCCACCCCCATGCAAGCCCTGCGCGCACATAAGTGAGCTACCGAGCCGGAAGACCATCACAACATATTTTTATAAAAGCCACTGGCTCCGAATTTGATGTTCCCCACCCGTGTTAATGAATCAAACAGGGTTTGTGTTTACTGCAGTTGAAGCAGTTATAAAGACCTGTGGCATACTCTCTAAATAGGAAATTTGATACATCTAAAAACAAGTTTCGACCCAGATCAGCCTGTGCAGTCCGTGCAGGTTGTTCAAACATGGTCGAATGCTATCGGTAATTTTTCTATGGGTAAGGGACCGTTCTACCTCAGGATTAAGCCGATTGTTTGACAAAATAGAATTTTTGGATGGATGATTATTATGAGATGAATACCTTCGTCTAACACATCAACGAGATGCTATAAGCCCCCCTCTCTTCAGAGTCGAGAACCGGTAGCTCACTCGGTAGGCCTAGCGTACAAGACTTGAGAACAAGGGGCTGCTGATTCGATCCCCGTCTCGGCCAATTTCTTTCCGAGGATTGATGATATTAATTGGGACAGGGTTCATTCCACTCTACCGCAGACCATTGTTTCGACGATGGTAATGTGGGAAAGCAGCCAGTGGCTTGGAAAGAATAATGTGCAGAGTACCAGAAACAATAAATCCAGAAAAGCATGGATAGGTGTACTGGCTGCCGCCATATAACTGAAATGACATTGAAAACGGCGTTAATCACCATGCAGTCAATCAATCTATCAATCAGAGCCCTGCACATTTCATTTGTCGTCGTCAATGAATCAGTTCTAAATGAGCCATGCTCTGCGAAAAGGGGGCTATATGGCCTGCAATATGCGAAAAGGGGCATTCGGACATTTGCGTAAAGTTGCTACCCGGATCAGCCTGCGCAGTCCGCACAGACTAATCCGAAACGAAACTTTCCTTTCCGCTTTTATGTAATTTTCTGTATTGCGCAAGTCTACTGTAGAACATAATCTAATGCAGTCGTAAAGTGCCGTCTCGGATTAGCCTGCGCGGACTGCGCAGGCTGATCCAAGACGACACTTTACGCAAATGTCCGACTGTCCCTTTTCTCGTGTTGCAGGGCATATGGGTCTGGAAAACGTATCGACTGCGCAGGCTGTATGAGCCGAAACTCTGGTATTGGTCAATTACCTGCATGCCAAAGGACCATTCTACCTCAAGATCCAGTCAATTGTTAGACAAAATGGATGTTTTGAATGTACAATCATGTGATGGCGATGCAATTTAACCCCTTTTGCCAAAGCGCAGCTTATATCCATGAAGCATTGCAGAATAATGCGCTCCTGAATACCGAAAATTACAGTAAAATTGGAGAAATGTAGTAAAAGGGGACGTGTCTAATACTCTTAGCTCAATACAAACCCTTTGAGCGCCGAATTAACCCAAGGAACATTTCCAGTCTAGAAATTAGACCAAAATAATTGCATTCTTAAAACTGTTTTTGTCCAGAATGTCTCTGCAAAGCGGACAGTGTAGATCAGAGATCAGATTGCACGTTTTGTGCAGTCTGATCTTGACCTACACTGGTCACAAAAGCAACTCTATAGTTGTGAAAGCGCTTTAAGGGTTGAAAATATTCAATTGAAATAGAGCAATTTTACTTTTGCTTGTTTTCAACTGATGAATATTTAATTCATTCTTTTAACAGTTACTTCTCTATTGTGTTTTTGTCAAGTTTATCTGAAGGGGAGTGATCTAAAACCTATCTGTCTATTTGAAAAGTGGTACTATACGAATAAAATTAATTATAAATACCAACAACAACTAGGTTTTATCCGGTGATTAGGTCCGACCCGGTTTAAGTCGGTTGGTACTCCTTATTTATACCCGTAAGATAATAAGTCAGTCCACACTTTACCACGGAGATTATCGAGTACTGCCGAATGAGAGCAGCAATTTCCGAAAAGCTGCGCACTTCGTGGAATCGTTCAAACCGAAACTAGAAGTTTTCTGACAGCAAGAAGAAGTGTTATCTCCGGAAAGCCCTCTATTTTGGTATTTTTTAGATATTTTTTTCCTTTTTATAATACTTGTTTTCTGTATTTTCCTTGTTTGCATTTCATAGAAATTTTAAATTGTTTTTGAAATAAAAAAAAAAAATGATCCAGTGACAGAATCAAATCTTGGGATCCCGAAAACAGATTTGTATGCCATGATAGCTCGTCCTTTCATAGAGTTGTCAAACAATTTAGCAAATATTACGTAGAAATTTTAAATTGTGTTTGAAATGAAAAAAAAAATTATCCAGCGATAGAATCAAATCTTGGGATCCCGAAAACAAATTTGTATGCCTTGACAGCTCGTCCTTTCATACAGTTGTCAAACAATTTAGCTGAAAGTTCAATGGGATTCTTTTTATCATTAGCACTTTGGTCTAATGGGGTAAATCGTCTGCCTACGACAGTGCGACAGTTCTCAAAGGTGTAGATCTACTGAGTATATGAACTATGAAAAGGATTTTTCTTCAGGGTTGCTGAAACATGGAATTGTGTGGTAAAGGGTGAAGGCTGGCCTGTATTTTAAATGCGGATATCTTTTACCTTAACACATGTGAAAATTCCTTATTTAAGCTATATTTGAAACATGAGATGATGGCATTGTTTTTGTGACAAGTTTTACTCCAAAGAACAGCCAACCTGTATTTTTTACCAACAGTGTTTCTACTTGGGATGGTCCACGCTGGTACTGCGGTACTTAATTTCGCCGAAAATTTACTACAAGAGAGAGAACTTGCATGTTTTATTTTCCAATACTGTGATAAACTGTTGCATGTAAAGTTGAAATAAATGTTGATATCAAAGCTTAAAGGTGGCCCTTCAGATTTTGGGATGAAAATTTTACAAAAATACAAAAAAATCATTCTTATACTCCCAAAGCCTTTTAATTTTCATTCATAAAACCCCAGTAGTCGAAAACCATCTGACAACAAGAGAAATTAGAGATTTACTATGGCCCAGGTCGACACCGACGGGAAACACGGACTATCTTTACATGAGCAACTCGCTCATTTACATACCGGAAATACACAGACGAAGTTTCAAACATAGCGTCTGAAGAAGACATTATGGAAAATGATTACATGTTTGTTATGTTATGGAATTTAAGCGTCATTAGTCACGTGCCAGTCACTTGACATTCCCACAATGCTTTTTTGATTTCTGGCGCAAAATCTAAAAATACCTTAAGAGGCTACGTAGCCTTTTAAGGGAACACCATCAAAAAAACTTTTTTTTTGTAATTTTATGATTCTTAATTATTGATGATTTGTATTGCTTTTTCATATAAATTTCAGTGATATATATATTTTTTAATTTGGTGAGTTGTGAAAAATCTAAATACCCACCTTTAAGTCGTGTTTTTCAGACAAATATATCTAGGTCAACCTAACATGTTGACCACAGGTGCTCCACAAGGAGTCTGCTATGGTACCGTGTTAACTCTTGTGATTTGGAAATTCATAAAAAAATATAACTCTTATTTTCAGAAAATGATTTAGGTACCGTAGTTTTTGTTTATGGCGAGGACTCTGATGTCACAGCAGATGACCTTCACTCATCAGACATGAATTATCAGTTTTATGAAAAATAGGGGGAAATTATTTTCAAAACATGAAAGAAAATTGAGCTTTATTATTTCAGTTTGTGAATATTGAAAGTAACTTATCATTAATGAAGATATATCTATTATTTTTAACCAATGCGACGAAAAAACTTTTCTGCTTTTGATTTGATGGAGTAAACAGTGATAGGTGGCGCTACATATGCAAATTAGGTATTTTTTGGATGACCGCTGTATCATCGATGATGAGTTTCAGCGAGGACGACTATACTACAGGGTCCAAAGAATCCACTCGTCTGCTTGTATTTACGAGTAAGAAATGGATGAGGACGAGTGATATAACCCAGGACATTTTCATTGCATACAGATGTTTTAATATGCTTCGGGTAGATCTAATTCAATACAAGAGACTTTGCTAATTATTAAAACGATCGATATTAACAATAATGCAAAGACTTTCCGGAAACCAGTTCCAAAAATTATGTTGTTTTGGCTTTATTAATTTCTATAACTTGACCGGATAAATGATACTGGTTATTGAAACCCGGTATTTAATGTTCGTTGCTACGGGAGACAATATAATTAGCGTTTCTGTTTCGTCTGAAAAAAAAAGCCAGAGTCAAATATTAGATGGGTTTTTCTCGTCGGACGAGTGAGGATCAAGGCAGGGCAAGTATTTTTTTCAAAGTCACTTGTCCTACAGGACGAGTGTCTTTTCCGGAAATTTTGGACCCTGTACTACATGATATACTGTATGTATATTATATTCTGTATCTATTACAGTTTTTTATATAGATCTAGTATTCAATATATGTACAGGGTTTGACACTAACTTTTTGCCTATGGGATCCAGCAGGAATCACTAAATTTATTATCTGGATGCCCTCCTGATTATCAGGGATTCCTCCAAAGCTACAAAAAAGCAAGTTTTCATTGATCAACTTGTTGTTGTTATATCATTTGATTTTTATTGACTACATTTGATTCATCCACATTTTGTATGCTTTTTGTAGCATGGCTGCATCATAAGCCAACGGAGTATCATTCTTCTCTTCTGCATCAATAATTTATTGTACTTATGAAAAAATTCGGATGCAGATCACGCAAATCCTGCGAATATGACCCAGACAGTTACGGACTTTTTTGTGTAATACAATCAAAAATGGATAAATACAGATGGCTATCAGCAGAGTATGTATGTATCTGGAAAGAAAATAGATTTAGGCCTATGTCACAAGGAATACAGTTCTGAAAACTGTACAAGTACAGCGTTCTTTCTCCTTTGAGTGGGTCTGTTTTACGGACCCATTCCCAATCCGAAAATGCTACCATTTTTCCAAAAATCGCGCATGAACATTCCCAAAAACAGTTTTGGTTTCTCACTACATAATGGACCCATTCCGACGCAAGGTCACCATGTCGGTTTTCAAAATGACTCTGTGATGGATTGAATTTTGTATCGTGGATTTTCCCTTGGCAAATTCTTCAGAATGCGTAACATAAACAATCCAAATATCAGCGATTTCATTGGTCATAAAAAGGTCCAGAATCCCAAGAGTCATTGACTCTTGGGCCCAAATTTTCAAGAGTCAAAATGGAATTTCCAAGAGTCTAGCAGAAATGTCCAAGGGTCAAAACTATCACGGAGAGATACGGGTGAAATAATGAAAACTTTCCATTTATGTTCTTTGTTTATGGATAGGAATTAGATAAGAAAATACCCTATCTTATGTAGAGACTTGCTGGAATGAAGTGGACACAAGAATTTTAAATTGCAGCCCTAGCATGCAATTCATCTTGATGAATAAATGAACTTTTGAACTGTTTACCAAACAACAAAAACTTTTGACTAGATCATAATTATTTTAGACATTTACAGATGACAATTCAAATGTGGCTGGAACGACTTGATTTGTCTTTTTTACCCCAGAACATTGTGGAAAAGGGAGAAAATAAAGGTCACATCCATTAAAGTGTTATTTCTTAAGATTTAAGTCTTCTTTTCTTGTCCAATTACTTTTTCTTTCACACTTGTTCCGGTTCTCCCCCCCCCCCCCCCCCAGCTAATCTATAGGTTGTTGTTTATTTTCATCTTAAAAAGTTTTTCCTAATTTTTAAACAGAGATTTTAGCTTTCACTTATTGTTTCATAAGGAAATAAGTATAAATTCACTGTTTAAATTTGTCACCAAAGATGAAAAGATTGTGTGAAGTGCCTCTGATCAGACGATGTCAAAATGATTTCTGTTGTGTCATGGGGTTCACGTTTTTTTCCAGCGATCTTTTTTTCAAATCAGTTAATATTTTTACAAATATTACTGCATGATTTGACATAAATTTGTTAGTTAGGGTAGCAGTTAACTTGAAAACCTGTCATTTTACACTAGATAATAGGATTAACACCTTTATCATGTTTTCAAAAATGACTCGCCACTCGCCAGCTTGATTACGTGTAATAAACAGAGCTGCGTGTGTCTGTACAGTTGACACTGATCGTGTTTATTATAGGCTACATTCCTGCCGGATGCATGCGACATAATTTATATGACCCTTTGGCTGATAATCTCGTGCGTCAGATTGATGCTTAGGCAGATATTTTTGAGCGTCAAAAACGGGTCAATTCGGATTTCCATGCGTCAAAACCCGGAGTCCCGGGTCAAAGGAGAACCCTGTTTCGGTAAACTGGTTCTAGTCTTTGATAACCAAATTTTAGTCTGTATCAGGTAGAGACTGGTGTCCAGTGTATGTGTTTCAGCAGTCTCCACAGCGATAGTCAAATACGATGTATAGTGCAATATATGTTTTTGTGTAGCCCAAAAAATGCGATTTGTCGGTATTCTTAACGCCATGTGTATTTGCGGAAATTCTTTCTCTAGCAATCGAAGTAGAAATTGAGCCACAACTGAAAATAATATTGAAAGAAAATCAAACAAAAGGGTTCTAAACTCCCT
The DNA here is from genome assembly GCA_946811185.2 of Hippopus hippopus. Taxonomy (NCBI): domain Eukaryota; kingdom Metazoa; phylum Mollusca; class Bivalvia; order Cardiida; family Cardiidae; genus Hippopus; species Hippopus hippopus. Next base: position 31,275,874 of record OX328113.1, read on the forward strand.
ACAGATTTCGGCCTAAAGATACTCACGAATCTAGTCAGGTCTAACATAAATATGAAAGCATCCTGATGCAACTATAGCTTGAGCCTAGGTTCAAATGTAGACTAGTTGTCACCGACAAAGTTCATGGGTCAACTCATAAATCCCCTAACCCACTTAAAATAAGACAGTACTATAGACATCTTCAATAGCATGAGAAACGGACATTGTTTTCTGTATACGGATATAAATTTTTTTCTAGGTTTTGAATTTCTGGTGTGTAATGCTTTGATTTTAGTTCAAATAATTTAAAAGTATCCATTCTAAATAATCAGTAACTTGATTCAGTGTTTATCATGAAAATTTCCAATTTTGGAGAGAACAATGCATTTTTCCCAGTTTGCTTGGTATTGGACCCGTTCCCAAAACAGGGAAAAAAACGCTGAAGTACAGTGTAGTGCAATGGCCATCTTCCCTAGAAAGCTCTAAAAACATCTGCCAAGTATGTAGACACATAATATAGGGATCTGAAAAACAGAAAATGGGTATGAGTGTCCCCAGAGCGTCACCCGAAATAGAAAAACAAATGGGGTCTAAATGGGCAGGGGTCTAAAGTCTCAAATTTCTCTCACCACTATATACCATTATACAATACTAGTATGACAAAATTTGTGGCATAAGTTAGTAAATTACAACTGAGCAGCTGTAGAAATGGTAGAAATACAGTATATCATGTATATCATGCTTTTTAATAGCATGTACATAGTTTTAAGTTACTGCATTAATCCAGTGACAAAGGGGCCTGATGATTCAAACTTCGTCAAAAAGTATCCATTTGAAATCATCCTTCCAATTTTGCTGATAGGGGCCCAGGTGTTTTGTTTGTTATGCGCGCTTTACATTTCTAGATGCCCCTCTGGTGTATTCTTTCTTTTTACAGTAGGCCAACAGTTTTCCCACTCGCGCAAATTATTGCGTAAATCACTTTATAGAATTGAAATTCACATATCAAATGTTGGTTATACACGAGACCTCAAGAAAGAAAATACATGGACAAAAAAGGCCATTATCTGCTTATCTTGTGGAAGTCAATTACAGTCAACAAAATTTACACGAGAGATTTATTTGTAAAAGGTCAAAGACATGGTGGGAAAAGAAGAAAACCAGCATTTTCTTTTTTTCCCGCTTTTTTTTTCAAAAGTCTGGATTGTGTGGTAAAGGTTTAATGAGGAACAAACCGCAAAAAAAAAATTCTACTTTCATTTTAAATTTTTAAGAAATTTGTTACATTATCTGCATGTCATGTGATGATATGATTTAACTCTTCACCTGACAACAAAATTTTGGACCTGGCCAAATTGAACACATTTGCAGATAACAAATCATATGTGACTCAAATCGTGAATTTTGTTTTAAACAGCATAGAAAGCATTGTTGCAAAAGGAGAAAATGTTTTTTACCACCATTTTCTCCTTTTCCCTCAATGTGTTGGACACACTTCTTTCTTGGTGTTGCTAAATCTGTAGTGATTTGTAATGAAAGTGTATGTAGATAACAAATTTGCCTCACAAGATGGGAATCATCCTTGAAAGCCTTGAAAGGTTAGAATACAGTATGGTCAAAGGAGAAAATACTGGCTATCAACAATTTCTCCTTTTTCCATAATGTTTTAAAAAGCCTGCCTCAGGACTGTACAAGCACAGGATCAGGTGATAAAGGGTTGACCCCTTACCAAAAAATCATGTGTTTTAACAACACTTAGAAGGCTTTTGGAAACATTTTTAGAAAGAAGAGGATGCTGGTGACCAGCAGTTATCTCCTTTTTCCACAATGTTTTCTATCTTTTCCAATACAAATCCCATCATTTGAGTCTTATCTAATTTGTCGTCTGCATATGCTTTTAATTTTGAGGAGTCTAAAATTTTGTTGTCTGATAAAGATTTAAACCAGGAAGTGATCTATATTTCTGTTCCTTGTATGCAGTCACTGGATTGCAATTTTATTTTCTTTAAGTATTATGGCTTGCAACACGCGAAAAGGGGCATTCAGACATTTGCGTAAAGTGTCGTCTTAGATCAGCCTGTGCAGTCCGCGCAGGCTAATCTGAGACGGCACTTTACGACTACATTAGATTTTGTGCTACAGTAGACTTGCACAAAACAAAATTACATAAAAACGGTAAGTGTCGTTTCGGATTAGTCTGCACGGACTGCGCAGGCTGATCCGAGACGACACTTTATGCAAATGTCCGAATGTCCCTTTTCGCGTGTTGCAGGCCATATGTAAAATGAATTGTTTAAGTTTTTATTTAATGAACCAAGCTCTGGCAAAAGGAGTGTAATGCCAGTGTCTATTCTAGAAACTGATAATGGGGGGGGGGGGGGAGGTTCCCTCCGCCATCAAATTGGCAGGACAGTTTTTGAACAGATAGCTCATATAACGGATGTTATTCCAGTCAAAGACAATACAGTAGACTTACTGACCTGTTTAAATGTCAAAAGACAGTTTCTGGAATATCCATCTGTAGAAATTGAATTAATTTTTGAAAAGTGGGTAAGAGCTTAGCAGTTAAAAAATTCATTCTGATAAACTTCATTGCAATAAGACTAGGTAACGTGGGCCATTTTGGACGAGGTTGTTTTGAAAGTTGGCCGTTTTGACCAAGACCCTGTCAAGGAAGGTTACTTTAATGGACATAATGTGTTGCAAAACAGCCTCTGCAATGATACCTTTTCATTCAAAACTGGTATTTTTAACGGGGCAAGAGTAAATTCTTTGTTTTGCAACTTTTTCATTGTTTATTGTTTAAGCTGGACTGTCATGCATTGGGTCTGGATTTATGGAGGATCTGAAAGAAATCAGAGTGAATCCTGCAATATTGCGTTCTAAAATAGACAGTGTAATGCATCTCTGTGATACACTGTACCAAGCAAGTGTTATCACATAATTATGGATCCATGAAATCTATTTTATCTTACAACCAACTGTATCATTAAGTAGACTGGTCTTTTGACATGCAGAAAATTAACCTGTAGCTAAAAGTTTGGACACAGGTCAGACTGTGCAGACTGATATGGGTCGATATTTTTTGCAAATGTATTATGCTCCCTTTTCACTGAGCATGACTTATGTATAATTCTATAATTGTATTGTTATATTTATTGTATTTTCATGTTGAATTTGTAACACTGTTAACTGTAATTAATACTGTTTGAATGGAGTCAGGTTTGAAATATTACTCAGGAAATAACACATTTTAAGAAATATGATACAGGACTTTTTAGGTAGCAGAAATTATAACTTTATGTTGAAAGAGGTCTTATACTCCATTCATAACGGGAAAAATCCAGGGGTTCCTTTCACTAAACCATGTACGCACGAAATTTGCATACACAGTTTTTGTAAGCAAGCATCAATTCTGTAAACAAGTTTTCAAGGAACTGCATAACTTAACAATTAGAGTAAATACTTTTCACTAGTTTATTTCTTTGGGTAAAGCAGGGATGGTTTGTATATGCAGTCCCCAAAAATTTACGTTAATCTACACAGCTTAGTGAAAGGTACCCCAGAATTGTTGTAGTCTCAAGAAAGTTGACCTAAGTCTGTTTTTGTCTTGTTACCAATTGACATAATTTTAGACATCCAAATTGAAAGCATTTGCAGACGACAATTTGGCTCAGTTGAAGAATTTGTCTTTGATAGGATAGAAAACATTGTGGAAAGAGGAGAAAATGCTGGTTACCAGCATTTTCTCCTTTTCCCACTATGTACTCGAAAGGCTTCTTCCTCAGGATTGTTAAAAACTTGGGATTGTATGATAAAGAGTTAACCCTGTACAACACGACAAAATGTTAGATCCGAATCGAAAGCATTTCCAAAGAACATAGTAAATGTGGCACAATTAATGGGATTTGTATGTAAAAAAAATGAAAACATTGTGGGAAAAGAAGAAAATGCTGGTTACCAGCATTTTCTCCTTTTCCCACAATGGTTTCAAAAGGCTTCTCCTCAGGACTGTTAAAAACTCTGGATTGTGTGATAAATGGTTACAGTACCTTTTTTTTTAGAGAACTTGTAGAAATGTAGTGACCATCAACTGGAAAAAATGGCTTATCAGCAGAGAGGGAGGGGAAGAAGATACCCACCTGGAAATGACCATGCACAGCAGTTGTTTCAGACCTGTTTTTACCTTGGAATAAACTACCCGCCAAATCGCAAGTTAACCTTTTTTCTCTCAGACCTTTCAATTGATTGATTGGTTGTATGGTGTTTAACACTATTTTCAACATTATTTCAGTTATGTTGCGGCGGCCAGTGCACCTATCCATGCTTTCCTGGAGTTTCCTATTACCAGTTCTCCACACAATATTTTTTCAAAGCCACTAGCTGCTTTCCCATGTAACAATCGTTGTAACAATGGTCAGCGATGAAAAAGGAATAAATTCTGTAGCAATGACTATCATCAATCCTTGGAAAGAAACTGGCGGAGCTGGGATCGAACCAGCGACCCCCCTGTTCTCAAGTCCTTCATGTTACTGACTGAGCTACTGGCCCTCGACAGATCATTCAGTAATATTAGATTTGTTTATCTCGGGGGGAAAATCTATCAGGGACTCTATAGATACATAGCAGATCTTACATGAGTGATTATGTATTATCAGTTTTATCAAACAAGTTGACTAACATTGTATGACGTGAGCCTTGGCGAGTTTGATAAAAATGATAATACAATACATAAACACAAAGGCGAGGTTCTATTTATCACATGAAGATATTTTGCATAATCCTGGGAACGCCCCATCATGGATTTTGCCTTGCAATTTAGGGATATAACACAAGAAATGTACAGAATGAATGCTGATATATACTCAGTACTTTAGAATTCTCCACATATATATGAGCCATGCTCTAGCAAGTCATCACATAGTTATGGATCCATAAAATCCATTTTTTGAAACAACTGACTGAATCAAGAGGTAGAATGATCCTTTGACATGCGGAAAATTTAAAGATAGTGAAAAGTTTCGGCCCATGTCAGCCTGCGCGGACTGCGCAGGTTGACATGGGTCGATACTTTTCGCAAATGCATTAAGCCGCCTTTTCCCAGAGCGAGGCTCTCTCTCTCTCTCTCTCTCTCTCTCTCTCTCTCTCTCTCTCAACATTCATTCTGTATTTTTCCTTGCAAAAAGATAAAATTTCTACCTATGTCTGTAAAAGGTTCATGTTTGCATTGACTTTTAACCCTTTACCACGCAATCCCAAGCTTTAACGACCTGGAGAAAAAAGGCTTTTGAAAGTAATGTAAGAAAAACAGAAAGTGTTTGCAATTAGTTTACCTTTACGCTGACTTTTAACCCTGTACCACACAATCCGAAGTGTTAATGACCTGGAGTAAAAAGGCTTTTGACTGCATTGTGGGAAAAGAATTGAACAGAATTTTTGTCCTTTTTCCACAATGTTTCTAGTCAAACTTATTAGAGAACTACATACTACCTTCAATCACTATAATCCAAAAATTGATGGATTAACCCTTTACCACACAATCCCGAGTTTTAATGACCCTGAGTAAGATGGCTTTTAAAAACACTGGGAAAAGGAGAAAATGCAGGTAACCTCAACAGATAACCTAAGTTTTGCTAAATAATGGACCGCAATCTCCTGAACCAATCATTGTACTTTGAAAATGTGTCACATGGTTGTCCCCCTTGATGAGATGACAGAAAGAAGAGCAGTTTCACATACCAATCTAATCAGGGCTTTTTTTCCAAAAGTTTGGAAGGGGTCTTAGCCTTTCATTTTGGGAAATTCAAGCACGGTTTTGGCCAAATTGGGAAAAAGCAGAAGTCTACTGACCTTCAAGGTACATCAATAAACAAATTAATGGCAGTGTTCATACATGCAGTAAATAGAAAGTTGCAACAATTTAATAATTGAAACAAATTTAACAGTCACTTTATAACTGCTTAAATATGGCCAAACATCTCACAGTATTTGCACATATAGGCTTACAGCCCTTTTTAACACTACTGTGGTACACCCATGGGTGCCGAGTTAATACTTCAGCAGAACTGCTTTCCGGCTACCACCATATGATACAAGGGAATCATTATATATGTAAGTTACAGGGCTAGGCTTGGATATTATGTCAGGAGATGTAGAGTTTGCATCATGTGCAGTGATAATAATTGTTGGGTGCCGACAACGTGAGATCGGCGATGTCCGATGGACCCGGCACTTCAGATTGAGACTCGGTATGCTGAGATTTGATTACCTGTAGATCGATCGGCCAAGAATTTGAACATTTCACGCTGACAGTAAAAAGGCTGCACTGGCTTCTATCGTCTGCAGTCCTTTAAACAAACTTTTTGTAATGTTTCCCAGTTCTTGACATCTTTTACTTGGATACAGTGTGTTTGTTTTCCTTTCAAGTACGTTTACTGCAACCGAGTAAGAATATGTTCCACAGTGTTAGATTTAGAAAACTTCTTTTGTCAACTGTAAGATTTTATAAATACAGACAAACAATTATAAACATGTCAAAGGATTTAATATTGAATGATAGGGAAATGATAACCGCGTCAAGTCTACGTGCAGTGTTATAATGCACAAAAAAATGACACGGTTCGGTTAAGGTTGTCTCCATTAAACAAACCAAATGCCGCCAAGAAATCGCAATATTTCGGCCATACTGCAGCGCACTCAGCTGAGTCATTTCGGTACAAATCAGTAAAAAGCCTGCTTTTGGTTTTAATCGCTGCTAAATGATGAAAGTTTTATGTCTGATCATGTGAAATAACTTTCGAGATATTTGAATTTTAACTTATTGGGAATTACAGCATCGTATTATGGGGAATTCTTTCAGCAAAATTAGGAAATTCTTTTACCAAAATTGGAGAAAAAAGATGCTTTTTGCAATTGGGAAGTCAACGAATATTGGCCTCTATTATAGAAGGAAAAAAAGCCCTGAATCTCTAAGGTCAGGGTCACAACAGAGGTTCAAAGGTCACAGTCATGTACTGTAACACCATTTATCTTTCAATTAGTAGAATATCTATGCAATACAACCTATTTGATATTTATTCTTTTTTTATACAAAAAATTCATACTACAGGGTCGTTTAAAGTCGGGATTGTGTGGCTAAGAGTTAACTCTTTGATACACAGTCCCAAGTTTTAATGACCCCGTGGAAGACGGCTCTAGAAAACATTGGGGGGAAAAGGAGAAAATGCTGGTAACCAGCATTTTCTTCTTTTCCCATAATATTTTCACACCGTTCAATAACAAATATTTTGTCAGTCACATTTATTTAGTTGTCTGCAAATGCTTTCAATTTGGACACGTCTGCAATTTTGTCGTTTCGTAACGTGTTAACAGACAAACAAGCCAAAAGTGAAAATGTTAGTATACGACAAATAAAACATTGCCTTTATGATGGACTCAGTCTTTGATAGGGTAAAAATCATGTATAAACAAGCACTTTCTCCCATTCCCACAAGGTTTTTTAAAGTTTTCTGCTTCAGATTAAAGAGCCCCGCCCGGGTGGCTCAGTGGTGAGCGTGTCGGACTCATGACCTGGTGGTTGTGAGTTCGATACCCGGTTGAGGCGAACTTTCTTTCCGGCATATTTTCGCCTCTCACCTCTGCTGAAGCATGTGAGAAAAGTAGTCGGTGGCTTTGGAAAGAAAGTTGTGTTAGTACTGGTGTGAGAAAGCCAGGAAACACATGTGCGTCACCGACCGCCATGATATGACCTTAGCTGTTAAAGTGGCGTTAAATCCCAATACAACCAACCAACCAACATCTGATTAAAGATACATCTTTACAGCCAGAGAGTCGACAAACTTGCTAGTGTGGAGAATCTAGTCAGCTGTGGAAACATGGATGAAAAATTGATATAGGGTGTATGGGATAAAGAAACTCAAGGGGTTTGTCTTCGATTTAAAGCCAGAAACTATGTTTGTGATGTCTTTGATAGTCTCCAGGGAATGAAATGAATTCTCTGTCCATTGTAATCTGTGCAACCTTGCAACCATCTGGGGCAACATGTGGCATGAGTCAAGATGTAAATAAATAAATCTTTAAATAAAATATGCAATTGTTTAGTAAAGCGTTAGATTTCCTATTACAGTCGTGGGTTTGTATCATTTCAGCTGTGGAAGCATGGCAAAAAATGCTTGTGTTGAAAGAAGATGGCCAAAAGTACCTAAACCAAGGCCAACTACAGTATGCTTTTGATAACTACACTTTGGGGCTTCAAATAGCAGAACTGTTTCCAAGAGAACAACAGTTTCAAGAGGAAGCAGCTAAAATTTTATGCAACAGATCGCTAGTGCTGCTAAAGTTACGACGCTACAAAGATGCTGAAACAGATGCGACAATTGCAATACGTACCCGTCCAACATTTATCAAGGTTTGTGTAAGATTTTAACTCTGCCAAACGACATGATTTTAGACATGTCCAAATTGTAAGTAGCAGACGACAAAATTAATATTACTCAAAAATTGCTAAAAGGCTAGAAAATATTGTGGGAAAAGGAGAAAGTGCTAGTTACCAGCATTTTCTCCTTTTCCCACAATATTTTCAGAAGGCTTCTTTCTCAGGGTAGTGAAAACCTGGGATTGTTTGGTAAAGGGCTAAATCTTCACAACACCAAATTGAATGCATTTGCAGATAACAAATCATCAATGTGTCCCAAAAATATTTCTGTCTATGAAATGTTAGAAAACACTATAGGAAAAGGAGGAAATGCTGTTAACCAGCATGTTCTCTTTTTCCCCCCACAATTTTTTCAAAATGCCTTTTTGTCAGGGTCCTAAAAACTTGGGATTTTGTGGTCAAGGCATAATACAAAATCTCAAGTTTTAAGCAACACTGAGATGAAAGGTTTTTGAAAAAATTATAGGAAAAGGAGAAAATGTTGTCAATCAACATTTTTTTCCTTTTTACACAATGTTTTCTGCCCTTTCACGAACAGTAACTTTCAGTAGAGTAATAATTTGTTTGTCATCTGCACATGCTGTTTATTTGGAACAGTCTCAAACTTTGCTGTGTGGTAAAAACTTAAATCCGTCAATAAACCCAACAGACATTTTCCGTCTAGACCCTTATCTTTGCTGTTTCATGGTTGCCTTTGTCTGTAATTTCAAGGATCGGACTGCATTGTTTTATACAGTTTGATCTTGATCTACACTGGCCTGCAAAGGCTGACTGAAGTCACTCAAAAGACGCTTTAACTTCTTACCATATGACAAATTTTGAAAGCATTTACAGACATTAAATTGAAGGTGGCTCAAGTGACAAAAGTGGTCCTTGGTAGAGTAGAAAACATTGTGGGAAGAGGAGAAAATGCTGGTTACCAGCATTTTCTCCTTTTCCAACGATGTTTTCAACCTCAAGGTTGTTAAAAGTTGTGATTGTTTGTTAAGGGGTGAAGTGGTAACATTTTCCTCGAGTAACAAATCGCTTGCTCTTCCAAATTGAAAGTAAGAGCTGACAAGAAATTCGGAGTTTGTACAAATGAATAGCAGTTTTCTTATTTGGTAGAAAACATTGTGGTTAAAGGAGTCTCAGAATACACAATGTTTTCAAATTGTTAATTCAAAATCATTAGAACTCAGGATTGTTTGTTAAAGTGGTATGGTTGAAACTTTTTGCTATTGGTCAATCATCTGCTTGTCAAAGGACATTCTACCTCATGGTTTAGTTGGTTATAATACAGGGTGTCTGGAAAGTAAGGTAACACTTTTGTACATTTATAGTATGGCTGTTACCTTCAGATGAAGAGATAAAAAACATATCTACCTGTGTTTAAAATATACAAGTTTATTGTGTGATGATTTCATTCAATATCTAATATATTACACACTTTTATGCAGGTTTTTAATCAGGGTTACTTTTTTTACCATTAGCGTCATTTAATTAATTAATAACATTTTCAATGTGATGGCCTGTTTCTATGCCGAACATGCACGATGTAATTGTCAATCAAAATGCACACATCCCGATATCATTTGTTTTGATTTCACCATTTAATGTTCTTTAGCAACAGGTCTGTGTAGGCTGACTTGATATTATAGACCTTTGACATCAAGTAATCCAAAAGGAAGAAGTCACACGGGTTGAGGTCAGGGCTGTGCACAGTCCAGAATATTTCGCAATATTTTTTCTATGGATATTGTCTTGATTTTATCCTATCACTGCATGTATCGTACGTATATAAAAAGTCTTATCAAATTATTGGACGTGTGTGCCATGGCCATCATGGCTCTTTTGTTTTTAATGCCGTGTCATGGAAAAAGGGGGGCTGGATGTATATTTACATTACAGACCAATATCTCTTTAACTACAGCACAAAATGTTACCAAACTTCAAATTTATACATGTATTGTGTATCACAACTCACAGACAATCATCATTTATTTAATGAAATCTTATGTCATGGAAAAAGGGGATTTAATGTATAATTTTATCATGGACCAATGACCGTCTGTTTGTTCGTCTTTCCAGATAGATATCTTCTAAAATCCTTAATGAAAACTGATAGAAAACTGATAGAAATTCATACACGTGTTCCTTATGATGATAGCCGATAATTTTTTTTTTTGTTTTTTGCTTTTTTGATATAATGCGGTGTCATAGAAAAAGGGGGCTTCATGTATATTTCCATTATGGATCAATATCTCTCCGAAGCTTTACCAAACAATCCCTGGTTTTAACGACCCTGAGGGAGAAGCCTTCTGAAAACACCGTGGGAAAAGGAGAAAATGCTGGTTACCAGCATTTTCTCCTTTTCCCACAATGTTTTCTACTCTTCCAAACAAAAGTTTCAATTTTTGAGTCATGTTTATTTTGTCGTCTGCAAATGCTTTCAATTTGGACTAGTCTAAGATTTTGTCGTTAGGTAAAGAGTTAATTCCAAATCCTTGACGACTATTTGTTTTAATTTGTTTCATTATTTGTTTTCATTTAATGAAATGCCATGTTATGGAAAAAGGGGGCTTAATGTATAATTTCATCATAGACCAATAACACATAGGCCACGTGTACATGCAAAACACAATACCTCTAATATGTTTGTATCAAAAAAGTCTTTTTTGGCGGGGGATATCATTTCAACAAAATTGCTTGTGGATCCAGAATTATGTGATGACTTTATTAATACAATGAATCACATATATATGAGGACTTGCTTGGTATAATACATCACAGTGATGCATTCAGCCCCCTTTTGCCAGAGCGTGGCTCATGTGCATTAAACATCCTTTTCCCAGAACACAAATCACGTTTTTATAGGGATACTGGAGAGCCTATCAAGCTGTGAAAGGTGGTCGGGACGGAACTATTATGTCTTTGACGTATGTAGCTGATGGTCTGAGACAGTCATTGCGTGGACAGGGTACGATACAAGATACGATCACATTCCTCACAGAACTTTGTACAATCATACACAACATTCCAAATGCACGTAAGTATCCCGAGCTTAGTGTCTCAGTTGGTAACATAGAGGACTCTAAATCTGGGGGTTGCTGGTTTGAACCTCAAGCTCTGCCAATTTCTTTCTGAGGATTGGTGATACTTAATTCAGCAGGATTTGTTCCTCTCTCACCAATGATTATGTTTCTGATGATTGGAAAAAACAGAGAGTGACTTTGGGAGAACATTGTGTGGAGTATTGGTAAATGAAATTCAAGGGCCAGTATTCATCAACCGTTCTGAAGAAATTTTTTTGCCCAAGTCTATATTTAGATAGTAACACAAGTTATGTATTGCTAAACCATTTGGTTCAGCCTATTATAACTTATGTTACTTTCATGGTCACAAAAATTCTTGAGAATAAGAGTAAGAATGTCAGTAAGAATGGTTGGTGGATATGGAACCAGGAAAGCATGGATGGGTGTGCTAGCAATATAACTGAAATTTTGAAAAGGGTGTAAGTATAGTGCTGTTCCTTTTTTTAGCTCACCTAGACAACATGCATTAGACCTACTGTGAAAATGGATGTTTGATCATGGAAATTTTTGTATCTTCTTTTGATAAAAAACACAAAGATATTCCTCAGCAAACATTTAATGCATCTACAAAAATTTTCAGTCCAGGTAAACCTGAGCAGTCTGAGCAGGCTGACCAGGTCTGAAACTTTTTGCTATGTGTCAATTTTCTGCATGTCCTAGGACCATTCTACCTCTTGATTCAGTCAGTGGTAGGACAAATGGATTTTATTAATTCATAATTATTCGATGACTTGCTTGGTATAATGCATCATGGAGATGCTTTAATCCTTTTCCAAATGAGAAATTTATGACCCTTCCAAATTGGCAGCATCTGCAGACACCAAATTTGAAAGTGTAACATATGAACTTGAGTTTTTCGACAGAGTAGAAAACATTGTGGGAAAAGGAGAAAATGCTGGTTACCAGCATTTTCTCCTTTCCCCACACTATTTTCAAAAGGCCTCTTCCTCATGGTCGTGAAAACACAGGATTGTTTGGTTGCCAGGGCATGGCATATTTGTTTATCTCTTCAAACCTTATCATGCTGGTTACCAGCATTTTATTCTTTTTTCTTGCAGTTTTCTACACTTTTAGAGATGAATCCCATTGCTTGATCTAAGTTTGTCTGTAAATGGTTTTAATTTGGACAAATCAAAAAACTGTGGTAGACCCTGATCAGACTGCACAAAAGCAAAGCAAGCCAGCAACTTATTTTGTAAAAGCCCCACCTCTCTACCCCCCCACCCTTCTTGAGTAAAATATTTACACACTACCACATTACCACGCAATCCACTATTTACATTATTTATGACCCTGAAGAAGACGGCTTTTGAAAACACTGTTGGAAAAGGAGAAAATGATGGTAACCAAAACATTTTCTCCTACTCCCACAATGTTTTCTGTTATATAAAAGACAGAAATCCTCACTGGAGCTAAATTTATTTTGTCATCAACAAAATTTTATCATTTGGTAAAGAGTTTAATTGTAATCTGTTTTTCCATATTTCTAGCGATGACAGATAGTTTATTAGAAACAATAGATGTGCCAGATATATCTGAGAAAGAAATTTGGACAAAAACATTACAGAAGCTAGTGGGAAATAAGAAATGGGAATGTGTTTGTATGTTAGTAACAGGTGAAAGGTGAGACCAAAATGATTAGCACTCTCCACCCAGCCTTTTTTGTCCTGTTACCTTGAAGATACACCATCCAGCCATTTCTTTGTCTGGTTATGTCATAAATACACTCCACCCACTCTTTTTTTGTCCTGTTATCATGTAAATACACTCACCACTCACTATTTTGTCCTGTTATCATGTAAATACACTCACTACTCACTATTTTGTCTAGTTATGTCATAAATACACTCCACCCACTCTTTTTTTTGGTCCTGTTACCATGTAAACACACTCACCACTCACTAAAGTTTGCCTCAATTGGACATCAAAGTCACAACCACCAGGTCACAAGTCAGATAGGGTAACCACTTAGCTACCTGGCTGAGGAAAAAATTCTAGTTATCAGCATTTTCTCCTCTTCCCACTGTTTTTTTTTTTTTTTTAGCTCACTTGAGCACAAAATGCTCATGGTGAGCTATTGTGATTGTGCTGTGTCCAGCATCCGTCTTGCGTCATTTGTCGTCCGTCGCCAACTTTTTACCTTGTGTACGCTCTAGAGGCCACATTTTCAGTCCGATGCTCATGAAACTTGGTCAGAATGTTTGCCTTGATGATACCCGGACAAGTTCGAAAATGGGTCATGTCGGGTCAAAAACTAGGTCACTAGGTCAAATCTTAGAAAAACCTTGTGTATGCTCTAGAGGCCACATTTTCAGTCCAATACTCTTGAAAGTTGGTCAGAATGTTTGCCTTGATGATATTGAGGAAGAGTTCAAAAATGGGCCTTGTCGGGTCAAAAACTAGGTCACCAGGTCAAATCTTAGAAAAATCCTCTGTACGCTCTAGAGGCCATGAAGTCCAATACTCCTGAAAGTTGGTCAGAATGTTTGTTTTGATGATATCTCGGACGAGTTTGAAAATGGGCCGTGTTGGGTCAAAAACTAGGTCAGTAGGTCACATCTTAGAATAACCTTGTGTTCGCTCTAGAGGCCACATTTTCAGTCCAATACTCTTGAAAGTTGGTCAAAATGTTTGTCTTGATGATATCTCAGACGTGTTCGAAAATGGGCCATGTTAGATCAAAAACTAGGTCAGTAGGTCAAATCTTAGATAAACCTTGTGTACGCTCTAGAGGCCACATTTTTAGTCCAAAACTCTTGAAAGTTGGTCAGAATATTTGTCTTGATGATATCTCAAACAAGTTTGAAAATGGGCCATGTCGGGTCAAAAACTAGGTCACCAGGTCAAAGCCTAGAAAAACCTTGTGTACACTCTAGAGGCCACATTTTCTGTCCAATACTCTTGAAAATTGGTCAGAATCTTTGTCTTGATGATATCTCTGATAAATTTGAAAACGGGTCATGTTGGGTCAAAAACTAGGTCACTAGGTCAAATCTTTGAAAAACCTTGTGTACGCGCTAGAGGCCACATTTTTTGTCCAATACTCTTGAAATTTGGTCAGAATGTTTGTCTTGATAACATCGCAGACGAGTTCGAAAGTGGGCCATGTGGGGTCAAAAACTAGGTCACTAGGTCAAATCTTTGAAAAAACTTGTGTACGCTACAGAAGCCACATTTTCAGTCCAATGCTCTTTAAAGTTGGTCAGAATGTTTGCCATGATGATATCTTGGATGAGTTTGAAAATTGGTCATGTCAGGTCAAAAACTAGGTCACCAGGTCAAATCTTAGAAACACCTTATGTAAGCTCTAGAGGCCACATTTTCAGTCCAATAATCTTGAAATTTGGTCAGAATGTTTATCTTGATAATTTCTTACATTAGTATGAAAATGGGTCATGTTGGATAAAAAACTAGGTCACAAGGTCAAATCTGGGAAAAACCTTTCGTACTATAATTACAGTCCAATATTCTTTAAACTTTTGTTAGAATGTTTGTCTTGATGATATCTTGCATGAGTTTGAAAATGGGTCACCAAGTTTCATCCTTGAAAAACTGTGTGTACGCTCTAGAGGCCACATTTTCAGTCCAATAATCTTGAAATTTGCTGTGAATGTTTGTCTTGATAATATCTTAGACTAGTATGAATATGGGTCATGTTGGATAAAAAACTGGGTCACTAGGTCAAATCTCGGAAAAACCTTTTGTACACCCTACAGGCCACATTTTCTCTCAAATACTCATGAAAGTTTGTCGGAATGTATGTCTGGATAATTTCTACATGTCAAGTAGGCCGCTGAGACAAATTCTAGAAAAAGCTTGTGTGCACTCTAGAGGCCATATTTGTAAGCCCAATACTAATGAGTGTTTGTCAGAGTGTTTGTCTTAATATCTCTGAAGAGATTGGAAATGGGTCATGTTTGATCAAAAGGCTCAGGTGAGCGACTTCAGGGCCATCATGGCCCTCTTGTTTTCTCCCAAGTTCAACTTTCAAGTTCCGAGGCACTTTTATTTTGTTGTCTGCCAATGTTTTCAATTTAGGGAAGTCTCAAAATCTGTCCTATGGTAGAGGATTAAAAACAGCAGAGTTAAAAGTAATATTTAATTTGCCATCGGAATATGCTTTCAATTTGGACAAGTTTAAAATTATGTGGTCTTGCAGAGTTAACTCTTTACCACACAATCCCGATATTTAATGACCGGAGATAGGGGCTTTTAAAAAACATTGTTGGAAAAGGAGAAAATTCAGGAAACCAGTATTCTCTTCTTGTCCCAAAATGTTTTCTCCATTTTCAAATGCAAATCCCACCATTTGAGCCATATTTAATTTGTTGTTTGCACTTGCATTAAATATTTTCTTACTCCATTTTGTAGTCTCTGAATAAATTTCATCTATACTATATTTTTAGAGGACCAGACTGTATATTAAGTGAAATATGTGCTCCTCTAGATTTCTCGGGCATAGACATAACTGGTTTGTTTGATTTATCTGTCACGGATTTGAAGCAATGGGGAGTTTCATTGGCTTGTGTGATGATAGAACATGGTGCCTCATTGGACAATGTTGAGGACAAATACAAAAAGCCACTCCTACATGTGGCAGTGGACTTGGCTGTTAGAACAGGTATGAGGGCCTTAGAGTTTTTATGATTGATTGATTGATTGGTTGTATTTGAGTTTAATGCCACTTTTACAGGTTAGGTCATATCACGGCTGCCAGTACACTTACACGTGTGTATCTTGGTTTTCTCACACTGCTTTTGTCTCATTCATCAGAGGTGAGAGGCAAAAAATCGCTTGAAAGAAGTTTGCCACAACTGAGTATCAATCCAGCAACCACTAGGTCGCAAGTCAGATACCCTAACCACTGAGCTATCAGCCCAGACACACTGGCTTTTTGCTTCAAGCTTTTATTGCACAAGTAGGTTTTCATGCCCCTGCAGATACAGATTTTGGAAATGTTATGGAAAAAGGAAGATTTAGCTGTAATTAGCAATTTCCCCTATGCGCATAACATTTACATATAATTTGTTTATCCCTCAGTCTTGCAATTCTAAGTTGTAACAACCCTCAGGAATAAAGCATTTGAAAAGGATGTCTCTTCAGCGTAGTTAAAAGTTGAGACTGTCTTGTAAAGTGGTAATTAAGACAGAAATGTAGGTGGTCAAACTTTGTTTTTATATTCTACTGATCAAAGGTAAAAATGCTTCTTTGTACTCTTCTAAAATACAAATACTTTTCAAAGGTGAGATTATTGTAGCCATAGTATTACACCTGTTTACAGACTCTGTTGAGGTTTTAGAAAGCATCCTGAAGAGAAATTCTGCGTCAATAAATTCTCAGAACCAAGATGGTCAGACGGCCCTACATCTTGCTGTTCTGTCAGGCAAAGTTTTACAGCCAATCGGAGGGAAGATAGTTAGTGTCCTGCTCAAATACCATTGTGACTCTAGTATTAGGGACCAGCAGGGGAAACAGCCCATAGACTATGTAATGAAGGGAACCAATGTTTTTGCTAAATTAAAAACGGCAGCTAAATCAGGTGAGTTGTTCTTTAACAGATAGGAAATTGTTTAACCCTTTACAAAACGTAAATGAACTAGAGAAAAAGAATTTGAAAACATTGTGGGAAAAGAAGAAAATGCTGGTTACCAGTATTTTTCTCTGTTTTCTACAACATTATGTAAACAGACAGACAGATGGAAACTAAAACTCGATAGTGTAGAGTGCCTATTATATATATTTCTTCAATGCAAAATATTTTGCTGTTCTTTTCAGGCTTGTTCCAGGTAGACCCTGAACAAGCAGATTTTGGAATTTCTACACACCTATTCATCGTAGTTGTTTTTAGCTTCACTAGCCAAAGGCAAGTGGGTTCATGTCATGGCCTGGTGTCCGTTGTGTGTGCGTTTGTGTATGCATGTGTCCATGTGTGTGTTAATTTTTATTTCAAACATCTTTGCTGAAACTACCCAGCGAATTTTGATGAAACTTTAGAGAAATGATCCTGTCATGGCCCTCTTCAGATTTCCTTCAAAGAACGTGATTTTACTAAAACTCTGGTTGCTATGGCAACAAAACAAAAATATTGAAAGTCTTTGACAATCTTGTTGTCCGTAAGGCATAGAGCTACCAAATTTGGCATGTAACTTCATCTAATAGACCTCTACCAAGTTCTGCAAATTATAGCACTGGGCTCAAAATTGGTCCTGCCTTTGGGTTCACAAGTTTTACATAGACTTATTTATTGAAACTTTAAAGAAAAATCTTCTGGTTCAAAACTGTAAGGCATAAGGTATGTAGCTTTATCTGTTGGACCTCTACTAAGATTCTTCAAGTTATAGCCCTGGGGTCAAAATAGGCCCTGCCGGAGATTACAAGTTTTGCTTTTACAGTGAAAACTTTCAAAATCTTCTCATTCCTAACCCTAAGACTTAGGGCCATAAAATTTTGTATGTATATTTACCTAATGGACCGCCACCAAGATTGTTCAAATTATAGCCCTAGGACCAAAACTGGCACCATCCCAGAAGTCACAACTTTTACATAAGCTTATATAGTGAAAACTTGAAAAATCTACTTGTTCCAGACCTGCTTTACAACCACATAAACCTGTATTATTTGGTATGGGGCTTTATCTTATGGACCTTTACCAGGATTCAAGTAATTATAGCTCTGTGGTCAAAAATGGTTTTACCCTGGGGTCACAACTTTTATATGAGCTTTTGTAGAGAAAACTGTATCAGTCTTCTTGTTCAAAACCATTTGGCCTAGAATTGTATCGTTTGATATGTATGGTTTATACTTGTGAGCCAGTGGAGCGATACAGAGCCATCATTGCCCTCTTGTTTTTTTTGTTTGTTTGTTTGTATTTCCAATGTTTGTTTGTTTTCCCAAATAGTTCAGGAGCTGAGGAAGGAACTAGAGGCCTTAAAACAGAAGGGAAATGAAGCCCTAAAGGGAGGTAATAACATAGAGGCCTTAAAGTTCTACGAACAAGCTCTCGAGATCTCCGAACAGTCTCAGGAACTTTACAAAGAGGCAGCAGTTGTCTATAGTAACAGAGCCAAAGTTTATTTTTCTATGAAGGACTGGGAGAATGCCCTTACAAACTCTTTTGCTGCCACGTCATGTGACAAAGCATATTACAAGGTATGGAGAAGCAATTCTATTTCTAGTTCAGCTTTTTTTTTTTTCTTTAAGAAAAGTTTGAGGTATTGTCATACCTCTGTCACTATCTGTGTCATCATTAAGGTCGTGGTGCAAAATTATTGCATTGTTTGGTGTTTAAGACAGTTTTCAACATTGTTTCAGTTACATTGCGATGGCTAGTGCACCTATCATGCTTTCCTGGAGTTTCTTAAACCACTACTCTGCACAATATTCTTTCCAAGCCACTGGCTGCTTTCCCACACCATGTTGCAAAAATTTTGAGATTCTGTAATATCTTCGTCATCATAGAAGCTATTTTACTTAAAACTCAGACTAGTTGTCAACTATCAACAGGGAACCCCAAACCATCAAGGGCAGGTAAATGTCAATACTTTTGACACAGTTTTGCCCCTTTTTCCACTTAGAATTTTTACTGAAAATCAAGCAACTGCAGCTGAGTGTTGGCATCTTTTCTGAGAAATCGGGCAAGTGCAGATGAGTGTTGGCATCCGCATGTGGTGCACTTGTTAGATGGAGATCAGCACGTTAGGCAAGTACTGGTGAAACCCTGGAAAGGACATAAATAAGTGATATGTTGATATGATATTGCTGATATAATAATCAATCTTACTACCTTCCACTATGTTTTAAAGATTTTCCTAACTGTGTAGTCATCAGAATGCTTTTCAAAAGGCAAAGGGTTGGTAGGCAGTAGACCCAGTCATCAGGAGAAGGATTTAGCCCATTACTTGAGCCGGATAACACAGTGGTGCAGGACTTGATACCAGGGGAGTGCTGGTTCGAATCCCAGCAAAGCCAAATTCATTTCAAGGGTTGATGATAGTAGGTGCACTGGCAGCAGTGACATGTCCTAGGTTGTTAAAATGGTGTAAAACTCTATTACAGTACAAACAAATCAAACGGCTTCGTTAATACTCTTGATTGTTTAGTGATGAAAGCAGTGGGCCTTTAACTTTTTATCAGCTGACAAAATTTTAGAATTTTCCACATTAATTTGCATTTGGGGTACAACAACTCTAATATCCCTCAGATGATGGGCCATACTTTGAGTGTTGAAAACAGTGTTGGAAAAGGAAAAAAATGCTGGAGACCATCATTTTTAGCTTGTCTGTTTTCGAAGAAAAAAATGACCAGTTATTGTCCTAGCCCTGGCATTGTCTCCATTGTTGATGTGCAAACAATTTGACATTTTATAATATCTCTGTCATTACTAGAAATGTTTTATTCAAACTTTGACATGTTGTTTACTGTCAAAAGAGGAACTCATACAAGGTAACCATTAAAATATTTTTGACAAAGTTATACCCCTTTTTTGACTTAGATTTTTCACTGAAAATCAAGCAGTGTTTTCAAAGGCTTCTTCCTCAGGATTGTTATAGGTCCTGTTTTATAGTCCTTAAAAGTTTTGATTGTGTGTAAAGGGTTAACCTTTCACCTCTTTAATGACTCTGAAGAAGAAGGCTTATAAAAATCAGCATTTTTTTCCTTTTCCCTCTATGTTTTCTACCCTGTGACAGAATGATACATTTGTTATTTTGAGTTTCATTTATTTTTTTGTCTGTACGTGCTTTCAATTTCACTACATGTAAGTCTAAAATTTTGTCGTCAGATAAAGAGTTAAGTGTTCTCTAAGTCTTGTTCAAATGTATTTTGAAGGGACACTGGTGGAAAGGTAAAGTTCTCTGTCAGATGGGTGTTGTCCAAGATGCCTTTTCAGCCTACATCGACGGGTTCACATACTCT
Source organism: Hippopus hippopus (assembly GCA_946811185.2). Classification (NCBI taxonomy): domain Eukaryota; kingdom Metazoa; phylum Mollusca; class Bivalvia; order Cardiida; family Cardiidae; genus Hippopus; species Hippopus hippopus. Next base: position 31,296,274 of record OX328113.1, read on the forward strand.
GAAACTGCCTCCGATCTCAAATTGAACTTTCTGATAGAGGCTGTCACACAGCTAAAATATTTAAAAGGTAAGATCTTTAGATCGTTACAAAATGACAAAATTTGGCTTGGCCCAAGTTAAAAGTATTCGAGACAGTAAATAAAAGGTTCTTTAAAAGTTAGTATTTACCGATGAATAGTAGAAAATGTAAGGAAAGAAGAAGCTGCTTTTCTACTTTCTACTTTCTCCACAATGTTTTCAAAAGCCTTCTCCTTCAAGGTTGTTAAAACTTGTGACAGTGGTAAAGGGTTACAATTGATGACACACTGAATATGGCTCAGTGGATTAGATTTGTCCTTGGAAGGGCAGAAAATATTGTGGGAAATAGAGAAAATGCTGGTGACCAAAGTTTTCCAAAGCAAATGGTTGCTAAAACTCTGGATTGTTTGGTAATGGATGTAGTTAAATTTTTTACTCAGTATTACACTGTAGAGCTTGGTATTATTGCAAACTACACAAACCTGTTATCTTGTTCAAATCTTAAATGCTATTTTAAAACAAAATCACTTTTTCGTATTTTCCTTCTTAAAGTTCCCCAATCTGTAGGATTTCAGGATTTTTGACAAATCTTACTTTAACACATGTATTGAGAATGTTAAATCTTTCATAAAGGCACTATCAGTTAACACCATGGAATAAAATTTGACTCTTGTCCAATTTGAAAGAATTTGCAGACGACAAATGTAGCTTAACTCTTTGCCAGATGACAAAAGTTCCAGACGTGTCCAAATTTAGATTTTCTAGATCAGATCTGCATTGTCAGTGTTAAATCTAGAGGATGCCATTACACTGTAGGCCTCCTAAAGTCCCAGATGGCACAATTTTAAACCAACTTTGGGTCCATTTGGCACACTCAATCATTTGAGTGCCATTCCGCAAATTGTGCCCTTTTCAATCTTCGTATCAGACGTTTTCCGGAGAAAAAATCGGTACCAGACGTTACATTTCTTTGAGCCTCCACTGATCATTTAACATCGCAATAAAGGCATTTTCTGGATATTTCAAAAGCCTCAATTGGGTGAAAAAGGGCAAAAGCTATCGAAAATATTACTTCCGAAGGCACAGTCATGGCCAGTACCTATGCCTAGTTCAAGTGACAATAATACAATAATAAAACCCTATAGAAACGCAACTTTCAACCAGAATGCTTCTTAGACACATGAATAAGAATATACTTATTAAAAAGGAAACACTTATTTAATAAAAAAGTTAACATTTCAGTAATAAAAAAAGATTTTTTATGCGTGACCCCAGTTTTCCACAATGATCCCCTATTTCAATATCTGTGGACCCAACAGGACCCCTAACCAGCAAAGCACCCCCAGCTGGGCAAGGGGATATAGCTCAGCTGTCGCACTACAGCAGGGGTAAGACACCCCCCCCCACCCCGTGCCTGCCTGTTTGCCGTGGGCTGCAACTCGTGTCGTTCGATGACGGGATCCTGGTGGTTGAGTGGATTCAGGGTATGGCCCTTTGATAGCTCTGTTTTTGCAACACACCACTTTGGCCTTGAACTGAACTAAACGAGGGGTCAGGAAGGCCCGTCCTGATCAATCGGCTGGTCATGCCGAGCCCTAGGGTGTTTCTCTGACTTTGTTTTCCTTTATGTGTACATACACAAATAGATAAAACAATCCATTTCTCTTCTCTGTCATCAGTTGCTGTATGTCAAAACCCTAGAAGGCGGTGGCTCATGGGCTAATAGGGTGAAAGAATGGTGTTTGATTGACACTTGTAAATGCCCGAAGACAGTCTATGCTTGGTATGACATTCTTCAGGCCTACATTTGTCCTGTCTAGCCCTTTCACTTCGAGTATATCACCGATGTATCCTTGTCATGATCTGAGTTCGGTTTCCCCAGATTATGTCCCCTTGTTGGGCTCCGGGGCGGGTGGGGAACATCGGTGACGAACCCTATTAAACAAACATGGCACCACAAAAGAAAGCCAAGCGTGTTCTTTCTGACTCTGATCCACATTTGCTTGTTTTATTGTAATAGAGGCAGTTGACTCATCAAAACCCATCTCAAAACTTTCTCCATTTGTTATAGAGAAGACAATCTATTTCATTTTGGGCACACCGAAATCTGTCAAAAAATTTAAAAAAGGACACTCTGCTTGTTGAACGTCATTCTCAACTGCAGGCCAAAAATCTCCTAGGACATAAAAGATTTTACAGTTTGGACGTAGAAGTGTACCCACATAAAACCCTTAACACGAGCAAAGGAGTCATCAGGTGTAAGGAGCTGTTATACTGTGACTTGGTGGAAGAGATTAAAAGTAATCTCAAATCTCAGGCTGTGTCTGAGGTCAAACGGATCTCTGTTTTCAGAAATGGTATGCGTAGAGATACAAATACTTATATCCTTACCTTCTACACCAATTCTTCCTGCTTCCATTAAAATAGGATTTCAATCTGTGAAGGTTGACGTATATGTGCCTAACCCTCTGTGTTGTTATAAATGCCAGCGGTATGGCCATCACGAAAACAATTTTAAAAGCACACCTGTCTGTCCAAAATGTGCTTTTGAAGATTTAGACCATGACCCTAATACTTGCAACAACCCTGTACTTTGTTTTAATTGCAAGCTTTCTCATCCAACCTTTTCTAAAGACTGTTCAGTCTGGAAGGATGAGAAAGAAATCCTATCAATAAAATTTAAAAAAAAATATTAGTTTTGTGGAAGCACAGAAGACGGTTGAAAAACGTAGAAATGACCAAACGTTGTTGAACAGTTCATCAACATAATGCAAAAGTCTCGTCTGCAAGGTCTGGACAGGAACATTACTTCACATGTGAACTCTTGGCCAAAAAACTCCTCAAAAAATTTCATGAAATTGCCAATGAGTTGAAAAGCATAGTGCCAGACCTTAAGTTTTCTAAATCTCCCATACAGACACAGCCTGCAGCAAAACCCAATACAATCTCATCGGCCCCTAAAACACAAACCTCCTCTGTTAAAGTTACAGAAAAACCTGTCCAAAAGAATGATAAATCTGTAACTGACCCTAAAAAACAAAGTTCCACACAGAAACAACAAACAGCCTCTACGAAGCAAAAAACAAGTAACACCTAATCCACAAACTCAGCCAAAATCACCAAAGAAAAAGTCACATGAAATGCCAAAGCCTTAAGCTTCCAGCTCCTCTAGAAACCTGTCAAGGAGGATTCATTACCTATTTCAAATAGGTAGGAGCCTCTGAAGGACCAGGAAGAAAACATGGAAGAAGAGGAATTGGAGGGAGAAGTCTCCGATTCTGAATACATACCGTCTCAGACAGATTGGGACAAGGACATAAAATCCTGGTCTACCTCAAAACCCGAGGCTAAAGTTGTCGTCCATATCGATTCATAAGGTATATGAAAAATCTACAAAAAACTTTCATAGCCCACGTTTACATTCTTTTTATGGGCATAATGGCTCACAGTACCATACAATGGAACTGTCGAGGTCTGAAGTCAAATCATGAAGAGATTTCACTTTTAATTTGTGACCACAGTCCTGTAGCAATTTGTTTACAGGAAACTTTTCTGAAGGAATCTGACATTATCTCTTTCAGATGTCATTCGATATATAATAAGGTATACAAGGAGGGTGATAAGGCCCAGGGTGGTGAGTCTGTTACCGTGAATAACAACATCCCCCATACACAAATACATTTAGACTCTACTCTACAAGCTGTTGCTGTTCGCCTTTCTCTTCATAAAACCATTACCCTCTGCTCTATATACCTTCCCCCAAGTTCTCCTATTAATGAGAACAAGCTCAATGATCTTATTTCACAGCTGCCATCTCCTTTCGTATTGGCAGGAGATTTTAATGGTCATAATATTATCTGGGGTAGCAGTGATACTAATCAAAGAGGCTTACAACTGGAAAACTTTATTTCTAACAACTCTTTGTTAATTATGAACGACAATAATTCAAAAACATATTTTCATCCAGCAATTGGGTCTTACTCCACCCTTGACCTTTCTCTGTGTAGCCCAGCTTTGCTTCAGGATTTTAACTGGAAAGTGGGAGATGACCTTTGTGGAAGTGACCACTTTCCAATTTTCATTACATCTTCTCAGCTATCTACATGCGAACGTCCCAAGAGATTGAAACTCTCTAAAGCAAACTGGGACCTATTTCAAATTGTCTGTCAACAGACTATTACAAGAGATGAACTTGAAGATTGTACTGATCCTGCAGAGCTATTTTCACGACTACTTATTGAGGCAGCAAAACAGTCAGTACCACAGACCTCGGCAAAGCCAAAACGCCCAAATAAGTCGTGGTTCACTGATCCATGTAAATTGGCTATAAAAGAAAGGAAAGAGGCGCTCAGAAAGTTCAATCTGAGACCCACTCCAGAAAACCATGATCTTTTCCGTACTTCCAGAGCAAAAGCCAGACAAACTATAAAAAATAGCAAATGCAAGTCTTGGAGGCATTTTATTTCCAGACTTAAAGCAAGAACTTCTACAAAAAAAAGTCTGGGACATAATCAGAAAAATCAAAGGTAATGTTTCCTCACCACTTAAGCTTCTTTCTGCAAACAATATTGAAAACCCCAAAGAAATTGCAGATACTTTAGCCGGTTCTTTTGCAAAAAAAATCATCCTCTGAGAACTACTCTGAAAAGTTCTAGAGGAATAAAGCTAAAGAAGAAAAGAAAAAGCTGAATTTCAAATCAAACAACCTTGAGTTTTACAATAAACTGTTCTCATTCAAAGAACTCAAGTCTGCTTTGGATAAAGCCCACGACTCCTCTCCAGGTCAAGACAAAAAACATTATCAATTTCCTAAGCATTTACCAGATACCACTCTATCAATCTTACTTGATATTTTCAATGATATCTGGCAAAAAGGCGATTTGCCTCCCTCATGGAAAGAAGCTTTAGTAATCCCAATTCCAAAACCAGGGAAAGATACTTCTGACCCAAACAGCTACAGACCCATAGCTCTCACAAGCTGCCTTTGTAAAACTTTAGAGCGAATGATCAACACCCGCCTTGTTTGGTTTTTAGAGAAAAATCATCTTATTGTTGATGTTCAAAGTGGATTCAGACGTCAACGCAGTACAGTTGACCATCTTGTATGCTTTGAACCTTTTCTTCGAGAAGCCTTCATAAAAAAGCAACATGTTGTATCAGTATTTTTTGACCTGGAGAGTGCTTATGACACTACCTGGAAATACGGAATTTTAAAGGACTTACATGACTTGGGTGTCAGAGGCCGCTTACCTCTTTTTATATCTTCCTTTTTAAATAATCGACTATTTCGTGTGAGGGTTGGCACAACCTTGTCAGATGCAAGGGAACAGGAAATGGGTGTGGCACAAGGATGTATCCTTTCTGTGACACTTTTTAGTGTCAAAATAAACAGCATAATAAAGGCTATTAACCCTGGTGTGGATTGCTGCTTATATGTGGACGATTTCATCATATGTTTTAGATCAAGCCATATGGCTATCATCGAAAGACAACTTCAACAATGTTTGAACAAACTTCAAACATGGTCTGATGAAAATGGTTTTAAGTTTTCAAAGACCAAAACAAAATGTGTTCACTTTTGTCAGTTATGGGGTCATCATCCAGACCCGGAACTACATCTTGACAACACAAGAATTGAAGTTGTGCCAGAATTTAAATTCTTAGGTGTCATCTTTGACAGGAAATTGTCTTTCTTGCCACATATTAAAGCACTTAAAAAGAAAGATTACAAAGCCCTCGATCTCCTAAAAACAGTCGCTCATTCAGAATGGGGAGCTGATAAAAAAGTACTCCTACGTCTCTATCGCTCCCATATTTGCTCTAAGCTAGACAATGGCTCTATTGTATATGGCTCAGTCTGCAAATCATATTTGAAGATCCTTGACACAATCCACAATCAGGGTTTATGCTTGGCCCTTGGGGCATTTAGAACTTCTCCTATTAAAAGCCTGTATGTAGAGGCTAATGAGCATTCTCTAGCTCATACAAGGCTCAAGCTATCTCTCCAGTATCTGTTGAAGCTGAAAGCAAACCCATCCAACCCCACACATGAAGTAGTTTTTAACCCTGGATGTAAAAACCTTTTTGCTAGGAAGCCAAATGCAATGCCTCCATTTGGTATTCGCTTGGAACCACATCTAGACAATCTCCATGTTGACATGAATGCCATTTGTGAAAACAAAATTCCTGATACCCCTCCATGGTTGATAAAAACCGCTGAATTTCGCTTTGACCTTCTGGCCCACAAAAAATCAATTACAGGTAGAGTTGTTTTCCAAACTCGATATCAGGAAATAAAAGAATAGTACAACTCCTATAAATCTGTTTATACAGATGGATCTAAAGATGGACATGCTGTGTCAGCAGCAGCAGTATTTGGTGGAAAAAGTAAAAAATGTCGCCTTCCTGACAACTCTTAAATCGTTTCTGCTGAAGTGAAGGCAATTGATCTTGCTTTGAGTCTAGCAGAGAAAAGTAGATCTAACCGCTTTCTTCTGTTCCCAGACTCCCTTTCTACAATCCAGGCTCTGTATAACCAGAAAATTGAAAATCCATCTATTTGTGCTATTCTTGAGAGAATTTCCTCCCTCTCTGTTATAAACAAGTTTGTTTTTTGCTGGCTTCCTAGTCACATGGATATTTGAGGCAATGAAAAGGCCGACGAACTTGAAAAGTCGGCATTATCTCTACCCATATCTCATTTTAAAATACCTTACACAGATTTTAAAGCATCAGTTTTACCTTTCATCCAATCTCTTTGGCAGTCCCAGGGGGATGCAGATCATTTTAACAAACTTCATTCTGTTAAGCCAGTCCTTGGCGAGTGGTACCCCTCTTACAGGTCCGTTCGTCGAGAAGAGGTGATAATCACAAGGCTTCGAATTGGACATTCTCGGTTAACACACTCCTGGCTTTTAGCCAGAGAAGATGCACCAGAATGTATTCCATGCAATGAACACCTTACAATTAAACATATTGTTACAGGAGACCACTCCTTCGTGCATGGCTTCGTCCCGATTTAAATACAATACCTAACAACTGCGTTAGGGAGATGTCTCTTTAGCTCAGTGGTTATGGTATTGGCCTTTCGTCCGGGCGTTCTAGGGTTCGAATCCTGCCTGGTCCCTTTATTTCTGCCATGCATTTGTTCATTTGTTTCTTTGTTACGGACTTCGTTCGTAAGATGGGGGCTCGTCCTGGATTGGCCATTGAGCCATTAATCCCATTTGTTGTCCAAAAACGGACATTTTGTTGTCTAAATAATATACCTACTGCCTAATAAGGCTTTGAGTCACCAATAAATGATGACTTTAAGAGGGGGTGTGATACGGGAGACTACTCCTTCATGCATGGCTTCGTCCCGATTTAAATACAATACCTAACAACTGCGTTAGGGAGATGTCTCTTTAGCTCAGTGGTTATGGTATTGGCCTTCCGTCCGGGCGTTCTAGGGTTCGAATCCTGCCCGGTCCCTTTATTTCTGCCATGCATTTGTTCATTTGTTTCTTTGTTACGGACTTTGTTTGTAAGAATATTCTGTTAGATTGCATTGACTTTCAGCCAATTCGTGAGAAATGCTACAATGTATGCACAACCTCCTTGACACAGTCAAGATTGATTCGATTATCACCTTCATCAAAGAGATTGGTCTATACAACAAGCTGTGATACTTTCTTAAACACCTTTTTAACCTGTTGTGTAAACCCATATTTCTACCATTTAATCCTTTTTATCTTCATTATGCATCTCCTTAATGGGAGGATTAGCCCTCTTTGGAGCATCTTATCTCATTGGAGACAGGATCTCTTTAATGGGAGTATACTGATCCCATTGGAGGCTCCACACTTTACCAGTTTTAAGTCATTTCCTTGAAGCTAATATTCACAGTCTTAACTTTATTCATTTAAAATTTTAGAGTAGGCAGGGACGCCCAGCCACTCAATATCATATTTCATGCACATTAAAAACTAACACATAATTTTTGTTCCTGTAAAGACTTTTTACTATCAATTCAACATTTTGTTCAAATCTTTTTATCACAATCTTAACTTTATCGTTAAAAACTTTTGAATAGATAGGGATTGCCCTGTCACTTAGTACTGTTTTTTATGCTTATTGAGATCAAACATAATCCTTCTTAATTCAACCCTTTTACTAGTATCAATGTATTCAAACCTTTTTCAGTTTAAAAATTCCACTTTAATCATCTTTTAACACAGATATGCGCGCTAAATGACCCAAGCTGCGCCATAAAACAACATTCATTCATTCATTTAACCAGCAAAGCTAGATTGAACACTACATTGTCCACAAAAATGTATTATTAACTCCACCATAATAATCTCCTTTAATAAATGCAAATGAATCAGCTTCAAGCAAAGTGTTTCAGCTTTTGTGTAGGTATATTAGTGGAAGCTGAAACATTTTGAAAGAATTTTGACCGGCCCATATAGCTCTAGTGGTAGAGCTTAGGACTTTTACACATCAAGTCTTTGGCCAGTTGAGGATGTGGGCTGGAGCCCCACAGCTGGCCATCTAAAAGTAAATTAGTAATAGTCTTTCTGGTGAGACATGAAAACCGAGGCCTTGTATGTCACCAAGCATGTTTAAGAACCAAGCGTTTACCACAACCTAATCACAAGGTACAAAAATTATATTTCAGTGTTCAAAATATTGAGATTGTAATAAGGCAGTTCCATTTGGAATATTTCAGAAAAAGAGCTGATGGTAAGTTACAACCAGTTACGTTTCATTGACAGAGAAGCCTGGCCTTTAACCCTTCAAAAATTGTCAACAAATGTTGAATGGAAGTGCATTGCTTATTTGATATTTGGGCCAAAATTGGATCAAAAACTTTTCAGAGCAAGTCCCACAGGTAAGTCAGTTTAACCCTTTATCACACAAGCCTGATTTTTAGCAACCCTTAGAAAGAAGCTTTTGAAAACATAATGAGAAAAGGATAAAATGATTGTAGCCAGCCTTTCCTTCTTTTCTCCATAATGTTTTCTACCCTGTCAAAAACAAATTTCAATTTTTGAGTTAATTTCTTCTGTTATTACAAATGCTTTCAATTTGTTTTAGTCAAAAATTTTGTTGTTTGGGAAAGAATTACTCAAGAGCATGATATTGTACTTTATCTTTTCTGCAGCAAGTTTTGAAAACATCTTGGGAACAGGAGAGGATGTAGGTTACCACCTTTTCTCATTTTGTCATATTTTTTCAGTGACAAATCCGTTATTTTAAGCCGCAGTTAATAAATTTTATTATGTTATTTGCTTCAATTTTTGAAGGATGAAAAATTTTATCATCTCGGAAAGTATTTAAGTTGCCCTACCAAGTTGTTGGAAAAGAAAACCCTTCATACAAATGCGTACAATTTGAGTTTTTACAATTCAGTTCTTTCCAAAACAGCACTGGTAGCACCCTTAGTAGGATTTGAAACTAAGGGATAGCTGCTTTGAATCCCCAGTGCAGTAAATTTCTATCCGAGAATTGATGATGGTCATTGCAATAGAATTAATTCCTTTCTCACTGCTGATCAGCATTTTGACAATGGCTATGTGGGAAAGTAGCTGGTGGTTTGGGCAGAATATAGTGCATTGTACCGGTAAAAGAAATTCATGGAAAGTATCAATAGCTGCTTTGCCCACCAGGATATAACTGAAATAATGGAACATCGTTAAACAGAATGTAAAAAAAAAGAAATTTTTTTTTTCCAAACAACCAAATTTAGATGCTTCCAAATTGAAAGTAGCTTCAGCCAACAAATTTTGATTTATTGCAGATGGTTTGAATTTCTCTGAAATGTTAGAAAACATTGTTGAAAATGGAGAAAATGCTGGTTATCAACGTTTTTTCTCTTACCCACAACTTTTTCTACAGTCGTCTTCCTCAGAGATGTTAAAACAAAGAATTGATAGGTAAAGGGTGAAAGGCTTTGGAAGAAAAAATCATTGTGATTGATTAAAAAAAGTTGCTAGTTTTGACCAAAGTTCAAGAATATATTTAACCCTTTATCACACAATTCTGTGTGTAAACGACCTTGAGGAAGAATGCTTTTTATAACCAGAATATTCCCTTTTTCCGACATGGTTTTCCACCTATTCAGTGCTGAAGTCTACAACCACATATTATATTGTCTGCACATGCTTTTGAGTTGGACAAGTTCAAAATCATACTGCAGGGTTTTCCATGACCCCCTGTTTCTTTTAAATTGGACCTCCAAATTTTCCACACACCCCTCCAGTTAAATTTTTTTTTTTATTCTTTTTAAGGGGATCAAATGACGCCCTTATAAGGGACAACTCTGATGCTGTGTTGTAAAGAGTTAATGAATACAGGTTGAATAGTTATGAAGGGTTTTTTTTTTTCAACCTCATTCTCTTTTTCTCCATTCTAGACGACATATTGGACAAGTTGTGCTCGGGTGTTGCTGGAAATTGCTCAAAGGAATCTATGGATCTCAAGACTGTATTTGTCTACCTTCAAAGTCCAAACTTCTCTTTGGAAGATGTTTATTGGCTGGATATTGTCTTGCTGACTACCTATTGTCATGGAAACAAGTCAGTGATAAATGGACTGGCTGTAGATAGGACAGATACACCATTACATGCTGTGGCCAGATTTTCCTTACTTACAAGTAAGGTTTTTTCATATGCAAACAAGTAGTGTTTTTAGCTCACCTGGGCGCAAGTGCACATATGGAGGTTATAATTGCTTATTGTCGGATGTCCGTCTGTCCATAAATCTGTCCATCCGTACTGACATGAACAACTTTTGAGAAACTTTTGAAATTTTATGTGCAATTTTTAAGGACAAGGGCAACAAAGTTGAACTAGTCAGTGTTAGCTCGGCTGTTTTTAAGGAAATCATCGAGGTGTTGTCTTAGCCCTGACACCTTTTGTGTCATTGTCTGTGCCTTAGTCATATAAAAGCTTTGATATTTTTTAAGATCTCTGTTATCACTTAATTTTAAGATTCAATCAAATTTAAAGCATTTGCAGACAAAAAATTTAAATGTAGCTGAAATGATGATTTGTGTCTTTGATCGGGTAGGAAACAGTGGGAATCAGAGGAAATGTTATTAACCAGCATTTTCTCTTTTTCCCATAATTTTTTCTAAAGCCTTCTCCGTCAAGGTTTTTAAAACTTTGAATTGTTCTTCAGCGTTCCCATTCAGGTACATATGTGCATATTCACACACTTAATTGAAAGATCACACACAAAAATATGAAATTAAACATGCATGCATACGTGTCGGGGCTCCGGCTGTTGATCGCCAGTGGCACCAATTGGGACAAGTTAGAAAAAGTGTCTGTGTGAAGGAGACACCTGTCACTGTTTATCATAGCTAATGAAGCTCAAATGTCATTTTTTTTTTTTTTAAAGTATTAATAAATTGCTTTTGTAGTGTAAAATTACAGGTTTTGAAGTTACATGCAACACTAATTGACAAAATTAATATATGTCAAATCATGCAGAAATAGTACTCCAAAAATTAAATGACATGAAAAAAAGATGGCTGCAAAATAAACGTGATAATCCATGATGCACCAAAGATTGATATGACATCGTCCGATCGTAGGCATTCCAAACTGTCTATTCACTTCAATAATGACTTTAAACAGTGAATTTACATTAATCTCACTATAAAACAATAAGTGAAAGCTACTTACTGAAACAGACAGTGAAATGGAAAATTCTTCAGGCTATCAAGTTGTCCCTCTGAACCTGGTCCCGTGAGTAAGAAAACTTTACAAGCAACTTCTTTTTTAAAAATACCCATATTGTTTCAGGAGCAAAGACTTAACAAAACTATTTTTCAATTTACCAGACCTTTGCTTTCCTCCATAGAAGCTCTAAAATTGTCATTATTAATTATTATACTGCAAAGAAATTTCTCATAATCTGATTGGATAATATGCCCCGAACATATATATCATGTACACTGGCAAAACCAACGTAATAGCAGTTTCCCTTTCGGGAGCCCCGCATACATGACTACACTGTCAACACAACATCCAAAATGGCAGCGTCGATCAAGATTAATATCAAGATTATGCGCCAAGCTGCACGTTTTAGCATGTACATGTATTACCAAGGTTTCAGTGACATCATTTTCCAGTGACATCAGTATTCATTGAATTGGGGCATTCAGAAAGGAAATTCTACTTTGTCAGCGTACTCAATTTTTTAAACCGAAAAAACAGGTAAAATTCGCTTAACAAATGTTGGAATGGTAAAACTTTGCAGTATAATAAATTCGTTGTACGTTCAGGTGGCAGGGGACTTGGAAACTTGTTCACGGCTGTGGTGAATCATGTCCCCACCTCGCCTTTGGCTCGGGGCGACATAATTCACCACAACCGTGAACAAGTTTCCAAGTCCCCTGCCTCTTGACAGTACAATTAATAATGTACCCATAAGAGTGCATACACTCCACAAAAAAGATGTGAGTGGGAACACTGTCTAGTAAAGCGTAAGTTGCTCTCAATTGTTTACTTTTAAGCCCGGACCAACACACTGGAAGAAGTTTTAAAGCAGCCACTAGCAAGTCTCACAGGACAGTTTGTAAATGGTCTGGGAGATTCAGTCTATCATACCATCACCAAAATGTATCCATTTCCTGAAGAGAAAACACTGTTCAGAGTGACAGAATGCTTCTTGAACAAAGGGTTCAGGTACGTTGGTTTCATTTTAGTTGTTCATGTACAAAGGAATTGAGGTAAGTTGGTTTCAAAAGAGATTTGTTCATGAATGAGCTTGATTTTTATTTACGTCAGATCCATTGGTTTGGAAGGGAGGGTGTAAAATGTTTTAACAGTTTGTTCTAGCACAAAAAGTCTTGTTAGTTGATTTCTTAGAAAGGTTTTAGCTAAGCTGATTTAAACTAATGTTCTTGAACAAAGGATTTGGAATCCATGCTTTTGACTAAATTGTTCCTGAACAAAGGGTTCAAGATGGTTTTATTTCAAATCACCCTTTTCTGAACAAAAGCATTTGAGATGGTTGATGTCAAATCTTCGTTTTTTTTTTTTTTGAAGGGGTATCAATTACTTTTCTAAACAGATCTTTGTAGCACAGAAAGGTTATTAGGTTGATTTTAAAGAAGAGGTTTAGCTAAGTAGATTTCAAAATAATGTTCTAGAAGAAAAGGTTTATATTTGATACTTTGACAAACTGTTCTTGATCAAAGCGTTTAGGGTGAGTTGATTTCAAAAGAATTGTTCTTGAACAAAGCGTTGAGGGTGAGTTGATTTCAAAATAACAGTTCTTGAACAAAGTGTTCAGGGTGAGTTGATTTCAAAAGAACAGTTCTTGAACAAAGCGTTCAGGGTGAGTTGATTTCAAAAGAACAGTTCTTGAACAAAAGATTAGGATGAGTTGAGGTCATGGTTAATGTCAAATTGATCATTTTTGAAAAAGAGGGTTGAAATTAGTTTTTTTTTTAAAGTATGCTCTGGCTAAATAGTTTTCATTTAGCTGATTTTAAAGTAAAGGTTAGGTTTAGTTAATTTTCTAAATAATGCTCTAGAACAAAGGGTGTGAATTAGTTGATTTTGAATAAATTGTTCTTGAACAAAGAGACCAAGGTGAAATCATTTTGAATGGGCTTCTCTTGAGCACAGACTGGTGAATTGACTATGAAAGAAATATTCTTGAACACTGGGTTTAGATTAGATGATTTCAAAATAATTGTTTATGAACAAAGAGTTCAAGGTGAATTAATGTGGAATGAGCTGTTCTTGAACTAAGGATTTGGGTAAATGAGGCATCGTCCTAAAACAAAGGCTTTAAGTAGATCAGACTCTACAAAACTTTCAATGTGATATTTGATCTACACTATACTCTTAACTGAGACATTCTGGACAACAGAAACGTTGAAACTGCAATTATTTAGGTCTTATATCTAGACTGAAAGTGTCCATTAGGTTTATTCAGCCCTCTAAGGGTCAAGCTATCACCAGTATCCTGTAGGTGAGTTTTACTTGTATACAATATAATGTATGAGGAGATGGAATGTCCCTTTAACTCTACAATACAAAGAAATTTCAGACTTCTCCAAATTGAATGCATTTTTAGACAACAAATAAAAGGTGATTCAAATGATGAAAGTTGTTGTTGCTAGGGTTGTCCTTGTTAGGGTTGAAAACATCATGGTATAAAGGACAAAGTGCTTGTAACCAGCATTTTGTCCTTTTTCCACTTTGTTTTCATAAGCCTCTTCTTTCAGAGTTGTTAAAAGTCAGGATTGATTGCTAAAGGATTAGATATGTGATAGTGTAGGCTCAAAATCAGACTGCTTATCCTGCAGTGTTGAATCCAGGCCGCGCGATTGCGGGAATCCCCCCTTTTTTTAGCTCCACTGGCCGAAGGCCAGCGGGCTTATGTCATGGCCTGTTGTCCGTTCGTCCGTCCGTGCGTCCGTCCGTGCGTTAACTTTTTTTTAAAACGTCTTCTTCTCTGAAACTACCCATCCAATTTTGATGAAACTTCACAGAAATGATCCTGCCATGGTCCTCTTCAGAATTTCTTGAAAGAATTTAATTCCTTCAAAAACTCTGGTTGCCATGGCAACAAAACTGAAAAATTTTGAAAATCTTTGAAAATCTTCTTGTCTGAAACCGTAAGGCCAAGGGCTACCAAATTTGGCATGTAGCTTTATCTAGTGGACCTCTACCAAGTTTCTTCAATTTATAGCCCTGGGGTCAAAATTGGCCCCGCCCCGGGGGTCACAAGTTTTACATGGGCTTATTTAGGGAGAACTTTAAAATTCCTCTTCTACCTAGCCATGGGGCCTAGGGCGACCAAATTTGGCATGTAGCTTTATCTAGTGGACCTGTACCAAGGGTGTCCAAATTATAGCCGAGGGTCAAATTTGACTTCGCCCCGGGGGGTAACATGTTTTACATGGGCGGGCTTATATAGGAAAATCTTTCGCATCTAGCTATAAGGGCTAGGGCTATCAAATTTTGCATTTAGCTTTATCTAGGGGGTCTCTATCAAGGGTGCCCAAATTATAGCCCAGGGGGGCAAATGTAGCCCCACCCCAGGGGGTCACAAGTTCTACATGGTCTTATATAAGGAAACTTTAATAATCTACTTGTACATAGCCATATTTAGGCCTAGGGCTACCAAATTTTGCATGTAACTTTATATAATGGGCCTCTACCAAGAGGGCCCAAATTTTAACTTTGGGGGTCAAGTTTGACTCCACACCAGGGGTCACAAGTTTTACATTGGCTTTTATAGTGAAAACTTGATAAACCTGTGTCATGGATCACATATTTTACAGGGCCTTTTATTCAGCAAACTTGTTTTACATGACTTTTTATTGGGCAAGATTAAAAAATCTTTTTGTTTATAACCACACATTCTAGTTTCATATTGTAGGTCTGGGGTCAAAATTGCCTTCATTCCAGGGATCGCAAGTTTAACATGGGCTTCAAAATATTGTCACTTCAATTTAAACATTAATCAAGGGAAATAACTCTTTTTATGAAAGATAAAGTTCGTTACTATTTACCTCCCTTGATTATCAAGCTGCAGTGATACATGATTGGTGCTAGACAAGTTTTTTAGCTCCACTGGCCGAAGGCCAGCAGGCTTATGTTATGGCCTGTTGTCCGTTGTGCGTCCATCCGTATGTTAACATTTTAGCTCACTTGAGCACAACGTGCTCAAGGGGAGCTTTTAGGATCACCTGGTGTCCGTCGTGCGTCGTGTGTCGTCAACAATTCTTTAAACATCAACTCCTCCTAAACCACTGGGCGGATTTGGACCAAACTTGGCTGGAATGTTCCTTGGAAGGTCCTCTTTAAAAACTGTTCACAGAATTTGATTCCATCAAAAACTCTGGTTGCCATTGCAATCAAATGGAATTTTTTAGGGAATTCTTTAAAAATCTTCTCCTCTGAAACCACGGGTCAGATTTTGAAATAATTTCACAGATATGCTCCTTGGGTGACCCTTTTTAAAAATTGTTCGTAAAATTTTGATCCGTCAAAAAATGTGGCTCTGGTGAATGGGGGCTTCTTGCACCATATAGAAATGAAGGAATTCTTCAAAATTCTTCTTCTATGAAACCGCTGGTCAGATTTCGAAATAATTTCACAGGATTGTTCCTTGGGTGACCCTTTTCAAAAACTGTTCGTAAAGTTTTGATCCGTCAAAAAACGTGGCTCTGGTGAATGGGGGCTTCTTGCACTATACAGAAATGAAGGAATTCTTTAAAAATCTTCTCCTTTCATGGGTTTCATGTTTTACAGGGCTTTTCATTGAGAAAAATTTGAAAATCTTCTTGTTTATAACATTCAAGAACTGAATTATTTGGTATGGAGCTTTATATTGTGGACCTCCACCAGGATTCAAATAATTATAGCTTTGCGATCAAAATTGGCTTTGCCCATGGATCACAACTTTCTCGTAGGATTAGATAGAAAAATGTTTGCATGTCCTCGTGTTTGAAATCAATTTGCTGAATATTGTAATGTTTGGCTTGTAGTGTTTTTACTTAATAGCCAGTGGAGCGATACAGGGCCATCATGGCCCTCTTGTTTTATTCTGTTGCGCAAGTTCCCGAATTTGATGGGGGAGAAATCGCGCAAAGACGTTGTAACTCGTGCAGAAACAAGAAACCACTGCGCGCAAAAAAAATAATTGGGCCCTAGTCGGTCAAGTGAAACAGAGGGAAAGTCCGATGAAGCTTCCCTACATCGATCGATATTACACTCATCGCTATTTTTAGACTGTTCAAGAATAGTAATTCCAAATGGTATCTGATCTCGATATTGAATTCTTTCTAATAAGCAGGGAACCACTACTCTTTACGCATGCACAGTGAATGTGTAGTTACACGTGTTTCCGGATTTAATAAAATCACAGTACATTCGCGCGGCGACTTTTAAGTGTATTCAACATTCTGACAGGTGTGTTGAAGCAGGATTAAATATGCCACTGAAATGAATTACGAACAAGGGATTTGTTTGATCAAAAGACGACAGACAGATAGATCAAGTACAGCGAAGAACAATCTGAAGGTCATTCGAGAACCACCATGGTCAAGTGAGGGCGATTCGTCAGAACTGTAAATCAGTTTATAATCATTCAAATTGAGGAACCGTCATCAGCATATGTTCGATTTTGAAACTTGTGTTATAGATCTAGATCTAGTTTGGAAAGGAAAAATTAACAGTGTTCCCACTCACGCAAATTACTGCGTAAGTCGCGTTACAGAATTTAAATTCACATAACAAATTTTGGTTACACGCGAGACCTCGCGTAAGAAAAGATGTAAAAAAAAACCATAACCCGCTTATCTTGTGTAAAAGGATAGGTTTTGAAGTTACTTATTACCTTGATTGACAACTTTTAGTCAAATCATGCAGAAATACTTATACATAAATTAACGGACATGAAAAATTGATCGGTCCAAAAAACGCGGAAACCCATGACACAACAAAATGTTTCTTTTGACATTGTCCGATCAGAGTCACTTCAGATTGTTTTTTCAGCTTTTTAATGACTTTAAGCTGCAAATTTCCACAAATATCTAGATATAACAGACTTTTTTGCTGCAAATCATCAAAATTGATTGCTTTACCTTTAGTTTAGAACCACTATTGTCATACCCTCAAATATGAAATCTTACCCCCAGATTTACAGCTCAGGGGGTAAGTGTACCCTTGAATTAAAAAGCTAGTGGGAACACTGTTAAAAAAGGATTTTTCTTCAGTAGATCTATTACACCAGTGCATGAAACTCGGGTAATTTTTTTGAATGATAAAGTTTTGTCATTCCCCCCCCTTTTGCTAATTCCATGGGGGAGCTCCCCCTCTTGGCAGAAATCCTGGATGCAACACTGTCCTGTGCAGTTTGATCTGAATCTACACTATCAGCTGCTGAAGGTCAGTTTTTCCTTCATTTGATTTAAAGATTTTTTAATATATTCTTGCAGTGCCATGGTTTATGATAGATTTGGAAAGCTTCCGGTTGACTATTTGAACAAAATGTACAATGGCTATGTGTTTGATCTCTTCTTCAGAAAAGTTGTTGGTAAGAGTTGTATTTTTTACTTGGAATGCAGCTATTACAAAGACTTTTAGTTATGTTTTTTAACCCTTTACCATACTGTGGTGACTTTTAATGACCCTGAGGAAGAAGCCTTTTGAGAACATTGTGGGAAAAGGAGAAAATGCTTGTAACCAGCATTTCTACCCTATCAAAGAAAATTGCATCATGTGAGCCACCATGAAATTGTCATCTGCAAATGCTTTCAAGTTGGATAGGTCTACAATTTTGCCGTGTGGTAAAGGGTTAAGGAGAGCTTTGACTAATATAAATACTTTGACTAAAACTTATTTACAAACGTTAAATGCATTAGAATAATTTAAAGCTTTCAATAAAACATAAAACAAGTTTACTACAATTTAAAATGCGTCGGGAGCCAAAAAAATGGATCGCATATGACAGTCGCTTAATTCAGACGATTGCTAGGGCAGGTTTGATTGTACTATTAACAGGAACTCCGGGAGACCATAGGCTGTTATGTAGAATGGTCCGTAGACATGCAGAAAGTTGACCAATAGCAAAAGGTTTAAGCCCAGGTCAGTCTGTGCGAACTGCACAGGTGGACCTGGGTTGATACTCTTTGCAGAAATATTAAGCCCTTTTTTTCATGAAGCATGCCTCTTATATGAATTGTCTGAGTGATTTGTTGGAAATGATGTCTAGAGCAGCATAAAAAAAGGTAATTCTATATGGATATCTTTCCTGTCTATTCCAGCTTTTTCGTGGAATGATGTGACTCATTTAAAAGAGCTGGGGAATCAGAAGTTCAAATCAGGGGACATATTGGATGCTATTGACCTCTACACAGAAGCCATAAATATGGTTCACACCCAGCCACAGGGACAATGGAGAGCTGAACATAACAAGGAGATTGCTGTACTGTACAGTAACAGAGCTGAGGGGTATCTAAAACTGAGTGATTATCAATTGGCGCTGGAGGATGCAAAGATGTGTGTTTCCTACAGTGGACATTGGTATAAGGTAATGTCAGACTGTGGTTTAAACTTTAACCAAACAACCCCTTGTATATGGACCCTGAGGAAACAGCCTTTTGGAAGCTTTGTGGGATAATATGATATAAAGCCTGGGTTAAATCATTCACCACACAATCCCTTGTTTATGGACCCTGAGGAAAAAACCTTTAGAAAGCATTGTGGGATAAGGAGAAAATGCTTTTAACCAGCATTTACTCCTTTTCCCACAAAGTTTTCTATCCTATTGTCTGGCGGGTAGCTCATTTGTTGGTGTATCCAACTCATGACCTGGCGGTTTTTAGTTTGATATCTGGTTGAGGCAAAACTTCTTTCCAACAATTCTGCACTTCTCATCTCTGATGCATGTGAGAACAGTAGTCAGTGACTTGGAAAAGAAAGTTGTGTCAGTACTGGTCTGAGAAAGCCAGGAAACACGTGCTTAGGTGCACTGACTGCTGCTATATGACCTTATTTCCCTCTGTGGGCTGGGGTTTACTAAAAAAAGACGCAAACCCGGTTAAGTGGTACTCATATCTTCTGTGACTGTTCGTAACGCCAGTTTACTGAATGTTCAAAAACCTTCTGCTTGAAGAAAAACAGCACAATTTTTGCATTGAAATATCCAAAAATCCATTTTAATCAATATTTAGCTCACCTGAAACGTAGTACTCGAGGTGAGCATTTGTGACTACTGTGTTCGTCTGTTGTCAACTTTGACCTTGTGTAAGCGCTAGAGGCCACATTTTCAGTACGATGCTAATGACATTTGAAAAGAATGTATGTCTTGATGATATCTTGGATGAGTAAGAAAATGGGTTTTGTCCATTTAAAACCTAGGTCACTAGGTAAAGTCATAGAAAAACAAAGTGCCACATTTTCAGTCCAATACTCTTGAAAAGTGGTTAGAATGTTTGTCTTGATGATATGTCGGAAAAGTTAAAGATGAGTCATGTTGGATCATAAAATAGGTAACTGGGTCAAATCTTTAAAAAACCATGTGTAGCTTTCAATGCTCATGTTTGTCTCAATGATATCTTGAACCGTTTTGAAAACAGGTCACTTTTGGTGAAAAACTAAGTCACTGGGTCAGATCTTTGAAAAGCCTTGTGTACACCCTAGAGGCAATATTTTCAGTCTAGTGCTCTTGAAATTTTGTCAGAATGTTTTTTTGATGATACGAGGGCTGTTCGATATGTAATGTGTATTGTACCACAGCGCGATAACGCTTTGCACGATTTCGTGGATGATGATACGCTTGAATAGCTCTATTCAATACCTTTCCAACGGTATAAACACGAGCCTTCAGCTCCACAGTTTTAAACTTATAGTCATTTCAATAGAGCTAGTCGTTGACCACTGTTGTAAAAATGGTTGGGAAACGGATTAAGAATATTGAAGAAATAAGATCTTATATAAAAGTTTGCACAAAACTTGGTCATTCGGTAATGCAGATTTTTACTGAATTGGGGGAAGTTTATGGGTCTGATAAGGTATGAGACAGTTCATTGTTGGAGAAAGAAATTTCTGACTGGCACAGAGTCCGTCAAAGATGCAGCAAAATCTGGCCGACCTGTGACTTTAACAGGCAAGGCAAATGTCTCAAAAGTTAGGGAAATAATTGAAAGTGATGGCAGATACACGATTTGTGATATTGCCAACGCTGTTGGCATATCGCTATCGCAGGTGCATTTCATTTTGAAGCGTATTTTGAAAGTACGAAAGATTTCTGCCAGATGGATACCTCATATATTGACAGATGACCAAAAACAGGTACGAGTACAAACCGCTAAGCAATAGCTCAAAATGTTTCCCAAATTCAATCAAAGACAATTTGCAAACGTTGTTACTGGTGACAAAACATGGGTTCACTATTTGGAACCAGTAAGAAAAATTGGAAACAAAATATGGCTAACTAAACACAGTAGAAGGCCTTTAGTTGCCAAAATAAGCACAAGCACAAAGAAGGTTCTTTATTGCATATTCTTCTCATGTGATGGTATAGCCGTACAAATTCCGGTGCCGAAGGGCAAAAGTGTTACAGGTTGGTATTACTGAGATGTTATACTAAAAAAGGTCAAGAAATATTATCTTAAACGATGCCCTGTGTCAGGATTTAGGCATGTTCGTCTACTTCATGATAATGCTCCATCACATACATCTGAGCTTGTGAAGCAATTTTTGAAGTAGGAGAAGGTTACTGTCTTGCCACACCCACCATACTCTCCAGATCTAGCCCCAGAGGTCTACCTAAATCAGCGTACCGTGACGCATTTCAGAAATGGATTCAGAGATTGAAATTATGTATTTCAAACTGCGGAGAATACTTTGAAGAGAAGTAATGTTCATTTCACCGAGTCGAATGCTTTTGAGATATCGTACAATACACATTACATATCGAACAACCCTCACGTATCTTAGGCAAGTTTGAAAATGGGTCACACCTTGTCATAGAACTAGGTCACTGGGTCAAATCTTGGAAAAACTTGTGTTCTGTAGAGGTTACATTTTCAGTTCAACACGCAAGAAACTTGGTCAGAATGTTTGTTCTAATAATATCTCAGACAAGATTGAAAATGGTTCATGTGGGGCCAAAAACTTGGTCACTGAGTCGAAACTTAAAAAAAACCTTGTGTACACTTTAGAGGCAACATTTTTAGTGCAAAACTCATGAAACTTAGAATGTTTGTCTTGATGATATCTCATGATCTTTGAAAATGGGTCACATCTGGTCAAAAGGGGCTAGGGGTAAATCTTTAAAGGCCACATTTGCAGTCAATAGTCTTGAAAGTTAACCTGAATATTTTTCTTGTTTTATCTTGGATGAGTTTGAAAATGGGTTATTTGGTGAAAGGGTATGTCATTAGGTCAAATCTCAGAAAACCTTGTGTACACTTTAGAGGCCACATTTTTTGTCCAATACTCTTGAAACTTGGTCAGAATGTTTGTTTAATGATGTCTAGGTCGAGTAAGAAAATGGGTCATGTCTGATCAAAACCAAGGCCACCAGTAAAATCATAGTAAAACCTTGTGTACGCTCTAGAGGACATTTTCAGTCCAATACTCTTGAAATTGGTCAGAATGTTTGTCATGATGATGTCTCAGATGAGTTGGAAAATGGATCATGTTTGCTCAAAAACTAGGTCACCTGGTCATATCTTGGAAACACTAGAGGCCACAGACATGAAAGGTGGTCAGAATGTTTGACTCGATTATATTTACAAGAAGTTTGAAAATTGGCAATGTTAGGCTTAAAAGTAAGTCACTGAGAATCTAGAAAAAGCTTGTGTACACTCTAGAGGCTATATCTTTAGTCGAATACTTATGAAAGTTTGTTAGAATGTTTGTCTTCTTATCTCAGAAGAGATTGGAAATGGGTTATGTTTGGTCAAAATGGCTAGGTTAGCGACTTAGGGTGCATCATGACCCTCTTGTTTACTGTTTACAGGGTCATATGCGTGTAGCTAAAGCCTTGAAAGGAATAAAGAAAATGGATGCTTCACTGAAGGCATTTATAAATGCTTACAAAGACATCAATGTTACAGAGGAGAAGGTGCAGATTGAGATCCTCTTAGAGCTGGTCCTAGTCTGCAAATATTTTCCACCAGGTTTGTACTTGCATTGGGATAGGGGTAGTTTGATTACAGTAACTCTTTACCAAACAACAAAATTTTAGACTAGTCTAAATTCAAAGCATTTGCAAAAGACAAAATGAATGTGACTGAATAATTGAAATTTGATTTGGTGGGGTAGAAAACTTTGGGAAAAGAGAAAATATTGGTTACAAGCATTTACTCCTTTTTCCACTGTGTTTTCAATTATTTTCTCAATTGTTAAAATCAGGATTGTGTGGTAAAGGGTAAACTCTCTGACAGCCGTAGGCATGATTTAATCCTTTGCCACACAATCCTGAGATTTTACAACTCTGACTAAAATGAGTCACATATATGTTGTCAGTAAGTGCTTTCAGTTTGTAAAAAACTAAAATTTTGTTGTCTGGTTAAAGATTAAAAGTTTTGAGAACAGCAGAGACACAGATCAACCTGGATAGATCTATGCCAATCTAAACAATGATTCTAATTTGTCTTCCTTTCCAAAGGAGCAGTACTTACGGTCATGGAAAAAATGTTTCATGTATTTTGCATCAAAGTACAATATAGTATTTGGCTGATAAAGTCTCACTTTCATGAATAATTTATACCTCCCACCTATGAAGGGGGGGGGGTTATTACTGGTTTCACCATGTCTGTCTGTCTCTGTGTTTTTGTTTCCATGCTCTAACTCAAAAGCCATTTGACCTAGGACCCTGAAACTTTATACATGTAGTGCTCATGACACAAGGAGGTGCTCTATTATTTTGGATCCTCATTTGTCAAAGGTCAAGGTCATCGATGAACTCTCTTTGGAAATTGTTTCCATGCTCTAACTAAAAAACAGTTTTACCTAGGACCCTGAAACTTTTTCTAAGTGTTGGTCAGTACCTAAGGTGGTGCCCTATTGTTTTTGGGTCACATGGGTCAAAGGTCAAGGTCAGTGGTGAACCTTGTTTTGAAAATCATATCTGTTCTCTGGTTTTGCTGTTTCAATGACAAGGTGCTGGTGGGGGTGTTTTTCTGCTTTCTGACAGTTCCAGTTTTTAGCTCACCTGAGCAAGAAGTGCTAAGGTGAGGTATTGTGATCGGTCATTGTCCGGCGTCCGTCTGTCTGTCCGTCTGTCGTCAATTCATTTAAACATCTTCTCCTCCTAAACCGGTGGGCCAATCATGATGAAACTTGGGTGAATCTCTACCAAAGTTGTTAAAAGAAATGAATTAACCCATTAACTCTGGTTGCCACTGCAACAGAAAAGAGGAAATTTACAACATCTTTAAAAATCTTCTTATCTGAAACTAGAAAGCCCAGAGCTTTGATATTTGGTATGTAGTATCTTCTAGTAGTCCTCTACCAAGTTTGTTCAAATGATGTCCCTGGGGTCGAAATTGGCCCCGCCCCAGGGGTCAGAAATTTGGGCAAAATCGTATATAGAGCAAACTTTGAAAATCTTCTTGTCTGAAACTAGAAGGCCTAGAGTTTTGATAATTTGTATGGATCATCTGCAGGTGAACCAAGTTTGTTCAAATGATGCCCCTAGGGTGAAAATTGGCCCTGTCCCGGGAGTCACAAAGTAGGACATAAAGGTGTATAGAGTGAACTTTTGTTTTGAGTTTTATCTTGAAAACTATACAGAGTTATTACATCGAACTTGTAACATCTATCAACCACCATTAGGAAATGCAGGACAAGAAGATTCACCCAGATTGACCATGCGACACCACAGTTATATACCCTTGTGTTTTTTAATTGTCGTGTCATGGAGAAAGGGAGCTTGACGTATATTTTCATTATGGACCAATATCTCTTTAACTACAGGACAAAATGTCATGAAACTTCATCTTTATATTGTTTATTACAAGCCACAGACAATAGTCATTTGTTTTTATTTCATGAAATGCTGTGTCATGAAAAAAGGGGGCTAAATTCACAATTTCATCATGGACCAATGACTGTCTGATCGTCCGTCTTTCAGGACAGATATCTTCTAAAATCCTTGATAAAATCTAATAGAAATTCATACAGGCATTTCTTATGATGTCTGCCGATATTTATTTATTTATTTTTGCTTTTTGATATTAAATACGGTGTCATAGAAAAAAGGGGATTCATGTATAATCTATTAAGGATCAATATC
Source organism: Hippopus hippopus (assembly GCA_946811185.2). Lineage (NCBI taxonomy): Eukaryota > Metazoa > Mollusca > Bivalvia > Cardiida > Cardiidae > Hippopus > Hippopus hippopus. The sequence continues at coordinate 31,321,060 of OX328113.1, forward strand.
TCATTAACTCAAAATCCATGATGAAAATTTATGAAACTTCATGTGTGTGTTCCTTATGATAGACCGCCAATATTGTTATTTTAGCTTTTTGATTATATGTTGTGTCATGGAAAAAGGGGGCTTCACATATATTTCCATTATGGGCGAATAGCTCTTTAACTACAGCACAAAATGTTATGAAACTTCATCTTTATGTTGTTTATCAGAAGCCACAGACAGTGGTTATTTATTTTTATTTCATGAAATGCCATGTCATGAAAAATGTGGGTTAAATGTATAATTTCATCATGGACCAATGACTGTCTGTTTGTCTGTCTTTCTGGACAAATATCTTCTAAAATCCTTGACAAAAACTAATAAAAATTCATGCAGGCATTCCTTGTGATGTCCGCCAATATTTATTTATTTATTTTGCTTTTTTGATACAATACGGTGACAAAGAAGAAGGGGGCTTCATGTATATTTCCGTTATGGATCGATATCTCTTTAACTCAAAATCCTTGACGAAAATTTATGAAACTTGATATGTGTGTTCCTTATGATAGTCTGCCAATATCCTTATTTTAGTTTTCTTAGCTCACCTTAGCAGGAAGTGCTCAAGGTGAGCTTTTGTGATCATGCTGTGTCTATCGTGTGTGTTGTTTTGTGTGTCGTCAACTCTTACCTTGTGTACGCTCTAGAGGCCACATTTTCGGTCCGATACTCCTGAACCTTGGTCAGAATGTTTGTCTTGATGATATCACGAACGAGTTTGAAAATGGGTCAGGTCCGGTCAAAACTAGGTCACCAGGTCAAATCTTAGAAAAACCTTGTGTATGCTCTAGAGGGCAGATTTTCAGTCCAAACTCTTAAAAGTTGGTTAGAATGTTTGCCTCGATTTTATTTCAGACAAGTTTGAAAATCGATCAGGTCAAAAACTAGGTCACTAGGTCAAATCTTAGAAAAAACTTGTGTACGCTCTAGAGGCCACATTTTCAGTCCAAAACTCTTGAAAGCTGGTCGGAATGCTTCTCCTGATAATATCTCTTACCAGATTGAAAATGGGTCATGTATGGTCAAAAACTAGGTCACTAGGTCAAAACTAAGAAAAACCTTGTGTATGCTCTAGAGGCCACTTTTTCAGTCCAAAACTCTTGTAAGTTGGTCAGAATGTTTGTCTTGATGATATCTCAGACAAGTTTGAAAATGGGTCATGTCGGGTCAAAAACTGAGTCACTAGGTAAAATCTTAAAAAAAAAACCTTGTTTATGCTCTAGAGAGTACATTCTCAGTCTGATACTCATGAAACTTAATCAGAATGTTTGTCTTGATGATATCTTGGATGAGTTTGAAAATGGGTCATGTATGGTCAAAAACTAGGTCACAACTTAGAAAAAACCTTGTGTACCCTTTAAAGACCACATTTTCAGTCCAAAACTCTTGAAAGCTGGTCAGAATGTTTGTCTTGATGATGTCTTGGACAAGTTTGAAAATGGGTCAGGTGGGGTCAAAAACTAGGTCACTAGGTTAAATCTTACAAAAACCTATTTTACGTTCAAGGTTACTAGCTCATACCTTAGAAAAACCTTGTGTATGCTCTATAGGCCACATTTTAAGTTCATTACCCATGAAACTTGGTCAGATTATTTGTCTTGATGATTTCTTGAATGAGTTTGAAAACGGGCATGCCGGGTCAAAAGCTAGGTCAGAAGGTCAAATCTTAGAAAAGCACTCTAGAGGCCACATTTTCAGTGCAATACTCATGAAAATTTGTCAGAATGTTTGTCTTGATATCTTGAGTGAGTTTGAAAATGGGTCACATGGGGTCAAAAACTAGTCATCAGGTCAAATCTTTAGAATAGCTTGTGAAGCTTTAGAGTCATCATTTTTCTCCAATACTTATGAAAATTAGTCGGAATGTTTTTCTTGATAATCAATATGATGAAATTGAAAATGAGTCACATTGGGTAAAAAACTAGGTAGCCATGTTAAATCTTTGAAAAACCTTGTGTACACTCTAGAGGCCACATTTTCTGACCAATTCTTATAAAACGTGGTCAGAATCTTTGTTTTAATAATATCTACAGTGGGAAAATGGGCTATGTTTGGCTAAAAAGTAGGTCACTGAGGGAAATTCTAGAAAAAGCTTGTGTACAACTACGGGGCAAAATTTTCAAAACTCAGAGGCCATTATTATGAAAGCTTGGTAGAATGTTTGTCATAACATCTCAAAAGAGATTTAAAATAGGTAAAAAGAAAATTTGGTCAAAAGACTCAGGTGAGCGACTTCAGGGCCATCATGGCCCTCTTGTTGAAAAAAAATTGTTGGTGTTGAAAGAACTTTTGACAAATGAATTAATATGTTACAATCTGAAGATTGATGAAAGTCCATGTGACAAGATTCTTTCCTCTCTGGACACTGAACGTTGTATTAATGATATTTGTGTTGGAAGGCAGCCAGTGACTTCGATAGAGTTTTGTGCAAAGCACAGGTAGAGGGAGCTCAAGGGGCAGTATTCTAGTGATTCTAAATTTCTTGTTTAGCTCAGCTGTTTTCAAAGAAAAACGAAGAGTTGTTGTTGTAGCCCTGGCAACATCTGCGTTGTCTTCGTGCAAGAACTTGACATTTCGTAATATCTCTTATTACTGAAGACATTTGCTTCAAACTTGGACAAGTTGTTAGCTATCAAATGGGGAACTCATGCAACAGGGGCAGGTAACCATCAAAGATTTTTTACACAGTTATGCCCCTTTTCTTACGCAAAATTTTCACTGAAAATCAAGCACTTGCAGTCGAGAGCTAGCACCCTCACGGGGTACTCTTGTTATTGTTATTCTTGATTTAGAAAGTAACATAACTTCTGATTAGCTAAAGCCAAGCCCAAGCAGTCAGTAGTGTACAGGACATCAGAATAGGGGTTAGCTGGTTTGAATCCCCAGCTAGGTGAATTTCTTTCTGAGGTTTGATGATAGATATTGCAACAAGTTTCATATTTCTCCCATTATTTCCACTGTTATCATTATTTCCACCATGGTAATGTGGAAAAGCATCCAGGGGCTTGGAAAGAATATTGTTCAAAGTACTGGTACTAGAAACACCAGGAAAGCATGAATAGGTGCACTGGCCACCCCATGTAACTCAAATAGTGTTAAAAATGGTGTTGAACACCAAACAAAACATACAAAGTTCTATGTAGCCCTCTGCCAGATAACAAAACTTTGGATGGGTCTGAATCGAAAGCATCAGCAGACAACAAGTTCAGTTAAATTTTGACTTATCGATGCAATTTTGCCTTTGAAGGAAAGCTTGTTACCAGCATTTTTTCCTTCTCTCACAATGTTTTCAAAAGCCCTTCCTGTCAGGGTTGTTAAGATTGTTTGTTTAAGGAACAGTAACAACAAATTACCATTGTTTTCTATGAAATTCATAGGTGAAATTGGAGCAAGGCTGAGAGAATTTCCCCCAAATCAAGGTCATGTGTGGATTAAAACATGCTACGAACTGATCAAAAAGGATGACTGGGCAAGTGCAAAGATTGCATACAATCAATATGACAAGGCAAAGAGAAGTGTCACAAAAATTATCTCCCTTTCTCCATTGTGCAAACTAGATCAAATGCGGGTAAGAAAACTATTTTAGTCATGCTCACTTAACAGGGGGTTTAATCCTTTACCACACAAATCCTGAGTTTTATCGACATCGAGAAAGAATTCTTTTGAAAACATAAAGGTAAAAGGAGAAAATGCTGGTATACAACATTTTTTCCTTTTCCTACAATGTTTTCTACATTTCTTTTTTTCCCACAATGTTTTCTACCCTATCAAAGACAGAATCAATCATTCAAGCCTCATTTAAATTGTTGTCAGCAAGTGCTTTCAATCTGGACATGTCTACATTTATGTCATGTAATAAAGGGTTAATGCATCTGCATGAATTATCAACCCAGGTCAATCTGCACTGTAGGCCCAGGCTGACCTGGGTCAAACTTCTCGCTATCGGTCAATTTTCTGCATGTCAAAGGACAAGTCTACCTAGTGATCCTATCGGTTGTTCGTTAAAATGGATTTTATTGATCCATAGTTACATGATCACTTGCTTGGATGATGAAGATGTGTTAAACTCGCTTTGGCCAGAGCACCGCTCATATTTTTTGTTTTTGATTAACATTCCATAGCCTTTTACCAAAAACAACTAGAAAATATTGTTGGAAAAGAAGAATTGCAGGTTAACAGCAATTCTTACAATAAGGGTGTTTAACCCTAAAGTATATTTGACACAGTTGTGTCCCTTTATTAGCTTTAAACTCAACTTGCAATGAAGTGCTAGCAACCCCTTGGGATGCTCTTGTTTTTAGCTCCACTGGGCAGAGGCCACAGAGCTTGTGTCATGGCCCTGTGTCCATGGTGCATGCATGTGTGCATTAACTTTTATTTCAAATACCTTCTCTGAAACTACCCAACCAAACTTCACAGAAATGATCCTGCCATAGTCCTCTTCAGAGTTTCATGTAAAAATTTGATTCCTGTAAAAACTCTGGTTACCATGGCAACAAACTGTAAGATAATGGAAATCTTTGAAAATCTTTTGATCTAAAACCATAATGGCCTAGGCCTACCAAATTTTGCATGCAGCTTCATCTGGTAGACCTGTTTTGAATTTTTCAAATTATAGCCCTCGGGTCAAAATTGGCCCCACCCTGAGGGTCACAAGTTTTACAGGGGCTTATACAGTAAAAACTTTAAAAATCTTGTGGTTCTAAACCATATGGCCTTGGGCTACCAAAATTGGTATTTAGTTCATCTGATGGACTTCTACTAAGATTCTTCAAATTGTAGCTTTGGGGCCAAAATCTTCTTGTAATAACCATTTGGCCTATACCTGTATTATTTGATATGTGGTATGTAGTTGACCTCTAACAGGATTCAAGTAATTATAGCTCATAATTATTGGTCAAAATTGTAATTATGGGTAAAAATGGACTCGCCCTGGGATCCCAAGTTTCACATGGGCTTTTGTAGAGAAAACTTTATAGTCTTCTTGTTAGGGCCATTTGCCCTAGAATTGTGATGTCTGGTATGTATGGTTTGTACTTATTAGCCAGTCGAGTGATACAGGGCCATCATGGCCCTCTTGTTTTCTCAAGCAAGTTTTGGGAGCTGTAGATAGACTTTTCAGTGCTTGAAATATGGTAGGTACAAGTACGTTGCTTTGTTTCATGTCTTTTCAATGATTTCAATAATCAGTTCAAGTACACTTGCATATACAATCGAACCTGGTTTAAGAGACCACCCAAGGGAAATCTAAAAAGCAGTCTCTTACAGCAGGTGGTCTCCTATAGCAGGGTTGCAATTTGTCCATGAAATTTCTGAGATCTAAGACCATTTTCAAACCATTCTTAATATGCCACTGTAGCATATAAATATTTTGAATGACTTAATACATAAACTTGAAATAGATCTTTAACAACAAAATATAACATCTATCACATTAATCTGCATGTACAATTTATTTTTCAGCAATTTTAAATCATTTTTCATTCTTTCATTTGAACCCCCTTTCCCTACTTCCCCCTCCGCCTAAACATACATACACAATTCTCTTCTTCTTTTTTACCAGTTCTAATACTTTGACCAACTTACACAACTGTCATAATTTTGAGATCGAGACATTATAATTGCCACGTCGCCAATTTATGCCAGATAGCCAGTTTTTAAACTTTCCATCATGCAGACCCTTTTATTTTTTTCAAAGATGAAACATTCAAAGTAACAATTCACTCAGAAAAATTATGTGTGTGGTCATGCAAGTCCAAATCACCTTATTTTTTATCTGCAAGCTGTCAGTATAGAGTGACAAGGATTTATACAGCTGAATAGATGTAAACTTCACACCTGCAGTTAACTCTTTATCGGTCAGTTATTGATTTTCTGGTTTAACGCACAACCTGTGTAGATCTAAATACATCCGGGTTATTTATAGCACAGCAACCAATCACAATGCGTTCTGATGAGCTCTGCTATATATGCAAGTAAAGGTGTACACAAGGAATTTACAATCTCTTGGAGTTTAATGACTGAAATGTTTTGGATTTGGATTGTCGCCAAGATGATATTTTGAGGGGTGAACTCAAATTGAAGTTACAAATTTGAAGAGGAAGATGGAAAACAATAAAAGTTAGTGGTTTTAGATCTCTTCCAAGAGTTAAATGACAGAATCTGCGTAGTCCCCGGCCAAACATATGAACGGTCTGACATTGATTTTTGAAGGTTTGTATGAAATTCAATGGTCGCTTACAGGGGATTATGGTCCAAAAAGTTGTAATTTGCATGGTCACAGGTCGGAGACACCGGGGGGTCGCTTATTACAGGTCATTTGCATAGGAAATTTCATGAGATCGTTTACAGCAGGGGGTCGTTTAATGCAGGTGGTCGTCGGTGCAGGTTCGACTGTATCTTCAGAAAATATCAAAATCATGACATGGATTGTTCAAGAGCAATTTTATCGTTCAGTCAGAAATCTTACTTGAAAGTCTCAAGATTGAGGTCCGTATTCATCAACCAAGATTGTTCTTCGTCTTATTCTCCAGAATTTAGTAAATTTGAAAGTAACATGGCATCTGATTGGCTAAACCAAATTTGGTTAAACCATTTGGTTTATCCTATCAGAAGTTTTGTTACTTTCAAATTTAGAAAATCTTGAAGAGTAAGACTAAAGATTGATTGATTGAATGGTGATTTACGCTGCTTTCAATAATTTTTCAGTTATATTATAGCGACAGCTCACATATGTATTTTCTTGGTTCCACCAGTACTAGGCTAGGGCTATAAGGTGCCCAAGGGCACTCCCACGAAAAGTAAGACCAAGAAGTTTCTTAAGAATGGTTGGTGAATACGAATCCAGACTGGCAGATTGCAGTTTTAATAAAAAAGAAAGAGGAAATTAAGAAAAATTGAAGTAATTGAAAAATTGAAGTCATCTGATTGGCTGAAGAAAGAGTAATCACTGATGATAATCCTAATATTTTTTTATTATTACAGGCCAATCCTTGGGTCGTCAACATGATTCGTGTATTTCTTGAAGGTGGGACAGACAGAATGACATTGACCTTGAGCAAAGGAGACACTTATGTACATGCAGCAGTAAGAATTAGCCTTATAATTTGTAAGTATTTGTGGGTTATGTAGGTAAGCTATATGTTTATATACGAGTCATACTTTTTTTGCCCGTTACCAAACAATCCCTGGTTTTTATGACCCCGAGGAAGAAGCCCTCTGAAAACATTGTGGGAAAAGGAGAAAATGCTGGTAACGAGCATTTTCCTTTTTTTCCCACAATGTTTCCTGCTCTTCTACAGTCAAGTTTGAATGTTTGAGTCAAGTTTATTTTGTCGTCTGCAAATGCTTTCAGTTATGACAAGTCTAAAATTTTGTTGTTTGGTAAAGAGTTAAAAGGGGGCATGGAAACAGTTTTACAAATACTTTAGTCTTTACCACAGGAAAAAGTTTTATAGATGTCCGTATTAAATGCTTTTGCAGAAGTCAAATATGGCAAAAATGATGGAATTTGCGATAATGTCAGGCTCACAACCTTACAAGAAAGTTATCAGATGTATGTGTTGCAGAAAACAAAGGTCGTAGCAATGAATGTAAATCCATATTCACAAACCTTTCTAAATTGCATTTTTGTCCTAATGTAGTAAGATCTAAAATGCATTTTTGTCTTGGATGTAGTAAGATCTAAAATACATTTTTTGTCCTAAATGTAGTAAGATCTAAAATACATTTTTTATCCTAAATATAGTAAGATCTAAATTGCATTTTTGTCCTAAATGTAGTAAGATCTAAAATGCATTTCTGTCCTAATTGTTTTAAGATCTAAGATGCATTAATGTCCTAATTGTAGTAGGGTCTAAATGCATTTATGTCCTAAATGAAGTAAGATAAATGCATTTTGTCTAAATGTAGTAAGATCTAAATTGCATTTCTGACCTAAATGCAGTAAGATCTAAAATGCACTAATTTCCTTAAATGTTATAAGATTTAAATTGCATTTCTGTCCTAAATGTAGGAAAATCCAAGCTGCATCTCTGTCCTACTGTAGTAAGCAACATAATTCTGATTGACTAAACCAATCAGATATTGTGTTCCCTTGAAATTGAGAAATTCTTTAAGAGTAAGAATGCAATTTAGACTGCTTGGTAAATACAGTGCCTGAAACTATGTGATCTATAACTTTAGCAAATGATAAAATTTTAGACTGGTCCAAATTAAAATCTTTTGCAGGCAATATATTAAATGTTACTCAAAACATAAAATTTGTCTTTAAAAGGGTAGAAAACATTAATGGAAAAGAAGAAAACTGCTAGTTACCAGCATTTTCTTCTTTACCCACAGTGTTTTTTAAAGGCCCCCTCTTTAGGGCCATTAAAACTGGGGACTTTTTTGTAAACATCTATTTACCTTGTAGTAAAGAATGGAAGCTTTCTTGATTGGCTATTGAGGAGATACAAAGAGCCACATCTACGTGATAGAGATGGCAACACTCCCCTTCATACTGCGACAAGAGAGAGAGATGTGGTCACAGACATTAGGTTTGACAGAGATTTTATAGGCCTTCGTCTGTTTTGGGTTTTATGCTGTTTTAAACATTATTTCAGTTATACTGTTGTAGCCGGTGCATCTGTCCATACTTTTCTGGAACTCTTTAACTGCCACTTTGCACAATATTCTTCTCAAGGCAACTGGTTGCTTTCCCGTGTAAGCATTGTTGAAAAAATGTTCAGCAGTGAGAGTGAAATGAATTTTGTCACAATGTCTATGATCAGTCCTCTTAAAGAAATTAACCAAGCTTCCAGATTGAACCAGCAACACCCTCGTTTCAAGCTCTGTTCATTTCTAACTGGGCTACCAAGCTTAGATCTACCTTTCGGATAATAAAAGTGATATCCCTTGACCAAACTAATGAGCCATGCTATGTGAAAAGAGGATTTAATACATTTGCAAAAACTATTGACCCAGGTCAGCCTGTGCCACTGCTCTGGCTTGCATGGGTCAAAGGTTTTTGCTCTTAGTCAATTTTCTGCATGTCCAAGGACCATTCTACCATTTGATTCATTTGCTTGTTAGAAAAAAATGGATTGTCATGACTCCATCATCATGTGGTGCTTTGTCTGGAGTCATGCATCACAAGATGCCCCCCTTTTGCCAGAGCATAGCTTATATATAATTTACGAGGGGTGTTCGAAAAGTTTCGGGACAAGTGCCGCCATTCTTTTATATTTTGATATTTTTTAATGAGTTTTTCGGTAATGATAGCTACAACCATATTCTATAGGTTGGTTGAAACAAATAAACGAAGATACACAAACGTGTGATGTATTGTCACCATAGCAACGTCAAGTCAACGTGAGCGGGGCACCTTGATGCACCGAATAAAAAGTTTGTCTGTACAAACGTCTGAAATAGTCATGGTTATTCAAAATACTCCACGGTATGCTCAATGCGCCTCTGATGCCTATGTACGCACGAATTAAAACAGTGTTGGAAGTCTGATGATGGAATGTTCCTTATACATTCCCTGACCACGACGGGAAGGTCATTGACGTCGTCGAAACAGTGACCGCGTAAGTAACGCTTGATAGTGGGGAATAACCAAAAATTACACGGTGCAAGTCAGGGGAGTATGGTGGGTGCGCAGTAGTGTTACTCAATCTATCAGCAGATACTTTCTTGGTAGTTGATGAAATATAAGGTGTGGCGTTGTTGTGATGTAAGTAGAATGTGCCGGGTTCTTTTGGTCGTTTCTCCTATACAGCCCTGATCAACTCATGTCGGTGCACCTGAAACGAGCTTATGGTTGAAGCTATGCATCTATATACATGCAACAACGAAATTATGTTTATGAATCACTGGTTTCACCAACCAATTCTGTCATCATATAAAATAAGAATATCATTTTATGTACAATGTAGTTAAAAAATCAAAAGACCGTACGTTTGAGTAATACTTTGCTGTGACTGTCTTCCCAATCGGCAGTGTGTGGCAGAGAATAACTCCGTTCATTTCAATAAAATAAAACGTTTCACCATTGCTTTTGTAGGCGAGGGTGAATTAGGGGTTTTTCCACACAGAACTGTCTTGCTTGGTCTCTGGATCATACAAACCAATCCAAGTTACATCAGCAGTAATAATGAATACCAAGAACCTGTCACCACGTTTTCTACTGTTTCAGGAAAGCCTTACTGTCGGCGACTCACTGTAGCTTTTGATGGCAGGTAGTAGACGCGGCACCCTGCGGAAGAATACTTTTGTCATACACAATTCAAAAACATACTGGAGTGCTTATTGTGATCGATACTTGCCATTAAAAAGAAGTTATTTTGTGAAGTGACGTCAAGGTGCCCCACTCACGTCGACTTGACGTTGCTATAGTGACCATTCATCACGTGTGGCGTATATCTTCGTTTATTTGTTTCAATTAACCTATAGAATACGGTTGTAGCTATTACTACCGAAAAAAATCATTAAAAAATCTTAATAAATAAAAGAATGACGCCAATCGTCCCGAAACCTTTTGAACACCCCTCGTATAAGCCCATGTAGAAGACCACAGTTGAACCTTTGTCAGTGACAAAAAAGCAATCCACTGCCTTGACCTCATACCAAACAATTCCATTTCTTTTCACAATCCTGTGAAAGACAGCTTTTAGGAACATTTTAAGGGGGAGAAACGCAAAGTTCTTATTCAAACATTTTTAGCATTTGAAATTGAAGGCATCAGCCAAAGTCAGTGGATACAAATGAGCTCAAGTTCTCCTATAAGGTAGAAAACATTGTGGAGAAAGAAAGAAGAAAAGTCATGTTACAAGCATTTTTTTCATTTTTCCACAATATTTTCAAAAACTTTCATCTGCAGACAAAAAACAGGATTATGTGGTAAAAGGTTAAATAAGTATTCAAAGTCTGAATCTCTCATTACAGGTATAATATTGTCATGATACTGCTGAAAGCAAACATTGACCCGACTCACAAAAATCAAAGAGGTGAACAGGCCATTGACTTACTGCCCAAAAATGATACAAAAACATCAGAATATTTACGCATGGCAATGTACAGAGGTAGGGCTTTATATGTTTTTAGCTCACCTGAGCATGAAGTGCTCAAGATGAGCTATTGTGATCACTCGCTGTCCGTCGGCGTCCGTCTGTCTGTCGTCCGTCCGTTCACATTTCTTTGTTTGCACTCTAGCATCTACAAATATTGACCAATCAGCACCAAACTTGGTCAAAATATATATGACCACAAGATCTCAGATGAGTTCGATTATGGGTCTAATCGGATCGAAACAACTGGAGTTATTTGCCCTTGAATTAGAAAAATTGCTATATTTGACTTTGCTTACACTCTAGCATCTACAATTTTTAACCAATCAGCACCAAACTTGGTCAAAATATATATGACCATAAGATCTCGGATGAGTTTGATTATGGGTCTAATTGGACCAGAACAACTGAAGTTATTTGCCCTTGAGTTAGAAAAATTGCCATATTTGACTCTGTTTACACTCTAGCATCTACAATCTTTAACCAATCAGCACCAAACTTGGTCAAAATACTTATGACCATAAGATCTAGGATCAGTTCGATTATGGGTCTAATTGGACCAGAATGACTGGAGTTATTTGCCCTTGAATTAGCAAGTTCTTTACAACAGTTCTTTGTCCGGAGCATAACTTAGTCATCTCCAGTCCGATTGACTTGAAACTTGGCATTTGTGTTTGTTGCAATAATATGGAGTGCAGTGTGAAAGAACCATAACTCTACCTCGTACTGTCTATGAGTTATTTCCCTTTGATCATCATACAGCATTTTCTGCTTGTCAGGAATATAACTTTGTCATCTCTAGCCTGAACATCTTCAAATTTGGTATGCATGATTGTTGAAAAATTACGGAGTGCAGTGCACAAGAACCATAACTCTTCCTAGCACGAATTTTGAGTTATTCCCCTTTTGACCTTCATTATGCCCCCCCTTCAACGAAGTGGGGGTATATTGCTTTGCTAATATCGGTCGGTCCGTCGGTCGGTAGACCTTACCTTGTCCGGATGATAACTAGACACAGAATTGACTTAGGTTCGTCAAATTTGGCACAGACATGCGTCTCGGAGGGTAGATGATCCCTATTGATTTTGAGGTCAATCGGTCAAAAGTCAAGGTCACAGTGACTGTCAACATGTTGATATATAGACCAAACCTTGTCCGGATGGTAACTAGACACAGAATTGACCTAGGTTCATCAAATTTGGCACGGACATTTGTCTCAGAGTGTAGATGATCCCTATTGATTTTGAGATCAATCGGTCAAAGGTCAAGGTCACAGTGACCGTCAACATGTTGATATATAGATCAAACCTTGTCCGGATGATAACTAGACACAGAATTGACCCAGGTTCGTCAAATTTTGTACAGACATGCGTCTCAGAGTGTAGATGATCCCTATTAATTTTGAGGTCAATCGATCAAAGGTCAAGGTCACAGTGACCGTCAACATGTTGATATATAGACCAAACCTTGTCCGTATGATAACTAGACACAGAATTGACCTAGGTTCGTCAAATTTGGCACAGACATTTGTCTCAGAGTGCAGATGATCCCTATTGATTTTGAGGTCAATCGGTCAAAGGTCAAGGTCACAGTTGCCGTCAACATGTTGATATATAGACCAAACCTTGTCCGAATGATAACTAGACACAGAATTGACCTAGGTCCTTCAAATTCTTACAGATATTCATCTTGGAGTGTAAATGATCCCTATCGATTTTAAGGTTAATCCGTGCCGAAAAGAAAATCGATAACCCAGTCTGTGTATCGGCGACTGTTTACAGTGTATATAATTATGCGAACTGTTGTCAGATTATCACGTTTAACAATTGAAGTGGGCTATAAATCAAAAAGATGATGTCAATATTTCCCAGTCAATTCTTTTGATAACAGTTTATGAACCATGCCACTTCCTGTATCAATGTGGCAGTAGGGGGGCATGACTGTTTTACAAACAGATATCTTGTTTTTATAGCATTTCTTGCTTGTCTGGAGCAAAACTTTGTCATCTTAAGTAGGAATGACTTGAAATATGGCATGCTTATTTGTTGCAATATTTGGAAGTGCAGTGCACAAGAATTGTAACTCTGCTTCGTGCTGTCTTTGAGTTATTTACCTTTGATCGTCATTTTTCCAGCATTAAGTGCTTGTCCGGAATATAACTTTGTCATCTCAAGTCAGAACGACTTCAAACTTGGTATGCATGTTTGTTGCAATATTACCTAGTACTTTGCGCAAGAACAATATCTGTACCTAATGCAGATTTTGAGTAATTCCACTTTGATCTTCAATTTTACAGTATTTCTTGCTTGTCTGGAACAGAACTTTGAAGTCTTAAGTCAAATTGACTTGAGACTTGGTAAACATGTTTGTTGCATTATCTGCCCTTTGCGATTATTATACCATTCTTGACAGCTGGCGGTGGGACTGGCATATCTTGTGACAATTTGCCGCTCTTGTTTCATTATCATTTGGCCTAAAACCTCGATATTTGGTATTTATCTTCATTGTAGACCTCTACTGCTTAGTACTCAGGTGAGCGATATAGGACCATCATGGTCCTCTTGTTTTGAAAAATTGATCAGATGAATGTAATGTTCTTACCCATTTTTTCCTGATCCTGAAGCAGAAAAGCTATGAATATAGGGAAATTTTGATAATCATTTGGTTACTATTCATATGCCACCAAGAAATTTTTATCAGTGTTGAAGTCGGTGCTTTTAAATTATAGGAGAAGCTAGGGATGGGGACCAATATAAGTAGGGAATGCTGAATCTGTCTGCATTTCTGTGTGGTCGGATCATGTCGAGTTGCCTGTGTAAAGAGGTATGTGTCGGATGGGACATTAAATCTCTGGTAAGCAAGTACCTTCAACTTCGTCCCCACCAAATTTTGTATTTTGTTAGAGACCTTATATTTCTGTTGCTATTTGTTTTTAGCTGAAAATGTTCAACAGATAAGACCCAGCTCGCCCTCTCGTCAGGAATCCAAAAAAAGACCTCAGGAAACCAGCCAAGTTCAACAACCACGGCAGATATTGAAAAAGAGTTGTGAAGAATGCATAGAGCTTCTTCAATGTGGGAAACAGTATTTCAAAGACGACCAAGTCTCAGATGGTCATGCCACATTAACAGAGATTTTGAAAATGAATCATAAAGGGAAAAAACATGAAGAGATGATCAGTCAGGCCTTGGCAGCCATTGTAGAAACAGTCGGTGAAAAACCTGTACCGGGTAAGCATGAGTGACAAAATTAAACTCTTTGCCAAAGAACCCTGTATTTTAGTCCTGAGATAAATGTCTTTTGAAAATATTTATGAAAAGGAGAAAATGATGGATAACCAGGGGAATTATCCAGCATTTTCTCTTTTTCCCAAGGTGTGTTCTGTTCTTGCAGAGACAAATTTTATTACTGTCATTTGTCATCTGCAAACGGTTTCATTCTGGACATTCCCAAAAATCATGTTGTCTGGTAATAGGAAAATCTTTTACTAAATAATCCCATGTTTCAACAACTCTTAGGAAATAATGCTTTTTAAAACACCGTGGAAAAAAGAAAATGCTGGAAAGAAGCATTTTCTCCTTTTCCCAAAAGATTCTTACACTTTCAAGGGAAAATTTCATCTTTTTAGCAACATTTCATTTGACATCTGCAAATGGTTTCAATTTGGACAATCCTAAAATTTTGTTGTCTGTTAACAGGGAAACCCTTTAACAAACAATACTTTTTATTTCTGTGTGTAGAACTTCAAGTTATAGGCACATTTAGACCTACTGCTATTACTACTAGGACCACATGTAAAAAGAAAAATCAGTGGAGTCATACATTAACTCTTTACCAAACAACAAAATTTTAGACTGGTCCAAATCGAAAGCATATGCAGACAACAAATAAATAATGGCTTAAATGCTTGAATTTGTCCTTCATAGAGTAGAAAACATTTTGGGAAAAGGAGAATATGCTAGTTACCAGGCTTAATATTTCAAAAGGCTTCTTTCCAAGGGTTGTTGAAGCCCGGGATTGTTTGGTAAAGGGTTAAGTACAATTAAACGCAGCCATCTGTACTGCTGGAGGCCTATTTCATTGTGACTCTGTGTCCTATAAGAACATAAGGCTTTCCTTTCTCATTTTCTTTCCCCATCTGGTTAGTAAACTATTTGTCTATGTTATAGGCAGTGTGTAGGTTCCAATGGTACCGAGCTTTATTTCATGCTTTTCTGTTATTTACCAGGAAATAATGGTGGATTATAAGATTCTATAATTCATGATTACAACCAGTGAAATTAACTGTAAATATTTCCGTAACTCTTTAATCGAAGGAAGAAACAGTAATTCCCGCACACCAGTTACCTATGTAAACTGCATACCATTCAACCAGACGGAAGTATGAAAATATATTCGGATTACCCAACTTTTCTCTACATTACTTAATATTAATTGTAATGTGTTCTTATGTGAAGGGGGTATGCCACAGAGAATTGGTGAAAACAGCTATACTGGATTTTGATGAAAGTCCCACAAGAAAAGCAGTTAGAAGCATGAAATGTATAGAATATGGGGGGGGGGGGGGGTAGGTTTTGGTGACAGATCGAAATTTATTGCATGTCGTGACACAGCCTTGAGTGAAAATATTACCAATGATGTTCACTTGATAAAATGAATTTCAATAATTAAAAAAAGATATCCTGATGTCTCTCATCATTTTCTTACTAGATATGCGTAATAGTGTGCCCTAGGACCAATAACTTTATCTGACTGGCAAAAAAAAAAAGTGTTCAATGTTTTAAAAGCCCTGAGAAAAAAGGTCTTTCAAAACATTTTGGGAAGACAAGAACCATTTAAGATTCAAATTCTATTTTAGAATGCCAAGAATAGCAGTCTGATTGGCTACAAAAAACTGTTGCAGAGGGAGAAATTACTTTTTACTGGCAATTTTGTCCCTGTGCCACTGTGTTCTCTAAAGGTGTCATTAGAAGAAAAACTCTTAAGGAGTTAGTGGGTTTATTTTGAGCCATGCTCTGCAGTGATGCATCCACCGTGTGGCATTGCAGCATTGCCCCTTTATTTCCAAGAATGCCCCCAAAATCTAAAAACTATGCGCACAAAATGCCGCATTTTTACTGTAATGCACGCATTATTAAAAGCAAATTGCACGGTGCCTAAAATTCTAACACATTCTCGAAAACTATTCCGTCCAAAAACTACGAATTTGCTAGTGTAAGGGAACAACTCGTACCTGTAAAGAATACTGGATTTCCCAAGTCCCAAAGACGTTATTTGAAGACATCATAAATTAGAAAGGTGTTAAAAATCTCATGAATTCGATTGGATAAATGTTTTAGTCATCAATTTCCGCGAGTCATTGATGGAAATGGCGACAGAAAGAACACTGTTTGATTTTTTCGTGAAACCGTGGAATAGTTACAGAAAATATGATTGAAATGGTCAGGCTGTGTCTGAGGAGAAAATGACCTATCACTTGTTTCTTAGAAAAAGAATTATGTGTTCATTCCAAGCTGGTTGTGCACGAATTACACGCGAGACCACAGGTAAGAGAATACATGGACAAAAAAAAGCCTTTATCTTTAAATGACAGTTTTTGAAGTTACTTGTTACCCTTATTGACAAATTTGTGTCAAATCGTGCGGAAATACTTACCAAGAAATTATCAGACATGAAAAATTGATCGGTTGAAAAGACGTGGAAACCCACAACACAACTAAATGTCTCTGTGACATTGTCCGATCAGAGTAACTTCAGACTGCCTTTTGAGCTTTTAAATGACTTTAAGTAGAAAATTTACACAAATATTTTGATATAACAGACTTTTTTTGTTGCAAATCATCAATATGGATTGCTTTACGTCTGGTTGGGAACCATATTGTCAATCCCTCTAATGTAAAATGTTACCCCAGATTTACAGCTCAGGGGTTGAGTGTACCCTTGAAATAAAAAGCTAGTGGTAACACTGCTGTTTGAATGAGATGAATCAGTGTGTGATGCATTAAAAAAGATACACATCTTACATTTATTGTAGCACGACTTTATCTAACCAACTGCTCCTTTCATTTTCCCAGAAAAATATCAGTTGCCCCCCTTTTCGGAGTGCCCCCTTTTTATTAGGTAAAGGGGGCATGTGCCCCACATTTTTAAGATTCTGGATACATCACTGAATGCTCTGTGCAAAGGGGGCTTAAGGCATCTACAAAATGTATTGCATAGATCGGCCTGCGCATTCCTCGCATGCTGACCTGGGCCAAAACTTTCAGCCATGTCTTTTTTCTGTATGTCCAAAGACAAGTCAACCTCATGATTCAGCTTATGGATAACATGGATTTTATAAATCCATACTTATGTGAAGACTTGCTTGGCATTATGTGTCATGATATGCATCAAGCCCCCTTTTTTTCAGAGCATGGCTGATATATTGCTCAATCCTCGTCAACAATATTTTTCCTAAATGTGTTTTTGGGCAAGGCACTGCATCACTTCAGATTCATACTGATGAAACTTGAAAACTCTTAAATAACAGAGTTGTAGCCATAATTGGCCCATCTTTGAAAGCAGAGTGTAATACCATTTTATCAACTAATAAGTCAAATTATTTGAATTTCAGAAATTCCATCATGTCTAACAGCCATGCCAAAAGATTTCTATCAGAGAGTTATTGATGGGTTGATCTTCAAAAAGAAGTGGCAGCAGTTACATTCTGTGGTCAGAAAGTACAGGTCATTAAAGGGGTCAGACAAATTTAAAGGTAACGGTCAGACAAACTGAAAGGTGAAGGTAGATCAAGTTCAAGCATAAAGTTCAGAAAAACAGAATGTTAAAGGTCAGACACTGGATAGCAGAGGTCAGACAAACTGAAAGGTAAAGGTCAGACACTGAATTGCAAAGGTCAGACAGACTGAAAGATAAAGGTGAGACAAACTGAAAGATACAGGTCAGATACGAAATAGCAAAGGTCAGACAAACTGAATGGTAATGGTCAGACAGACTATAAGGTAAAGGTCAGACAAACTGAATGGTTAAGGTCAAACAAACTTTGAGATAAAAGTCAGTCAAACAGACAAGTCAAGGTCAGACAAACTGAAAGATAAAGGTCAGACATACAGAAAGGTAAAGGTCAGACAATCTGAAAGTTCAATGTCAGACAAATTGAAATTTAAGGGTAAAGGTCAAACAAACTGAAAGGTAAAGAACAGACAATCTGAATGGTAATGCTGAAACTTAAGGGTAAAGAACTGCCAAACAGACAGAGTTTAACCCTTTAGAAGGTAAAGTACGAGGGCTATTTGGGAATTCCGTATAAAAAGCATCTCGCGTCCTATATTCCGACGGTATGAAATTTAGAAATTAATTTTGCAAAACTATGGATCCTTTTGGAATTACTCAGCAAAAAAAGTAATACATTCACGCTGTTATTCTTGATATTATAGGGCAAAATATCATCCCGCCTACCGTACAACGGGGCAGGTTTATTTTGACAAACAGCGGTCAGCCAATGGCTTTCACTAAACATCGCCTAAATGCTTCAGTCATCACAAAAATTGTCTGTGAAAAAGACGTGACGTTCTATAAATATGTTGACATCATTTCCTTAAAGTTTGGTGTTGATAAGACGTTCCATTCATTCCAAAACTTCAGTTTCTCGAAAGTAACACTGTTGAAACCAAGCAATGAACATGACATCAACCAATGAGGTTGAACTGCGCGAACCATTAAAACTTTGTGTTGGTCAGGATAAAATGCTAATATAAGCAAGGAAAATGATCGAGACCAGGTTAAGGAGGAAGATAAGCATGCCATTGGTGTACAAATGGTACAAGCGGTTCCGTGACAGTGATGAGTCGATTGAACGCCCAAATGATCTGAATGCCTGCCTGTTGTACAACCAAGCAACATCAAAAAGGTGTGAGCCATCATAGACAAAGACCATAGGCTGACTGTGCTGGTTATTGCCGGATGACTGGGAGCATCGCTGTCTGTAGTGCACGAAATCATCACAAAAGATCTTTGCATGTCAATAGTAAGTGCATGATGGGTTCTTCTCGCCTTCTGTCTGACAATGATAAGC
The DNA here is from genome assembly GCA_946811185.2 of Hippopus hippopus. NCBI lineage: Eukaryota > Metazoa > Mollusca > Bivalvia > Cardiida > Cardiidae > Hippopus > Hippopus hippopus. Next base: position 31,340,215 of record OX328113.1, read on the forward strand.
AGCGGCGTTTAGCTTGTTCCTAAGAGTCCTAAGACGTTACACAGAAGACGGTGAGGATTTCTTGTAAGGATCATTATGCTGGACGAAACATGGTTATACAATTATGATACGAAGTCTAAAGCACAGTCTGGAGTGTGGAAAACACCTTATCGAGATTGATTTTCTAGGATTTGATCTGCTAGAGCATCCACCATACAGCGTAACTTTGTGACACTGAGCGTGCCACATGAAGTGATTACTGCGTTGTTTATATTGAAATTTTTTGTTAGTTGTTACAATTAATGTGTTTGTATTCTTATACTATTCATTGTATGCATATTAGATAATCATAATATGTAAAAATTTATCATTATTTTTGTTTAGGAATTGAATTACTAAACAATTATACGGAATTCCCGAACAGCCCTCGTATTTGCTTGGTATGGAAACTAACAATTGGCTCAAAATCATCAATCTAAAATGTCTTTTTCAAAATATCTTTGTACCCATCTAGTTATTTTACCAAAACTATGAGGGAAAAAATACTTTAAAACTTCATTCTAATGATTTTATCCATTGAATTATGTCTTCCCCCATCAGGGTCGGGAGACATATTGTTTTTCCCCGTATGTCCGCCTCTCCCTCCGTCTGTATGTCTGTCCATCACAAATCGTGTCCACTCTATAACTCTAAAACCTTTTAAGATTTTTTGATAAAACTTCACACATTTGCAAAGCATTATGAGCCAAAGTGTAATGCACAAGAACCATAACTCTGGTTTGTACAATTTTCAAGTTATTTCCCTTTGATTATTTTCCGTCACAAATCGTGTCCTCTCCATAACTAGAAAACCTTTTAAGATATTTTTATAAAACTTCACACATTTGCAAAGCACCATTAGACAAAGTGTCGTGCGCAAGAACCATAACTCTGGCTTGAAGATTTTTGGAGTTCTTTCCCTTTGATTATTTTCCATCACAAATCGTATCCGGTCCATAACTTGAAAACCTTTAAAGATATTTTGATAAAACTTAACACGTTTGCAAAGCACTTTGAGACAAAGTGTCATGCACAAGAACCATAACTCTGGCTTGTATATTTTTTTAGTTATTTACCTTTGATAATTTTCCGTCCCTTTGATTATTTTCCATCACAAATCGTGGCCACTTCATAACTCAAAAACCTTTTAAGATATTTTGATAAAACGTTTTGCATTTGTAGAGCACCATTATACAAAGTGTCATGCATAAGAACCATAACTCTGGCTTTTATATTTTTGAGTTATTTCCTTTTCATTATTTTCCATCACAAATCATGTCCGGTCCGTAACTCGAAAACCTTTGAAGATATTTTGATAAAACTTCAGGTATTTGCAAAGCACCTTGAGACAAAGTGTCGTGCACAAGAACCATAACTCTGGCTTGTATATTTTTCGAGTTATATCCCTTTGATTATTTTCCTTACTTAATTTACGTACAATTTCGTGTCCGCTCTATAACTTGAAAACCGATAGGGAAAAATTACCATTATTTCAGTTAGAAATTGCCTTGGTCACATATCAATCCTTCTGACACCAAAACGGGGGGAGCCATCTGTTTTTTTGTTGAAAAACAAGTTCTAATTCAATGTTGATTTTGACATTTGAAAAGGCCAATGGTCAGAGAAACTAAATAGTAAAAGTCAGACAAACTTATGGGTAAAGGTCAGAGAAACTAAAAGGTAAAGGTTAGATAAACTGAATAGCAAAGGTCAGACAAACTTAAAGGGTAAAGGTCAGACAAACTTAAGGGTAAAGGTCAGAGAAACTAAAAGGTTAAAGTTGGACAAAATTAAAGAATCTGATGAAGATTGGGGATACTGAAATGAAATGTCAGACAAATTGAAAGGTATTACACTCAGATGATAATCTTAGCCTTGCTTGACATAAGCTATATTGCAAAACAAACACATAACAGATAAGACATATTAAAAGCAATGCTTCATGACATAAACAGTATAATGGGCATTTCAGAAGAAATAAACTGATTTTCTATGTTATTATGAAATCGGCCAACTGTAAAAAGACATTGGTTTCGTCTGAGAATAATAAAGGTCATACAAAGTATAAGGTAACGGTCAACAAACTATAAGGTAAAGGTCAGAGAAACTGAAAAGCAAAGGTCAGAAACACTGAACAGCAAACGTCAGACATACTGAAATATAATTACTGTATAATCTAGATCTGCAAATTCATTTTCCAGCATGGCAAAACTCAGTATGTGGGTTGATGATAATCGTTGCAACAGAATTCATTTTGTTCTCAAAGTTAAGCGTTGTTTCTGTAAGTTGAAGAATAAAACCATTTGCGTTGGAAAAAAGTTGCACGAAGTAATGTGAAAGATACATAGGTAGGTGCATTTCCTACCAATTTTTTTCACAAATAAAGGAAGAAAAGTAAGTCAAACTTGATGTACTTTCATGAACATTGTTAATCCGGATTTTCAGAGGATATTCATTTGATCATTTGAAGATTTAATAAAAAGAATGGTTATAAATGATACTTGTATTTTAGCTATGCTCTGTTGAAAGGGGGCTTAATGCATCTGCCAGGTGGCCCTGTGCAATCTGCCTAGGCATACCTGTGTCTAAAGTTCATGATTCAGTGTGTTGTTTTACAAAATGGAGTTTATGGATCTGTAATTATATGATGACTTGCTTGGTATTATGTATCACTGAGATGCTCAAACCTGTTTTTGCCAGAGTATGACTCTATTCAATTTTGTTATGAACCAGGATTTGCCAGTGGTTTATCCATAGTTCCGGTGATTGAGGATCCAGTATTTAAAGATAAAGAAGACATACAGATGCAGATCATTGCTAACATGCTGAATAGCGGAGCTTCCATGGGCACTGATTGTAAGTGGGTTGTAATAGTCATTATTCTTTATAAAGACAACACCTTCTCTATTGTTTAACCCTTTACCAAACAACAAAATTTTAGATTTGTCCAAATTGAAAGTGGTTACAGACTACAGATGATGGCATATCTCTATGAAAGGATAGAAGATGTTTTTGGTAACCAGCATTCTCTCTTCTGTCCACATTGTTTTAAAATGCCTTCTCCGTCATGGTCAATAAAGGGCTAACGCTCAACCAAACAATACCTACTTTTGACAACTCTGAAAATATGGCTTTTGAAAACCTTGTGAGAAAAGTAGACAACTCTAGAAACTAATATTTTCTCTTTTTCCCACAATTTTTGCCAACCTTTCTGACTAATCCTATCATTTGGGTCTCATTATACTCCCTACCAATGGACAAAATTGTAGACTTGTCCAAACTGAAAGTATTTGCAGATGACAATTTAAACATGACTCAAAAACTGAAACTTGCCTTTGATAGGGTAGAAAAAAGTGGTAACCAGGATTTTCTGCTTTTCCCATAATGTTTTTCAAAAGCCTTCTTCCTCATGGTCATTATACTTCAAAATTGTAAAAGGTTATAGTGCTGTCTACAAATGCTTTAAACTTGGATAAATGTAACTGTTTGTATCGTGGTAAAGGGTTACATCATCTGCTCCTGAAACAAATTTTAAGCAAATGACAAAATGAAGCATTCTTGGGAAATCTAAAAAGTAAATATCGCCATTTATATGGAGAATGTTGCATTTTATTATTGCTGAAAATATCAACATTATCTAGCGAGGTCACAGAATTTATCAGGACAGTGTTTGCCAAGTCATAATTATTGCTGTTGGGTGAGTTACATAATTTTGATATTTACAGGCAATAACAGTACGCCACACAGTTGGTGTTACACTGTTTTAGCGATACACAGCATACAATGGAGCAGCATATTCACAAGATGAAACATAGTAAACAAGATGTGTCATGACTTCTAAATTATTTTATTGTCACATAACCTGTTTGGTGAAGGTATTCCGTCATTCTGAAAATGACTGATAAAGTTTTGAGTTATATGACAGGTTTTATCTAATGCAGCCACCCAGGAGATATATAGGATCTGACATGAGTTGGCTTTTGAGATAAAATTTTATTAAACGAGGCTAGGGAAATGTTATTAAGCGAGCCTTTGGCGAGCTTGATAACATTTTTCCTTGACGAGTTTAATAAGATTTTATCTCAAACGCCAACAAATGTCAGATTCTTTTTATCACATGATATTTCACGAAATATAGATCAGATGATGCAAAACCGTTTATAGATGCACCCGCGGTAATATTCATAACCCCATTCATTTCTATGAAATACGTAAAAAATGACGTCACACAAACATGATATCAAACGTGTATGAGATAAGAAAATTCGTAATGGGTATATTACACTGAAAAAAAGGGAGGTTATGTGATAAAAAGTTTTTACCATCATTATCTCCTTTTCCCACAGTGTTTTTAACCTTTCAAGGACTAATTCCATTTTACCACATATAATTAGTCTGCTTTCAAAGTTTGACGAGTCTGAAATTTTGTTGTCTGGTAAAGGCTTGAAATGATTTACAAAGGTTTACTTACAGGTGGCCAGAAAGCTTTGGAAAGCTCTAAAACTGTTGAACATTTCAAGGTTGTTGCAGATTTGATAAAAAAAGGGGCGGACACAACCCAATTTTCAATGAAGTCTGGGGATACACCCATTCATGCCATAGTCATCCTGGTTCTAGAAAAAGAAAAAAAAGGTATGCTAAAATTCAGTTACTAAATCATTACTTACTTGGAACAGACCACTTTTGAAACGTTGTGACAGCTTTTTATAGATTGTCATAATTCTTTACCAAGCAATCCTTATTTATAACAACCATGACAAGGGAGAGTTTTGGACACATTGTGGGAAAAGGAGAAAATGCTGCTAACCAGCATTTTCTCTTTTTCCGATGATGCATTCTACTTTTTTTATAGACACATTGCATTGTTCCAGCCACATGGAATCTGTCATCTGCAAATGCTTTCAAAATGAAGATTCTTAATGTGTCATTCTTAATAGCCCTTTGCTTTGCATAAATTGGTTCATTTTGCCTTTTGCCATTTTGCCTTGTTTGTCCCTAGCAACCAGTGTTAAGCCATTATGACCAGTCTTGGTTAAAGTGTATTTGACCATAATAATGGGCAAGTTTGAAGGTTAAAGTGATTGGACTATTATTAGATTTGACTTCAAAAAATTGCTGAATTCGACTTCGTTTTCATTCTTTTCACAAATCTAAGTGTAAGTCTTATTTAAATAGATCGTGTATGACTTTTTGATGTTTTATGCGTTAGATTTTCAGAATAATCATAACAGTAGAACTAGAGTTATTTGCCCTTTATATTTGTGAAAATTGGTCTACATTACCTTGTTTACATTCTAGTATAAAGAAACATTCAGCAATTATAACAAATGAGTGTAAGTCCTTGGATGCGTTCAATTTTGAGCGTGATTGGACTATTTTTTCCCAAGTAACCTGCCCTTGAATTTGATGTTTGCACTCTAGCATCTACAAATATAAAGCAATCAGTATCAAACTTAAACAATCAACAATCCTTATCAGCATTCTTTTGCTCTGTGGATGAGGTCCAGTGAAGATGTGTTTTCCTTTTGTTTCCATTAAAACAACCTTATTCACCAACCACCCACCTACCCCTCACCCTGTCTGAAGGACTACTTTTTCAGGTCAGTGATGGATCCAAAAGGAAAACACATCTTCACTGGACCTCATCCACAGAGCAAAAGAATGCTTATAAGGATTGTTGATTGTTTAAGTTTGGTGTTTGTCCGGACAATAGCCACTCCGAACATAAGCCCCTCTCCCGTTTTTCAATGAGGCAGTCATTAGCCTCGCAACCCAGCTGACAGGAAGGACCTTAGCCCCTCGAGGCCTATCAGAAATATATCTCTGTTTAGGGTTTTGGTCCGAGATGCTGTAGGTAGGGTAGGTAGGGATTTTTTTTCCAGAAACTTTTTACATTGACCATGTACCGAAATCACATCTGACAGATTTTTTTTTTTTTTTTCGTAGCTTAAAAAGTTTAGGGTCGGCAGCGTTTTCTAGGTAGGGTTGGGAAACCCTAAACACAGATATTTTTTTGATAGGCCCGATCAAAATAACCTCCTGGACAATAGTCCCTGGGTCAAAATATCAATGTGGACAATAGTCCCTTAATGCAACACACAGGGCAGACATTAGCCCCTAAATCAATCTTAGTAAGCATGTAAGAAAAAAACGAAGGGCTGATGTCGGCCCTGTCGGTTGCATCAAGGGGCTATTGTCCGCATTGTAATCTTTACCAAGGAGCTAATGATTGGGTTGTAATATTGATTGAGGAGCTAATGTCTGCCCTTACAATTCGACAGAAGGGATAACGTCGGTTTTGTCAAAAAAAAACGGGCAAGTGGCTAATGTCTTGAGGGCCTACTGTCCTACATTACTTTTTAATGCATATTCATGCGTGTTTATAGAAAGAAGAAAATGTACTGAATTGTACTTAATCTTTCATTCTTGTACTCAGGTGAGCGATCTAGAACCATCATGGTCCTCTTGGTTTTTTTTTGTTGTTTTTTTTTTTTTTTTCAGATTTGGGTTTACTTGAATTTGTATTTGACCAGTTTAAGAATGACCCTGAAAGGTACGCCCACTTAAACCCATGTCAGCAAAATAAAGCAGGGGATAGCTTGTTTCATCTAGTTGCCAAAGCCAAATACACTAACTTTGTACTCAAAGTTACAGAATTTCTTTGTGAGAGGAATGTATCAGCAAGATATATCAATAAAGAAAAGAAGCTCCCTAGTCAATACATCATGAAGAAAAATGATCGGAGATTGCAGTACCTTAGACTAGCTGCAAATGTAGCACCAGTTGGACAAAAGAAGTACGGAGTAAACAGTGCAGAAGACAAACAGGAGGATTCATCTGAAGATGAAATACATAAGGCTCCTCGTATAGATGAGGTGGAAAGTCTCGGTCCTAGTATTGTGGAAAAAGTACATCAAGAATCAGAGAGGGATCAGAGGAAAAGAAGAATTGAGGAACTTATAAGGCTTTTGCCTGATGCAAAGCTTGCTGGGCTCGATAATGTCTCTGATAAAGATTCTGAAACTGGTGTTTCTGATGGATATACTAAAGATAAAGGTCATGAAATAAACCAGGAAAAGGACATGCCAGTGGTCACTGAAAAACTACTAAAACAGAGAAAAGAGTCTGAGACAAAAGTAGAACAGAGAGGAACAACCAATCAAAAAGACAAAGAAAGTATTGAGGACCAGTTTGAAAAGAGTAGGGAAACTGATACAGCTGCAAAGGGAAAGAATACGAAACAAAGTGAGGATTCCGATAGAGTTATAGACATTACTGATGAAGGAGAAAAACACAAAGATGGATTAAAGAAAGTTGTCAGCACACATATTGCAAGAAATACATCTGAAGTGGACAACACTTGTAGAGAAAATGAGAGAGAAACAAGAACAGAAAAGAATATAGATATTCAACAGAACACAGACACTGATTCTACCAGTGTTATGGACGTTATTCAGGATGAAACTCTCATTTATGATCGGAAACGGTCGGCGTCAAAGAGTATGTCTCTGGATAGGGAATGTAGTGATAATTCAGACAGAAAAGTGAACAGTCGTGAAATTTTCGATATTGACCACATTCCACTTAATAGAAGTGGGAAAGACTGTAGAGACATTAAAAATACTGATGGTAAAAGAGATGATCACACAGAAACTAACAGAGATGATTCAGATGAAGGAGAGGAGGAAGTGGAAGAAGAAGATAGTGAGAGTGATGATGATGAGGAAGAAGAGGAGATCGGAGATGATGAAGAGTTTGATGCTGAGGTAAATATAATTATCTATATTGAAATATATAAGAGAGAGAGAGATAGAGAGGAAGAGAGATATTATAATGCAGAAGAGGAAGGAATTTGAAATGATGAATAATTTTATGCTGAGGCAAATTTTTGTTCACATTGAGAGCAAGAGATAAGTTGATAACAAGGAGGAAGGAGAGGAGATTGGAAATAAAAGTTAAATGGTGAGATAAATATCTTGAAATTTAGATAGACAGAGGGAGGGGAGGGAGAGAGAGAGAGAGAGAGAGATGAGGAAGAAGAGGAGATCGGAGATAATCTTACGAACATGAAAGTTTGCAACAAACTCTTAACTCAAATACAAACTGTCCCGGCTGGGATTCAAACCTGTGTGGTAAAGATTCTCAAGGTTATCAAGGTTTATATCAAGGTTCAAAAGACCAAAACCTTAACCACTGAGCTAAAGAGAATTGTCCCTTATGCAAATGTCAGGTATAAATTTTATATAGGAAGAAGCTATTCAGTAAGGATGGACTGATCTCCCATGACACACCCCCTCCTATATGTCATCACTTTGATGACAGAAAGCCTTATTAGGCAGTAAGTCTTTAAAATAGACAACAAATGGCCAATCCAGGACAAGCCTCCATCTTAATCCCACATGAAAGTTTGCAACAAATGCATAGCTCAAATACAAACCGCCCCAGCTGGGATTTGAACCTGTTCGATCCTAGTTTTTTGAGGTTTAAAAGGCCTACTCTGTAACTACTTAGCTGAAAAGAATTTGCGCTAACACATTTGTCAGGAATTGATTTTATACAGGAAGAAGCTATGCAGTAAGGAAAGATTGATCTGTAGTAACAATAATAATACTGAGGTAAAAGTATTTTGATATGGAGTGATAAAGATATGAAGAGAGAGAGAGAGACATACTAATGAGGAGGAATAGGAAATTTGAGATGATGAAAGCTTTGATGCGGAGATAGAAATGTTTTGGTGTTGCGCTATTAACACTTCAACACACAATCCTAAGTTTTAACAACCCTGAGAAATAATGTGTTTGAAAAAAATGTGGAACCAAGATAAAAATGCAGCATGTTTTCTCTTTTCCTACAATGTTTTCTACCCTTCAAAGACAACTTTGCCCATTTGAACCAAATTTGATATTGGTCTGCAAATGCTTTCAATTTGGACATGTTGAAAATATTGTTACTTGGTAGAGTTAAGTCAGACAACTGAAATACACACCAGTTGGGCTTTTTACCTTTCATATTTGTTTGAGACCAAGTCTTGAATGCATTAATTTTGTCAAATCTAGTTTGTAAATAGCCCTTATTTCTGCTAGCTTATGGGACAAGGGTCCCTTCTCTGCAGATGCATTGGTAGGACATTGTCTATTGATTTTGATATGGAAAAGGAGAAACTACTGGTTTTCATTTGCCTTTGATGTAGAAATTCGACAAACTGGAGTGGGAAGTAGAGTGTACAGCCGAGGTTTGGAAGACACTCCGAGACAAACATGTCCTCCCAGAGCTTAAGAACCGCATCGTGAAAAAACTGCAACTATTGGCAAGTGGAGACTGGCATCCAGTTCTGTGTAAAAAACTGAGAAAGGTCCCCAAAACACTGGATTTGTTTGAAGCAAAGTTTTCAAAGGGTAAGAGAATCAGGGTCTGTATTAAACAACCGTTCTTAAGCACATTCTTTGTCTTATTCTCAAGAATTTTCTAAATTCTAAAGTAACACAACTTATTGGCTGATCTATTTGGCTAAATCAAATGGTTTAGTCAATCAGAAGTTGCATTGCTTTCTAAATCTAGAATAGACATAGTATGAAATTAATTAATGATAGGTGAATATGGACCGGGGCACTGTAAAAACTGACAATGCTGCGTTCATTTGTAATTACAAATTACAAGACTGGCTGGTTTTTTTTTTTTTTTTTTTTTATGCCCCAGCCTGAAATGGGGGGGGGGGGCATATAGAGTTACCTGTGTCCGTCTGTGTGTTTGTGTGTGCGTGTGTGTGTGCGCGCATGCATTAGTGTGTGTGTCCCATTCTTGTCCGGAGCATAACTTCTACATTTATCAATGGATTTCAAAAAGACTTTGCACACTTGTTCTCCTTAACAAGTACTACTGTCATGCAAAAAGCTTGTTTCGATACGCCCAAGGTCAAGGTCACAGTTGAAGGTCAAATGTTTAAATTGACTGTTCAACCCAGTTTTACATCCTGCTCAGCAGAATTGTGATATGAAGATACAGTTTTGGTTTTTAAAAAGACTCATCCAAAGAACTATGCCAGAGAATATTGAGGCTGCAACCTACCCTTCAGCTATAGTCCAGTGTGATACTATTCGATCCAATTTGTTCCTGTCTCATAGAGGAAATCCAACAAAGTAATTATTATTGCTATATTCCTCACTCTCATTCCCAGGGCCTGCTCTGGCTTTTTTTTTCTTTCGCCACTATTTTCGCCAATTTAAAAACTTTTCGCCACTTTTTTTATTTATGAGCCATTTTTTTTCGCCACTTTTCCTAATTTATTAGCCATTTCTTTCGCCACTTTTCTTAATTTATGAGCCATTTCTTTCTACTTTTTTGCTACTTTCCTTTTTACCACCATTTATCCCCCTTTATTCTGTTCAGGTATCAGACACAGAGAACAAGGTTTTTTAATGTTTCTTTCAATTTTAATTTATTTGAACAAACATGAAAACTTGAATGATGAAAATTACATAAAGTCTTTTATCATGATGGGGATTTAATCCTTTAGCACATGACACGATTTTAGACACATCCATACCCAAAGCATATACAGACATCAATTTAAATGTTGCCGAAATAGTGGAAGTTGTCTGTGATAGGATAGAAAACATTGTTTGAAAAGGAGAAAATGCTGGTTACCAGCATTTTTTTCTTTTCTCACAATGTTTTCATAAGTTTGCTTATTGAGGTCGTTAAAAAAGTTGGCATTGTGTTGGTTCCTAAAACAAAAAAAAAACATGGTAAAAACACAATGTAGTTAAATTCTGTTTGAATCTAGAAGCAGACTTGTGCTGCAAGTAGACATTATTTCTTCCATGAACTTTACAGGAGAAATTATAGTATGTGATGAAAGAATTTCTGTTTGCCTACCTTGAGTGAAAAACAGAAAAACTTATCACTTTTGGATATGATTTGCTTATCAAAGAAAAAAATGAGAAAGGATTTTTATCTACTTGTTGACTGAAAAGAAAATTATCTGACCATTGGATTTTGATTGCCTTGTAATTTATGACCTCATTGATGCAGAGTCACACATTACTTCAAACCCTGACATTTTTCATCGGATTACAAATAACGTCCAGAGTGATGAGAAAAGAAAAAAAAAACCTTCACGTCTGTAATGAGGACCAACCACAATCTTGATTCAAAAACATAACTAGGACTTGGTAAAATATAAAAGAATTAAACTTAACAAGGTTTACAGAGAAGTAATCTGTTTAGTCAATAAAATAGTTGACAGTAAGGAAAAGGTGTAGGATATTCTAAAAATAGAATGCTAAAAATAGAACACTTCACTGCAGATTTTGCTTGAGTTGCCGATGTGAGGAAGGCAAATGATTGTTTTCAAGATTTTTTAATCCTTTGGTTTACCATCCATCGTTGTAATTTATTAAAAAATATTTGTAAAGAATGTCTGCAGCAGTAAGAATAAGTAAATCTGCTTTATTTTAGGACTATTCATTTATTGAGAATCAGTACTGATCGTCTGACGTCATTTAAAACAGACGCTTTACCTGTGGAAAAAAAAGACAGGGTTCCATGGGATAAAGGGGCAGATTTAGCATTTAGTAACAGATAAGGACCATAACACTCTGCTGTCTTGTCTAAATTGACAAAGTTCATAAAGGATAACTGGTGTCACCCTTTGTCTTAGATTGCCGATATTTCATGAATATAGCCAGGTCGGGAATTTTTTAAGGCGAAGTTTTTTCGCTGTGCAAGCTTGACGCGGCAAAGTTGAGCCATTCAAGGTGACTTTTTCGCCCTCGTCGCCCTGTAGCTTGTTCCTTGCTTCACCCTTTCTCCACTTATCTGGTGAGTTGAGACAAAAACTTGAAGAACTGCCGATAAAAAAAACTTACGCCACTTATTTTCGCCAGTTAAAGAAAAAATTCGCCACTTGTTCAGAATTTTCGCATTTGGCAAAAATGGCGATCAGCAGCGCGGGCCCTGCTCATTCCTCAAGTTAAGATCTTCATAATCCTGAGTATAAGTAATCCTCAGTTGAAAGATTAAGGAAAACGCTAAATAAAAAGAAGTTAATGCTCAAAAGCAGCATTTTCTTCTTTTTCTCACAAAGTTTTCAACCATATGCAATACCAACCATATAATTTATTGTCTGCATATTGCTTTCAGCTTGGACCAGTCCTCGATTTTGTTATCAGGTATAAATAATCTTTTATCTGCTTGGCTATATATATATAACAAACCTTCTTAACCCCAAGCTGTTATCCAAAACAACAATTTTCTGTAATGCGTATTGATTCACTCATATGACATATCTGTGACCAATACCATTTAGCGGGGGCATCCGTGTCTCTGACACACCTGTTTCTAGTTTTTTTTTTTTTTTTTTTTTTCTTTTTTTTTTTTTCTTTTTAATCAAAGCCTATTATGGTGGTGATTAATTATCATCACTTCTGAGAGTTCTAGTTAATTTTAGGTTCAAGGATCATCTGGGAGAAGGCCATTGCTTTCTCACCTAGATGCAGCGAAGTATCAGAGCACAGACTGCAACTGGAAACAGAAGACCGCAATCAGCCTGTGCGAGGAGGGAGAATTTACTCGGAAATCATCAGAGTTTGGGATATCGTGTTTGACCACAAGAAAATCCACAAGTTTGTCTTCTTTTATCTGTTTATAACTTTAACAGTCAATATTCTACCATGGTTACAATGAAATCCTGATGAAAGCACTGTAGGAAAAAGATAAATGGCTTGTTCAAGCTATTTCTAATTTTTCCCAAAATGTTTTCTTCTTTTTTAGTGGGGTCCTGCGTGGCTCAGTGGTAAAGTTGGGACTTGTAAACTTGAGGCCCCGAGTTTGAGCCCCACCTGATACCCTGGGCTTTTTCGTGGGAGTGTCCCTGGGCAAGACACTTCAGAGCCCTAGCCTAGTAGTGGTGAAACACACGAAAGTTTGAGCTCTTGCTGTGATATGACCTAAATAATGTTGAAAGCAGTGTAAAACACAATAAATCAATCATCAGCAGCTTTCAATTTAAGATTCACTGCCTGTAGATGCTTTAAATTTGAAAGGGTGTGAAATGTGTTTTTTTGGGAAAAAATGTAAGACCTGAATGACAATTATTGAACTCTATTTGGCTAAGGAAATATATATACCTATTAATGACAGCCATTGTATAACAAAAATCAAGTGCAGGAGGTAATAAGTAAATGTAAATATCTTGCAAATTGTTGGTACAACCTATTACTCAAATCACTCTTCTGTACAACATATTACTCCAAATACTCATCTCTACAACATATTGCTCCAAACACTCACCTGTACTAATATATTACTTCAAACACACATCTCTACATATTACTTCAAACAATCATCTGAACAACATATTACTTCAAACAGCCATCTGTACAACATATTTCTCCAAACATTCACCTGTACAACATACTACTCCAAACACTCACCTGTACAACATTTTACTTCAAACACTCATTAGTACAACATATTACTCCAAAAACACATCTGTACATTTTACTCCTAAACACTCATCTGTACAACATACTGCTCCAAACACATGTCCGTACAACACATTACTCTAATATTACTCACATGTACAACATATAAGTCAAAACACACATCTGAACAACATATAACTCCAAACACTCACATGTACATCATTACTCCAAATACTCATCTCTACAAAATATTGCTTCAAACACTCACCTGTACAACATTTTACTCCAAACACATCTGTACAACATATCACTTCAAATACTCATCTGTACAACATATCACTTCAAACACACATCTCTACAACATATTACTCCAAACACTTACCTGTACAACATATACTTCAAATACTCACCTATACAACATAAAACTCTAAACCCACCTGTACAACATATTTCTCCAAACACTCATCTGTACAACATATTACTTTAAACATTCTTCTGTACAACATATTTCTCCAAACACACATTTTTACAACATATTACTCCAAAAACACATATGTACATAATCTTACTCCAAACACTCACCTGTACAACATTCATCGAGGATCTCCTCCCTACAACATATTGCTTCAAATACTCATCTGTATAACATAAATTCCAAATACTCCTCTGTACAACATTATACTGTTAATAATCATCTGAACAACATATTGCTGCAAAAAGTCATATGTACAACATTTTACTTCAAAACCTGAGAGCCTGGCCGGGTAGCTGAGTGGTTAGTGTATCTGACTCATGACCTGGAGGTTGAAGGTTTGATACCTGGTTGCGGGGAACCTTCTTTCCGCTGATTTTTCACCTCTATTGCATGTGAGAAAAGTAGTGAGTGGATTTGGAAAGAAAGTTCTGTCAGTGCTGGTGTAAGAAAGCCAGGAAACACATTGCTCATAACGGGTAAAGAGTTAAAACTGGAAAATGGAAATGATGCTTTTTCCCCAGTTACTTTACTAGTTCAGTCGTTTTACGATAAGAATTAGATGAATTAGATAAATGTGTAATAAATCAATTTATGTACAGTACACTAATCTACTGAAAAATATAAAAACGATCTAAAAATAAGGTTTATAGAAAGCTGTCAACTGTACATAATACAGCCTTATGCAAGATATACAATTATCGATTTTTCACTTTACCAGTACTTAGCCTTACTTAACCTTTTTCTACATTGCTTGTTAAGAACAAGTTCACATTTCCATACTAGTATTTAAAATATAACATGACTTACCCATCACATCCATAGTCCAGTTACCACATGTGACCATATTTACACCAGTCTGGTCCCAGTTTATAATGAGTGAATCTGGAATGTTATGCTCCTTTACAATCTGTCCTACACGATCAATGTACACCTGTTTTATTTCCTCAAAATCGGATGGCAAATTCTTTACAGACTTTGTGCCTTTCTGTTTAGAAAGTCCCATTCGTCTCATAAGGGATTGAGCCCAGTCTTGTGTAAGCATTACATGTCCACCATTTTCTACGAGGAGATTCTTATCCGTATGTTGAATGATGCCTTGGGCGGAAGCAATGATAATGTTGGAATTAACGATTCCACCCGACTTTCGCAAGCTCTTGATTATAATCCTGAACTTCTGTATCCAATTTCTTACTTAGTTTTGTGGGTCGACCTCTTGATGAACAAGGCATTTCGGTCTTATAAAGATGAAGATGTGAGCTTGACAAATACGACTTTTTCATATTCCGGACTGTACATTCATTTACCGGTCTACCTAATTCCTCCAAAAATTTGGGAGCTGTCCTTGCTGGTCCATGATCGATGTAGTATTTTGCCATTTTGCATCTAATTTCTGCCGAGTTATTCCCATATTCCTTAGGCCGCTTATGTTTACATGATGTGGGAGTCAGTTTTTCACAAACTATATCATTAGCTGCACTGGTACTTGCTGCAGCAGCAACATTGTCAATCTCCCTTGGATGGGGTAAAAACATTTTTGGAGGCGCTTTAATTTTGCATTTCCAATGCTTTAACCAGGTTTGCATAAATTCTGACATGTTCAGTGATAAAACACATATGACGAACTAATAAGACCAACAATTTGGATTTAATCTCTTGAATATCGCTCACTACATGTATTAATATAGCCACAGGCAAGACATATACTCTGTGTGATATATATATAAGAGTTGCTACCCTTGTTCTATTAATGGTCATTTTCACACTTGGTTATACTTATGTTATTTTTGGTTACAGATTTGAAATATTGACCCAGAATTTGAAGAAGACTATTTATTTTGGTGGTAAAGGTAAGATGTGCCAAAATAAATCGCCGCCAATAAACCAAAAAGAAAAAACTGCCAAATGTGGACACGGTCAATACATCTTCAGTATTAGTCTAAACACTCACCTGTACAACATTACTCCAAACACACATCATTACAACATTACTCCAAGCACACATCATTCTGTACAGCATATTATAATATTCATCTATACAACATATTACTCCAAACACTCATATGTACAACATAATGATCCAAATACTCACCAGTACAACCTATTGCTCCAAACACTCATCTGTACAACATATTACTCCAAAGACACATCTGCACAATATATTGCTCCAAACACTCATCTGTACAAAATATAAAATATAATTCCCAAATACACATCTGTACAACATAGTGCTCAAAAGACTCACCTGTACAACATATCACTTGCGACACTCTTCTCTACAACATATTACTCCAAACACTCACCTGTACATTACTCCAAATACACATCTCTACAATATATTGCTTCAAGCACTCGCTTGTACAACATATTACTCCAAATGCACATCTGTACAACATACTACCTCAAATACTCACCTGTACAACATTTTTCAAAACACACACTTGTACAACACATTAGTCCAAACACACACCTGTAAAACATATTACTTCAAACACTCACCTGTACATTATTCTAAATACACATCTCTACGATATATTGCTTCAAGCACTCACCTGTACAACATATAACTCCAAATGCACATCTGTACAACATATTACTTAATACTCATCTGTACAACATAGTTCTCCAAACACACACCTGTACAACATATTACTTCAAATACTCACCTTTACATCATATGACTCCAAACACTCACCTTTACAACATAAAACTCTTTACCCCCACCTGTTCAACATATTACTCTAAACACTCATCTGATGAACATATTGCTGCAAACAGACATCTGTACAACATATTACTCCAAACACTCACCTATTCAGTATAAAATCAAAATACTATTCTCTACAACATATTGCTTGAAGCACTCACCTGTACAACATATTACTCCAAACACACATCTGTACAGTTTATTTCTTCAAACACTCATCTGTACAACATTTCGCTTCAAAAACTCACCTGTACAACATATTACTTCAAACACTCATCTGTACAACATATTACTTAGAACATTCATATGTACAATATATATTTAATAAATATATGTGTAAACAGGTGTATGTTTATATGTTTCGATAAAGAAAAGATTTGTATGTGTATGTGGGTGTGTGCGTGTAACACCATGACTTGTATATATGTATCTAAGGATGAGAAAAATGATCGAAAGGGTTGAACTGCTATGTGCCCACTGTGCACTAATTACTGATATCAAGGTTCCATAAATATAGAAATATCTGTACCAAGTCACTGTAGGAGACTGAGATAGAGTAATAGCTTTAAATTTCAGATGGCATAATGGAGGATTTTTGGCACCATTGAGTTATTGTTTTGAATAAGATCTTTCCACTTAAATTCATCACCTATAGATCTGGTGTTATATTGCAACAGATGTAACACAGTTTTTTATTTAGCATCAATAACACTTGTTCATCTGCAAATTAACTGCCCTATACAAGTATCTCCAGCTGCTATTTCCATCCAATAATATCAGTTTTGTTTGTAGCTATGTAATTACCCAGAGCAATTAGTTAACTTGCCATGATGAGCTACTTGCCATGGACACGATACAGTTTGCCATTTGCATGCTTCTGATACTATCAAAATAATCAGTCAGAATAAATCTCAGATACATTAGGCCTAGCTTACAGTGAATTTGGTACATTTCATTCAAGTCTATCTGTGTTTAGATATGAACTAGTCATCCACTTTGTATATATGTACATAATAGAGGGCCTCATGGAAGATTAGTTTTGTAACTAAATGTGTAACCCTCTCAAAATAAAGTCGATGATTATTATTATTATTACAATATATTATTCCAATATTCATCTGTACAACATACCATCCAAGCACACATTTGTAAAACATAATTATTACTTCAAACACTCATATCTACAACATATTGATCCAAACACTGACCTGTACAACATTTTTCTCCAAACACATGTCTGTACAACATATTACTCCAAACACACATCTGTACAACATTTTACTCCCAACACACATCTAAAAACATATTGCTCCAAAAACACATCTGAACAACATATTGCTCCAAACACTCATCTGACAACATATTACTCAAAACACTCATCTCTACACTATATTACTTCATACACTCACCTGTACAACATTTTACTCCAAATACTAATCTGTCCAACATATCACTCAAAACACTTACCGGTACTATTGCTTCAAACACACATCTGTACAACATATTGCTCCAAACTCATCTGTACAACATATTATTCAAAACACTCATCTGTACAACATATTGCTTTAAACACTCACCTGTACAAAATTTTACTCCAAACACATCTGTACATTTTACTCCAAAACCTCATCTGTACAACATATTACTCCAAACATTCATCTGTACATGTCTTTAAACACTCATCTGTACAACATATGTCTTCAAACACTCATCTGTACATTGTACTGCTTCAAATATTCATATATACAATATACTGTTCCAAACACTCGTGTGTACAACATGTTACTCCAAACACATATGTACACCATATCATCCAAACACTCATCTCTACAACATATTACTCCAAACACACATTTGTACTACTCCAAACACATATGTGTACACCATATATTACTCCAAACATTCATCCGCTTAACATATTACTGTGAATACTCATCTGTACAATATGTTACTGTAAGTTCTTGTCTGTATATATATGGGATCCTATGTGGCTCTGGTAGACTATAGAACTTGTAACCTGGAGGCTCAGTTTCAAGCACTAGGTTTTTAGATGGAGTGTCTTAGGGCAAGACACATCAGAGCCATAGCCTAGTACTGGTGACACAGATGACATGAACAAATGAGCTGTGGCCAAAATATGACTGGAATAATGTTGAAAGTGGTGTAAAACACCAGTCAAACAATCTGCACATGGTTTTACTCAAAATAGTTACAACATATAACTTTAAATACTCACCAGTTTACTACATTACTCCAAATACTCATCTATACAACATATTTATTCAGATATCTGTACATATTACAGTTCGAGTCATCTGTATAACATATTTATTCCAAAACTCGTTGGTAAAACATATCACTCCAAATACACAACATATTCTTTCAAACACAGGTCATTTCTACGTTACACCTATTAGGTCGGTATATTACTCAAAACACATGTCAACACATCACTCCAAACACATATCAGTGCACTATATTACATTTAACACAGGTTAGAATGCCATTTTACTTCAAACAAAGGTCAATGCAAATTATTACTGCAACTGTACCATGGTACACCATTTCACTTCATGCACATATCAGTATAACATATCACTCCAAATCCAGGTCTATGCAATATATTAATCCAGATTCAGGTCAGTATGACATGTTACTCCACTGACATATCAGTGTAACATGTTTCTCCAGTTACATGTCAGCTCAACATGTTAAACACATGTCAGTACATGTCAGTGACATGTAGTCCAATCACATGTCAGTGTAACATATTTCTAGGAGGTCAGTACAACCTATTAATCTGAACACATGTCAGTAAAACATGTTACTCCAAGCACATGTCTGTACAACACGCTAATCGAAACAAATTTCAGTAAAATATGTTAATCCGAGCACATGACAGTACAACATGTTATTCCTAGCACATGTCGGTACAGCATGTTTATCCAAACACTTGCTAGTACATGTTATTCAAAACACATTTAGTAGGAAAAGTTGTATTTGAGTTGAAAAACCAAAACAGCTGTCTAGAGAAATATGTAGCCACTACTTCATGATTTGATTGTGATGATTCTTTCCCCTTCTTTCCTTTTATTTATTTTACACTTGAGCTAATTTAGAAAAGTTTCTAATCTATGTAAAAAAAGACAGGTATTTACCTCATTTCTGCATCAGTCCTATAATTTATTTTTAGATCTGTCGAGAGGATAAAGAAGTCCCACCAGCGTGGAGAGGAGTGTATCATACAGAAAAAACTTCGAGGACAGAAGACAGACGTGTCACAGCTTACCTTGTATCAAGGGTGCAGAATTTATCCAAAAAAATTTGCAGAGAATGATATACCTGTGGAACAGGAAGAGGTATGTTAGCTTCCCTAAGCTGTTTACAATATTACCCAACATTTTAATGACCCAAAAGACAAACTTTGAAGAAAAAGAGGAAAATATGGATGACCAGAAAGACTAAGAAAGACTGATTACTGAATAAAAAAATCTTTAACCAAATAATCCCATGTTTGTATAACTCAGATGAACAACGTTATGTAGATTTAGAGAACACTATGAACATTTAGAGAACATTAAGTGAAAAGAAGTAAATGCGGATAAGCAGTATTTTCTACCCTTAGCACAGACAAAGTCCCATCTTTTTAGCCTTGTTTAAGGTTTCATCTTCAACTGCATTCAATATAGTCATGTCTAAAAGTGTGGTGTCAGATTAACAAGTTAACTCTTTACTTCACAATCCTCAATTTTAAGCTCAGCTATTTTTGGAAAAAACAAGTTATTGTCATAGCCCTGGCATGGTTTGCACCGTTGTCATGCAAAAACTTTAACATTTTGCAATATCTCTGTTATTACTAAAGATATTTACTTCAAACTTGGACTAGTTGTTAACTACCAAAAGGGTAACCAATACAAAAGGGCAGGTACATATCAAAGCATTTTTGACACAATTTTGTCCCTTTTTCAACTTAAAATTTTCACTGAAAATCAAGCACTTGCAGCCAAGCTTTGGTACCTACATGTGGTGCTTTTGTTTGGCCCTGAAAGAGAAGGCTTTTGAAATCATCATGGGAAGAAGAAAAATTGCTGGTAATCTGCATTTTCTCCTATACTCACTTTCTTTTGTCTCTGTAAAAGAAATCATATTTTGAGCTACATTTCAATGTCATCTGCATATACTTGGAGTCAACCAGCATTCTCTTCTTTTCCCATAATGTTTTTAAAGCCTTTTTCTTCAGTCTCAATTATGTTTATTCTCTATTCACAATCATAGGAATTGCAGCAATTCTTTCCACCAGCAAGTTCGAACGAAACAGAGTACCACATCCTGAAATTTTACACGTTTTCATCAACGCTAGTGAGCCATGTTATGCAGAACATTGAAGCAAAAGTAGACTTTCCGTTCAAAGTGACAGACCTGGAACATGCTATTATAAATGTGGCATCAAAAGCTCCCATACTGTTGTTGGGAAGGAGTGGAACTGGTATTATATAATTCTTTGCTGTTTTTGCAGCTTTTTAAGTAAATTAACTTTTGCTGTTTGTTTGAATTGGTGTTTATCAGTGCTTTAACGGCTAAGGACATATCACGGCGGCCAGAGCATTGACACATGTGTTTAATAGCTTTCTCATACCAGTACTGACACAACTTTCTTTCCAAGTCACTGACTACATTCTCACATGCATCAGAAGTGAGAGGCAAAAAATCACCAGAAAGGAAAGTTTGCCTCAACTGGATATCAAACCTGCACTGACCAGGTCAGGAGTCAGATACACGACCCACTGAGCTGCTGGGCCAGGCTAGTAAATTAACAGTAGCCACATAATTGTTTTGATTGTTTACCACATGACAAAATTTAAGATTTGTTAAAAAAAAAGCATTTGCAGATGAAAAAGTAAATGTGAATCAAAAATTGTAGCTTAATTTTAGACAAGTAGAAAACATAGTGAAAAAAAATGGAGAAAATGCTGGTTACCAGCATTTTCTCCTATTCCCACAATGTTTTGGCCGAAAGTAAACAATGCAGTTGTTAAATGCATTTAAACTCATAACGCACCATTTAAAAGTATAGAAATTATTATGAAGATGAAAGTCTTGTCATTGTACCGTCAATCCAACTCTTAGTCGCTGGCAAAAAAAAAATGACTGTTAAAACTAGGTAAAAAGTAAGCAAAAGAAAGAGTGACTTGGCGACTTTTCCTTAGTTTTAAAATGTATTAAAACCCTTTACCACACAATCCCGTCTTTTAATGGCCCCTAGCAAGAAGGCTTTTGAAAACATTGTGGGAAAAGAAGAAAATGCTGGTAACCAGCAAAAATTTCCTTTTCCCACAATGTTTCTACCCTTTGATTCACAAAATTTCCTGCTCTGAGTAACATTTAATATCTCTTCTACAAAGGCTTTCAATTTGGACTAGGCTAGAACTTTGTTGTTTGGTAAAGATCTATTGCATACCTGTCTACATATATATACTTTATGCCTTCATGTGAAATCTGCAGAGAAATTATTCATGTGTGGCAGTGTTACCTTTCTTTTTGGACAACACTGTAATATGTAAGTGAATGATTCATGTTGATGGTATACATAAGGGTTGTGTTGAAATTATCTGTGTTTTGAATGTTTTTTTTTTTTTTTCTCTCAGGAGTTAACTTTTACCCAACCTTAACAATCCTGAGAAAAAGGATTTGGCTTTGAAAAATGTGGGTAAAGGAGAAAATGTTGGTAGCCAGCATTTTCACCTTTTCCCACAATGTTTTTTACCCTTTCACTTACATATACCATAATTTGAGCAGCATTTATTTGGTCGTGTGCATTGAGTTAAGACATGTCCAAATTTTTTTTTATTTGTTAGATCCATCCTTATCGAAAGCACTTGTTGACACTAAATTACAGTTGGCTTTAACTAAAAGATTCGTCTCCAAAATGAGGGAGAATGATGTTGAAAAAGGAGAAAATGCTGCTTACACCTTTTCTTCCTTTTACCACTGTGTTTTCAAAAGTTTTCCTTGTTAAGGTTGTGAAAACTCAGGATTGTGTGGTAAAGGTTTAAATTGATAACAGCTTAATTTTCTTTGTTTGGCAGGGAAGACTACTTGTTGTCTTTATAGACTGTGGAGTAAGTTTCATGGATATTGGACAATGGCTAGGGAGGCTGATGCCCCCTTATTACCTCGAGGTTGTGAGTTTGTCAATACAGAAGTGCCTGATGACGGAAACCAGGAGGATGATAATGGTAAAATTTATTTATAAATTTAATTGAAATTTTAATGAAGGCCTGCCTCCTATGGTAACTGGAGCATGGGCATTTTTAATTATTCTTGATAGAATATCACATGAGTCTATGTCCCTTTGAATTTTTAGCTGAGCCATTTTCTAAGATAATGGCGACGTATTGTCATAGCCTTGTCATCGTTCGTGTAGTGTTTATGCTAAACCTTTGACATTTTATGGTATCTGTCGTCAGCATCTTTGTGTAGAAATTTTGACATTTTATAATATCTGTGTTATTTACTTAAAACTTGGATAAGTTGTTACCCATCAAGAGGGGAAGCTATCACTTATAGTGCTGAATTAATATATTGGACCACTTCAATTATAAAAAGAATCTGCAACACAGAATTTTCATTGTCATTATGGCCAGAATATGTAACAAAAGTAGTGGAAAGTGTAGATCCAAGATCAGAGTGCACGTTTTGTGCAGTCTGGTCTTGATCTTAACTGTCCGCAAAACCCACTTAAATTGGTTCCAGCGCTTTATGGGCTATACAACAAAGGCAGGTAATCATCAAGGTGTTTTTGACACAGTTATGTCCCTTCTTTGATGGAGAATTTTTACTGAAAAGTAACTGCCCCAAGTGTTTGCATCTGCATGCAGTGCTCTTGTCTTCTTTTCCAACTAGGTTTCCAAGAAACTTCTTCATCAGGGTTGTAAGAGATGGGGTTGTCTGGAAAGATTTAAATCTTTACTAGATGGCACATTTTCAGACTGGCCCAAATTGAAAAAAAAAATTATTTGAAACCATTAAATGTGGCTAAAATAATGGAATTTGTCTCTGAAAGAGTAGAAAACATTGTATGAAATGGAGAAAGTGATGTTTACAAGCATTTTCTCTCTCTCCCACAGTGTTTACAAAAGACTCCCCAAAAGGGTTGTTTAAACTCTTGATTGTGTATGGTCTGATATTTCATTGTAATGACCAGTGAAAAATACTGATTTCATATTTTCTAACTCTTCAGTTGAAGAGGAAAACAGTAGCTCCTGCACACTAGTTACCTAGGTAAATAGTGTGTGCCATTCAACAAGACAAAAATATAATGTAATTCTCGTGCTTTACGTAACATCATAATTCATTGCCATGTGGAGGGGGTATCCCACGGGGAATTACCGAAACCAACCATGAGAATCCTAACGAAAAAGGGTTAGAGGCATGAAATAAATAGATTTTTTTCAGCGAAAGATGGAAATTTATTTTATCTCGTGAAGGTCATTGGTAATATTTTCACTTGTGAAATGATTTTGTTTACTCAATGAAATGATTTTTTTTATCTTTCTCCAAAATAAATATCCTCCATTTGTTTTTCTTAAAGCTGATTCTCAAGATGAAAATGTTGCCGATGCTGAAGATGCTGTCAGTCAGTCCCAACTGGCAATTGCTGCGCAGAATGACCAGACAACTGCTGAGTGTGACCATGTCCATCAATTATTCATTACCAAAAATCTTGTGTTGTGTAGTGAAGTACAGAAGAACTTCCGGGAGCTAAGCCATGCGGATGACTTGATGAGAGAACATGTTCAGCACGAGGAAGATGAGTTGCCGGACAAGCTACAAGATGTCGGGGATTTTTCATATCCACTGTTTCTGACGTCAAGACAGTTGTTGATGATGCTGGATGCTTCCATTGGTCAGCCATACTTTTTTGATCGTAAGGATGATGGAAGTTTGAAGGTAGGTTAACATTCTGTAATCTTTCAAAACCTGATTGGGATTCAGTGCATCTCCTTGATGCATTATACCAAGCAAGTCATCACATATTTAAGGATTTATAAAGTCCACTTTGTCAAACAACTGACTGAAGCTGGAGGTTGATTGGTCCTTTGTCACTCAGAAAGTTTACAAATATCAATAAGTATTGACCCAGATTAGCCTGAGAGGACTGCACAGGCTGACCTGGGTTGATACATTATGCAGATAAATAGGCTTTTCACCTTGCATGGCTATATTATACATTTTCAGTTTGTTTTTAAAAAATGAATATTGCAATATAAAAGCTGTTTTTTGTAAGAAATTCTGGCATAGAAGCAAACAGAGTAGATCAAGATCAGACAGCACATTCTCTGCAAATCTGATCTTGATTTACACCGTGCACATAGGAGATAAAATTCGTGTTCAACACTACACAGGTTAATTAGATTATTTCAATAAGCAAAGCTGAAATTACTGTGTTTGTTACATCACAGGCCTTTGAAGCTCAATTGATTTATCACGAAACACTAAAACTTCTATCACTTGATCATTGGACACCATTACTAAAAATAGCACACTTGCTCATTACCTCTTTACCATATATAATAAAGAATTGATGCACCAGTATGCTATTTTTAATAACGGTGTCTGATGAGTAAGCAATCAAAATATTGGTGTTCCATGATAAACCAATAAACTTTGGTTGCCTATGGTTACATCAAACTTTTTATTACAGGCTGATGTTGAAGGCTGGTCAGATGATGGTCCCCTGAGTGTTCTACCACTACTAGATGAGGACTCTGAGAGCGAAGACGAGGAAGGGACCCAGTATCATGAAGATGAAGAAGAAGATCATGACCCCGAAGTCCTTCAAACGCCCTCAAGGAAGAAAAAGGTTTTGAAAAGATCTGTGGCCAAATTTAACTACTTACTACACAGCCCCTACTTTTAGCTAACCTGAGAACTAAAGCTTTTGAAAACATTGTAGGAAAAGTAGAAAATGCTGGTAACCAGCATATTCTCCTTTTCACACAATGTTTTCTACCATATCAGTGCAAAAGAGCATAATTAGAGCCACAGTAAAATTGTTATGTGTAAATGCTTTCATTTTGGATGACTCCAGTTTTTTGTTGTTTTGTTAGGTGTAAACGTAAATGTTAGAGTCTAGTTAAAATTGCATTTTGATCTTTTATATCTAAACTTTTTTTTTACTACATTTCAAAGGAATGCAATCAAAGAGTCTTGTTACTTTCAATAGTTGGAATTATAATTCAGAATGGTTGAATGTACACCACGCATGTATAATAGCTGATCAGAGCTTACATGTCTGATTTTTATCTGTCATACATGAATCAAGGGTAATGTATGATTTCTTTTAACAATTGAATTTGCCTTTACCAGGATTTATTAATCCTTCACCACACAGTCCAGACTTTAGTCGACCATTAGAAAGAAAGGTTTTGAAAACATTGTGGGAAAAGGAGATAATACATTTTCTTCTTTTCCAACATTTTTTTTTACCCTTTCCAAAACAAACTTCAATTTCTGAGTCACATATATTTTGTTGTTTGGATGTGCTTTCAATTTGGACAAGTCTGAAATTTTGATGTTTGGTAAAGTGTTAAGTGTAATGTCTCTTATTTTTTCTCTTGATGTGAAATAGCCACTCGTCTAGCTAGAGTTCACTCATCACGACCAGGTGAATTTTCAAACCCTTCTGGTCGCTCAGCTTGTAATGTTCAAGGCTCGTAACCCATGAGTTGTATGTTCAAATCTAAGTAGACCATGATTATAAGGAGGATAGATGATTCCGAGTGTGAATATATTCTTCACTGAACTTTTTTTTTTGTGATTTTTATGTTGGCAAGCAGCTGGTTTCTTAAAAACACTCTTGTGCAATGTACCTGTAAATAAAGTTCTTGAAACTTATGGATAGGTGCAATGGCTACCATTGTATATATAGCTGAAATAACATGTTCTATACAGTTTGGTCTTGATCTACTCTGTCCACAAAAGATATCATGATGAAATGGTTAAACTCAAAAAAAAAAAGCTCCACTATAATTTCAGGTTGATCCAAGAAGGGAGATAACTTACCAAATCTTTGTTGAAGAAGTTTGGCCCAAGATCAAAAAGAAGATGAGTTACCACCCTTCATTGGTGTGGACAGAAATCATGTCATTTATCAAGGTATGATAGTCACTGTTCCAGTATCAAACAAGACAAATTTATGATGCATGGCATCATAGAAGCCGCAATCTTTTGGTGGACAATTTCAGAAATATTTACTTTCTAGAAAAAATGTGATGACATTTTTGTATCTGTTCCCCCCCCCCCACACACACACACAAACGGAAGATCATGACAAATGATACTAAAACGCAGGATAAAGAAAGCAGAAGTTAAGAGAGGAATCTTAAATTATCTTGTACCATTATTATCACCATAATCATCATTATCATTTAAAGTGATGATGCGTATGCGAGAAAACATGTAAAAGCATTGGAATTTTCAAATTTCTACTCAAAGTTTGAAAATGGAGAAAATGCGCATGAATTCAAGTACAGAATTTTTCATTATTAAATGATTTTAAAAAACAAACTTCTGTAGGGGCATCAAAGGCCAAACTGCAGAATTATGTAAGTTAGTAATTATTCAAAGTGATATTTAGATCGTTATTCACGTACATGTAAATCTACATGTATTTACAATTTTTTAGTGATATTTTCTTTGTGTTTCATTTTTTTACAAAAAGAAAAAAGAAGAAAGAAAAAAATATTCAACAACTTTCTTCTAAAACATGATCATTTTGCTTGTCAAAAAGAATCTTAGCCTGCTTGTAACAAAGTGAATCTTTACATTTCTACTCCAGAATTAGAGACTTTTGCATAGTGTTTCCAAAATTCTTCTGATCATAGCCTTCACAGTTGGCGCAAACCACTAAAAAAAAAAACAAAATTATTTTTTCAGGTCTATAAGGATCTGGATATATTCAATTACAACAGAGTAACTATTACTAAGGATATATATCGTTTAATAAAAATTTCTGCAAATGCCTTGTACAAACCTATAAAACTTCTAATGTAAACTTCAAGAGCCATTCAAACCCTTGACCAACAGCCACGTAAAAAGTTGTATATGCACAGTGATAGGTTTGGTAATAACTTTATCCTTTCAACTACACCGAATGAAATTAATATACTGAGTAAGGAAAATGAAACAAGAAATTTTTACATTTACAATGTCTTATAAAATATTTAAAAAATATTACACAGGCTTATGTACTGTCTGATCTTGATCTATTTCTGTCATTTTCAAACAGTTTCAACCCTTAGAGCACTATGCACCACTTTGATATTTTTTGTGGACAACATACATCACGATCCATACATTTTTCACGGGTATTGTAGATCAGGACCTTACTGTACAGAACTTACAGTCTGATCATAACAGCTTCGACACCCAATACATTAAATGCTAAATTTTACAGGGCTCATAAGGTAGATCGTCCATGTTACAAAATTCCATGAGGCTAAAGTGTCGACGAAGGGAAGAAAAAGGGTTATCTCTTCACAAGTAGGCTTATTCTATAAATAGCTAATGTCAGCTCTTACTGTGTAGGGAGGTAACCAATCTATACCTTGATCAAAGGTTAACCGCCCTATTATCTTTACAGATTAAAACTGGACGAAACACTTGTACATAAAACTGATTCTGATTATCATATTCTAAGATGCTCTCCATCTCATAATTATCATTAGTTTGTTTTGCAAAAAAGTAGACAAACGTGAAAACCGTTTAGAGGTGGGAGAGCCTATGATAAACGGAAAGCATTATAATTTCGTTTGGGAACAAGGAAGGAATCCTTTAAGTTGGAAAAGTTCGAGGGACTAGCCATTACAAGAAAGTTTATTTTTCTATATTTTCCATGTTATTTGAGAATGAACTTATATTGCAAGAAAACCAGACTTGATGTTCATGTAGGTCTGATTGAATATTTCAGAAAGAGTCATGTGGAGTAATTTTGTAACACTAACACAACATTATTAGGAAATTTCTAAAAACAATAACCAGTCGAATAATAACCGATCATCTACATGGTAAATAGTTTAGGTACATTCCTACTGGAAGCCGCTTTCGAGCGGCTTCGAATAAATAGAGGATATTTGTTTATTTCGGTGAAATATCGAAACTTATTTCATCAGATGTTCATCATTGGTAATATTAGTGCTGATGTTCACAAGATGAGATAAAGTTTGATCTTTCACTGAAAAAACAAATATTCTATATATTTCATGCTTTTTACCCCTTTTTTGATGAGATTTTCATCAAAATCCAGTACAATTGTTTTTCATAATTCCCTGTGGTATACCCCCTCTGCAAAGCAACGCACTACAATTTTACTTAAAGCCCAAGAAATGTAGGGTAAATGCGCATAAATTACGTCATATTTCCGCCTTGTTGAATGGCGCACACTGTTAATTAGGTAACTAGTGCACAGGAACTACTGTTTTTGCCTTCAATTGAAGAGTTAGAAAATATAAAATAGGTATTTTTGCTGGTCATAACCATGAAATATCAAATCATATTCCACCATTATTTCTAGATAAACAACAGAAAAAGATCAAATAAACAAGTGTTACATATTGTTGTATGAAAATAACCTGTAAGAGTTTATGGTGAGTTAAGAGATATTGTTGGTAATTTGTCTTGTTCTTGAAATGTTTTATTGAACTGTCTTTAATATATCCAATTGTTGAAACATTTGGTTAAATTGTCTTTACAGAAAAAATTTTGCATGTGAACATAAATGTTTTTCTTTGTGAAGGCCAAGCTCAGTTGGCAATATGTAGGTCTGGATATTCAGAGGCCGCAGGTTGGAGTCATTGCAGTGCTTAGGTTTTAATGAAATTTGTTGCTACGCACTGTCTTTTCTCACAGGAACAAAGACAAGTTTACCACTTGTCATCTAACAGAGAGGGAACTGTTATCCAGTGAACTAAATTTAAGGACTTATAACTGAAAGCATTTGCAGATCACTAATGTATCTCTGATTATGGAATTTGTGGTATTTGGATAGAAAACATTGTGCTGATTATCATCATTTTCTCCTTTTTCCACAATGTTTTCAAAACATTTCTCTGTAAGGTTCATTGAATTTCATAATTCTTTGGTAAAGGATTAAATACCAGGGAACTATTTCACTAAAAAATATACCCAAACTTACATCAAGAATTTCATAAGTTTTAGTGCAAGTCCAAGTTCTGCATTTTACTAAAGTTTTCGTAGCTAAGTTGGAACATAAGTTTTTGTGTAACTGTAAGTGCAACAATACGAGGGGTGATCAGAAAGAACGTGGACCAGTGCTGGTATCGGAATATTGTAACAAAAAAGAACTTGGAGTGTTTACTGTTTCTGAAAGTAACGTCCTTTGAGTTCTATGCACTTATTCATTCTTGATTTCCACGCGCGAAACACGTGTGCGAGCGCGTCACGTGACATTACTCTCAAGGACCCGGTCATAGCGAGGGTTAGCTCCTCTCTGCTCTCGTAGTGCGTGCCACAAAGAGAATCTTTCAAAAAAGGAACTAGTCAGAGGTCACATGGAGTCAGAACTAAATTATAAGGGGCGTTGGCTAGTGTTTCTATGTTTAGTTTTTGCAAAGTTTCCTGTCCAAGTGCGGCTTTGTGAGCTAGGGCGTTATCTTAGTGTAAAGTGACGTCACTCCGCAGGACTTCAGGCTGTTTTTTTCGTATGGTGTTTGTGAAATTCATTTGAATAATGTGGGCATAAAACTCGGTATTGACTGTAGTATGTATAGATACAACATGACTTAGAAGAAAAAAAGGAGAATAGAAATACATGATGTATAACTTTACCAAGTGACTTCGAAAGGTTGGCTTTACCAGCGGAAGGCGATGTTTGATGTTTCCATACACTGCTTTGTTGTTTAGATTCAGTCTCGTTAAAGTGTGCCTATGTTCCATTGCATGTTGCAATACGATAAGTAAAGTTTGACCCCTGTACCCTAATGCTTTCTGAAATTTCTTAACAGATTTCGACCGTAACCCCCATTTTCTCGGACGTCAGTTGCCGAGGTACCCACCTTGTGCAAACACGCGACATTCCAAGATTCTCTGTCAGAATCACCTGAGCACTTCTATATGCAATGTTGAATGTGTCAGCTATTTTCCTGACAGTATCTCGGCGATCTCGTTTTACATGCTGCTCTACATCCGTTATGATTTTGTCTGTGACTGATGTTGATGGACGGCCAGATTTATGGTCATCTTTAACAGTATCGCACCCTTGTCTAAATGGGCCCGATCCATGTACGAATATCAGATTCCTTGAGTGCAGAGTCCCCTTCATCTGTTTCTAAATCGGTTTTGATTTCCGACAAATACTTTCCGAGTTTAACGTAAAACTTTATGATTACTCTCGACTCGAATAAAATGTCGTCCGATATTTTGGACCACTAATGCACTATATGACGTCATGAAAATGACGTCATACTTTACCTGCTTGATTATGACGACACTTGAAAGCTTGAGTCATTTACCAGATAATTAATGCTCATCTATGCAAATTTTTGTAATCCTCCGTGGAGTAGTTTTCAAAATAACGAGGTGGTCCGCGATCTTTTTTATCACCCCACGTATAGGTCGAAAGTAAGAACATGGGCCGAAGTGTGGAGGCATTTTGTGTATTGCGCCATCAAAGAGGAAGAAATTTGCGAAATCCTCACAGTTATCCGCAGCAGTCATAAGTTTCATATTTTTTGACAATTTTTTAGCTCCACTGGCCGAAGGCCAGCGAGCTATTGTCATGGCGTTGTGTCCGTCGTGCGTGCGTCCGTCCGTCCGTCTGTTCGTTCGTCCGTTCGTCCGTGCGTGGGTCCGTAAACTTTTTCTTTAAAAAACTTCTCAGAAACTATTGACTGGATTTTTACCAAATTTCACATGAATGTTCCTTTGGTGGTCCTCTTTCAAATTCCTTCAAATAATTGTGTTCCATGAAGAATTCTGGTTGCCATGGCAACCAAAGTAAAAAACCTTTAAAAATCTTCTCCTCCCAAACCGCTATTTGGATAGCATTATTATTTTGCAGGAATGTTCCTTAGATACAGGTTTACAGAATTCCTTTAAAAAAAAAATGATCTGTCAGAAACTATTGACTGGATTTTTACCAAATTTCTTAGGAATGTTCCTTTGGTGGTCCTCTTTCAAATTCCTTCAAATAATTGTGTACCATGAAGAATTCTGGTTGTTGCGTCCGTCCGTCCGTCCGTTCGTTCGTCCGTCCGTTCGTCCGTGCGTGGCTGGTTACCATTTTTTTCTTCTTTTCTCACAAGTTTTTTCCATACCCTTTTTCTTCAGTGAGCTAAAATGCAGGATTGAATGATAATTGTTAAAAACTTCCTTTCACCATTATAGAAATATCAGGCCTGTGGAGCGATACAGGCGCTCAAGCGCCTCTAGTTTTTTTTTTTTTTTTTTTTTGGATCATGTGTACAGTATCCATATTTGATGAAAGGGGCTGAAAAATGAAATGTAGGGTAAATGCCTGTAAATCATGTAAAATTTCTCTTTGGTTGAACTGCATGCACTGTTTACTGAGGTAACAACAGTGCGGGAACTACTGTTCCTAAATTCAAATGAAGAGCTATGGAAATATTTACTTACCCAAATTCACAAAGTTACAAAAATTTAGTGACATAGGCATAACATTTCAAAAGTTCTCAAGCAAAAACGTACAAATTTTTAGTAAAAGTGTACCCTGATCTTTTATAAAATTTTTGTCATTCTTTCATAATTAGTCCCCTACCGGCAAAGCCGAAGGGGACTTTAGATTTGCACTCCATCTGTCCGTCTGTCAGTCTGGCAAATCAGTTTTCCGGACTTTTTTCTAAACGCTGGCAGATATTGAGCTGATTTTTGTTGTGTAAGTCAACCATCATGAGTTACAGATCAAGTTCGAGTTTCATTCCGGTCCACTGAATTTTGACGAAATTACTGGCCTTGGACCTAGAAATTTTCAAGGAAAAAACAGTTTTTCGGACTTTTTTTCTAAACGCTGGTAGATATTGAGCTCATTTGTGGTGTGTAAGTCAACCACCATGAGTTACAGGTCAAGTTTGAGTTTCGGTACAGTCCACTGATTTTTGACGAAATTACGGGCCTTGGACTTGGAAATTTTCACTGAAAAAACAGTTTTCCGGACTTTTTTTCTAAATGCTGGTAGATATTGAGCTGTTTTTTGGTGTGCAAGTCAACCACCATGAGTTACAGATCAAGTTCGAGTTTCGTTCCGGTCCACTGATTTTTTAAGAAATTACGGGCCTTGGACTTAGAAATTTTAACGGAAAAAAGTTTCCCACACTTTTTTCTAAACGCTGGCAGATATTGAGCTGATTTTTGTAGTGTAAGTCAACCACTGTGAGTTACATATCAAGTTTGAGTTTCCTTTCGGTCGACTGATTTTTGACGAAATTACGGGCCTTGGACTTGGAAATTTTCATCCCCCCAAAGAATGTTTTTTTAGGACTTTTTACTAAACGCTGGCAGATTTTGAGCTGATTTTCGGTGTGTAAGTCAACCACCATGAGTTACGAATCAAGTTCATTTTGTTCTGATCCACTGATTTTTTAAGAAATTACGGGCCCTGGACTTAGAAAATTTCACAGAAAAAACAGTTTTCCCGACTTTTTTACTTACAATGCACGTGTTTGGTATGTAGGTACCTGTCATTGATACCGATCTTCTGTGGGTTATATGTCCAAGGTCAAGGTAAAAAAATTTAACCATTATCATGAAAACTTATCCTCAACACTTTCCATAGTCATTTCTCTGTATATTTTTTAAGTACTTAAGTTATATTACTTATACATGGTAAGCTGGTACCTCTCATTGGATCACACCTGCTGATAAGGTCAAGGTCATCTCACAAGGTAAAGGTCATATTTCTGAAAATTTGCTTCTACGGGGGCATTTGTGTGTCACAAACACATATTGTCTTAGTAAAACTTCTTCAATGAACTTACTTTAACGAGGAAAATGCTTATATATCTGGCTTTCATTAAAGCATTGCATACAAAGACAGACACGATGCTTATAATTCTGAAAGGGGGTCAAATATGTTTTTTCTCCTCCACAGAGTTTCACAAACTATACCTGCCAGCAATATATACGGCCGGTAGGGGACTTAGTATTGCTATACTTAGTATTGCTATGCAATACTATCAGAATGCTTGTTTATTTTAGTAACTGTTTATTTTCAGGGATCTTTTGAAGCTCTTTCTAAGCAGGAAGGTTTTCTGTCAGTGGATGACTATCTGAAACTCGGGAAGAAACGTGCGCCCAACTTCTCTGCAGAAAGGGAACCGATTCATAGATGCTTCAGACGCTATGAACATTTCAAGAAGCAGCATCACCTTTTTGACGAGACTGATCTTGTGCAAAATATATATAGACGTCTTGGGCGACTTGGCAATCGTCCCTGGGTGATACATGAAGTTTATGTTGACGAGACCCAAGATTTTACCCAAGCAGAACTTTGTCTTCTGATTCAAATATGCCAAAATCCAAATGATATGTTCTTAACAGGTAACTAATCCTGGAAGAAATTGTATACTGTATACAAATTTATTTTTGATACTGTACTCCCCTGTCTCTTATTAGAATATTCCAAAAATTACGGAAAGCGTAATTCTGTTTGATAGTTTTTAACTGGAAGAGTTTTTAGCTCACCGGAGCATTGTGTGCTCAGGATTAGCCTTTTTTATTGTGCTATGTCAGTTGTCAGTCATTCTTTTTCTATCGTACATTGTCAACTTTTACCTTGTGTATGCTCTAGAAGTCACATTTTCAGTGTGACACTCGTGAAACTTAGAATATCTTGGACGGCTTTAAAATCAGGTAGAAAAAAAAAAGGGTAATTGGGGATATGTTTTAGTCAAAACTTTGGTACACTGTAGTGGCCACATGTTCTGTTCAGTACTCAAAATCAGCAGTCATAATATTTGTCTTAATGACGTCTTGGGCAAGTATGAAACTGGGTCATGTCAGGTAACAAAATAGGTCATTGGAACATATCCCAGGAAAAAAACTTTATGTGAACTTTAGAAGTCAAATTTTCAGTCGAGTACATAAGAAACTTGGTCAGAATATTTGTCTCATTTTTATCTTGGACCGTTCTGAAAATGGGTCATGTTTTATGAAAGAGTAGGTCAGCAGGACAAATCATAGAAAAACCTTGGGTACTCTCTAGAGGCCACATTATTTGCCTGAAACTAATGAAACTTGATGAGACTATTTGTCCTGATGTTAGATCAGACGATTTTGAAACTGGGTCATAATTTTGAAACTGGGTCACAGCAGGTCAAATTAGTAGGTCACTGCAGAATAATTCAAGAAAAACAGTTTGAACACTGTAGGGGGCCGCACAGTCATTCAAATACTTATTCTAAGTTGTTGAATTGTTTGACTGGATATGTCAGATGAGTTAGAAAATGAATCACCTTGAGACAAAGAGGTCACATGGAAAAATTTTAGTTAAACATGAACACTCTAGAACCAAATTGATTTTAGTCCAGTACTCATGAAACTTGGCTGGGATGTTCGTCTCATGAATTGCGTCATATCTGGTCATAAAGTACGTCACTGTGATGAACCTTTAGTAAACCTTGTGTACACTCTATAGGCCATATTTCAGTGCAATATTCATGATGGATGGTCGGAATGTTTGTTGCATTGATATATGGTAGGAATTCAAAACTTGGTCAAATCATGTCAAAAGGTAGGTCACTGGGACAAATTTTAGAAAAGGATTGTGTATACTCTAGCGGTCACATTTTATTCCAGTACTAATAAGGATTAATCAAAATCTTTGGCTTGATAAATTTCAGTGGGGTTTGAAACTGGTAAAAACGTAGGGCACTGCGAAAACCTGGTGCAAAGTATAGAGGCCTCATTTCAGTCCAGTACTAATGAGACTTAATCAGAACATTTGTTCCATTAAAATCTTTGAGTTCAAACTTGGCTGTATCTTTTCAAAAAGTATGTACCTATGACAAATCTGAGAAAAACCTTGTGAACACTCTTGAGGCCAAAATTTCCACACAGGTAGCCTTTGGTAGATACTTTGTGCAATTATAGGAAGCTCCCTCTTCAAAGAGCATGGCTCATATGTATACATGTTTTCAGTTAACATTTCTGTTATGATCAGAAAAATTAAAATGTTCACATGTGTATATTTCCAGGAGACACAGCACAAAGTATCATGAGAGGAATTTCATTCCGATTCAGTGACTTAAAGTCCCTGTTTTACCATGCAAAACAGTCCATGCAAGCAATGGGGAAGACTTCGGCTATAGCAGTCCCTAAAAAGGTGTGTGCTTTTATCGTTTACTTAACTATAGTGTCTTTTTAACCTGAAGTAAAAGGCTTTGTAGCTCACCTGAGTACAAATTGCTAAAGGTGAGCTTTTGTGATCATGCTGTGTTTGTCGTCCATCAACTTTCGTGCATCATCAACTTTTACTGTGTGTACGCTGTAGAGGCCACATTTTCAATGAGATTTGGTTAGAATGTTTGTCTTGATGATATCTAGGACAAGTTCAAAAATGGGTCATGTCGGGTCAAAAGCTAGGTTACTACGTCACATTTTTGTAAACCTTGTGTACACACTAGAGGCCACATTTTCAGCCCAATACTCTTGAAAGTTGGTTAGAATAATTGTCTTGATTATATCTTGAACAAGTTAGAAAATGAGTCACATGAGTGAAAAACTAGGTCATTGGGTCATATCTTTGAAAACCTTGTTTACACTCTAGAGGACACATTTTCAGTCTGATACTCATGAAACTTGGTCAGAATGTTTGTCTTATTAATATCTTGCACTAATTTGAAAATGGTCAAAAACTTTGTCATTAGGTCAAATTTTAGAAAAACCTTGTGTACACCCTTGAGGCCACATTTTCAGTCCAATTCTCTTGAAATTTTGTCAGAATGTACATCTTGATGATATGTTGGCCATTTTTGAAAATTGGTTTTATTGGGTGCAAAACTAGGTAACTGGGCCAAATCTTTGAAAACCCTTGTGGACCTGCTAGAGGCCTCATTTTCAGTCCAATAATTATGAAAATTGGTCGGAATATTTATCTTGATGAATTCTTGAACATTTTTAAAAACGGGTATGTTGGGTCAAAAACTAAGTCACTAAGTCAAATCTTAGAAAAACATTGTGTACACTTTAGAAACAACATTATCAGTCCAGTTCTCTGGAAAAATGGTCAGAATTTTTATCTTGATTTTATCTGAGATGAATTTAAAAATGGGTCATGTTGGGAGAAAAACTAGGTCCTTTGGTCAAAACCTTGTGTACACGCTACAGGTAACATTTTCAAACCAATTCTCTTGAAAAATAGTCAGTATGTTGTCTTGATGTTTTCTCAGATGAATTGAAAATGGGTCATGTTGGGTGAAAAACTAGGTCGGGTAGGGTGAATCTTTGAAAAACCTTGTGTAGGCTTTAGAGGCCACATTTTCAGGACAACACTCATGAAACTTGGTCAGAATGTTTTTCAGGTGATATCTAATACGAGATGGAAAATGGGTCACATCGGGTCAAAAACTGGGTCACCAGGTCAATCTTTAAAATAGCTGATGTGCGCTCTAGAGGCACCATTTTCTGTCCAATACTTACGAAAATCAGTCGGAATGGGTTTTTTTTTTTTTTTTTTTATGTTAAATAAAATGAGATTAGAAATAGGTCACATTTGGTCAAAAACTGGGTTGCAAGGGAAAAACCTTATGTACACTCTAGAAACACATTTTCTGTCCAATGCCTATGAAAGGTGGTCAGAAGTTTTATTTTGATAATTTCTATAGTAAGTTGTAAATGGGCTATGTTGGGCTTAAAAGTAGGTCACTCAGGAAAATTCCAGAGAAAGCTTATGTACACACTAGAGGCAAAATTTTCAGTCCAATACTTACATGTATGAAAGCTTATTAAAGTTCTAATTTGGACAATCCTATGATTTTATTTTCTGCAAATAATTAAAGTAGACTTTTTACCAGGCTGAAAATTATAGACTGGTCCATGTTGGAGGTATTTGCAGGTGAAAAATAAAGTGTAGCTTACCAAAATTGATAGGACTTCTCATGTTTAGTTTAAACATATTTATTTTACATCAATTGAGAAACAAATTCTTACAACATATACTAATCTCTTGAGATTCTGTTTCCTGGGAATTACAACAGTACTTGAGCCGAATGTGTGGGCCATTAAAAGATTCCAAATTAACACCCGCTTACGGCTATAGAACTTTAGGCCTTATGGTTATGACTTCTCATGTAAAGGGTAGAAATTATTGTATGGCTAGAAGGGAAAATCCTTTCAAATACTTTCTTCCACTGATATCTTTACAGAAGAAATTACAAGAATATCAAATTCGATGTTCACAATAAAAGCGTGTCGTTTACATGAAAAATATGCTGTTTTCCTTTTCATTATTCACTAAGATAATATGAAATTCACATATTTTGCCTTGTACATAGCTTTTTTCCATAAGATAAACTGTAGAGGCTCATATTTAATCAGATGTGACTTTCTTATCTGCCCATTATATTTTCTAAACTGCACTTCTTTGAGTTTTTGTATTTATTACATTCATGTATAATTTACCAGACAACATTATGGACTTGTCCAATCTGAACGCATTCACAGACAACATAAAAGTATTGTTGGATATGAAACTTATCTTTAAAAGGATATAAATATTGTAGGAAAAGGAGAAAATGCTAGTTAGCATTTTCTCCTTTTTCCACAAGGTTTTCTTACTTTTCACTGACAAATTCTGCTTTGTAAGCCAGTTTGAAATTCTTCTCTATATGCTTTCAGTTTGGACGCATTTAACAATTTTTAGCGTGACTGTTTTCAAAGAAAACCTTGAATTATTGTCATCGCCCTGGAGTTGACATTTTCGGCATCTTCATCGTCATGAAAAACTTTAGCATTTTATGATATCTCTGTTATTTCCGAAGATATTTACTTCAAACTTGGACAAGTTATTACCTATCAAAAGGGGAACCCATACAACAAAGACAGGTAACCATTAGAATATTTTTGACAAAGTTTTGTCTCTT
This sequence comes from Hippopus hippopus, assembly GCA_946811185.2. NCBI lineage: Eukaryota > Metazoa > Mollusca > Bivalvia > Cardiida > Cardiidae > Hippopus > Hippopus hippopus. The sequence continues at coordinate 31,378,951 of OX328113.1, forward strand.
TTTCATGTGAGAATTTTGACTGAAAAGCAACTGCAGCTAAGCGTTAGCACCTGCATGCGGTGCTCTCATGTTCTCTGTTTTAGGGTGAAGGTGTGTTGACTTATTTTCTTCATTCATAGTGAGCAACTTCTGCATATTTCAGGTTTATCAGCTGACCCATAACTACAGATCTCATGCTGGGATTCTCTCATTGGCTAGCAGTGTCCTTGAACTTATGGTGGAATTTTTCCCAGAATCCTTTGACCGTCTGCAGCGGGACCAAGGATTGTTTACCGGTCCCCAGCCTATCTTACTGGAATCCTGCAGTTTCGGTGACCTGGCTGTGCTTCTACGGGGAAACAAAAGAAAAACCTCACATATTGAGTTTGGAGCCCACCAGGCAATTTTAGGTAACATGACATAGAAAATATTATTACAGAAAACAGGATCTGTTGAACAATTTTGATAAAAGACAATAGATATGAAAATAGGCAAAGCCTGGAAAACGGGCAGAGGGTTTTTTCAGTAACATTGTCAATAAAAACTTTCTTCAAGTTTCAAAATATTAATCAATAAATGAGTCATATTATGGCAAAAGGAGATTTCATGCACTTGCAAAAAGTAGTGACCGAGGTCAGCCTGGGCAGTCCACCTTTTGCTAATAGTCAATTTTCTGCATGTCAAAGGACTAGTCTACTCCAGGATTCAGCTGGTTGTTAGACAGAAATAGATTTTATGGATCCATAATTATGAGATAACTTGCTTCACATAATGCATCACATAGATGCATTAAACCCCCTTTTGCCAGTGCACAATCCAAATATTATGAGAGATTGACATGTAACTTTTACTTAACAAGCGCACCATTGTAGAGGGTTGGACAGAGAGTCACGATTTAGCTTTTGAATCCGTTCTTTTTGTTCTTTTTCCAACCATTGTTATACATACAAATTGCTGAATCTTTGGGTAACAAGTTTACAAGACACTTTAGACATGCTAGACAGAATTATTTCTGACAGGAGTCATTGTCAAATTATGTTGACTTGAACTTACACATGAGTTATACTCTGTTAAAAGGTGTTTACATGATATTACTGAACAACCGTAAGAAATAGAATGCAACACCATTCAAACAAATGTACGAGGTATGTCCATAAAGTTTGTGTACGATACCTGTGTTTATAAAACTAATGCACCTCTGCAAAATTTATTGTCTCGGTTACTTTTGGGTATATCTTAAGCATTGTGTGCAAAAAGTACAAAGATAATGCACTATAAATTAGTAGTACATCAATCATGCTTTAACGACCTGACCTATATGACAAATTTTTCTGATTGACAGATTTTTAAAAACTTTGCACATATGAATCTCATCATGGTCCGTATTCACCAACCATTCTAAAGAACGTTCTTTGTCTTATTCTCCACAGTTTTCTAAATTTGAAAGTAACACAAATTCTGATTGGCCAATCCATTTGGTTTAGCCAATCAGAAGTTGTGTTACTTTCAAATTTAGAAAATCTTGGAGAATAAGACTGAGAATATTCCTAAGAATGGTTGGTGAATACCGTCCCATGTCTCTAGGAGATTACATTAAAAAAAGACGTGGGTCACCGTGCTCGTTTCTGAGAAATTTGCTTTTGAAAAAGGTATATACAGTTCCAAAATTCAGCTTAAATTAGATTTAAAGCGCCTTTGTTTGATAGTTTAAACAGGAAAATTACAGGAAAAATATACAAATATAAATCATTTTAATGAAAATTCATATTTTTTTTGCACAAAAAAATATATAAAAGCCTGGATTTTAGCATGGTAAATGTACAAATATGCATGATATATACAGACAATTGAGTTAAAAAGGTAGAAAATTTGTTCGAATTAAGGGTTAATCTTAAAAAAAAAATACATACTTGTTAACGGACATATTTTTCTCAAACTTTCCAAACTTATAGTATTTATAATTCTAAACAATATGAAAAGATAAAAATGGCACCTACCTGTGCTTGTTTCGTCAGAAAACAAGTTTGAAGGTCACTGTGGAAGTTATTTTTTCAAGGAAAAAATAGGATAAAAGCTCAGCAGACATAGTGGGAAAAGGAGAAATTGCACAATAGGAGCGATTTTTCCTTTTCCAACAATGATTTTCAAAGTGGAAACAGCTATACTTCCACAGCTTTAAATTTCCTGCCCCTATTTCCTTGTTTGGTGTGTAACGCCGTGTCCGCAGCATTTTAATTATTTCACGGTGACAGTTCAACGATCCATTTTTTTCTCTTCACCAGTACTACCCGAGTAAAGTGCTACTTGTTTCAGTGCACCAGTAGTATTACCATTATGTGCAAAAAATACATAGGTGCACTTTTAATTCAATATCCACAACAGAAATACATGTGCAGTAGGATGGGCACGAACATTTGTCATATACGTTGTTAAACGATGTCACCGAGACCTGGGGCACTCCAAACAACGGAACTAAAATGATTTTTTAAAATTGTCGTGTGCAGTGTATAAACATGTTGAAAAATAAACTACCACTTTTCAATTTTTATCCTGCAGTTTTTAAGGATGACATTGACGTCATTTCCAGAAATAAAAGACAATGACATCATAGCCATTCAAACTTAACGCATAGAAATTCTGAAGCACTAAGAAGTTGTCTTTGTCAAAATGGAGGAATATAATCATAAAATTTTAAGCCAGTCTTTGGAAATCAACAGCAGATAACATAGAAATGCAGTCTGAAGCTACAGGAAAGCCAGCTGTATTTGGAGAAGCTCTGAATTGTGTTTTATTATCTCACAATTGCAATTATAATACAAGTCTGACTAATAAATTATGTTGGCGAGGCCTTTAACAACGTCGACTCCTGCCCATGGGTTTTTATCGGTATGTGCAGACCAAGATCAATAAATGAAAAACTGTTAATAGAAGCGGCATGTTTTTTCACATGTTGGCAGAGAAAAGTTTGATCTTTATGATGAAATAAGTTTCCTGCGCTTAATTTGTAAATTTCCTAATTTTTTAGCAATGTCCATGAACTTTATGGACATACCTCGTATGAAGTGCAGAATGCATCATTTTATTCCACAGTTGTAAATGAGACAGCACGAGACACAATACCCGAGGAGTTAAGACTGGGACTCGTACTCACAATTTACGAAGCAAAAGGTTTAGAGTTTGATGATGTACTGCTCTACAACTTCTTCAAAGATTCACAGGTAATTATTTTTCCCTCTTTAAAATAACTGGTATTTTTTTGTTGCAGTAGACTGCAAGCAGCCTGTGCTTGTCAGTCTCTGTGTAAATATGTAGGTAGGTATATTTGCAAACAAAAGGACACAATAATAGTTCTAGTTTTTAGACAATTTAACTCATCATTGTATTAGCTTTAAATAGAACTAACCAAAGCTGATCAATCAATTAACCAAATTGAATGCCAAATCAAACAGCATTAATTCATTCAATCATTCATTAATTCTTTCATTCACTCATTCATTCATTCATTCATTCATTAGCTCACTTGAGCATAACGTGAGCATCACTGTGAGCTTTTGTGATCGTGCTGTGTCTGTCGTGCCACATCTGTCATGTTGGGTCCATCATCAACTTTCAGTTTGTGTACGCTCTAGAGGCCACATTTTCAGTCCCATACTCGTGAAACTTGATCAAAATGTTTGTCTTGATGATATCTTGGACATATTTGAATATGCTTTGTGTCGGGTCAAAAACTAGGTCACTAGGTCAAATCTTAGAAAAATCTTATCCACAATATAGAGGCCGCATTTTCAGTCCAAAACTCTTGAAAGTAAATCAGTATGTTTTTCATGGTGATATTTTGGGAGAGTTTGAAAACAGGTCACATCAGGTAAAAAACTAGGTCACTAGGTCAAATCTCTGAAAAACCTTATGTATACTCTAGAGGCAAACTCAGTCAGAAGGTTTGTCCTAATGATATATCAACCCAGTATGAAAATGAGTCATGTTGGGTCAAAAACTAGGTCAGTAAGTCAAATCTTAGAAAAACCTTGTGTGTACACACTATGGAAGTCACATTTTCAGTTCAATACCCGTGAAAGTTGGTCAGTGTTTGTCTTGATAATATCTTGGACAAGATTGAAAATGGACATGTTGGATCAAAAACTAGGTCACCTGGTCATATCTTAGAAAAAATCTCATGTATGCTCTAGAGGCCACATTTTCAAACAGATACTCATGCAACTTGGTCAGAATGTATGTCTTCAAGATATCTTGGGTCAGTTTGGAAATGTGTCACATTGGGTCAAAAACAAGGTCATTGGGTCAGATCTTTCAAAAACCCTGTGTACACTATAGAGGCCACATTTTCAGTCCAATACCAATGAATGTTTTTCAGAATGTTTATCTTTATGACATCTTAGAAGAGACTGAAAATAATTGGGTCATGTTGGATTAAAAACGAATACCAGGTCAAATCTTTGAAAAACCTTGAGTACACTCAAGGGGCCACATTTTCAGTCAGATTCTCATGCAACTTTGTCAGAATGTTTGTCTCGGTGATATCATGAACAAGTTTGAAAATGTGTCACATTAGGTTACAAACTAAAAAAAAAAACTTGTGTAAGCTCTGGAGCCCACATTTTCTGTGTAATTCTTTGAAAGATGTTTTTTGTCTTGGGAATAGCTTGAAAGAGTTCAACAATAACTCATGTTGGATAAAGAATTAAGTCATTAGGTCAAATCTTTGTAAAATCCTTGTGTATCTTCTAGGGGCCACATTTTTTCCAATAAGAATGAAAGTTTGTCAGAAAGTAATCTTAATAATATCTTGGACAAGTTTGAAATTGGGTAATATTGGGTCAAAAAAGTAGGTCACTAGGTCATATCTTAGAAAAACCGTGTTCATGCTGTAAAGGCCACATTTTCAGTCTGATTATCTTGAAACTTGGTAAGAATGTTTGTCTAGATAATGTGTTAGACATGTTTGAAAATGGGTCATATTGGATCAAAAATTAGTTCACCAGAATAAATCTCAGACATACTTTTTGTAAGCTCTAGGGACCACACTTTCTCTCAAATATTTATGAAAGGTGGTCAGAATGTTTGTCTTGATAATTTCTACACGTTAGAAAATAGGCATTGTTGAGTGAAAAAGTAGGTCACGGAGACAAATTCTTGAAAAAGCTTGTGTGCACTCCAGAGACCACATTTTAAGTCCAATACTAATGAAAGTTTGTCAGAATGTTTGTCATTATATCTCAGAAGAGATTGGAAATGGGTCATGTTTGGTAACAGGTTCAGGTGAGCGACTTAAAGGCCATCATTGCCCTCTTGTTCATTCATTTTATTAAAAAAGGCACTAAATTGAAAGACTTTTTTTTTTCTTTTCTTTTCATTTACTGGACAGGCTGTCAAAGAATGGAGAGTTGTAACTCAATATCTGGAAGAACAGCTGCTATCTCAGAAAGAACATGCAGAGAGAGAGGGATTGCAGGAAAGTCTAGTGGAAATTGATGAAGGTGAGATTGTTTTATAAAGTGTGAATTTTGTAACAGCCAAATCTTCATCACTCAAACCTGGAATTTAGGTCTCTCTCATCACAAAAAACCTAGTTTCTTTAGGGAAACAGCCTGCACTGAATGGATAATTTGAATTTTATACATTTCACCTACCAACAGGAAGCATTTGAAAAAGGAGGAAATGATGGTAACCAGGAGAATGTTTCAGACTTCTTGGTATCTAAATCAATTGCAAACAGCAAACAGATGTGGTCTAAATGGCAGAATTACCTTTGGAAGTATAAAAAATATTATTAGAAAAGGATAAAATGCTAGTTACCACCATTTTGTCCTCTTTGCACAATTTTCTCAAAGGACCTCTGTTATGGAGTTGTGATGAAGGGTTAACTCTTTACCAAACCGTAAAATTTTTGGTTTGTCCAAATTGAAAGCCTTTGCAGACAACAAAATAAATATTCAAAAAATTAAGATTTGTTTTGAAAGGGTAGAATTTATTGTTGGAAAAGGAGAAACTGCTGGTGACCAGTATTTTATACTTTTTCACAGGGTCATTAAATCTGGCATTGTGTTGTAAAGTGTTAATAAATTAATCTACTGTCAGTATTTTCATATTTTTGCTAAAGTGATATTTCGTGTGGCAAAGACATCCGTAATACCTTGAAAGAATGTGAAATCAAAGATTCTAACTTGCAAGCTGTAAATTGCATGTAAGTGAGCCATGCTGTTTAATGCATTTTAAAAAAGGGGTTCAATATGTTTTAAAAAAGTATCGACCCATGACGACTAGGGCAGTCCGGGCAGGCTGACCTGGGTCGAAACTTTCTGCTTTTGATACATTTTTTGCATTTCCAAGGACCATTCTACATCATGATTCAGTAGGTCATTAGGCAAAGTTGATTCAATAGATGCATTATTATGCAATGACTTTCGTTCGATGCATTAAACACCCTTTTCCCAGAGCACATCTCAATTGTATAACAACTCGCCAATTATCCACAAGAACTTGGTGGAGTATAACTGATATTCATACCAAATACTAAATGTAGAAACTTATTACTTATATTGCAGACATTTTGAAGCAACCTTCCAGACCACGCCCACTGACCTTTGACCCGAATTCACATAAGGTGTTGAACTCGGAATTGAAGCACTTGTACACAGCATTGACTCGTGCCCGAGTAAATGTATGGATTTTTGATGAGGACATGGAAAAGCGAGCACCGATGTTCGAATACTTCAAAGCTCGAAAGCTGGTGAAATCATTGACTGTCTCGGAGATTAATGAAGAGAGTAAAGAATCATTTACAAACATTTTGCAGAATTTGATGCAATGCACAATTTCTAAATTCATTTACTTTTTATAAGCCGCCAGAGGCGACGTATATTGCCGTCATCTTCGCCGTCTGTCCGTCTGTCCCTTCGTCCGTCCATACGTACGTATGTCTATTTCTTGTGAACGCAACTCTTCCCACATTTCTTGACGGATTTGGATGAAATTTTCACAGAATGTTTCTCATCATGTGACCTATAGCATATTATCAGGGTTTTGCGATTTGTTGCTGCGTCATGGAAAAAGGGGGCTTCATGCTATATTTCATTCCTTTTCTTGTGAACGCAACTCCTCCCACATTTCTTGACGGATTTGAATAAAATTTTCACAGTATGTTTCTCATCATGTGACCTATTGCATATTGTACGGGTTTTGCAATTTGTAGCTGCGTCGTGGAAAAAAGGGGCTTCATGTTATATTTCATTCCTTTTTCTTTTGAATGCAACTCCTCCCACATTTCTCGATGGATTTGGATAAAATTTTCACAGAATGTTTCTCATCAGGTGACCTATCGCATATTGTCAAGGTTTTGCGATTTGTAGCTGCGTCATGGCAAAGGGGGGGCTTCATGTTATATTTCATTACATTTCTTGTGAATGCAACTACTCCCACATTTTGTGACAGATTTTGATAAAATTTTCACAGAATTTTTCTCATCATGTGACCTGGCGCATATTGTCAAGGTTTTGCGATTTGTAGCAGCAACATGGAGAAAGGGTCTTCATGTTATATTTGATTTTTCACCAATATCTTTTATTACTGGACATATCTCAACGGATTTGGATGAGATTTTCACAGATCATGTGACCTAGCACATGTTGTCAGGGTTTTGGAATTTATTTCTGTGTCATGGAAAAAGGGGGCTTCATGTCAAATTTAATTTTTCATCAATGTATCTCGAACTAATGGACATAATTTCGTGAAACTTCATATTTTTATTGGTTGATCAAAACCAATGAGTCTGTCGAACGTCTGTCTGTCCATCCATCAGTTTGTGGGTTAACCTTTTAGATCACAAGTAACACAATATATCCATTGAGCTACCCAGGCAGGTGCTAGAAATTCCAACACTTTAGTCTCTGTAGCTAGCTGCGGCGTATATTGTGACGACGGCACTCTTGTTTTTGTTTATCAAAAATGAAAATCAGAATATTAACCCTTAAGCCTTTATCATGTAATCCAGTCTTTTGACAATCTCGAGGAAAAAGGGTTTTGAAAACATTGAAGGAAAAAGAGAAAACACTGGTAACCACAATGTGTTCTACCCATTCAAATACAAATCACATAATTTGATTTACATTTGACTTTTTGTCTACAAATTCTTTCAATTTGGACATCATTGCTTGTCTAATATTTTTTCATTTGTTTAGTGCCAAATATTAAACACATGAAATTAAATTTTCAAGCTTGTAGAAAATACAAGTACAGCATTTTTTTTTTTTTTTTTTCTCCTCTCTTTTTTTTTTTTTTTGAAAAGACTTGTCAAAATTGAGAGTAAGATCCAAGATTATGCTGCAGTTTTTGTGCTGTCTACTTCTGATCCAAGCTGTCTTTATGAAAGACCTATAGTTGTACATAAGAGTCAAAAAGTAAACACATTTTTGCTTGCAGATGACCTTTATTCTTGCCGCAGACCATTTTTTAAAACACTTTATTTCTTTACCAGAGGACAAAATTTTGTGCTCAACTTTCTTAAAAACATCTACATGCGACAAATAAATTAAGCTCAAAATTTAATGCTGACATCTGTCATTCATTGGGTAGAAAATTTGTTGGAAAAGAAGAAAATGTTGGTCACCAAATTTTCTCCTTTTTCTACAATGTTTTCAAAATCCACCTGCTTCAGAGTTAGTTAAAACTTGGATTGTTTGGTAAAGACAACTAATTAAATGTGGCTCAACTTTAAAAGAAATGTTATAGAAAGAGTAGAAAGCATTGTGGGAAATGGAGAAGAGACTGGTCACCAGAATTTTCCCTTTTCCCACAATGTTTTCAAAAGACTTCTTCAAGACGGTTAAAACTTAGAACTGAGTGGTACAGATGACAAAATTTAACACTTGCCTGTATAGAAAGCATGTGCAGCTCTTAAATAATGCTGAAATTTGTATTTAATAGGGTGTGAAAAGAAGCATTTTCTCCTTTTCCAAGTATATAATCAATACATTTTTAACCAGGTTATTAAAACTTGGGATTGTATGGTAAAGACGTAAATGTTAAGTCTATGAATGCTTTCTTCAGCCACAGGTTGAATGTTTTGTACTTTTATAAATCTGTAACAAATTTATCTATTTTAGGTCTGGCTGAGACAGTTTTTGCAGAAAAGTCCAACAAAGAGGACTGGATCAGAAGAGGCGAGGACTTCATGAGACATTCCCTCTACAATGTAGCGGCTAAATGTTTTGGAATGGCTGGGGATCTTGAAAGAGAAAAGTTGGCCCTTGCACATGTCCAAGCGTTGAAGGTTGGCTTAGTATATTTCGTATTTGTATCCCAGGCCAATCTCTATTGTTTTAGCTTGACTGTTTTCGAAGAAAACGTCAAGGATTGTTATAGCCCTGTCATCATATGCGTCATGCAAAACTGTAACATTTTATAATATCACTGTCATTACTGAAGATACTCACTTCAAACTCGGACTACTTGTTAACTACCAAAAGAGAAACCCACACAATAAGGGCAGGTAACCATCAAAATATTATTGACACAGCTATGACCATTTTTATCCTCTGCCATAGGCAGAAGGATATAGTCTTTGTGGTGTCCATCCATTTGTCCTGACAGTTATCTTCTAAAATTCTGCTTGGAAATTGATGAGACTTCATTTGTGTGTTCCTAATGATAGTCCGCCGATATACTTATTTGTGAAGACTTAAATGTCTAACTTTATTTGTATTTTCTGGTGTTTTTACAACTTTCAGGCTTCAAGACTGAAGGACAACCCTAGAGAAATGCGCCGTGAGTTTTTAAAGGCCGCAGAAATGTATCTCAACTGCAGTAAACCAGCAAAGGCCGCTATTTGTCTGCAGAACGCAAAGGAGCTGGAACTATCCGCAGAGTTGTTCGAAAAACTGTCACAGGTGAACTGGTTACCAGTATTTCTGCTTTTTATCTGAGCCAAAGAACATTATAAGGTCGGCTTATCTCGGAGAAAACATCGAGGTATTGTCAGAGCCCTATGAGCATCATGCAAAAGCTTTGACAGTTTATAATATCTCTTTACAGAAGAAATTTAGTTCAAAGGTGGATAAGTTGTTGACTATCAAAAGGGGGAATTAGTACAACAGGTGCAGGTAATGGTCAATATTATTTCGTCACAGTTATGCCCTCTTTTATGTAGAATTTTCACCGAAAATTTTCACCGAATCATTTTCTTTTTTTAGCTCACCTGAGCACGAAGTGCTCAAGGTGAGCTTTTGTGATCGTGCTGTGTCCGTCGTGCGACATGCGTCGTGCGTCGTCAACTTTTACCTTGTGTATGCTCTACAGGCCACATTTTCAGTCCGATACTCCTGAAACTTGGTCAGACTGTTTGTCTTGATGATATCTCGGAGGAGTTCGAAAATGGGTCATGTCGGGTCAAAAACTAGGTCACTAGGTCAAATCTTAGAAAAATCTTGTGTATGCTCTAGAGGCCACATTTTCAGTCCGATACTCATGAAACTTGGTCAGAATGTTTGTCTTGATAATATCTCAGACGAGTTCAAAAATGGGTCATGTGGGGTCAAAAACTAGGTCACTAGGTCAAATCTTTGAAAAACCTTGTGTACGCTTTACAGGCTATATTTTCAGTCCAAACCTCTTGAAAGTTGGTCAGAATGTTTGTCTTGATGATATCTCAGACGAGTTCGAAAATGGGTCATTTCAGGTCAAAAACTAGGTCACTGGGTCATATCTTAGAAAAACCTTGTATGCTCTAGAGGCCACATTTTCAGTCCGATGCTCATGAAACTTGGTCAGAATGTTTGTCTTGATGATATCTCAGATGAGTTCGAAAATGGGTCATGTCGGCTCAAAAACTAGGTCACTAGGTCATATCTTAGAAAAACCTTGTGTACGCTCTAGAGGCCACATTTTCAGTTCGATGCTCATGAAACTTGGTCAGAATGTTTGTCTTGATGATATCTCAGACGAGTTCGAAATTGGGTCATGTCGGTTCAAAAACTAGGTCACTAGGCCACATTTTCAGTCCGATACTCATGAAAGTTGATCAGAATGTTTGTCTTGATGACATCTCAGATGAGTTCGAAAATGGGTCGTGTGGGGTCAAAAACTAGGTCACTAGGTCAAATCTTAGAAAAACCTTGTGTATGCTCTAGAGGCCACATTTTCAGTCCAAAACTCTTGAAAGTTGATCAGAATGCTTGTCTTGATGACATCATGGACGAGTTCCAAAATGGGTCATATCAGGTCAAAAACTAGGTCACTAGGTCAAATCTTAGAAAAACCTTGTGTACACTCTAGAGGCTACATTTTCAGTCCACAACTCTTGGAAGTTGGTCAGAATGTTTGTCTTGATGATATCTACAATGGGAAGATGGGCTATGTTTGGCTAAAAAGTGATAGTGATATGCTCTTGATATTTTTTTTTTCAGGCGTAAATTGCCGTTCTTTGTTAGCAATGTTTTTTAACACTTTATGACACAATCCTTAGTTATACAGACTGGTCACCCTGATAATTTTTTTGAAAACTTTGTCGGAAGAAAGCAACCAAAACCAAAAGTTATTTTCTTTACTGTTAGAGGCAATTAACATCACATTATTGGTATTTATTTTGTACTCTGCAAATGCTTCAAGTTTGGCCTAGTCTAAAATTTGTTGTGGTAAAGAGTTAAAAGGATAGGCTGGTTTATTTAAAGCTTTGTTTAAAAGTTTCTTTTGTGATTGTTCTGTGTCTGTCTTTCATCATTGTCATCTGTCACCCTTCATCAACTTTTACCCATAGCACGCTCTAAAGATTACAATTTCTGTCCGATATCCATGAAAAGTTGTCAAGAGGTTTACTTTGATAATATCTACAATAAGATGTAAATGGGCTATGTTGGGCTGAAAAGTAGGTCACTGAGACAAATTCCAGAAAAAGTTTGTGTACACAATAGAGGCAAAATTTTCAGTCCAATACTTACGAAAGCTTGTTGGAATGTTTGTCTTAATATCTTGGAAGACATTGGTAATAGGTCATGTTTGGTCTAAAGGCTCAGGTCGGCGACTACAGGACCATCATGGCTGTTCTGTTTATTTTAGTATGAGAGAGCAGGCGACATTTACAGGAGGTTAAAACTATCCATCGCTAGCAGTCGATGCTACGAACAGCTGGGTTACTTCAACAAGGCAGTAGAGGTGTTGTACGAGAATGAGAACTATGATATGGCTATTGACACATTGAGAAGATATGAAATGCGTGTCCAGGTAATCTTACATTGTCATATCAGCTTTGTTTTGTTATTGAAATATTTCATAGCTTTTTACAACACAGCAAAATTTTCATGTTACAGTTAAAACCACTAGCAGATAACAAATTGCATATGGCTAAGTTTATGTGATGTGTCTGTTAAAAGCTACAAAAAATTATGGGAAAATGAGAAAATACTGGTTGCCAGCATTTTATCCTTTTTTCATTCTTTTAAGCTTGACTATTTTCGAAAAAAGGAAGAGTTATTGTCATAGCACTAGAGTCATCTGTGTCATTGTCGTGCTTAAACTTTTGCATTTTGTACTTCATGTATCGCTGTTATTACGGAAGATATTTTCTTCAAACTTGGACAAGTTGTTAACTATTAAAATAGAAACTCATACAACAGGGACAGGTAATTATAAAATATTTTTGACATAGTTCTGCCCCTTTATCACTCGAGAATTTTCAATGAAAATCAAGCTGGAACTTGCAGCTGGGTATTTGCCATGCATGAAGTGCTCTTGTTTTAAAAGCCCTCTTCATCAGTTATAAAAAGTATGGATTGTTAGGTATAGCTCTGTCAGCATCTGCCATCGTAGTTGTGAAACATTTTCTTGTGTCTTTAGTATTACTGAAGATATTTACTTCAAACCTGGGCTAGATGTTCACTATTTAACATGGTACCTATACTAGAAGAGCAGGTAAACCGCCCCTTTTTTTTTTGACCCAGTTATGCCCTTTTTCAACCTAATCCTTACCACACAATCCAGAGTTTTACCAGCCCAGACAAAAAAGACTTTTGAAAACATTGTCGAAAAAGGAGAAACTCTGTTGACCATCATTTTCTCTTTTTCGCACGATGTTTTCAACCCTTCCTAGGACAAATTCCAGTTTTTGAGTCATCCTCGACTTGTCATCAGCAAATGCTTTCAATTTGGACTTTGCTAAAACTCTGTTGTTTCGTACAGTTAAAATTTGTACCTAAGAAGCAATTGCAACCAAGTGTTGATATCCTCAGGCATCTGCATTATCTTTATTTCAGGATTACAGACAGAATAACGCTGTTGTTCCAGGATACTTACATAGTAACAGACCAGCAGCTCACCATACTGAAGAAAAACTCAGCCACAGGTAACTTTCTTTCTTTTTGGACCCTTACTGAACCATCTTGTGTTGTAATGAACGATTGATAGAATTTGTGTTTATTTATCTTTGCCATTGTATGCCCATATAGGCAATGCCCCCTGAAGACTTGTAGTTTTGTCACAGAGGGTAGTGCAAGAGCCATGACAAAAGCCATACTTACTTCCGCCAAGTTCTTTAAACCCTGGTCACATATTCACGGAAAACCGCCACAGAAGAGCTACAGATTCATTCCGGCATCGTCCGTAACTACTCGTACTGGTCAGTAGCTCTCCGTATTTTAACCGTAGTCATTCATAGTAGTCCTTGTACATCCATAGCCATCCTTGACTTTTTTTGAACATGCTTAAAAAATTGCTACAGATCAAACAACCGTAGCATATCCTTACTAGTGTGTATTAGACCATACTGATACATTCTGGTCCGTATGAAAACTGTATCAGTCCGTACTTATTCGTAGGCCCAAAATTGTTAAAGTTTTGATACGGAGAACTACGTATTAGTACGGTTACACTACATATTAGCTACAGTTATGATACTGATTTGTCACGGAAAGTCACGATCTTAATACTTTGTACTATGGAGAGGCAGAGATTCCCATGGTCTTTTACGGTTTACTACGTTGCAACACGACACAGTATCGAATTGTAGGAACCACTACTGTTTGGTAGGATAAATTCAGTATCATGTACTTCAACAAGGGTATAAATACTCCCTCTTTGTAGGACACAACATATTTGCGCTTTGTTGTTATGTTGAATTGTCAACAAATGATGTTTGCAATAAATTGGTTGCAACTGGATATTGATATGGCACAAAATGCCAAGGCACTGATCGAGCTGCTTCATGACATACATAGAAGTAATAATTATATTAATATTGTACTATTAGTAATACCTTTACATTTAAGGTTACATATTTTACAAAACATTGTATGAAACTGAATAAACATCATTCTTATAATGTGACATTCTAACCAAATAATGATGCTAAAGATGCAGGTAAAAAAGATCACTAATACTAGTACATAAAACTCTCTCTATTCCTGGTGGTTTAGGCACCCGCCAACGGAACAGGAGGTCGAAGGTTCAAGCCCTGCAAGGAGCTTGTTTGATCGCCAGCTAGTTAAATGTATGGTTTCTGATTTCCTGCTTGCCTGGTGCCTGGCATTAAGGATAGGAATCTGGAGTAAAGATGCACAGAGAATAAGGTGTCTCATAAGCCCGGGAGGCTGGCACTTTCAATATGGGTGATACTATAATAAACAAGCACTTTACTTTTAAAACATAAACATTCACTGTAATTATTGTAATTGTGAAACAAACAGCAGATTTTATCAATAGAAGAGAAACGTGATTGATCATTATTTCATGACTCGACAACAAGACGGACAAACGGTATAGGAAGAATATGTTTTACTTAAAATCTTCCAATCAAAATACCTACCAAATAATTAAACATTAAGAAATATGGCGTAAAGATCAACATAATAGTTGGACATAAAAAGGTGGCGTAAAGATCGTGGCTTAGATCGGCAGCACGGCGGAGTGAAACCAGCCCTGCTTCCGTTGAGATTTCCAAGTAAACCTTAAACTGTACCCGCTCAAAGCACGCCAGAAACCCCCTGAAAAACGGTTTTATTACTTCTCAAAGCGAGTTTCCGCTGACAGCTCCTGTTTTAAGACAAAACACTACGAACTGCACCTTTGAGGCAATCCGTGGTACGCAAATCGAACGGGTAACTCACGGAAACCTGGCAGAACGAACTGACCAACATATAAACCACGGCCAAAGACTGGCCATACCTACAACACTGTCTGTGACCGTGTAGCTTCTACAAACCTGTTAAACACAGACAGCACTGTCCGGGAACGTGTAGCTTCTACACCCCGGGTACCCACAACACCGCCCGTTAAGTACAGCCCTGCACCTTTTGCGGATAACGATGAACAAAACCACCTGAAAAGTGATGGCCCCCACTATTCCAGGTAAACACTGACAAAACACAGGAACACACACGGACTGTCAGGTCGGAGCCTTACTCTTTAACCATACGGAACGGCTTAACTAGTTATAAAACAAGAACACGCGATAAGTACCCAGCAATAACCGCGAAACACGGATTTAGCTTAATACTGGAAGAAAAAACGCATTGAGCGAACGGAGAGTGCCAAGGCCTGGAACACCCACTGCATTTTTTTTTTTACATCCCACTGAAGTAATTGACTGTGACGTAATTGACAGTTTACTTGGTGCACTTATATAAGTCTCATATTGATCCAAGCCACGACGAATAGACAATTTATCTCCTAGGGAAGTAACGAACATGTTGATATACTCAGAACTAGGGCTTCTTTCCCCTATACATACAGTCTTAATTTGACTAGCATTAAACATTACTGGCAAACAAGTAAATATACATAGCTATGACTTGCAAACAACATATACATGTATACAATATTAACTTAGTTAATAATAAATATTAGTTGTAAATCTGTTACAGAATACATCTAATTATCACCGGAATAAAACATTTGAGTCTTTTTGAGAACCAAAAGTAGGTGTGAGGCGGCCAGAGTTCAACTTCCAGGTGGACTGTATTGCGGATGTATGTTGGCGAATTACGTGAGTGGTTCCCAAGTTACCAAGGTCACGATGATGGTAATTACGGCCAGCTGAGCCTCAGATGTATTGAGAAATCCTTCGACTCGAACCACAGTACGAACCATACACTTGACGAAGGAAAGAAAGAACTGAATTACGATAGATCTATATAACAATATTCCAGCATTACCCATTAATTAAAGACCACAGTCTGATCTGTAACTCACGGTAGACTGTAAAACCAAATGGAATTTATTACAAGTTTACTAGCAGGAACTGTAAAAACTATCGTTTAGACAAAATTTAGGAAACAACTACCGAAATGTACTACCGAACCTAGTTATGGCTCCTGCTCAGTTGAAAGAGGCTGACAAGTACTAGAGCGGGGGTATGGGTGGGAGGGTTTTTGCGATTGTCAAACTACCAGACTATGTTGTGAGAGAGCGTGTCTGACAGCTGAGCACGGGCTTTTATACCAGCCAGCGACCTTATTCTGATTGGCTAATGAAATTCAAACAACCACGTGTCTTTATTCCACCGTAACCAAGGTAAACAATGACACTCAGCACGTGTCGTCGCATAAATAATGATTATTATTTTTAATACTAAAAATAATAATACTTATTTCATGACTCGACAACAAGACGGACAAACGGTATAGGAAGAATATGTTTTACTTAAAATCTTCCAGTCAAAATACCTACCAAATAATTAAACATTAAGAAATATGGCGTAAAGATCAACATAATAGTTGGACATAAAAAGGTGGCGTAAAGATCGTGGCTTAGATCGGCAGCACGGCGGAGTGAAACCAGCCCTGCTGCCGTTGAGATTTCCAAGTAAACCTTAAACTGTACCCGCTCAAAGCACGCCAGAAACCCCCTGAAAAACGGTTTTATTACTTCTCAAAGCGAGTTTCCGCCACAATAAATTTCTGCTCAATGCACGAAATTTATCCCCCAAACCTCGCCTGAGAGGACATACGAATGATAAGATATGAACTACGTACTTCATAATCTTCATTTGGCATGCAATTTTTAGCAGTACTTTCGCAAAAACTCCTGCAAAGAAAACAAATACATTTCTAAGCGCACGTCAGACAGGTGGACGCCATCTGCACGACAAAAACCCGGTGTCTCCGTATCTATGTCAACACTCATAAGTTCAAATTTGGGGTGCAAGGAAGCTTGTTGCCAGCCAAACCTATTTATCCGCTTCCGCTTCTTTTTGATTGTTGGCATTGAATGATTTGGTGCATTCAAACTTAGCCTCTGTAGGATATCCACCCATATGATAATGGAGGCTGGAACCGCCTCCCGAAGGTAAGTGAATTCCCGCTCCATGATGATACGTATGGACGACAACGACGAAGACACCAGGTCATTACCCCCCAAATGCACAATGAAAATTTTCGGTTGTGGGCGCAACAAAATGTGGCATTCCACCTCATGCCGGAATTGCCACCAACCCATACCCCTGTGGCACCACCAGGCAACTCGAGTGTCGTTGGGCAGCTTCAGATGTTCTCTATCCGTCTGGCATGCCCTCACGCCGGCCCAATGCGGAATTGAGTCGCCAAAAACCCAAATGTCTGAAGTTGAAAACATGGTAGTTTCAGTTATTAACGAATATAACGTCTGTAAGCGTTAGATCTCCATCTGCCTAACGCCATGATTGCTTCGCTACTTAAGCCTGCAAGGGCTAAGTCGGACGCACGTCCGATGCGAAAACTGGGTCTTATACGATTCGAGTCTGTACGCTGTTCGCGAAATGCATTTAGAGAGTACAGCAGCGAATTGATTGCGAGTGGCGGGTAAGCCGTCTACATGACAGAAAAAAGAACCCTCGCCCTTAAATCTTACATTCAGGTATGCATTCAGCGCGCGTATCGGGCAAAGGCTGGAATTTTCAGCAGGGGTTTTTAAGGTAATAGGAAGGCCCGTTTGATTTGTTTTACGCTTCCTCAATTTTACTGCAATGAACTTGCCATTATCAGGAAATGTTACATCTGATCGCTGGATATGAACATTTTGGCATCTACCTGTTGGTTAGCACTAGTTCGCTCACCCGAAATAGACCATAGTAAGCTGAAGTCCACAAAGCCGTGAACAGCTTGATCTCGTACGAATCATAACACACGTAACTTAACTGATCCAAGATTGCTCTCAATACAGACCCAGTAATAGGTGCCCTGTCGTCGGTCTTATGACGAAGTCGGGAACAGCCTTCCAGCATCTTACCCATTATAAAGGCACGACTTAAATCCCATCAACCGCACATTCTGTGCCAGTAAATAATACCTGCCGCATAAGCTTGATTGTACGGGGCGACAACCCTTTGATGAAGCAGTAAGATATAAATAAAAGTATTTGACCTTGCTCAGCTGGCCATGCTGCTGCCAAATTGTACTCGCTGCGAAATTCAGAAAAGCCTTTAAAGCAGTACTATACATTAAAAATGAATTCCTTGCGAGGCCTGCGTGCAGTAGCTGCTGGGCTCTACATTGTAGATCTTCCAAAGGTATTCTGAAATTAGGGTGGGATCCGGATCAGCGTCCGGTGCAAGCTCTCTGAACCTGGCGAACTGAAAACGGGCAATGCATCGCACACAGAGTTAGATACACCTGCAACATGTTTTGCTCTCGAGACGAAGTTGTGCTGCAAACATTTGAGTACAAGGGGTCTGATTAAATTCATGACCCCATCAGATTTAGAAGAGGTAGAATTTGAAATATGTACCACGGCCGAATTGTCACAGTGAAACATTTTTTGATAGCCAGGTTAACCTCCCATAAATGCACTGAGACTAGAATTGGAAATAGTTCTAGGAATGTTATTTTCCGAGTTAAAAGTGACTCGTGCCAGGCCACCGGCCACTCAGCCATGCACTAGTGGCCTTGTAGTAAATACCCATACCACGGCGAAAGCCACCGGCACTGTCAGTAATTAAATTCTCATCTATGTTCGAAGACCAAAAACGGTCATTACAAACTAAAATACCATTGTGGTTATCAAAAAAAAATCAACCACACGGAGAGGTCAGACTTCACTGCCTTCGTGACGCGTATATGATGGCGTTTTTTACAAGTTTACAAGCGAAGACAAAAAGGCCGACCCGCCCTAATTGCACGAGCGCAATAATCAACGAGCCAATCAACGATTGCATAGCCTTTAAAGTTACAGTTTCTTACCGAGGATAAATGATGAATTAATCTGTATTTGCCAGCGGCTTAGTTGGGCACAAGGCCAACTGGTAAGACTATGAGATTCGAATAAGGTTTCTCTTGAAACGGACCAGCCATTCTCCTTGCTGCAATTTCTTTCTCTAATTTCCGACGAGCAATTGATAGATTTTAGAATGACGACTTAAGGTTTTTACTTGACCTTGGAATTCTCGGACCGCTGTAATGTGAATCAAAACCATTTTAAAAAACCATTCAGAAGTAACTGTGTATTCTTACAGTCTTCTTCCCTAGTATATGTTCTAAAGCTTTTATCCTAATTGGCAAAGGAGCTAGATCTAAACTCAAGTTGCAAACTGCCCACTTAACTTTTGGCAGATTGAAGTTTGAGGCTTGGCGGCCCCGGCTGACCGCTGCATTGCTGTGAAAAGTATTATTGGACTGAGAAGCTGTCGACTTATTTACAGCAGTGTTTTTGTTGGGCAGAGAGCTGCTGGGTGGGGAAGGACACAGTTCGAGCAAGCATGGCGAAAACGACAACGACGATAGGTACAAACCGGGTCATTGAACAAGTTGACAAGATGCACGTGCCTTTCTAAATCGCTCTTGGGCTGGGTAGGGAGGGTGGTTTAAAAACAACTTTAACACACCTCCACCTGAGGTCTGGGTTTAGTTTAACCCATGACGATGGATTTAAAGCTTGGCGTAACCTGAACTGTTCGTCATACTCGCGCCAAACAAAACCACCCTGGCGAGCCGCACACTCACGAATCGACCACTGGTAGTGTAATAACTCATTTGTTTTGTCCGCGTGTGCCGCTAAATAAACAGACGCATAAATCAAAGAGGCGTCGGTCAACTTTTCAATATTAGGAATTTGTTCCTTTAATTCTTGAGGCTTTGACTCCACCAAACCGAGGCCGAAAGTTCAAAAACCGAACATCCCGGAAGATTGCCAAGTTCAATTGCACCCTTGAGCATTAAAGCAAGACTAATATATTATACCTGGCGAAATTGTCTTTTAAGCAAGTTTGGGACGTGCGAGGCTAAATATTCGTTCAGAAGTCTTAACAGCTCGGGCCCTTGCCCATTTGTGCAAGAATGTTCAAATAAGGCAGGTAATGTACTCGACTGAGTTTGTGGGGAAACCGTAGGACAAAAACAACAACAACATGAATTGGGCTAAGAGGAGATGAAGCAACGGCCGGCTGCACTAAGGTACTAGAAGACGACGTGACTGCCACGTCACAACTATCAGGGGCATTTTGTCCCGGTAGAATATTAGCAGCCGAAATAATTTCTTCGAAGTCAATTACATTACAAATATTACCTAAACCGTGAGGGGGTAATATACCTGCGTCCGGCTCCAGTAGCCGTGCCCTACCGCTGTCCTCGACCTTTCTCCTCCTTGCACACTGCTTCGACGCCATTTTTTCCAGTCTTTCTTTTTGCGATTGTCAAACTACCAGACTATGTTGTGAGAGAGCGTGTCTGACAGCTGAGCACGGGCTTTTATACCAGCCAGCGACCTTATTCTGATTGGCTAATGAAATTCAAACAACCACGTGTCTTTATTCCACCGTAACCAAGGTAAACAATGACACTCGGCACGTGTCGTCGCATAAATAATGATTATTATTTTTAATACTAAAAATAATAATACATATTTTACATGAATCTTTCCAATTCAATCCCTTGTTTTTATGGGTCTGCAACAGACAACTTAAGAAAACATTGTAGGAAATCGAGAAATCACTCAAAATGAGCAATTTCTCCATTTCCCACAATGTTTTCTGCCTTATTGTAAGAACTAAAGCTCATTTGTACCAAATTTACAATTGTCGTCTGCAGATGCTTTCATTTTGGGAGGGGCCAAAATTTGTCAACTGGAAATGGGTTGATGATTATAATAATCAGTTAATAGAAGACAGAGGAGATGGTGGACTAGAAACTGGCTTTTACGAAGACCCCTTCATGGCCAGTATGAGGCTCTCATGGCCGAGCTTGTTGCATCTTAAGAGTGAGCAAGCTAGAGGTTGTGGACGGAATGCTAAGTCGTAGTAGGTCCGTATTGATCCGTGGCGATTCGTTCTACTCTATATCGGACCGTTCTTAATCTTACTAAATCATACTTATACTGTAGCAAACCGTAGTGTATCTGTAGTACAATCGTCCTGATTTGTGGCACTTCGTATTAAACGATGTCAAATTGTAACAATCCGTATCTCTCCGGGGGCTTTTACCTACATTTTGGTGGTAGATCCGTCGAACTCTGTACTAACACCGTTGTGCGTCTGTATCAGAACCGTGGTGGAGTATGTAATTTGACATTTCCATAGTCATCTGTGCGTGATTAGACCGTAGATCATTTGTGGCGGTTCTCCGTGAATATGTGACCACGCCATTAACAAGCGCGATTGAATATCTTATCTAAAAGAGTATTGGTAGTTTTAGATGTCCAGCTCTAGGGCTTGAACCCACAGCCTCAAGTGATCCAAATTTTAATGTTTACTAGTCAAATGCTCTACCACCTGAGCAATGCGGGCTGGTCACTTTGTAAGGACTGGTCATTTTATAAGGACTGGTCATTTTGTAAGGACTGGTTGTTTTGTAAGGACCCTAAGGAAAAAGATTTTTGAAAACATTGTGGGAAACATCACCTATATTTGCAGACCATGAATTGAAAGTTTCTCAAAACATGATATTTGTCTTTCAAATGGTATATTTCATTGTGGAAAAAAAGGGAGAAATAGCTTTTTAACATTTAATAAACATAATTTACTGATAACTAATCCTTAGCAAAAGGTCAAGATCACTACAAGGACTGTGTGAAAATTTCTTGGTGTATTTTCTATACTCCGAAAAAAGTTGTAGGAGAAATGTATGCTGAAAATATGGTTGTTTGTCAACAAGTCCACAAATAAAATTTGGACGCGTCCCCTCTTGCAGTTTTTAAGCAATTTGTTTTCTCACCAGTTCATGACAAATTTCAACATTTTGATCAATTTAATCTGTCATCTATAAATGCCTTCAATTTGGACAAGTCTAAAATTTTGTAGTTCGGTAAAGTTTTAACTTTTCAATCCTTTTCTATTGCAGGGCTGCAGTAAAATTCCACAGAATTGGAAACAAAGAGAGAATGTTGAGCGCCATTGAGTCATTCCCTAAAGTGAGTGACCGGGTAGATTTTCTGGAGAAACGTGAGTTTGTCACAGAGGCCGCCAGAATACTGGAGAACAATGGTAAATAATCAAATGATTCTGTGGTTTTCTCCTTTTCTTACTATGTTTTCTTCCCTTGCAAAGACAAATATGATGCTTTGGTTTTACAAACCTTAATAAAAAAAAAAAGCTTTGGAAAAAGTTGTTTGAGAAGGAGATCAGCCTTTTCTCCTTTTCTTATTATATTTCCTTCCCTTGCAAAGACAAATATCTTGATTTTAGTCACATGTCTTTGTCATCTGCAAATTCTTTCACATTCAAGATTTTTGCTTCTTCAACAACAATCTTTTCTACCCTTTCAAAGACAAATTCTGTCATTTGAGCAATACTTAATTTGTCCTCTGCAAATGCTTTCAGTAATTTTTTTTTTTTTTTATACCCCCCCTCAACGATGTGGAGAGGGGTATACTGGAATCACCATGGCTGTCTGTCCGTCCGTCCGTCCGTAGACTCAAATTTGTCCCGCGAAATACTCTGACAGTTTTTCACGTACTGAACTCAAATTTGCACACAGTGTTCTGATATATATGAAGTTGTGCATGTGCAATTTTCATGACCCTGGTGCGATTTGTTGCGGAATTATCTCCCCTTGAAGTTTTTTCAACTCTTACTTTTGTAGTAAACCATTCTGCTTTCTGTGACAAAGACCTGTTTTGTGACAAGGAGCTGGTGGGGGGTATTGATCACGTTTAGTGATAGCTGTAAATTATATTGAGTTAAACTAAGGATTGTTTGGTAGAGGGTTGATTTTTTTTTTGTTGTTTTCATGGTGTTTAATGCTTATTTTAAGATTAATTTAGCTACATGGCAGTGGTTCATCTTATCCATGCCTTCCTCGAGTTTAAATGACCAGTCCTTCACACAATATTTTTCCCAAGCTACTTGCTGCCTTTCCATGTACTCATCATAAAAACAATGATCAGCCAAGAGATAGGAATGAATCCTTTTGCAATGACTATGGTTAGTCATTCAAATGAAATCCGCCAAGCAAGCAATTTGGACAGGCAGCCTGCTGGTATCAAGGCTCATGTGTTACCAACTGGCTGCTAGGCTTGGTGGGTTAAAAACTCATTGTTGCTTGACTTATACCTTCTGAAACAAACTTGCTGATGATGACTATTAACCTTTCCTAAATGGTAAATTTTATACTCTTCTCATTTGAAAAGGCCTGCAGACATCAAATTTGAAGTTTGATTGAATGAGCTTAAATTCTCCTGCAGGGTAAAAAACATTTTAAGACTTTTTTAAAGAAAAACTAATATTGAGGTATTGTAATAGGCCTGTTGTCACTTGTATCAGCATCGTCTTGCAAGAATTTGAACATCTTCTCATATCCCAGGTTATTACTGGAGAAAGTAATCACATAAAAACCCCTCCAGCACTGTATTAAACCCATGACTAATTTTTGATAATACACTTATGTATTATCGTTTTTGGTCTCACTTCTAGTTACTTTGTAGTGATGAGCACATAAATTGGGCAAAACCAACTACAGCATGTGCCCAAACTTAAACTGCATTGCTATTTCTTGGAAAAATGATGTCATTGTTGCGAAATGTATATGCGTGGAAAGTTGTATGATTTTTATATTTAATAACAAAACAAAATGCAGAAAAGTTATTGTGTTTATGCAATATCATTTTTATCAAAGTCATTGACTAAAATTCATATAATTTTAGTCAACCTTTTTGATGAAATGATGTTACATATGTACTCATAATAATTCCTATATTGCTTGTGCTAATTGTTTACTATCGAAAGGGAAACTTAAGACGAAAGGGCGAGTGACCTGGAATAATATTTTAACACAGATTTCTCTTAGATTTTTCACGGCTGAGCATTTGTACGTGTTCTGGATCCTTTTGTCACGATTTTATTTAGCTCTTAACCAGATGACAAAATTTTGGTCTTCTCCAAGTTAAAAGAGCTTGCAGATGACAAAAAAGGTTTGGCTAAAACAACCAAATTTATCTTTGAAAGGTAGAAAACAATGTTTTCAAAAGCTGTGTTCTTATCAGTCGTGTGAACTTGGGATTGTATGGAAAGGGTTACAAATGAAAATATGATAATTATATATATATATATATAGATATATACACTTATATTTTAGGTGAACACAGGAAAGCCACAGACCTGTTACTCATGCACGGTTTAGTTGGAGAGGCAACTGGAATAGCCAGAACACAACAGGATCAGGCCCTCATTGGTCACTGTATTCTCGTCTCATGCAGGGTTGTCATGGCAAAGGGGAAAGAAGACACTGAATTTCCTTCTGAAATACCCAAATTTCAACAGAAAGAATTGTTGAGTTCTATGGCTGAAGGAATAGAGATGTTTGAAGCGTGCAAGTTAAATGACAAGTTTGGGGAACTGCGTCTCTTGCAAGCAGAGCTCTCAAATAATGTTGAAAACGTAAAAGAGGCATGGAAGGCCTTCAAGGATTCCAAACCCCAGAATGAGGCTGGTCTGATAGAATGTGCTGACTGGCTGATGAAACATTACAGACTTGATGACCTTGATATTTTGAGACGGGTTGTTGAAGCTATTGGTTGTATTTTCTCAGTCTGCTATAGCCTGTCTCGACCCAACGATGTAATGAATTTGGATAAAGTGACTAAATACATG
Organism: Hippopus hippopus; assembly: GCA_946811185.2. NCBI lineage: Eukaryota > Metazoa > Mollusca > Bivalvia > Cardiida > Cardiidae > Hippopus > Hippopus hippopus. The sequence continues at coordinate 31,403,921 of OX328113.1, forward strand.
CACCTGTATGGACTAAACCATTACAGTCAAAACGAGGTGGTAATTCATCCAAAGAAAAGACCAATTTGTTTGACACTTCTGCGTCCTCTTATTGGAAACACCAATTCAGACAAACACAGTAGTTATATTGCAAACAGAGAGGAAAGCTATGTGACAGTGATGATTTTTTTACTCCAGAGAGCTAAGCAATGGGTCAGCACAATCTGGGAAAGCCTCATAAATATTAGAAACAGAAACAGGATTTGTGATCATTTTCAAGCCTCTCTCGAGTGTCCGAACCAAAGCTTAGAGGAATACAAATGTATTCATATCCATGGGCCACTAAAGATAGGAAATCTGAGAATGTTGATAGATATAGATCTTCTGATGATTGAGCTAGAAGGTGAGATTCAGAGTGGTGTCAGCAGACTGAGGAGGTCATGCCCTTTAACGGTAAGAGCACTAGTAGAAAGCTTTATTGAAGAAGGAGAGAGAGACAACAGTGAAAAGTACAAGGCATGTACAAATCTGTTAGATGATCTAATGCCATTCTCGGGACATCCAAGTTTGATTGGGGATGACAGTGTTGAGCTGGTAAAATACCTGAGAAAAAATAACAAGGTTCTTTTCCATATGAGAGACTTCCTAAAGGAGCAATGGAAAATCAGAACTACTGGACAAGAAAAAGCTTTCAAGTGCCTGGCAGCCAGGGAAACCGAGATTTTTGTTCTGTTTGAGTTTGGATACCGTCTCTTTGGGTTAGATGTCAAGTGTATCCTTGACCCGTCTCCAATCAAATGTTTGAGGGCGTTTGAATCTGCTATAGATTCAGAAGTTGCAAGAGGTGATTGGGGTATGAAAGGACTGAAAAATTTTACTTTGGTCACATTTAATGGAGGAGGCAAAATATTGGTTGAAAGTATTGCCAATAGATTTTTTGAGGCATATTCTTTCATGTCATTTAATCCAAACCCATATGAAGCTGTGTTTAGATTTTCCAAGTTTGTGATCCTTCAAAGGTACAGAGTATCAGTTAATCAGTTACCAGAACTTCATCATTACGCAATGTGGTTGGAATTCTATCTGACGGTTGGTATCATTTTGGTTGCAAAGCTGCGGACCAAAGATTTTCCAGACTTTGTGTTTATTTTGCCTTCCAATTACCTTGCTTTATTGAAATTCATTGAAGCAACATTTCTCAATCCAAAGCTGGCACAGGTTATCACTGGAATAGATTACTACCTGCCCCCACCAAAATATTATCAAAATGAAACTTCTAAACTACAGGACAGACTGAAATATATCTGTTTTGGTGTGTCTGGATTTGATCATAACCTGAGCATTCTACAGGAAGCTTTGATTCTCAGCCGTGGTAACCCTCACTTTTACGCTGTGGTAGAGAGGATCGTCATACTTCAGATGGTGCTGGTTTTGAATATTGGCAAGGCAATGCCTGTTGAATGTGAAAAAAGCCTCATGAAGGTTTTATCAAACATTACCCTTCCAGGAGATGGCCCAAAAAGATTACAACATCTTGCTAAATACATTCAGCACAATGTCACAGGAATATCTGAACTAGCACTTGGTCTAATGTCCCTATTGAAGAGTAGACAACAAGGGGAAGAACTTCTTGTATGTAAATGGAATGCTATGTCTAAACAAAAGCTCCAAGCCAAAAAGCTGGAGTCAGAAAAACTGTTCATTACAACTTTCTTCAACAATGGAACATTAGATGCAATGCGCAACAAGGAAACAGTAGTGGATGACATCCAAGAAGAAACCACAATTGAGGAGGATTTAACTGAAGAAGAAACTGAACAAAGAATTCAAGTTAAACAGCAGCAAGGGGAAACTGAAAGGAGAAGTAGGGCAGCCATCAAAATTACAAAGTTCTTCAACAGAATGATGGCAAAATTAAAAGCTAAACAAGACATTGCTGAGAGAAAAAGAGAACTTGTCTATGGAGAATTCAAACAGTTTGATTCAGTAAAAATAACTGAAAAGTATTGTGGATATTGTGGGGAAGACTTAGAACACAAGATGTCAGAGGCTGTAAAGTATCAACAGTCATGGTTAGTAGGGGGTCAATCTGTGATGAATGTAAACACAGGAGATCAACAGTTTGGCAGAAGTGACTCAGTGGGAGTTATACCTACATCCCCTGATAAGGGACCTGATGTAACATTGGTGTGGGGTGATGAGGGCAAGTTCAAAAACACTGGAGGCACAAACTTTCAAGAAGGTAATGTCCAACCTGGCATTGCTGAACAACAACAATACCAATCATTTGACGGCCATGTGACTGATGTACAGAATAACAGCAATGATGGAAGTCTGAGACATCCTGAGGTTGGTAATGCATGTCAAGCCTACGCTGACCAATCAGCTGTAGCCAATATGGGACCACAGGGTGACCAGTCTGGTCTTGTTGCGTGGCAGAGAAGTATCAGCAATGATGGACAGAAGAAACAAGGAATGCAGAAGAAAATTAAAGATGATCATCAACAAGGGGAACAACATTTGAGAAAAAAGTTTGAGTTTGAAATATTTGCGACGAAATGTAGATTTAAGATTATACCGAAGTTAGAAACAATAAGGGAGTTTTTGGACAATGAAGACTATCAATTAAGGGACAAAGAATACGCAGAAAAGCACTATGTAGATAGATACATGGAGATTGAGAGGTTACAGACAAACTTGCCAAAAATAGACTCGGAGATTCTGAAAATGTTTCAGACAAGAGAATGGTCGTCTACTGGAAAGATAGAACAGCTTTTAGTAGAAATAAGTGGTGATTTTTATGATGTTCTGAAATATGTGGAGGATGTTCATACAAAACAGAAGGTAAGATTTTCCACAACCAGTAACACAAATAGAGTGAAATTTCTATCAGGACCTTGACCAGTTAATCTGTTATCAATACAGTAATGGTTTTGAAAAATCTTTGAACAAGATAACTTTAAATGTTTTATGGAAAGCAAAGTTTTAGACTGCTATGTATTCATAGCATTTGCAAATGATAAACTGAATATGGCTCAAATGATTCTGTCGTCTTTAAAAGGGTAGAAGATATTTTTGGACAAGAATATACTGGTGAAATACATTTTATCCATTTTCTGAATTATTCTCTAAAGCTTTCTTCTTACAGTTTGTTAAAATATTTTCATAAGGGTTGTTAAAACTCAGAACTGTTTGGTAAAGGATGCAGTCAAGTTCAAAATATTTAAGATTTCTGTACAATGTAGGAAAAGGAGGAGCAAAGAGAACTTACAGCGTCCAAACTTCATCGTGGATCCTACCATTATGATGGAAGACTTGAAGAGCAGGAGGAAGAACACTTAGAGAAAGTTGTTGAGGATCCAACAAACATGAAGAAACCAAGAGTCTTCAGAAACTATAAACATGGAAAAAGGCCAAGGAGGAATTGAAAGATTTGGGAAGGGAATGAAAAAGCTCAAAAGATACTGAAACATTTTAGATGGAAGAATAAGAGGAGATACTAGTATTGTAGTTTTAACTCTTTACCAAATGACAACAATGTAGAGTTGTCCAAAATCAAAGCATTTGCAGACGACAATTTGAATGTACTTCAAATGAAGGAACTTGTCTTTGAAAAGGTAGAAAACATTGTCACAAAAGGAGAAAATGCACTTTCTCCTTTCCTCACAATATTTTCAAAAGGCTTCTTCCATAGGTTCATTATAACTGGGGATTTAGTGGTAAAGAGTTAACTCTTTTACCAAAAGAGTAAGTAAAAGAGTTACTCTTTTACCACACAGTCTTCTGTTTCAAGACCCTGAAGAGGAAGACTTTTGAAAACAATGTGGGAAAATACTGGTAACCAGCATTTTCTCTTTTTATGCCCCCGCCATTTCATGGCTGAAGGGCATATAGAGTTACCTGTGTCAGTCTGTGTGTTAGTGCGTGTGTGCGTTAGTGTGTGTGTCCCATTCTTGTCCGGAGCATAACTTCTACATTTATCAATGGATTTCAAAATAATTTTGCACACTTGTTCTCCTTAACAAGTACTAGTGTCATGCGAAAAGTTTGTTTCGATACGCCAAAGGTCAAGGTCACAGTTGAAGGTCAAATGTTTAAATTGACTGTTCAACCCAGTTTCACATCCTGCTCAGCAGAATTGTGATATGAAGATACAGTTTTGGTTTTTAAAAAGACTCATCCAAAGAACTATGCCAGAGAATATTGAGGCTGCAACCTACCCTTCAACTATAGTCCAGTGTGATAATATTCGATCCAATTTGTTCTTGTCTCATAGAGGAAGTCCAACAAAGTAATTATTATTGCTATATTTCTCACTTTCATTCCTCAAGTTAAAATCTTCATAATCCTGAGTATAAGTAACCCTCAGTTGAAAGATTAAGGAAAATGCTGAATAAAAAGAAGTTAATGCTCAAAACCAGCATTTTCTTCTTTTTCTCACACAGTTTTCTACCATATGCAATACAAACCATATAATTTATTATCTACATATTGCTTTCAACTTGGACCAGTCCTCAATTTTATCTGCTTGGCTATATATATAACAAACCTTCTTAACCCTGTCTAAGCTGTTATCCAAAACAACAATTTTCTGTAATACCTACTGATTCTCTCATATGACATATCTGTGACCAATACCATTTAGCGGGGGCATCCGTGTCTCTGACACACCTATTTCTAGTTTCAACAATGTTTTATACCCTTACAAAACACAAATGATCTGTACCTTATTTAGTATGTGGTCTGCAAATGCTTTTACATGGGACAACTCTAAAATTTTGTCATGGTGTTAACTGTTTATAAAAAACGTATTTCAAACTGTGTAAAGGAAATACAAAAATTTAAAAATTTATTGAAGATATTGAAAGTTTAAGGGAAAAAAAAGATTTTGAAGGGGGAGGGGTTGAATAATTCAGAGGAGGGGGTAAAAATGGATAATGAATATTTAAAAGGTTTGTCAAAGAAAAGTAAAGACATACTGAAAGCTGAAAAAGAAGATAAAATAGTAAACTTTTTCTGTAAACGGTTAAGGGCTAGTTTAATTCTTTTTTTCTTTTGTTTCCTTTTCGTGTTTGTTAAGTTTTAAATTCTTGAGTATTATTGTATTATACTGGTCTTCCACAGATGGATATAGATTTTTAGCATGTGTTTGTATAAGGGGACACTAATAATGCCTTATCATAGAGGTAGCTTTTGTAGCAATGTGATAGAGTGTTCACCTTTGGACACAGAGGTCCAAGATTCAGTCCCGGCCTCAGGGGTTATTTGTTAGTTATGTTACATTGGCGCCCCCTGCGCAAACCCCACTTAGTTGAGAATTTGAATAGCAGTACTTGAAGGATTCATTGGGGAGTATGTAGTATACTGGTCTATCCTACAGATAGATATAAATGTATAGCTGGTGTTTGTATGAGGGGACACTTGTACTGCCTTGCTATAGAGCTAGCTGGTAGAGCGATCTAGAGGCCCTGGGTTCAGTCTATGCTTTAAGAGGTAATTTTTTTTCAAAACTGTTACATTATGTGATGAGACAATCATCATTGAGCCAGCATTTAATCCAAGACTGCCAAAGAAAAAAGTGGCTCTTTGGAGAAATGGGAGGTTTAACCCTTTACCACATGACATAATTTTAGACTCGTCCAGATTGAAAGCATTTGAAGAGGAGAAACTAAATATGGCTGAGTGGAGAAAACGTTGTTGGAAAAGGAGAAAATGCTGGTTACATGCATTTTCACCTTTTCCAACTATGTTTTCAAAATCCTCCACCCACGGGGTTGTTAAAACTTGCGATTATGCGGTTAGGGTTTATGCATCTTCGTTGTGCCTTATACCAAGCATTCAAAGAAAGACAACCTTCTGTTACTATGGATCTAGTTTTGCCTAAAACAGACTGGATCATGAAATTAAATGATCCTCTGACACGCAGAAAATTAAAAAATATCAAATCAAAAAGTTTAAAATCCAGATCAGCCTGCATGGACTATGCAGGAAAATAATCTAGATTAGCTAACTTGGGTCAATACTTTCTACAGAATGCTTTTATCGCCCGCTGAGAGGTGAACTGCTGTTGTTTTTTTTGTACCATAGGACTAATCTTCCATCTGATTCGTTCTTTTTTTTTTCCTTTTTAGTAAATAAGAATGCCATCTCTTCTGGAGATACTGTGTCAATGTTCTATCTAGTTTATGGTAATTGTTAAATAGAAAGTCTTGCTTTAATGGCTCTACTGTTTTAGATGAAAAAGGCGAGGTACATGTATTGTCAAAGCCCTGTTGTCAACTGCTTCTGCATTACAGGCGTCGTCTCTATCTGGCTCGTTGTCGTTAGGCAAAAAACTTTGACATTTCATAATATCTTTGTCATTACTTAAGATATTTACTTCAAACTCGGACTAATTGTGAAAAGGGGAACCATACCACAGGGGCTGATAACCATCAACATATTTTTGACGTAGTTATGCCCCCTTTTTGCCTTTGAAGTTTCACTATAAATATTCTATTTCTAAAAGCAATTGCAGTCAAGTGTTGGTATTTGCATGCATACTCTTTTTTCGATCATAGATGATACCAAAGTCTCTTGGCACTTATACCGACATGAGACAAGGCCATTCAGATTTTGATCTCACCGAAATTCAAAATGAATTCACTGCTAATTACCCTATTACGGCATGACAAACTTTTAAGTTGTCCAAACTCAAAGCATAGCCACTTAATCCATGATGACTTGAAAAATTTTTACAGTTGTCCAAATCCAAAGTATTTGCAGACAGCAAATTAGCTGTGGTTCGAATTGTACAAATTGTTTAAAATAGAGAAGAAAACATTGTGGGAAAGGGAGAAAATGTTGATAACCAGCATTTTTACCTTTTTCCCTCAGTGTTTTCAAAAGTTTTCTTTCTCAAGGTTGTTAAATTTCAGGATAGTGTGGTAAAGTGCTCGATAAAACAATAGCTAGAGAATGTAAAGAAGGAAGATAAATGTGAGAAGAAAAATATTTTTCAAATTTATTTTCCTTATAGGCTACTTAGCCTCTTAAGGATTTTTTCGATTTTGCGCGAGAATTTCGCTGAAGACTTACGGGAGTGTCACATGACTTATTTAAAGGGTCGATTACTAGGAAAAATCCGTACCATGACATGATCTATACAATCAATGAAGACAGAGTAACAGATTGCAAAGTGACTAAACTGTTATTTTGCCGTGAAAATTGTACCTTTTATTGCATGCATATATCTGTCCATAAGCCCCATAGGACAAAAGCATCATAGGATGAAAACTCCGAAGACAAAAGCATCATAAGGCAAGCCTCACAATGACAAAAGCCCTTTCAGATAAAAGCCCCATAGGACAACAGCCTCATAGGACAAAAGCCTCGTGAGACGAAAACCTCATAGGGTAAAATCCTCATAGGACAAAAGCCTCAAAAGACAATTGCTCCATGGGAAAAAAGCCCCACATTTTTTAACGAAATAGCATATTATGAGCAAAGACTTTATATTGTCAAATTGACTTATTCACTATAGCATTAGTGATTAGTTATTCATCTTCTAGCAACAAAAAAAAAACTTTTTTTTTGTGAGAGTCTATAAATCCTGGAGCTTGCCTTTGGTGTCAGGTAATCCTGAGATATCTATTATAATCTTAAATGACAGGATTGTTTGGGGAAAGGGTTGAACCATAATTTCTGTGCATTGTTCCTATTTTTACAAGGCTGTTTTCAAATATGTGATGAGGTCAATCAAAGCCAAGGGGTCCAAAGACACTCATGATTTAACACCATAGGGTTCTTGTCTGTTTTTCTGATAAGGGTACAAGGATTTTGTCCCACTGAGTTTTTGTTCATGGCACCTTTATTCTGTATGGCTTTTATCCATGGGACTTTTATCCTATGGGGCTTTTGTCCATAGGACTTTTATCCTATGGGGCTTTTGTCTGTATTCTGTTTCTACAAGGGAAAAGTATAATAATTATGTTGGATCTTCCAAAGCTTAACAAAAATCGACAGCAAAAAACTTTTAAAGGGCACCCTTTATCACATATATCCGAGTTTAATTGACCCTTTGAAAGAAAGCTTTTCATATGCTGATTTTCAGCATTTTCTCCTTTTTCTTCTGTTTTCTACCCTGTCACGTGGTACAGAGTTTAGCTGTCTAATGGTTAAACTCTCACTTTTAACTCAAAACTGTATTTTAAAACTTTGTCACAGCCTGTAACCTTTAAAGTGCCTTTCACTACCTAATAGCCTTTGCGACTGGTTTAGGTAAAGATCAGGCTGCACAAAGCATCTGATCTTTTGTTTACACTGTCCACATCATGGAGACATTCTGGGCAAAAGAACGATGCAGATTGTTATCTACATGTATTGTGTCGAATATCTAGACCAAGATGAATAATTTAGTAGTCTAAAGGTTAACCCTTTATTACGCAGTTTCCTCTTTTCATCACCCTTATAAAGAAAGCTTTTGAAAAAATTGCGGGAAAAGGAGAAAATGCTGGTAACCGGCATTTTTTCCTTCTCCCACAATGTTTTTAACTTTTCAAGAAGAAATTTATCATTTGTGCCACATTTGAATTGTCATCTGCAAATGTTTTTAGCTCACCTGAGCACAAAGTGCCCATGGTGAGCTTTTGTGATCGTGCTGTGTCCGGCGTCCGTCGTCAACTTTTACCTTGGATACGCTCTAGAGGGCACATTTTCAGTCCAAAACTCTTGAAAGTTGGTCAGAATGGTAGTCTTGATGATATCTCGGACGAGTTTGAAAATGGGCCATGTCAGGTCAAAATCTAGGTCACTAGGTCAAATCTTAGAAAAACCTTGTGTACGCTCTAGAGGGCACATTTTCAGTCCAAAACTCTTGAAAGTTGGTCAGAATGGTAGTCTTGATGATATCTCGGACGAGTTTGAAAATGGGTCATGTCAGGTCAAAATCTAGGTCACTAGGTCAAATCTTAGAAAAACCTTGTGTACGCTCTAGAGGGCACATTTTCAGTCCAAAACTCTTAAAAGTTGGTCAGAATGGTAGTCTTGATTATATCTCGGACGAGTTCGAAAATGGGTCATGTCAGGTCAAAAACTAGGTCACTAGGGCAAATCTTAGAAAAACCTTGTGTACGCTCTAGAGGCCATATTTTCTGTCCAAAACTCTTGAAAATTGGTCAGAATGTTTGTCTTGATAATATTGCGGACAAGTTCGAAAATGAGTCATGTTGGGTCAAAAACTAGGTCACGAGGGCAAATCTTAGAAAAACCTTGTGTACGCTCTAAAGGCCATATTTTCAGTCCAATGCTCTTGAAAGTTTGGCAGAATGTTTGTCTTGATTACATCTCGGATAAGTTTGAAAATGGGTTATGTCGGATCAAAAACTAGGTCACTAGGTCAAATCTTAGAAAAACCCTGTGTACGCTCTAGAGGCCATATTTTCATTCCAAAACTCTTGAAAATTGGTCAGAATGTTTGTCTTGATGATATCTTGGATAAATTCCAAAATTGGTCATGTCGGGTAAAAAACTAGGTTACTAGGCCAAATCTTAGAAAAACCTTGTGTATGCTCTAGAGGCCATATTTTCAGTCCAAAACTCTTGAAAGTTGGTCAGAATGTTTGTCTTGATAATATCTCAAATGAGTTTGAAAATGGGTTATGAGTCAAAAACTAGGTCACTAGGTCAAATCTTAGAAAAACATTGTGTACGCTCTAGAGGTCACATTCTTCGTCCAGTACTCTTGAAAATTGGTCAGAATGTTTGGCTTCATGATATCTCAGACGAGTTTGAAAATACATGTTGGGTCAAAAACTAGGTCACTAGGCCAAATCTTCGAAAAACCTTGTGTTTGCTCTAGAGGCCACATTTTTAGTCCAGTACTCTTGAAAATTGTTGTGTAGTAAAGGGCTGAAAACTGTTTAATTCTTAAGAAAAAAGCCTTTTTATCATTTTCACAGCGCAGTAGTTAAAACATAGTGTAGATCAAGGATCAAACTGCATGTTCTGTGCAGTCAGACTGCATGTTCTGTGCAGTCTGATCTTAATCTACCCTATCCGCAAAAACTGTTCAGGTTATCTATGGCAATGAAAGAATTTATTCTTTTGTAAATGATGAAAGTATAAATGCATGATATTTTCATCATAATTAATTGTATTTTGGAATGTACTTTGCAATTTATTTTTTTGACAATTTTTCTACCTTATATTGTTTATCTTTCCTGTTGAATAAATATTTTCTTCTTTACACGTGGATTTTTGTTATCATAACCCTCAGCTATGAAGTAGAGAGGGGTATACTGGTTTCACTAAGTCTGTCCGTCTGTCTGTCAATCCGTCCGTCTGTTTTGCTTTTGTTTCTGTGCTCTAACTCAAAAGCCGTTTGACCTAGGACCCTAAACTTTATAAAGTGTTGCTCATGACCTAGGAGGTCACATATTGTTTTCAGGTTACCTGGGTCAAAGGTCAAGTTACAGGTGAACTTCGTTTGAAAATTGTTTCCATGCTTTAAACTCAATAGCTGAGACCTAGGACTCTGAAATTTTATACAAGTGTTGCTCATGACCCAATGAGGTGCCCTATTGTTTTGGGGTCAAATGGGTCAAAGGTCAAGGTCACAGGTAAACTTTGTTTGAAAATCCTTTCCATGCTCTAACTCATAGCTGTTTGACCTATGACCCTGAAACTCTGTACAAGTACTGTTTATGACCCAAGGAGGTGCTCTATTGTTTTTTCGTCACATGGGTTAAAGGTCAAGGTCACTAGTGATCTTTGTTTTGAAAGTCATATCCGCTCTTTGATTATGCTGCTTCAGTGACAAGATGCTGGAGGGGGAGGGGGTATTTTTCTGCTTTGTGACAGTTCTGATGGATATCAGGTGAGAAGCATGAGTTAAGCAGGGAAAGAGAAGGTGTGCATTTGTTTACAGGAACCAGTACAAGCCAGTAATTCTCTAACCCTTTACCAAGCAGCCGCCAGTATAAACTTTAAGGGTGCCTTTCACTGAAAAAGTTGCCATAAAATCAGGGTCCATGTTTACCAACCATTCTTAAGAATGTTCACAGTCTTATTCTCTAGAATTTTCTAAATTTGAAAGTAACACAACTTCTGATTGGCTAAACCATTCGGTTTAGCCAATCAAAAATTGTGTCATTTTATGATTAGAAAATCTTGGAGAGTAAGACTAAGAATTTTCTTAATAAGAATGGGTGGTGAATACAGAACCGGACTGCACAAAACATGCAGTCTGATCTTTGATCTTTACTGTTTGCTTTGCCAAAATACTGAAGACCAAAGCAAGCGAAAAATTTGCAATTATCTTGGTCTTGTCCTAGAATAAAAATCTCCATCGGATTTATGTGCTGCTGTAAGGATTTAAGACCTTCAGAAGGAAGGGCTCTCGAAAACATGGGAAAACGGGACAATGCTAATTATTATTCTAATCTTTGATCTACACAGTCTGCTTTGCCTAAACACTGCAGACAAAAGCAAGCCAAAATTTTGCAATTATCTCTTGAGTTTTATCCCACAATGAAAATGTCCATCGTCGCTGTAATGGCTAACAATCCTGAGAAAGAAGGGCTTTCGAAAACATGGGAAAAAGGGTAAGATGCAAATAATTAGGATTTTCTCCTTTTCCCATAATGTTTTCAATCCTATCAAAAGATAAATCCTATAATATGAGCCATATTTAACTTGTTGTCTGGAAATGCTGTTTCTTTATACTTGTACGGTCTCTCTGTGCCAAATATGCAGTCACAAAAAGGGCTTGTTCCTTGGGGGTTGTGGGTTTGAATCCTCATTGTAGCAAATTTCTTTTCATAGATTGATGATAGGCTTGGAAAGAATATTAATTACTCTTTACTATACAATCTCCAGTTTTAACAATCCTTGGAAATTAAACATTTGAAAACATGGTGGGAAAAGGAGAAAATGCTGATCACCAGCATTTTCTCCTTTTCCCACAATGTTTACTACTCCTTCATCGCCAAATCTAATAATTCTAGCCACATTTAGTGGTAAGATACGGGACTAACCTGGACACCCCAAGTTCGAGCCGCTGTGGATCCACTGAACTTTTCATGAGAGTGTCATTGGGCAAGACAGAGAGCTTTAGCCTAGCACTGGCGAGACCAAGAAAAAACATGAATATGTAAGCAGTCGCTTTGATATGACTGAAATAATGTTGAAAGCGGTGTAAAACACTATTCATTCATTTATTCAATCGTTTTCTGATGTCGTCTAAAAATGCTTTGACATTGGAGGCCTTGTAATTTTTTTTTTTTTCGTTTGGTAACAACTTAAGTGAAATTCTAATTACCGTAATTCGCCAATGTACTGTATAAGTGGAAATTTTTGCGACGTGGAAATTTCACCTATTTCGCGAATTTGACAAATTTGCAAACTTTCGTGTTCGCATACTTTACCACAAGTATACCAACAAATAACGAGTGTCATGATTTCGCAGACAATTCCGTACGCAGAATGTCCGTAATCGGTAATTTGCAAATTTTTCGACACGTATACAGTATTCGGACAGAAAAAAAGGAAATGCCATGCTCTGTGTAAAAGGGAGTTTAATACATCTGCATAAAGTTTAAACCCAGGTCAGCCTGCGCAAACTGTGCAGGTTGACCTTGGCTAAAACTATTCTGCTTTCAGTCAGTTTTCTGCATGCTCGAGGACCAGTCTACCTCATGGCTCAGTCGATTGTTGGATGAAATGGGTTTTATGGATCCATAATCAGATGATGACTAGCCCCCTTTTTCCAGAGCAAAGCTAAAATACATGAGCCATGCTCTGGCAAAAGGGGGCTTAATGCATCTCCTTGATGCATGAAACCAAGCAAGTCATCACAGTTATGAATCCATAATATCGAGTTTGTCTAACAACCGAATGAATCGTGAGGTACACCGGTCATTTGACATGCAGAAAATTGACTGATAGCAAAAAGTTTCGGCCCAGGTCAGCCTGCGCGGACTGCGCAGGCTGACCTGGGTCGATGCTTTTTGCAAATGCATTAAGCCTCCTTTTCAAAGAGCAGGGCTCACATATAATTGTAGATCATGGTTTCAGAATCGAGAAGCGTGTTATGATGAGTAAGATACCCAAAATGCACATTCTTTTGTAGTCTGGTCATCATCTACACCGTCAGCAAAAAGCTATTGCTGTCATAATTGTAAGAACACCAAGGGCGGTAACGCAGTTGGTAGTGCAAAGGACTTGAGATCAGTTGGTCGCCGCTTCGATCCCCGGCCTAGTCATTTTTTTTTTCCGAGGATTGATTATCTAGGCATTGCGACAGGATTCATTCCTCTCTCTGCTGATCGTTGTTTCGGTGATTGCGTGGAATAGCAACGAGTGGCTTGGGAAGAATATTGTGAAAATTACTAGTAGAAGAAACTCCGGGAAAGCATGGATAGGTGCACCGGCCTCCGTGATATATCTGAAATAATGTTGGTAACGGTACCACCACCAGTACATACATACAAACAAACAAACAAGCAATGGAATAAACTGTTTGCAAGTGAATTGTGTATTAATGTAACATGACAGAGCTTAAGTCAGAATAGCTTAGTTACATAGGTATGATTATGAGATATGTTCTATGAAAAGGGGGCTTAATGCATCTGGAAAAAGTATCGACCCATGTAAGCCTGCGCAGTCTGACATGGATCGAAACTATTTGCTGTATATTGTTTCTGCATGTCTGAGGACCATTCTACCTCTGGATTCACCAGCTTGTTGGATTACGTGGATATCATGGACCCATAATTATGGGATGACTTGCATGGTATAATACATCACGGAGATACATTAAGCCCCCTTGTTCAAGACCATGGTTCATTTGTTACGTATATGTACAACGGGAACATAGCTCAGGTGAAAATGTCCATGTAACACTTGTTATGATTGGTCGACTGAATCTGACGTTTGTTGTCCAGGGTGATTTAATCTCCCCTCTGGGAAACACCTGCAGATACCACGCGTTAGTCGACACACACCATTGTTACGTCTTCTACAAGGTCCGCGTGGATGCCAAATATTCCTAAAAGGCCCTTTCTGGACACAACTCCCTCTCCGTGTTTTCCTGCAGAACCGATCGGAAGTGACGTCATTGATGATTAGAAGTAGGGTTACGGTCATTATCAGAATGATCGTCCAACGATTCATCGTGTGTCAGGCTGTAAATAGAAGTATAAAAGATCATCAGTTTTTAAACCCTTTATTAAACGATTCCATCTAGTATCGGCTCTTAGAAAGAAGGCTGCAGAAAACATTGTAGGATAAGGAGAAAATGCTGGTAACCAGCATTTTCTCCTTTCCAACCATGTTTTCTGCTATTTCAAAGCCCAGTCTTATGATTTCAGCTACATAAATTTGAATCATTACCTGAAAAGCTTTCGATTTGGACGACTCCGATTCATTTGCCTTGAAGTAAAGTGCTAATTATTGACTGATTGTCTGGTGTTTAACGCCGTTTTCAACATTATTTCAGATATATAGAGACGGCAAATACACCTATCCATGCTTTTCTGGAGTTTCTGTTTCGCAATGTTCTACCAGAGCCACTGGCTGCATTCCTACATGACTACTGTCAAAAAACAATGATAACCGTTGACAGAGGGGTGAATCCTGTCGCAATAATTATTATCAAACCTCCGAAAGATATTGGCTGAGCTGGGGATTCGAACCAATGACCTCCTGTTCTCAAGTCCTGTAGACTACCGACTGCGCTGCTGGGGGCTCAGTGCTAGAGTTAAGGTACATGTTTACATTATTGAAAATGACGTTACAGATTTTTTTTTTAATTCGGGTACATCACGAAGGGCAAACGATTGTATAACATCTGTTGACGAGAAGTACAATGTGGCTAAGAGATTAGTTCTGTCTTTAAAATGATGACAAACAATGTGGGAAAAGTAGAAAATGCTAGTTACAAGTATTTTTCCTTTTCCCCTCAATTTTTCCCAAAATATTTCTTGTTCAAGGCCCAGTTGCGGCAGTAGAGTAAATAATATGAGTGTTAAAAAGCATTTAAACTTAATTCATACCGGTCAAAAGTATGGAAATTATTGTGAAGATGATCACCTGTCATTGTATGGTTAGTGCAAGTGTAAGTAGTTGGTCATTATCTCCCGCTAGATGGCATTCTACAGATACACATCTATCTAATTTGGGCATTATGGGTACAGAACCGGACTACTTTTCAAAACGACAGCCGTTACTTTCAAATTCAAAATAAACGTTTACTCAATAAAACGCTACCTGGTGCGATTCATTTAGCTATGATCAGCTAGCATGTAACCTAGGTACCGGCCATTTATTAAAACAGCCCCTACAGGCTTGGGTATTAGTTTCGGTTAAAGCCCTACTTTCCCCCTAGTATATGGGGTCGGTGATGCGTCATAGCAGACAGGTCGAATCTTCGAAGAATATGACATGCGCAGACAACGAGTAGTTGGGAGAAAAATAGGTAAAGATTTGACAAGTCGCTCTATCTTTGGTTTAATTTTTACCTGGTATTAAAATTCATTCCACTAACACTTTAAAAACCGATCGTGAAAAAACAGATTATCATTTTCGCAGGAATTTTTATGA
This sequence comes from Hippopus hippopus, assembly GCA_946811185.2. Lineage (NCBI taxonomy): Eukaryota > Metazoa > Mollusca > Bivalvia > Cardiida > Cardiidae > Hippopus > Hippopus hippopus. Next base: position 31,419,479 of record OX328113.1, read on the forward strand.
TTTTAAATGGTATAATAAATTATGAATTTCTATGTATATTATTACACGCATTTTGTTTTATTTTACTATTACGGTATTGAAAAAGAGGCTCCTGTGTTTCTAACAAACTTCGTCCTAATATATCTGAGCAATGCTCTGGCAAAAAGGGGCTTAATCCATCTTCGTAGTGCATCATACCAAGGAAACCATCACGTAATCATGGATCTATAAAATCCATTTTGTCTAACAACCGACCAAATCATGAGGTACACTAGTCCTAGGATATACAGAAAATTGATTATCAGCCAAAAGTTTCGGCCCAGGTCAGCCTGCACAGACTGTGCAGGCTAACCTGGATCGATACTTTTCGCAGATGCATTAAGCCCCCTTTTCACAGAGCATGACTCATATATATAAGCCATGCTCTGGCAAAATAGGGGCTTATTGCATCTTCGTGATCATCATATTGTTTTATTATACTGCAAAGAAATTTCTCGTGATCTGATTGGATAATATGCCCCGAACATAATCATGTACACTGGCAAAACCCATGTAAAAGCAGTTTCCCTTTCGGAAGCCCCGTATACATGACTACACTTTCAACACGACATCCAAAATGGCGGCGTCGATCAAGATTAACATCAAGATTATGCACCAAACTGCACGTTTTTCCAAAGTTTCAGTGACGCCAGTTCCCAGTGACGTCATTTTTCATTGAATTGGGGCACTCAGAAGGGAAATTCTACTTCGTCAGCGTACTCAAGTTTCGAAACAAAAAAAAACAAGTAAATTTCGCTTAACACACGTTGGAATGGTAAAACTTTGCAGTATAATAAATTCGTTGTACGGTCAGGTGGAAGGGGACTTGGAAACTTGTTCACGGCTGTTGTGAATCCACAGCCGTGAACAAGTTTCCAAGTCCCCTGCCACCTGACCGTACAACTAATAATGTAAATAGGATATACATGTAACCTGTTTTCATTATCACTTTCACTCTATATATACAGAGTATTCTAGAAACATAAAGAACATTCATTGGTTTTTCCATTGTGGTTATTTTTAGAAACAGGTTGTTAGTGCACAAGTTGTTTACTAATCCATGTTGTCATCTTTCTAGAAAAGACTAATCTAGAATTTTCCAAACTGATATAAATAGGAGTGACTTACTTGGTGGATTTGGATTTTGAAGTTAGATTTGTGGCTTTGAGGATACAGAATTAGTGAAAAGTGTTGGATTTAACTTGGGATATAGATCTGAAAGTTGGAATTATTTAATTTTTAAACAGGTAGCTCATATCTATTTGTAAGTTAAAACTATTGTTACTTTAGGTTTTAGGAACCAGAAATTCCATACTTTTTGTAGTCTAAACATAATTCTTAATTTTGAAGGACTTATTCTATTTCTTGTTCTAAGATTAAAAATTGTCAAAATTTCATTCAAACATAACTCTTATTGTACTCTTTTGTTTTTATTCATTAATAAATATTGTTAATTGTTAAAGGCTTGTTGCTGGTTTTCTTTCTCGTTACGTTTGTCTCGTAACAATATAATTGTGGATCTATAAAGCAATTTTCTCTAAAAACAGATTTATTGTTGAGTAGAATGGTCCTTTGACACGCAAAAAATTGACCAGAAGCGGAAAGTCACAGGTGGGGAATCTCCTAATCGGACAGTGTAGATCCAAGATCAGACTGCAAAGAACGCTCTACCACCTGAGATATGCGGGTTAGAAGTAGGAAACAAATGTTTATTTCATGCTTTCCGGTAGGTTATCGAGAAATATCGGTGAAATATTTTTCGATATTTCATGTTGGTTACGACCAGTGAAAATACCGATTTTTATATTCTAACTCTTCAATTGAAGGCGGAAACAGTTGTTCCCGCGCACTAGTTACCCAGGTAAAATCATAGGGGTCCGTAGTTTGACTCCTGTCACCCATAGACTAAAACAAGGGATTTAACTGTATGCAGCCCGTTACTCGCCCTCGGTTACAAAAAAACAACGTATCTTTTCTACCCATCAGTTATTCTCCTAATTTTTTCTACAGCTGAGAGCTAAAACATTTTTCTACCAGAATAACACAACTGTTTGTCAGTGGCTAATGCAGTCTGGCTGATACATTCGCTCGAACTTGTAAACTCGCTCAAAAATCTTCGCCATTGACACGGGTTCGTACATTCGATACTGACGTTCGCGCATATAAACCAATGAAATTTCTCGTTCCAAACAGTGTCACCGTACTGTCATGTGACAAAAAGGTGTGAGCAACTGTACGAAATTTCATTGGTTGAATGCACGACTGTTAGTACATATCAACCGATGAAATTTCTCGTTCCAAACAATGTCACATGACAGAAGATGGCTGCAGTTGTTCGAAATAAGAACGTGGATCACAAATTCAACGAATTCTGAGGCGTTTCGCCGTTATTGAAGATAAAGACTAGGTCAGTAGTATTTTTAAACATGTTTAAAGGATGGGTGCTGCTAATGCTGCGTTTCACTGGATCTAAAGTGCATTTTATATCTTGAAAACGGATGTACGAACCCGTGTCAATAGTGCAGATTTTTGAGCGAGTTTACAAGTTCAAGCGAATGTATCAGCCAGACTGCATTAGCCACTGACAAACAGTTGTGTTTTTCTGGTAGAAAAATGTTTTAGCTCTCAGCTGTAGAAAAAAATAGGAGAATAACTGAATGGGTAGAAAAGATACGTTGTTTTTTGTAACCGGGGGCGAGTAACGGACTGCATACAGTTAAATCCCTTGTTTATAATACATAGTCTATGGGTGCCAGGAATCAAACTACGGACCCCTATGGGTAAAATGCGCGTGGCTCACAACTAGATGAAAATATGACGTAATTTACCTTACATTTCTCGCGCTTGACGTAATATTGTAATGCGTGCTATGCCGACGGAGATACGTCACGGGAAATAACCGAAAAGAACTGTACTGAATTTTGATTAAGTTCCTCCCAGAAAGGGTTAAAAGCATGAAATAAATAGAATATTTTTTTTTTTACGCTGAAAAATCGAAATTTATTTCACCTCGTGAACATCATCGGTAATATTTTCATTCGTGGCTGCGCCACTCTTGAAAATATTACCGATGATGTACACTCGATGAAATAAATTTCGATCTTTCACCGTAAAAAACAAATATCCTCTATTTATTTCGCTGAAAGATCGAAATCTATTTCATCGAGTGAACATCATCGGTAATATTTTCACCAGTGGCTCACCTCTTTATATCATGCTTTTCGGTAGTTTATAGAGAAAAAAATGTTGGGTTAGGGTGTGGTGTTTCATGGTGACGACCAGTGAAAAATACCGATTTCTTATTTCATGCTTTTCAGTAGTTTATCGAGATATAATAGTGGAATATAGTTTGATATTTCATGGTTACGACCAGTGAAAAAATATTGATTGCGTATTTTCTAACTCTTTAATTAAAATGTGGAAACTGTAGTTCCCGCGCACTAGTTACTTAGTTAAACAGCGCGTGCTATTCAACCAGAGGGAAATAAGACGAAATTTACGCACATTTACCCTACATTTCTCGTGCTTTATGTAATATTGTAATGCATTCTTATGTAAATGGGGCACGCCAAGGGAAAGGGATCTCACCACTGATCATTGCTTCGACAAAGGTAATGTGGGGAAGCAGCCAGTGGCTTGGGAAGAATATTGTGCGGAGTACTGGTAACAAATACATCAGGAAAGCATGGATAGGTACACTGGCCGCCGCGATATAACTGAAACAGTGTTGAAAACGACGTGTTACACTATACAATCACTTATACCGATAAAGAGGGCGAAATTTATCTAAAACAGAAAGTGTCTGTGGTACGAGGAACAAGGACCACTCGTCATAACTCGGCAAATTTCGTTGTGCAAGCTCCGCCAGGGCCATTAAAACTTGGCATTGTTCGTTATTTTTTTTTAAAGAAAAGATTAACAATTTACCAAAAGACCCGGTGCTATAACGACCTTGAGAAAGAAGCCTTTAAAAAAATTATGGGTAGAGGAAAAAGTTCTGGAAGCCAGCATTTTCTCCTTTTCCCACACTGTTTTATAACCCTTCAAACATATCTAAATCACCGTTTTGGCAACATCAAATTTGTAGTCTGCAATTGCTTTTGGACAAGTCTAGATATTTTTCCGTTTAGAAAGGCAGAGATAAGACAAACATAGCTTCTTTGCAACCTCCTACGGATGTAGTTCAAATCGGGTAGCAGTCAAATAAGTTTACAGAAACGATAAACACTTGGCCGGCTTCTGATTCTCTGAGGAAACATCAACATTTAGAATCCTGCGGCAAGTAGTTGATGAGACAGATGGGGGAAAAGGAAAAAATTGCTTACTTCCAGAACTTTCTCTCTCTCTCTCTCTCTCTCTCCATCTCTCTCTCATAATCTCTTAATCTATCTCAATCTACTTTTTCTGGCATCTTTCTTTCTATCAAATCTGTTTCATATGGTGCTTGCTTGTAATCAGTACGTTAGATGATCGAATCAGAATTTTGGGGAAATAATGTTTACCTTTGACCAAAGAAACCAGACAATCCCATCTTTTAAATGACCACAAGATCGTGTATAAGTACGATCCGTGGCTATCTCAAGGGACAAGACATTTGAAAACACTGGGGGTAGGGGGGAGACAATGTTCTCACTTTCTCTCTCTTTCATAATCTCTTAACCCTTTACCACACAATCCCTACTTTTAACGCCCCTACGAAAGAAGCCTTTTAAAAACATTGTGGGAAAAGGAGAAAATGCTGGTATTTTCTCCTTTTCCCACAATGTTTTCTATCCTTCCCAAAACAAATTTCAATCTTTCATTTGCATTTTTTTTTTTTTTGTCGTCTGCAACTGCTTTCAATTTGGACTAGTTGTAAACTTTGTCGTCTGGTAAAGGGTTAATCTATCTCAATCTCCTTTTTCTGCAGTCTTTCTACATATCCAAAGACAATGTCTCTCATTTGAGCAATCTTCGACTCGTCGTCTGCAAACATCTCTCATCCTGGTTATCTGCATTTTTGTCGTTTTGTAGAGACTTTAAAATCTTCGAATAAAACGCTATTAGGCTACAGGCACCTTACTTTGATTTAAATTTTACTTTTCCTATTTGAATGCTTCTTTCTCCGTTACAAATGAAAAACTACCACGAAATAAACAAAAGAAATACCTGAATTTGAAACAACAGAACTCCAAACTACAGTAAAATCCGAGTCTAAAGTCACGTTCTTCACACTCTGTATGTATCACGCCGACTGTTAGCAAACCCCAGACTGACGACGTATATGAATCACATGTTCAGGAACTCTTTCCTCCCAGGCTGCTATGCTCGACTTAATGACCTTTTACGGCCAGTGTAGATCAAGATCAGACTGCACAGAACGTGCAGTCTGATCTTGGATCTACACTATCCGATAAGGAAATTTTTTTCTCCAAAATTAAGTTTGAAATGGCATCATTCGGGTTTTTAACGTCGGCTTGAAAGTTTCATTAAGAGGTTAAAAGTTAGACCTTCTCCTTTACATCATACGCACAGAACACTCTTGAAAGCACATCTGGCCGTGGTGGGAAACATTAGAAAAAGCCCAGATCTACGAGTATATTTTTAGTTATTTCGTCACCTGATTCAAAATATCATTCCTGTTGAATCATAAATCCTTTCATCAACCCAGTTTGTCCGAAATCTACTAACCTAACTACAGTTAGGGGAGTTTTACCATATACCAAACATTTCGGACATTTTAAGACATCGATTACGAATGCTTTCGAAAACATTATGGGGAAAGAAGAAAATGCTGGTAACCAGTTTTTGTTTTTTCTTCTTTTCCCACAATTTTTTCCAATCCTTCTTACACAAACCCTATCAAAATAACCATTTATTATTTGTCATCTGCAAATTCTTTCAATATGGATGAGTGGTGTGTTAAAGCCTTAAAAGGCTTGCAACAAGCGAAAAGGGGCATTCGGACATTTGCGTAAAGTGTCGAGTCGGGTCAGCCTGTGCAGTCTGCGCAGGCTGATCCGAGACGGCACTTTAGGACTACATTAGATTTTGTTCTTTAGTAGACTTGCGCAAAACAGAAAATTGCATAAAAATGAAAGTTTCGTTTCGGATTAGCCAGCGCGGACTGCGCAGGCTGATCCGACATGACATTTACGCAAATGTCCGAATTCCCCTTTTCGCGTGTTGCAGGCCATATGATATTCAGTGAGAAAACATTCATTCCTATCTTACAGCTTAACATTTTTGTGGGAAAGCGAATAAACTCGATTAACAGTAGCAACTCATTTATATCGGTCTCATAAATGGATTCGAAAACAGGGCCTGCAGAGGTCCGCAAAATAAACATGTTTAATATTTTACAAGTTCTATAAAAGTTCTATTTATTCATTCGAGACTTATACCAAAAAGTAGGTCAAGAACCAGCTCAAATTACAACTACGCCGAAAAAAATAGTCCCGATAGAAATGAAACAATGACGTTTTATGCTGTAATTTATCTGTGCACTTGAGATAAGTGATTCAGCGCAGGACTGATAAGCGTTTTTCAAAAACTGTATTTTAATCCTTTCAGAGCTAAAGGCAAAAACACAAACCTTTTCGGACGGCATAGATCAAGATCAGACTGCACAGAACGTGCAGTCTGATCTTGGATCTATACCGTCCGCTCGCTTAGTCAAGCATATAAGTTAAAAAAATCTTTCTGAGTTTCAGTGGATTGTATTTTCACCCGAGGAAAGGGGTTTGGTTTATACGTATATTTGGCGCTAAAAGAGTTAACCTTTTACGAAACAATCCCAGATTTTGACGACCCCGAGGTTGAAGCCTTTTGAAAAAAATCACGTGAAAAGGACAAAATGCTGGTAACCAGCATTTTCTCATTTTCCCACAAAGTTTTCTACATTTTCATAGAAAAATGCATTAAATTGAGGCATTCTTTACAGGCCGAGTGGCGGCGCGAAATAAACAATGTGCGTGTTATTTTCATTTAAATTCAAATCATACCCTTTAAAAAGTATGGAAATTATTGTGAAAATGACAATCTGTTATTGTACGGTCTGTTAAAGGATTAGTCACTGGCAGAAAAGTGAGGTTTGAAACTATATGTAGGTTGAACGTTGCCAGGTCGCTCTACCTTTTATTTACTTTTTAACGGGTTTTAAAATTTCATTTTAGACTCGTTCAACTTGAAAAAATATGCAAACGACCAATTAAATGTAGCTACAATGATAGGTACATGTATTTGTCGTCGATAGGATAGATAACAATGTGGAAAAATGAGAAAATGCTGATGACCAGGATTTTTCCCATTTCCAGTGTTTTCAAAAATCTTGTTCCTCGGAGTCGTTGAAATGCAGGCTTGTGCAGTACAGAGTTAAATTATCGTCTCATGATACAAATTTGAGACAGACAACTCTGAAAAGATAAATAATCGGGAAAATTTAAAGTTTAATATAACTGGCTTGCAACACGCGAAAAGGAACACTCGGACATTTGCGTAATGTGTCGTCTCGGATCAGCCTGCGCAGTCCGCGCAGGCTAATCCGAGACGGCACTTTACGACTACATTAGATTTTGTGCTACACAAGACTTGCGCAAAACAGATAATTACATAAAAACGGAAAGTGCCGTCTGGGATTAGCCTGCACGGACTGCGCAGGCTGATCCGAGGCGACACTTTACGCAAATGTCCGAGTGTTCCTACATGACGGCACTTTACGACTACATTAAATTTTGTGCTACAGAAGACTTGCGCAAAACAGATAATTACATAAAAACGGAAAGTGCCGCGGATTGTGCAGGCTGATCCGAGACGACACTTTACGCAAATGTCCGAATGCCCCTTTTAGCGTGTTGCAAGCCATATTTGAGCTAAGATCTGGAAAAAAAGGGCTTAATGCATCTCCGTGATGCATTATGCAAAGCAAGTCATCACATGATTTGGTATATGGATCAGTAAAATATGTTAGGCAGACGTGGGACGATAGTTCTTGCACACGCACTAAGGTAGTAGACCCGTAACGCTACTTGTGCAACATGGAATAAAATTTCTTGTTAGTTGATAAACAAGGATTTATACAGATATAATACTTTTGCACATTTTTAACCGATCAAAAATTCCTTTGATATCTATCTTGAAATTATTTGTTGATACTTTTGTTAGTTTCCTGAAAAGGGAGGTAATTATTATCTCCCTTTGTAATGAGAAAATAGTGGTTTTAGATTTCTAAATTATAATTCTAAGAAGGAAAAAAAGGAAAAAGTGTCTCGGTTAAAGAAGTACAATAATACTCATTTTTAATCATAGCAAATTTTGTAGGACAATATTATAGAGGAAATAGTTGTTTTCCAATACGGGTCTACTACCTTAAGCTCCCTTTCCAGAGACAAGGCTCATATTCATATGAGCCATGCTCTATGAAAAGGGGCTTAATGTGTTTGAGAAAAGTATCGACCCAGGTCAGCCTGCACAGTCCGCGCAGGCTGACCTGGGCCGAAACTTTTGACATTCTGTGAATTTTCTGCATGTCAAAGGACCACTGTTCTACATGATTCAGTGGGTTGTTGTAAAAAAAAAAAAGATTTTAGGGATGTAGAATGCTGTGATGACTTGTTTGGTATCATGCATCACAGAGATGCATTAAGCCCCCTTTTGCCAGAACATGGCCCATATGAGTATGACTGTGAAATAGAGAATTTTTTTTTCTGTGAAAGATCGCAATTTGTTTCATCGAGTGAACATCATCGGTAATACTTTCACGAGTGGCGCAGATAAAAAAATAAATATTCTATTTATTTCATGCTTCTAATCACTTTTTTGTTGGGAGCACAGGGAGCTCTCGGAATTAGGTGCGTATCAGTGAGTTTATCAATTGATAAATTTACTGTTCGAAACGATAAAATTATCAAACCATAATACAATATGCACCACAATTGGGTAAAAAAGGGGGTAGGTGCTGGCGTGGGTACTTTTCATTATTTGACTTCATACTGGACCACGAAAGAGTGTCAATATTCATATTGCAGTGCCTCTTACGTATCGAGCTCGGTAGCACAATCGGTGGCCTACAAGACTGGATACTACAGGATCTCTGGTTTGAATCCCCAGCTCGGCCAATTTCTGTCCAAGGATTGACGATAAAACAGAAAATCAATATTCAAATTACCTCTTATGTGTCAAGCCTAGTAGGGCGCAATCGGTAGCGTAAGGAATTTGAGAACAGGTAGTCACTGGTTCGAATCCCCAGCTCGGCCAATTTCTTCCTGAGGAGTGATGATAGTCATCGGGACAGGATTCATTCCTCTCTTACCGCTGATCATAGTTTCGACGATGGTTATGTCGGAAAGCAGCCAGTGTCTTGGAAAGGATATAGATATCAAAGCACTGGTCAAAGAAACTCCAGGAAAGCATGGATTGTTGCACTAGCCGCCGCGATATAACTGAAATAATATTGAAAACGACGTTTAAGACCAAACAAAAAAAACCTCCTACACTGTCTATCTTTTGCAATATTTATTTTTAGAAGGTCAATTACTTTTTCCGCTAGCACTTTGAATTATTTGAAGAAAAAAAAATATCATCACTTGATTACACAGAAACACTCGAGATTAAAGTGGGTTGCTGGAACACTTTAAACTTGACCGCTATAATCTTCCTCTCAATATTTGTACATAGCGTTGAGTAAGGATTTGACCGCTTATGCTGACAGTGTAGATTAAGATCAGTCTGCACACAACGTACAGTCTGATCTTGGATCTATACTGTCAGCTTTTTGGCTAGATATTTCGCTCACTAAAACAGCTTTGAAATTACAAAATCTGTAACGTAAGTTCTGACTTCGGAATGTATATTTTGATTATGTAACACTAGAAGGGTTTAAACCAATCTTTGCCCAGGCTGTTTTATTACTGTCAAAATGAAGCAAAAAAAGGATGTGAATTGGATAAACAATTTGATTGTCCAGGGACAAAAAGGAAAATCATTTATTTCGGAATACAATGTCGAAATGATAATTGACAGAATGACGAATTGCGTGTTATAACCTAATAGCTCCTTTCTCACAACGTTCTTCAGAGCTTTGAACTGCAGAAGCGTAAATATTAAGGCCCAAAAGGAAGTATAGTGTTATAAAAAAAAGTAAAACGTAGATCAAACTTGACTCATAGGACCCTATGCGAAACTAGAACGCGAAATAATCAAAGCACTGATAGTACTGAGAAACAGAGTTTGGCACTTGTAGTATCGTATCGATCAAACTTGGCTTATGAATGGGACATTATTCGATACTCGGACGAGATAATGAAAGCACTGAAAGGACTGAGAAATAGACTGACAGTTCTAGTCTTTTATAGATCAAACTTGACTTATATGACCCAATGTGAAACTCTAACGAGATAATCAGAGCACCGACAGTACTGTACTGAGAAACAGAGTTTGGCAGTTTTAGTATTGTATTTAACGCTTTTAAATAAGACAAAATTCTTGACTCGACCAAATTAAAATTATGTGCAGACAACACAGTAAATGTAGCTTAAACTATGATTTCTTTCTTTGATATATTAGTAAACATTGCGTGAAAAGGAGAAGATGCTGGTTACCAGCGTTTTCTTCTTTTCCTATAATGTTTTCAATGGCATTCTTTCTAAAGGGTTGTCAAAAACTCGGGACTGTTTGGTAAAAGGTTAACATAACAACTATAGTTAACTGTTTACCACATGACAAAATTTTTAACTGGTCATTTTTACAGGATTTAAATGTTTATCAAAAGATGGGATATATCTTTCGTAAAGAAAGAAAATATTGCGAAAAAAAGGAGAAACTGGTGGTTCTATAAGATTTGGGGCCTTTCGGCAAAGGGTAGAAGAAAGGGTTAGCAATTTTTGGACAATCGGGCATACATAGAGTTCTTCTGTGGTGATTGAACATAACATTTCTATCTAATACTAGTGGCATTTCGATTGAACAGTTTAATCAAAACACTAAAATTACTGAAAAACAAAGTTTACCAAAAGTCTTGTATTTAATATAACAATTACAATAACTGTTGAATAAGTGGGAAAATGTTAAGTTCAATTTCATCATGGCGCAATGTGAAATCGGTGAAGACACATAATATTCCTATCTAAACATAGAGGTATTTCGATCTGGAGGTTATTATCAAAGCACTGAAATAAATGGGAATCAGGTTCGACGATTCTAGCCTTGAATTTAATGTAACGAATACAGTTAACGACTACTAAATGGACTGAAATACTTGAAAGTTCTACTTTGTTAATACGCCATTTGACCTCAGTGATGGAATATTACATTTTTATCAAAAAAAAGTATATGGAAATGCGCATCGTAAGGAGAGTTTCATGACTGGACATGTAAAAGCTCACCTTGCGTTTCGTTCGTAGCGTTAATTCAATCCAATAAAGTTATAACTATTTATGTCCATAAAGTAGAATTCTCCTCCTATATTTGTCTGAAAAAGCGAAAGTCCTTGTTGAAAGCAATTACTCCACTTACATCGATAATTTCTTTGCCATTGAAATATATATTCTCTTTTTTCCAACAACTTGTTTATCCTGTTAGATCTACGGAAACTCGCTCTTGAATATGCGGTGCCAAGATACGAGCCATGCTTTGTGAAAAGGGAGTTTGATGCATCTGCAAAAAGTACTGACCAGGTTAGAATACGCAGTCCTCGTAAGCTGACCTGGGTCGAAACATTTTGCTTTAGTACATTTTCTGCATGTCCAAGGACCATTCTACCTTATGATACAGCCGGCTGTTAGATAACATGAATTCTATGGATCCATAATTATGTGAAGACTTAACTGGTATACTGCATCACGGAGATGCATTAAACCTCCTTTTGCCAGGGCATGGCTCATATAGTCTTGTAGTGACCATTTGTCCTAAGTATGGTTTCTTCAAATCAATAATTTCTGGAATAAATTTGCAGCAAACAACGTTGTAAATATTCTAAGCAATGTGGTTAAATACCAAAAATAAAACATGTTTTCTGTAAAATGCAGAAAGTCATTTGCCAGAGATGATACTGCGTTTCCTAAAATATTCCACTTTTCGCTACAGAAGCCTGTGACGTCATAGCCAGTCGGCGAGAGGATGTCAGGTAGGACTTTAAATCATCGGTTACTTCCATAGAATAGCGCAAGTTCTTAACCGTCGGATAGGGGTTCAGATTACTGGCTCCGTAACGTTTAATACTCGGATATCCTTTGGTCTTCTTCGTGGGATTTGTGACAGAAATGAACAAAAGCCTGTCATTAAATTCAACGGTGTCCCCTTCGTATTTCAAAATGCCTTCTGACAATTCCCGAACGCCTGAACGCACTTCGAAATCGCTGAGGATTTCCATTTGTGGCGGGAACTTTGACTGTAGCATTGAGTACCATTTCTTTTTTGAAATAACGATCGGCAGACACTCGATTTCCCATTGGACGTTGAAGTCACATGACTGCAAATCTTTGATGATGTCAGTATAGGGGATTTCATTGTCCTCAATTCTTTTTTTAGCATCACGGAATACCGGTAACGTATTAATACTGCTCGGTCGATGTACAATCAACATTTTACCACCTGGCTTTAAACAGTTCATTAAATTAGAATACAGTTCGATGGGATTCTCGAAATATCGTAGAGAGTCTTTAAGTATAAATTTATTGAAGGTTTGTCTGTTTTCTGGTTTTTCCTTCACCTGTAACCGGAAGAATTCCTCGGCCCCTGTATGTGCTACCCGTACAGGTAACATTTTATTGGTGTCTGTTTCCACATAGCTATAGTGACCTGGGATCACTGTTAGCATTGGCTCGAGCAGGCAAAACCTGAAAATAGACAGTGGTACAAGACGACAACTTAATCATTTAATTATCTATGTATTATCATCATCATTATTATTATTATTAACAGTGTGTGCAGAAAACTAAGTAAATGGGCTTAAAGGTTCGGATTTTTCTTTGAAGGAGTAGGAACATTGTGAAGAAAGGAGGAATGTCTTTTAATGCCTTTGTACTGCATTATACCAAGCAAGTGTTGCGTTATAGATCCATTTTGCTTAAAAACTAAACCATGATAAAGAGTGGTCCTTTTGCAAGCAGAAAATTCAAGAAAAGCAAAACGTTTTTAATCACAGTGATCTGTCCTAGATTGAATCAATTGGCAATCGATCTGAACTAGCGATCTGACGGATCCGTATTCGACCCTCCCTGAGAGCCCTACGTTGCCTACCCTACAGAGAGTTTATCCCTATTCTGCCTACCCTGAAAGAAGTTGCACTTTTTATAATCCCTATTCTGCCTACCCTGAGTGGATTTTTCTGCAAAAAAAGGCAAAAGGGGGGAGCATCTTGGGTTGTCACTCTGGGGATAAAACCACCCAAAAAGACTACCCTGAGTGGAATTTTTCTGCAAAAAAGTGAAAGTTAAGGGAAAGTAAAGGGTAAGCCAGATCACTGAGTTGGACTTAGTTTTTTCTTCACCTATGTATGATTTTTCTTTCTAAATGTCTGAGCACTGAGTTGGACTTAGTTTTTTTCACCCTATGGATGATTTTTTCTCTTTCTAAATGCCTGGACATTGAGTTTGACTTAGTTTTTTCACCCTATGAATGATTTTCTCTCTTTCTAAATGCCTGATCACTGAGTTGGACTTAGTCTTTTTCTGCAATTATGAATGATTTTTTCTCTAAAAGACTGAGCACTGAGTTGGACTTAGACTTTTTTTCTGCATCTATGAATGAATTTTCTTTCTAAATGTCTGGACATTGAGTTGGACTTAGACTTTTTTCATTCTATGAATGAATTTCTCTAAAAGACTGAGCACTGGGGGTTGGACTTAGTCTTTTTTCTGCATCTATGAATGATTCTTACTCTTTGGAGTGTAACTCTTTGGAGTGTAACTCTTCTAAAAGAAAGAAGTTTGACAATTTGAAGAAATGACAATTTTGAAGAAAGATAGAACTTTCGTGGTAGATGGTTAGCCCTGAAAAGGGCTGTTTTTGAGAAGGGCTGATTTTTGAAAATGTTTATTCAGTATCAGCATCAGTCGATTCGCTGTCTGACTCAGTCCTTTCAGCGGCGATTTGCTCGCGGAAAAGACGGTCTACCTGCTCTGTTTTTGAAATAACATACTGAAAATACATTTCAAGCATGCCCTCAATAATGAGTTCCTTCATCCGAAGGTTATAACAGAACACCCTGTTATTAGCAAGCTGAGCCCTCTCGTATCGTCTTCTCACTCCAACTAAGCGTTGTTGCAGTAAAACGATTTGCCTCTTAACTCTTCTTATCTTTCGTGCAGCATCCATCCAAGTGAACCGCATGTCGAGTGATGGTCTTGAAGCCATTGTGAAAAAATGAAATGTATGGAAAATAAATCGCAGAGATTTATAGTTTTTCAGACGGATTGAACTAGTTGACCCATGACGTCATTTTTTCCTATGTTTTTCCCGCGTCGGCGTTTCATGCTGTTTTTACCACTCCTAACTCAGTGTCACACAGTACAATCCTGGTGTTTCCCGTCAGGTCCGCGCTCTTTAAAAATTTCAATCCTCCTGTAAAGCTATAAAACCCAGCGATATTTTTACATAAAATCATATTTGTTCCAGTATGGTTCGAATTCTTGTCTGCCCCCACTGCGCAAGCAGATGTCTGATAGAGTGTGGGAAATGTTTTGCCATACTTTTTTACCCTTGTGTTTTGTTGATTTGCAAAAGAAACAGTTCTTTGTTACTCGTTTTTTCTTCTTTTCGTTGTTTTGCTTTTTCTCCTCTTTTAGATCCAAAGTTTGTTGTTTTCTTAGATTATCGCTTGTAGATATTTTTTTCTCTGCCTGTTCTGTTATTTTGCAGATTTTTGAATCGGTGATATCCGTTGTGTCGGACTGCATGTCTACGGTCTGATTTTCAACCGGTGATATTGTAGTCTGTAGTGAACTTGTTTTCCATGTATTTTCGTTGTAGAATGAATTTAGTGTCCCGACGAATTTCGTATGTTGGAGACCGACAACGTTGTAAAACGATGGTGAAATTTCGATGTCATGACTGTGTGGGTTCACGTAGACAAAAAACAAATGTTCCTGTCTGATTTTCTTTTTTGGACAATTTCTGGACCAATGTCCTGCTTCGTTGCACGTAAAACAAATATTTGTTCTCTCACCATTCATCCGACATCGTTTGTCGAGCGTCGCTTGATCTAAAACTCTGTAGCTGATAGTACAGCGTATAGAGCTATTTATAAAAAAAACGCTTTACTACTAGACGCTGACGTAGTGTACCTCTACCCAATGGTCTATTTATAGCAACAGACGCTAGCATATTGTGATCTAAGCCCCTGTCACACTAAACGGCGTTTCCACTGAGTTGCCACGGTGTTGTTTAAGTTCCCAGAGTACCAAGAGATCGCAGGAAAAATGCGAAGCTCCCGTGGCCTATTATTGCGTTCCTGATGTTGATGAAAAAAAAGCAAGAAGGAAATCAAGTACATTGATATCTGTTCTCTGTACCCTTATGTTTGTAAACACAAATCCTATCCTGTAGGTCAGCCAGAAATTTTGTCTGCTGAGAATATTGACATGAACAATATTCGACAATATGAGGGCTTAATCAAATGCAAAGTTTTACCTCCAACTGATTTGTTTCACCCCGTTCTCCCAGTTCACTGTAACAACAAAATGATGTTTCCACTCTGTATGAAATGTGCAGAAGAAAGTTCAAGTATTTGTAGCCATGGTAAAGAAGAGAGGGCTTTGGTCGGAACTTGGGTTACTTTTGAATTATTCAAGGCTCTTGACTGCGGTTATCGATTATTGCAAGTGTATGAAATTTGGCATTTCAATTCTGTGTCAGATCAGTTCTTTAAATGTTATGTGGACAATTTCTTGAAAATTAAGCAAGAAGCCAGTGGTTATCCAGATCGGTGTCAATCAGACTCAGAAAGAGCAATTGCACAAAGACATTACGGAATATGAAGACAAATGTGAAACTCGTGGTATTTGCGAATTCGCATTGTCAAAAATATTTCAGTGTGATTTTTTTCATTGTCAAGAAAATGTTTTTTACGCTGTATTGTTAAAAAAATATTTCCTTTTGAATTTTTTCATTGTCAAGAAAATTTTTTATGTTGCATTGCAAAAAATGTTTCATTGTTTAGTTCTGTTCAATAAAAATGCTTTCATTTTCAATGATGTTATCATTTTATCATTAGCCTTTAAAGAGTAAAGTAAAGTAAAAAATGGATGTACAATCCATATTATTTCAACATCCTTGTAATATTTTCATCACAGGGCCGAGCGGTTGTGGAAAAACAGAGTTCGTTCATAAATTAATTGAGTATCTAGAAGACTTGTTCAACATCGTTCCTGAAAGAGTTGTTTGGTGTTACAAAGAATGGCAACATGCCTACAGTGTTATGCAGGAAAAGTTTAATTCACAAGTTGAATTGATAAAATTCGTGGAGGGGATTCCTGACGACGAAAACGAAATTGTCAGTGATGTATCCATACCACATTTAATCGTCTTTGATGACATATTGGGGGAAAAAGATGAGGAAAAAATTAAACTTTGGTTTACAAGAAAAGGTCATCATCGTAATGCAAGTGTGATTTACATCACGCAAAATATGTTTCAACAATCGAAATCGAGTCGAACCATTAGCCTTAATTCTAGATATATGATTTTATTTCGAAATGAACGAGATAAGAATCAGATTAAAACATTAGCTCGACAAATGCAAGCCCCACATTTGGTACCTGCTTATGAAGATGCTACATTGTCGGACCATGGATATCTAGTCGTAGATTTTCATTCACAAACAAACAAAGAATTAAGACTCCGAACAGATATATTTTACCGTTGGTATACACAAGGTAATGAAAGAGGACCTGTTATTTATTCTTCTGCTTAAAAAAGTTTCTTTAAGAAAAGTTTTTTTATGCAAAAGTTCTTGCTTTAAAAGAGAATTACATTTTTAAATATAAATCATTTTTATGATACCCATCCGTGAGTAAACATGGACTTACCACCTACACCAAGATCGGTTTTAGCTGCTTTGCGAAATTTAAGTCAACAAACCGATAAACATGAAAGAGAAGCTGTGTTAAAAGCAGGATTAAAAGAAATTTTAAAATGGTTTACATTAGCTGTGCAAAACATCATCGAAAATAAAATCAAATTACCAAAACAAACCATAACGTACATGACAAAACATAGAGCAGATATTGAACAGCTAGCAGATCCGTCCATAGATGAGGAAAGTAAACGTAAAATCATTTTAAAACCTGGAGGGGGTGGATTTCTAGGTGGTGTGATTATCAGAAGTTTGCTGAGATGGGATGGAACAAAAACCATCAGAAAATTTGGAGCTGAAAGACAAACTCGAAAACGTGTTCCACGAAAGCGTGCTCCGCAAAAGAAGAAGTCTCCGAAAAAGAAAAAATCTCCAACAAAGAAGAAATCTCGAAAAAAAGCTTACTCCAAGAAAGCGTGCTCCACCAAAGAAAAAATCTCCAAAGAAGAAGAATTCACCACCAAAGAAGCATGCCCCAATTACGATTGATGAAAGATTTGTTACTACCCGAAAACGAAGTTCTGTAGGAAGCAACATTTCAGAACATCAACAGTATCCGAAATCCGAAGAGGAAAGAATGAGAAAAAAACTGCAGGATTACGAAAGAAAGTATTCAAGATTCATATTACCAGGTAAAAAATTATCGTTTCAAGAAATCCCCTCCAGCACGTGGTCTCCAAAGACATTAGCTAAACATAAAAAAGGGTTAAAAAAATATAAACGAATGTTTTATGATATGGTGAAACACAACCTTGATACAGGGAGATATAATCTTGACGACAAAAATGAGGTGCTCCACCTTGGGAAAGGAAGATCTGTTCCCGTGGATTCATCTTTATCTACAGCCACTACATTAGCCGACGATCTCTATTCACAGTTTTCTTAAGAAATTTTAACAACAAATTTTGTCTACAAAAAACATTATATTAGCTATAAATGTTAGTGATATGGAACTTGTATTATCATTTAATCCGAAATCGAGATCAAGTCAACATGAAGAAGAAAACACCTCTGATAAAAAAACATGGTTCAATGGTTATGGCTATGATACAGGCTAAACCAAAAGCACGTAAAAAACTTGTAAAAGATTCATCACCTGAAGTGATAAAATGCATATCGGAATGCTGTCATAATGTTTTAAAAGGCAATGTACATTTATCATCACCTCAGAAGAAGAAATTGTATTCAAGTAGGCAGCATCTCAGACGTTTAGCTTCGAAATCAGTCTCAGTAAAAAATAAAAAACAAATATTAAATCAAAAAGGTGGATTTCTTCAATTGCTTGGTCCTGCATTATTACCATTGTTAGGAAAAGCCGTTATCGGAGGAATAGGAGGAGCTCTTAAGGCCTTGTAATTTTATAATTTTTAAATTATGTCTGTTAAAAAAATGGTTATTGTGCCTTACCAAACCTTAGAAAATATGAATCGTTGGAAAGCCGAACAAGCTCAAAGACCTCGTTTACCACCCAATCCACAAGTTGTAGATGTAGTACATCTTCAACAGGACATGGGACATATTTTACAAAACACCAATTTATCAGAATCGGAAAAAGCTCAAAAGTATGGTGAGACTTTGTTTAAGTTACAAAATTCTCTTCAAAAAGCAAGACCGACTTTGAACAATTTACTTTCAACGACAAAAAGTGATGATAGTGTACAGAAATCAACATCTGTTACCTTGCATGATCAAATTTTGCAAAGTGTACCAAAAACCATGAAAAGAAAAGCCGAGTTACTTTTGAATATGATAAAAGATAACAATAATTTAACTTGGGATGAACAAGGAGTTGTGTCATATAAAGGCGGACGCATTCATGGTTCCAATATCATCGATCTTATCAATGATGCAATACGTCAAAGAAAAGGTGTTGAACCCAAAGGCTGGAAAACTTTTTCAAAGGCATTACATGAAAGTAATATTCCGCAAGAAGTCATTGGCAATCCAAGCAGATGGAGGTGGATGCATAAAACTTATGATAAAGCTTATGATAAGCCGCTGAGTGAAGATGAAGAATCCCATGGTGAGTCTGATTACTTATTTCACACACCAAAAAGTGTACAAAAAACTGCAAGGAAATCGCCTGCAAAAAGTGTTAAAAAATCTACGATGAAAACTCCATACATGAAAACTCCATACATGAAACCTGAAGAAAGAGAAAGACTGAAGCAATTCTATACTAAAGAGTTGTTAACTCCACCAGAATCTATAAAAAAGACCCCTAGTCGTAAAACGGCTCAGTCATGGGAGCCCTGGTAAAGCCTAAACTTGATTACGTGTTAAGAAAGTTATTTTATGATCCCAAAAGTACTGTCGCATTTACTGGAATAAACCAACTGTATCACGCTGCAAAATCTGTTTTGAAAGGAATAAGATACAAAGATGTTCAAGAGTGGTTACGAGGTGAATCCACCTATACCTTACACAAACCAATCCGTCGACGTTTCAAAAGACGAAAAACTATTGTAAGTGGTATAGATTATCAATGGCAAGCTGATTTGGCCAATATGCAACATTTAGCAAAACAAAATGATAACAAGAAATATTTACTTTGTGTAATCGACGTGTTTTCAAGATTTTCATGGGTTGTCCCTATTCCAAATAAAATGGGAAAAACTTTGATTCGAGCATTTCAATCTATTGTTCAGAAATCAAAACGAAAACCTTTGGCACTTCAAACAGATAAAGGTTCGGAATTTAAAAACAAACTGTTTCAACAATACTTGAAAAAGAGTCAGATTCATTTTTTCACCACCGAAAATCCAGAGACAAAAGCAAGCCTCGTTGAAAGATTTCAAAGAACTTTAAAATCGAGAATGTGGAAATACTTTACGTACAAGAAAACAAGACGTTACATTGACGTATTGAATTCTTTAGTTCAGAATTACAATCATACTTTTCACAGAAGTATTAAAACATCTCCTGCAATGGTAACAAAATCAAATGAGGCAGAGGTTTCGAAAAATCTGTATCCTCGATTATCGACAATCGCTATGACGAAAAAGCCAAAATTCGAAATTGGAGATCGTGTTCGGATCAATAAAACAAAACGCACATTTGATAAGGGATATTTACCAAATTGGACGCAAGAAATATTTGAAATCACTCATGTTAACAAGACATTTTCACCTATCAACTACAAAATAAAAGATTTACAGGGTGAACAAATTTTGGGAACTTATTATGAATACGAACTTCAATTAATAAAAGATGATGAAGTCTATGAAATTGATTCAGTTCTTGATAGACGTACAAGGCGTGAGGGCAAAAAATTAATCAAAGAAATAAAAGTGAATTGGAAAGGTTATCCAAAAAAATTTCAAAGTTGGATACCAGAATCGCATTTGGTGTCTTTGAAGGGGAAAAAATCTTATAGATAAAAAAATCTTATAGATAAAAAATCTTATAATAAAAAATCTTATAAAAAGACAGTACATTTATGATGAATTCACAGTCAAACATTGAGTGCGCGACAGAAAGTGTCGATAGTGTTGGTACTAAGAATTACAGCTGCTGTGGAAATCGTGTTCCAAAGAATCAGTTTACATATATTTCACAGATACTAGTCATTTACGCAATTATTGCAACCTCCATAGTACATTTAAGTATTCAAAGTCAGGATCGTGAATTGTGGTTGATACTGTTAAGTAGTTCACTCGGATATATTCTCCCATCTCCGGGGTTAAAATTCACAAAGACAGAACAAAAAACAACCGGGACTTGATTTCATTGACAGTAAAAAATAAAATATTAAAAAATGAATTCATTTTATGTTACTCTACCTAGCGATAGTTCCATAAACCTTTATCCGAACAACACACAGTGCTGTTTTAAAGTTCATTTACCAAAGACAGTTCATATTGATAGGGAAAATTGGGAAGTTGCATTAGTTCAACTTATTACCCCCTCTCAGTTTTTAAACGTAAGTGAACAAGAAGCAAAGTTCGAAATTATAACTGCAGATAACGCTTTATACAATGCAGTAGCAGCGGTAGATAAAAAAAGAGATAATATGGAGATATCTGTATTAAGGCGAGACGATAAAGCTAGAGCAGAAAAATGGTCAATTCTATTTACCTTTCCACCGGGTAGTTACACTTCACCAAAGCATATTATAGAGGTGATCGATGATTTGGTTCAAAATAACCTATCGGGTATCCTTCAAAAGAATTCAATGCTACTGTCTATTAGCTATTCAACCTCATCCAAACGTCCGAAACTTGCAATCAGAAATATTACAAAAACCGGAATCAAATTCCACTCATCGCTGTTTTTAAAACTGGGAGGATCGCCAGAATTTCAAAACGGGGCGATTTATCCGGGTAGAAGATTTTTAAATGCATTTAAATACAGTCCTAACATCGATGCTGGCTACAACCATCTGTTTGTTTATTCAGATATTGCCGAACACACTATAGTGGGTGATACATTTGCTCCCATACTTCGTGTTTTACCGTTCAAACCAACCGAATCAGTTGAAAATAATTATGAAACCCAACATATCAACCATGATATTACATTACCGCATTATATCCCCGTTTCGAAATCTGATTTTGATATTATTCACATTCAAATAACAGGGGATTCTGGCATATCGTTTCATTTCATTACTGGTAAGACAATCGTCAAGTTACATTTCAGACAGAAAAAATAAGAAATATTTGATATTTTGAAATAATTAAACTGATACATTGACAAAAAAAATGCTACCAGTTTATCGTGGCATAAAACATCAGTATGGGTATGGATTAGGTTCCCTATTTAGATCAGCGCTTAAAACAGTGACACCATTGCTTAAACCCTTGGTCAAATCTGGTTTTAATGCTATAAAAAAAGAAGGAATCAAACAAGGAATACGTGCAGCAGAAGATATCCTTTTACGTGGTAAAAACCCTAAAAAAGTTGCAGTCTCGCGGGGAAAACAATATGTTAATAATTTAGCGCAACAGTTAATACCTGGGATAAATAAACGAAAATCACAAAAGACAAGTCATTTATCTTCTCGATCTCACAGGGGTAAGATTATTAATAAAAGACAAAGAAATCATTACACTAGACCGAGACCTCTTGATATATTTGAGAGAAAAAATCTTTTTTAAAAATGATGCAAAGTGGATCTTGCGAATGCAGTAAATCAGAACTCGATGTTCTTTCTGTACCACCCACATTGACAACGATGCAAGAAAGTCAATGGGTTGAACATTTTCCAATATCATCTTTGACAAACAATTCACCGATAGAATTCATCATACCACCTCAAACCGAACATTGGACAGATTTATCACAATCGTATTTGTATATCAAATTCAAAATCGTTAAAGCAGATGGCAGCAACTTAGATGCCGGCTCAAATGTAGCCCCTGTAAACAATTTCATGCACAGTATGTTTAGCAGTATCGATTTGTATCTAAATAATAAACTAATCAACAGTAATTCAGACACCTATCCATACAGAGCATATATCGAAAATCTTCTGTCATATAATGCCGACTGCAAGACTACGTTTTTGAAAGGTGGTGTACTTTGGATCGAAGACACCAGTGGACAATTCGAAGCACTCAACCATGATGGGAATAATGAAGGATTACGAGGAAGAATCGCTGTAATCACACTAAGCAGAACTGCAGAGCTTTTCGGACGATTGCATCTTGATCTATTTCAGCAAGAAAAATATTTACCTAACGGTATTGAAATCAGACTTAGATTAAACAGAGCTTCATCAAACTTTTGTCTTACGGGAGGTACTGGTGCACCAGCTGCAAAAATTGTATTGGAAACAGTCAGTTTACATATGCGAAATGTCGAATTGTTGCCTGTTATTGCGAATGATTTAAATCAAATTATTTCTCAGCAAAACATGAAAATTCCTATCCGCAGAGTAGAAGTAAAGACTTTTACCATCGGCAATGGCCTTCAGTCTAAAGTTGAAGATCATTTGTTTCAAGGACAGCTTCCGAAACGTGTTTTCATTGCAATGGTAACAAATGCTAGTTATAATGGAGGTTATGATACCAATCCATTTTTCTTCCAACATTTCAATCTGTCAAAAATAGATGTATCATGTAATGGTCACAGTATTCATAACAGACCCTTTGAGCCTGACTTTGAAAATGGTTTGTATTTTGAAATCATATTTGTCAATGTATCAGGCTGTCTCAGCCTTCGGACTCAATAAATCATTTGATATTGCCAAAGAAGATTATGCTGGTGGATACTGTTTGTGGGGTTACGATTTGACAGCCGATCAAGGCAGTGAAGAAGGTCAACTTCACCCTATAAAAACTGGAAGTCTTCGAATTGAGCTTCAATTCGCCCAAGCCTTGGCAGCAGTGATCAACGTTATTGTTTTTGCTGAATTTGACAATCAGGTCGAGATCAACAGTTTGAGAGAAATCATCACAGATTACTAACTTTGGAAAAAATTACATCAGAAAAAACAGTCCTTTTCAGGACTAAAGAGCATATATAGAAAAAACGATGTTGGGACTCAGATTTGCTATATCACTGAGAGAAGAAGCAGAAAAAGTGAAATATTCTACTCCAAAGTGGATCTCTACTCGGATAAATGACATTCACAATAGCTTCGAAAAACATATGATTGAAGAATTACAAAATCTTATTGTCAGTGAAGTTCGCAACCAGTGTTACGGATGTCAAGTGGATCACCCCAGTCAAATACAACACGATCTGTGTTTATTCAAGAACAGACAAGAACATACGGATATGTTCATAGAAAAAGCTATGATGGAATTAAATCCATACAAAATCATGGAAAAATGGTACCCTGAATTAATGGAAATGAAACTCGATGACAGTGACTATGTGGAAACCTACAGAATATGGCAAAATATAAAACAAAACATTTTATCTGAAATCACAGAGTCGTACTTACAATACTGGTGTGACAAAGTAAAACAATCCTGGGAAGAAAGTGACTAAGAAAAACGTGATGTATACTTCTGAAATTCAGTACATATTGGATCACGGAACCTGGATAAAAAATCTACAGGCGAAAGTCTGTGCAAAAGACCAGTTACCTCGACAGAAACCAAATCATGTGAAAGCTTACATTGTGAATACAGAGAGATCAATTAGACCAGGAGAACACTGGGTGGCAGTGATATTTGATAATAATGACAATGTGCTATACTTTGATTCGTATGGGCTACCACCACTTGAGCCAGAAATCATTAACTTTTTAGACAATCATTCTTCAACGTGGAGATACAATCGACAAACTCTTCAGAGTCTACAGGGTAAAGTTTGTGGACTTTACTGTATCTTTGTATTGGATGCTGCTGCTAGAGGATACAATATACAGAAATATCTTCAACAGAAATTCCTCTCAACGAAATACCACCGAAACGATCGAGATGTATCATTGTGGTTTAATCAACACTACGGAATTCTATACAAGAAATTTCAGAGACTCAACCCCTACAAACAGTGAAAAATGATCTTCTTTTTGTTAACAGTTCATTGTAAATATTTCATTTTTTGTCTTTTTTACAGGTCATTGTAAAATATGTTTATTGTAAATATGTTCATTGTTCAGTTCTGTTCAATAAATAAAAGTTCAAAAAAACAATAGACTTTTTCATTCTGTCTTCCCCAAAGACTTGTTCTGTCTACATTTTTTCCCATACAACGGGTCATAACTTTTTTGCTATATTAGCATGAAACGTAGGATGGGAAAAATGTATGTGCTTTCCGCCAGGTCCGAGCTCTTTAAAAATTTCAATCCTCCTGTAAAGCTATAAAACCCAGCGTTATTTCCATACATTCATCATTTTTTTGACTCTCAGCTAACGATCACTTCGAAAGCGGTATCAATATTCGGAAGCAGTATCAATATTCGGAAGCAGTATCAATATGGAGGAGATAAATTATCAACTACGTGAGGCTCTCCAAGAATATCAAAATGCAGGTCAACAGTTATTACAACTAAACACTCATTTCGTAGGAGAGGAGGAACAAAACCAACTACAACGTATAACACAGCCATACAAAGATCTCGGCGAAAGATTAGTTCAACTATTTTTAAAGACAACACCGGATGTCATTTTGGTTGATACCGAATTTGGGAGGAAGATTATTTTCGATAATGGAGCAATGGTAATCAGAAAAAGAGTTGAAGCATGCCCCATTTGTCAAGCGAATTTCGGATGCTGTCATTAGAAGTGGAAAAAAAACAACGTGAGACGAAAAAAACACAGCCTCCAAAACAAAACAGCCCTTTTCAGGGCTAACCCAACAGTTCTTTTCAGAGCTAACCCAACAGTCCTTTTCAGGACTAACCATTACCACGAAAGATCTATCTTCAAGATACCAGACGAAAGTTCTATTTTCAAGCTGTCAGACGAAAGTTCTATCTTCAAGTTGTCATTTCTTCAAATTGTCACAGCTCTTTTTCAGAGCTAACCCAACAGTCCTTTTCAGGACTAACCATTACCACGAAAGTTCTATCTTTCTTCAAAATTGTCATTTCTTCAAATTGTCAAACTTCTTTCTTTTAGAAGAGTTACACTCCAAAGAGTTACACTCCAAAGAGTAAGAATCATTCATAGATGCAGAAAAAAGACTAAGTCCAACTCAGTGCTCAGTCTTTTAGAGAAAAAATCATTCATAATTGCAGAAAAAGACTAAGTCCAACTCAATGTCCAGGCATTTAGAAAGAGAAAAAATCATCCATAGGGTGAAAAAAACTAAGTCCAACTCAATGTCCAGGCATTTAGAAAGAGAAAAAATCATACATAGGTGAAGAAAAGACTAAGTCCAACTCAGTGATCAGGCTTTTAGAAAGAGAGAAAATCATTCATAGGGTGAAAAAAACTAAGTCCAACTCAGTGATCTGGCTTACCCTTTACTTTCCCTTAACTTTCACTTTTTTGCAGAAAAATTCCACTCAGGGTAGTCTCTTTGGGTGGTTTTATCCCCAGAGTGACAACCCAAGATGCTCCCCTCTTTTGCCTTTTTTTGCAGAAAAATCCACTCAGGGTAGGCAGAATAGGGATTATAAAAAATGCAACTTCTTTCAGGGTAGGCAGAATAGGGATAAACTCTCTGTAGGGTAGGCAACGTAGGGCTCTCAGGGAGGGTCGAATACGGATCCGTCAGATCCGGATGCGACCCTCCTATACTACTGTTGTCTGACCGAAGATCTTCTCTAAACACTATGATATATTCTGTTCAAATGAATGACCTTGGTCCATTTTTCATTCTTGGTCTTTTAAATTTAGAAAGTAACACAACTTCTGATTGGCTAAACCATTTGGTTTATCCAATCAGAAATTGTGTTACTTTCAAATTTATACTGAAATTCTTGGGAATGAGAATAAGAATGTTCTTAACCATTAGAGTACTAAGAGCGACTCACTGACCTTTTGCGGATAGCGTAGATCAAGATCAGACTGCACAGAACGTGCAGTCTGATCTTAGATCTAAATTGTCCGATAAGAATACTATTTTTCCCCCAAAACTAATTTTGAAATAGCAACATTGGGGTTTTTACAACCGGCTTGAAGTTTCATGTTAGTTATTTAGCTGGACAAAGGTTAAAAATGGGTGGTGTACAGACCCTGATCTAGGGAGTTTCTGTCCCCGTAGTTTTCGTTTGTCGGAATCTCTCTCTCTCTCTCTTTCTCTCTTTCTCTCTCTCTGTCTCTCTCTCTCTCTAATATATAGAGGATATTTGTTTTTTTACGGTGAAAGATCGAAATTTAAATAAATTTCGATCTTTCACCGAAAAAGACAAATATTCTATTTATTTCATGCTTTTAACCCTTTCTGTGGGGAACTTATTCAAAATCCAGTACATTTCTTTTCGGTTATTCCCCGTGACGTACCCCCTCCGCATAGCAATGCATTACAATATTACGTCAAGTGCGAGAAAAGTATGGTAAATTACGTTATATTTCCATATGGTTGTGAGGCACGCACATTTTACCTAGGTAACTAATGCGCGGGAACAACTGTTTCCGCTTTCAATTGAAGAGTTAGAATATAAAAATCGGTATTTTCACTGGTCGCAACTATGAAATATCAAAAAATATTTCACCGATATTTCTCGATAACCTACCGGAAAGCATGAAATAAGTCAAGCATATCTACCGCACTGTTTTGTAAGACCAACCTGTTCACGATCTTATCAGCAAAGCTCCCTTTATCATCACCAACATAACACAGTCTGTCTGTCGTCTCCAGATCGAGGTATTTGTGTACAAGCTGAAACATACATTCATCGTACTGGTTCCCGAAGTTAAAAATCTCAGATTGAGAATACGCTGGAATACGGAACCGGTGTTGATAGCTCTCCGAGATCACCGCTAGGGGGCGTGGTGATTCTGGTCCAAGGTATGATGACGCCATTTTGTTTACTAATTTAGTCCCCTTTTAATGACTTTATCCCTTTGCTCTGAAAGAACAGAAATACAAAGTTAAGTATAATGACAAAAACGTTCCACGAATCGTCAGTTTCATCGAAGCAAATGTTTAAACAAGCGGGAAACCTATTCTTCTTCTGGCAAGTCTATGAGGCACATAGTTTAAAATCTTGCCTTCAAGCGACTGCTCCTTTCCCGCAATGTTTTCCAGGGTTGCAATTCACCATAAATTCTAAATCGCTTCTAAGTCTTCTTCTTGACTTACAAAGTGGTGTAATTTCTGATTAGTAATTCCGTTACTTTCAGATTTAGAAAAACCTTCAGAAATAGTCTAAAAATGTTCCTAAGAATGTTTCTTAAATATGGGCACATAGTCCACTACAAACAAAAGAGGATCGGACCAAAATATTCTGATGATAAGTTAAGCACTCTAATCACAAACTCATATAGGTCCTTTGTCTCATTTGTAATGATGGTCTGTCTAAAAATAACTTGTTTGGGCGATATGTCTAAAAATAGCTTGTTCCTGAGATGTATCTAAAAATAGCTTGCTCCGGCAAACTATCGAAATGAAGCTTGCTCGGAAATTATGGTGGCATATTTCTGCCGCGAGATACGAGATAGCTATCATGATAATTTTACAAAACTATCGCGATAAATTAAAGTTTCCTGGAAATTTTATCGAGATAGTGAGAAGTTTCCTGAAAAAAATATCACGATAAACTTAATATTTTAACGCAAAATTTCTCAATCGTGCACGAAGCTGACATGCAAGATAAAATTATCGTGATAGTTCTACCTGTTTCTCGATATCTATAAATAGAAAATTTATCATTTGGATGAACTCGGTAGTTTTTGCCTTCACAAGATTGCAGTAAGTAAAAGTTCGAATAATTAATAATTGTAGCTTAATTGGTAAATTTTGACAAGACTCGAAATGAACAGAAGTATGTAAAATCACAAAGACGACTCGAAATGCCTCCTACGAACACTTTAAAACCATTCAGGGAAAAGGAGAATTCATAAGGTTGTAGACGAAGATGTTCCGAAACCGTATCTAATTATAGATACCGTGAATGTCAGTTGTGGGCACTAAAGCAAAAAAAATCATGATAACAGGTAGAATTATCGCGATATTTTTATCGTGAAAATTTTTATTATCTAGATAATATTTCCAGGAAACTTTGTTTTATCACGATAGTTTTCTAAAATTATCATGATAGCTATCTCGTATCTCGCGGCAGAAATATGCCACCATAGGAAATATAGTAAAGATTTTAACCGTGTTTTACAACCCTGAGGAAGTGGGCTTTAACGACATTCGCGACAGTTTCCATTTTCACGTTTCGTGTAACTATCACGCTCACCTTTTACTCGAAACGGTGAGCACCTAACATAATTGATCTTGCCACACTTATCAATGTCTGCAGAATGGATAAAACAAAAACGGGTCGTTTCATGTCAGCAACCAAATAATTATATGCGAGGCAAGAATTCGAAATAACGCTTTCAAAAGATCGGACTGAAAGTCAAAGTGAATCACCTAACTACGTCACCTAACAATGGAAATTTGGACACAGATGCTACTTCTAGCGATCTATCTGGCAGACGTATCGTCGAGCTCAAACATCTTTTCAGATGCAGATGCTTTCAGTTTGGTCTAATCCAAAATTGTGTCACTTGGTAAAGACTTGCAGAAAACGAGGGGCTGTATATAACGCTTTCTTCTTTACCAGGTTGTTCCTTTGCTTGATGAGTCTGCAGCAGACAACATTAGAAAACATTGATGTCAAAAGGAGAAATTGCTCCTAATGATTGATTTCTCCTTTTCGCACAATGATTTCTGACCAATCGAAGAACTGCGATACATGAATACCAGGTTTTGGTTTAGCGTCTGCAAACGCGTCAAATTTAGAAGAGTCTAAAATTAGTCGTTTGGTAATGGGTTAAATGCTAACATCAGTATTACATTTATACGCTATGGATTGGTTTATTATGACCAACAAACTTGATTCTTATAAACATTGTTGTATTGTTGAAAAAATTGAGATAATTTACTTCATATAATGTCTTTGTCTTTGACAAACCCTACATTTACTCATTAGTTAGTGCCCCACCCACAAACTTAAAATGTATTGTCTTAAAAAATAAGGCCGGTGACCTATTTGTTTTAAGCCTGATTCTTTTAGATTAGTACCTGAATATTATTTATAGAAAAAATAAGAAAAATCTGAATTTTAGAACATTAAAAAAAAAAATAATAACTTTAAGATACTCTTTGTTTTGTTTTTGTTTTTTTTCCAAAATAAAGGTGTTTTAGCCATAAGTTAAGGTTTTTTTTTTTTTCAAAGATTGATACTCAGTATACTCTAAATTATTTTTTTCATTAAATTTGATGTTTCACTAATACAATAACATAAAATTTGCTTATAATTGTTGTCTTTCAAAAAAAATATACGTAGACCTAATTTTCATAGGTGAAATTTCATCCTGAACTAGAATTTTCCCAAAGCTGGTGACCCCCTTTTTTTAATTTTTTTTTTGTAGATCAGATAATATACTATCACCAAACAAAGTCTCATGAAATTCTGAATGTTTTCAAAAAACGGTGAAACTGTAGCGATCGTCTTTAAGATCATTGTTAGAAGATTAGAAAAAGTCGGTAACCAGCATTTTCTCCTTTTTCTTCAATGTTTTTAATCCTCTCGCATACAAATTCCACCAGATTGTCTCTGTTTGATTTTATTTACAAATGCTTTCAATGTGGACGAGTCTAAAATGACGTCGCTTGGTGGAAGAGTTCATCCATTATCACACGGCAATATTTTAGACTTGTCCAAATTGAAAGCACTTACAGGCAGCTATATAACCCTTAGCCTGCTACGTAAGTTAAATGAAACTTTCAAGCCCATAGTAAAACCTTATAATTCTGCTATTTCCAAGGTGTTTCTTTTTTTTTGGGGGGGGGGGGGTGTCTCCGTATCGGACAGTGAAGATCAGAGATCAGACTGCACGTTCTGTGCAGTCTGATTTTAATCTACACTGTCTTCAAGAAGTCCTAGAATCACGCTTAGCAGCCCAAGTGCTAAAATGACGGAATTTGTCTTTAATAAGGTAGAAAACATTGTTGGAAAAGGAGAAAATGCTGGTCACCAGCATTTTCTCTTTTTCCTACGATGTTTTCAAAAGCCTTCTTCCTCAGGTTCGTTAAAGGGTGATATTGTGTGGTAAAGGGTTGATAGCGGATTGATGGATCGGTTTTCAAAACGAGGTTCTGGCCAAAAACAGATAATACTTTGATTTGTACAAGTGATTATCTGTGTTAGTTTATCAATGTTACAATTTACATTTACAACCTTATGTCAATATTTTGAACTTTGTGAACTTAAGTATTTGATCCGTATTCTGTAAAAAGGGGGTTTAATGTTTCTGCAAAAAGTTTCAACACAGGCCAGCCTGCGCAGTCCGCGCAGGCTAACCTGTGTCGAAACTTTTTGCTTTTTGTAAATTTTCTGAATGTACAAGGACCCTTCTGCATCGAGATTCAGACGGCTGTTGGATAAAATGGATTTTATGGTTCCATAGTTATATGATGACTTGCTCGGTATAATGCATCATGGAGATTTTCTTTTGCAAGGGCATGCCCAGTTACCCTTTTTTTATGATGTTCCGTGTTGGGGATCATATACACAATGTTTTCTATAGATTTGAGAATAAAAATAAACTATCAGAAATCCCCCATCTCCCTATGATATTTCGCTGGTACATCTAACTGTTTACCAATCAAGATCGCCTCTGAACGACCATTAAAAAAAAGTGCTTTTGAAAAAAAAAATGTGTGAAAAGGAGAAAAAGTTATTTTTTGTTTTCCCATTGTCAAAGACAAAATCCATCGTTCGACCTTCATTTATTTAGTCGTCTGCAAATTAGGACAATACTAAAAATTTGTGACTGGTAAAAGGCTTAATTTGGCACGATGTTTTATGCAGTCGTCTGCTTCAGATGTCGTCGTCAGTTTTAACGATATTCAGATATAACGGTTTTTTTTTTCAAAGGGTCCCCTGAATATCCGTATAAGCGAAGTTCATTATACATCAGTTGATAAGGGAAGGGGCTAAACTGCAATTTAGATGTTACAATCGCAATTTTTCGTTTCTTATCAGTTATACGTTATATTTGCTTTTAGTCACTGCGCTTTAACCATTTTCTAAACAAGTCTTATTTTAACTCTACCACACGACAAAATTTGGGACTCGGCCAACCATGTTCAGACGACAAAATAAATGTTGCTGAAATGATCATTTTTGTCTTCTACATGGTAAGTTAGAAAACATTGTGGGAAGTGGAGAAAATGCTGGTTTCCAGGTTTTTGCCCATTACCCTTATTTTTTTTATTCTAAAAAATTTAAAAGATGAATCCCATCAATTGAGCCACTTTTGATTTGTCGTCTGCAAATATGTTAGAGAGAAGTCTAAAATTTTGTCGTCTGGTAAAGATTTGAAACACAAATTCAATCTGCAGACGACTTTAAAAAGAGAAACTAATGTAAAATATATACTGTCAAAATGAATGAACATAATTATGGTACAATAATACGAACACAAGTAAAAACGTTTCGGTAAAAGGAGTAATTTGTTGTTTAAAATTCACATAATCCAATACGTCTTGCAGGGGATGGACGACGAGGAGGAAGAGAAGGAGATCAAGAAGAAGAAGAAGAAGACGGTGGAGGAGGAGAAGAAGAAGAAGAAAATTCTGTTACAAATCAAACCGACGTGCCGATCGCTTTATCAAGTTCGTGAAAGAAATGCAACATGTACATGTATGTATTAATGCAAGTATGAATGAAAAAGGCTCCAAAGTATCTTGCCAAAGAACACTCCCATGAAAATCGTAGAGCTTCGAGTGAGGATCGAACCGGAGACCTCAAAGTTTTGAATCCAACGCCTTACCATCGAGCCACAGGGCTCTTTATCATTTTTATTATTATAATCAATATTATTATCAGTTATTATTACTATTAGATGAAAGAGAAGAAGAAGAGGAGGATGAAAAGGAAGAATATTGATGATGATGATGATGATGACGACGACAACGATGATGATGATGATGATGATGATGATGATGTTGATGTTGACGTTGATGATGATGATGATGATGATGATGCAGAAAATGATCATGATGACGATGCGGAAGAAGAAGTAGAAGAAGAAGAAAAAGAAAAAAAAAAGAAGAAGAAGAAGAAGAAGATATTTATCATAAAATCGAACGCCCGTATCGAACACATTATTGAGTTTGTGACAGAAATGCGATATACGTTTGCACATACAATGGAATTTCAACCTGATATTGTAGATTTAATAACGCTCAACTTTACTGGCAATTTTAAAAAAAAACTGCTTAGTTCTACGTCAGAGTATAACATATCAGACATATCCAAGTTGTAAGCATTTCACCTTTCGTGATTTTAATTGCCTGGTTTATTTAGAGTAAAAAGCTTACTTTAGAGTTATTCTGTCCATTTATTAAATAGCCACTTATGTCTTTTAATCCAGTGTTGGTCAACCTGCAGATGCATGAGGGGAGAAGAAATACATATAAGAACAAGTGATATCTGACCGATAAATTCAATGAACTCTTTACCAGACGGCAAAATTTTATACATGTCCAATTTGAAAGTATTTACACACTCTTTTAAAAAGCCTTCCTTTCAGAGTCGTTAAACTCGGAATCGCATGGTAAAGGGTTAAATAGGTATAACCCAGTAAATCGAGTAATAAAGGGTTATACTGGTAGTTTTTATCTTCGCAGCACTGTAAATAATTCACCGATCGATTAACGACGTACGAGTATATTACAAATTTTTCTAACGGACAGATTTTTTTAAAACTTTCCACATATAAAACTCATCATGTCACCAGGAGATTACACTAAAAAACGATGTGGATCACCGTGCTCGTTTCTGAGAAATTTGCTTTTGAAAAAAGTATATACAGTTCCAAAATTCAGCTTAAACTGGATTTGAAGCGCCTTTCTTTAATAGTCAGTTTAACAGGAAAATTACAGGAAAAAATATACAAATATGCATCATTTTAATGAAAATTTATATATTTTTGCTCAAAAAGTATATAAAAGCCTGGTTTTGAGCATGGTAAATGTACAAATATGCATGTTAAATATGGATCATTGAGTTAAAAAGGGAGATAATTTGACCGAATTAATGGTTAATCTTAAATAAATATATACTTTCTAAAGGACAGATTTTTCTTAAAATTTCCACACTTATAGTATTTATAATTCTAAACAATAAGAAAAAATAAAAAAAAGGCACCTATCCGTGCTTATTTCGTCAGAAAACAAGGCTGAAGGTCACTGTGGAAGTTATTTTTTCAAGGAAAAAAAATAGGATAAAAGCTCAGCAGACATAGTGGGAAAAGGAGAAATTGGTCAATAAGAGTGATTTCTCCTTTTCCAACAATAATTTTCTAAGTGGAAAAAGCTATACTTCCACAGCTTTAAATTTCCTGCCTTTGTTTCCTTGTTTGGTGTGTAACGCCGTGTCAGCAGCATTTTAATTATTTCACGGTGACAGTTCAAAGATCCATTCTTTTCTCTTCACCAATACTACCCGAAGAAAGTACTACTTATTTCAGTACACCAATAGTATTACCATTATGTGCAAAAAATACATAGGTGCACTTTTAATTCAATATCCACGACAAAAACACGTGCGCAGTAGGATGCGCGCGAACATTTGTCATATACGTCGTTAATACAGTGAACTCTTTCAGCACCAAATAAATAAACTCGACCTCTTTCGACGGCTCTAAATACAATCCATTGAAACTTACAAAGATTTTGGTTGTATAGGCTTGACTACACAAGCGGACGGTATAGATCAAAGATCAGACTGCACGTTCTGTGCAGTCTGATCTTGATCTATGCCGTCCGCAAAAGTTACTGTTTTCGCCTATGGCGCCGACTGAGTTACAGGATGTTTTTTCTTCATAAGTAAATGATATAATTATAGATATAGGTGTCCGAAATTTACACCTGCTTACACGATTCATCCTTTACATAAC
The DNA here is from genome assembly GCA_946811185.2 of Hippopus hippopus. Lineage (NCBI taxonomy): Eukaryota > Metazoa > Mollusca > Bivalvia > Cardiida > Cardiidae > Hippopus > Hippopus hippopus. Next base: position 31,454,012 of record OX328113.1, read on the forward strand.
AGTCCCATGTTTTATTATAGAACCTGACGAAGAAACTATGAAAACGTTGTGGGAAAAGGAGAAAATGCTGGCATTCATACTCCATTTCTGTTTGGGCAAGTCTAAGTGTGGTTCGATAATTGTGTTGGATTTTTGAAAAGGTAGAAAACATTGTGTGAGATGGAAAAATGCTGGTTGCTAGATTTTCTCCTTTTCTCATATCATTTTCAATACTCTGCCTTTTTAGGGCTGTAAAAAGACAGTATCCGGTTAGAAAATGGTTTAGCCCCTGTCAGCCTTCTAGGCGAAAACAGGGGCCTTTAGCATATGGCATAGATCAAGATCAGACTGCACAGAACATAGAGTCTGATCTTCGGTATACACCGTCCTCTTCATTTATGTATCTCTTTACCAACGACAGAATGCAGACTTGCCCAAATTGAAAGCATATGCATACAACAATGCAACCCAACATTAATTATGGCACTTGTCTTTGATAGGGTAGAAAACAGTGTGGGAAAAGATGAAAATGCTGAAAATCTCCTTTTCCACGTGTTTTGCGTAAGGTCAGCTACGCCTCTGTCAGTGAGTTGTAGACCTACTTTCACGCACTGAAAAAGCTCGAAATTTTACGTTTGGGACTGAAAAAGTTTAACTTAACGCTGTACCAAACAGTAGCGTCGGTGTTTCAACGATCCTAAGGAAAAAAGGCCTTTGAAAACATCGTGGGAAAAGAAGAAAATGCTTGAACCAAGCATTTTCTTCTTTTCTCATAATGTTTTCTACCCTTTAAAAGACAAATTTCTCCATTAGACCCACCCTTAGATCTAGTCTTAAATTTCTTCGTAAAGTAAGTCGTCAATTTGTTTAACACTCTTAAACCTAAATTCATTATCTTTTACCTGCAATGTTTTCAACCCTTTCAAAGACAATTTCGGAATTTGATCAACATTTATATAATCATCTTCAAAACCTTCGATATTTAGACTAGATCTAGCATAAAATTTCTTCGTGAGGTACACAGTTAATTTGTTTAACGCTCTCAGACCTAATTCCATTATTGTTACACTTTATAACCTAGTAATTCTATTATCGATCTGCCCTTTCGATCTTTGATCATTTGATCGAATTTTAATTGTATTATGTATTTACAATCTTCATGTGTATGAGCAATGCTCTGTGGAAAGGGGCTTAACGTATCAGCAAAAAGTATTGACCCATGACAGCCTGCACAGTCTGTGCAGGCTGACATGGGTGGTAACATTTTGCTAGGTCAATTTTCTACATGTCCAAGGGTCATTCTACCTCTAGATTCAGTCAACCATTAGACTAAATGGACTTCGTGGGTCTATGATTACACGATGACTTGCTTGGTATAATGCATTGCCGAGATGCCCTAAGCTCCCTTTTGCCAGAGCATGGATCATATAAGCCATGCTCTGTGAAAAAGGGGGCTGAATGCATATGCGAAAAGTATCGACCCAGGTCAGCCTGCGCAGTCCGCGCAGTCTGACCTGGGCCGAAACTTTTCGCTATTGATAAATGTTCTGTATTTCCAAGAACTAGTTTATCTGATGTTAAAGTTGATTGTTAAAAAAAAGTGGATAGTATGTTATGGGTCCCTAATTATGTGATGCCTTGCTTGGTATCATGGATTACAGAGATGCATTAAGCCCCTTTTTGCCAGAGCATGGATCATATGTATTTGGGTATTTCTCTTTTACTCTCGATCTGCGGCATCAGGCTAAACTTTGTCGGATCGAATTTCTGTTGTTGACTTTCAGTGTTTCCGTGATGCATTAAATCAAGCTAGTCATCACATTATTATGGATCCATAAAATCCATTTTGTCTACACACCGGCTGAATCACGAGATAGACTGGTCCTGTGGCATGCAGAAAATTGAACAATGGCAAAATGTTTCGATGCAGGTCAGCCTGCGCGGACTGTGCAGGATGAAATGGATCGATACTTTTTGGCAGACGCATTAAGCCACCTTTTCACAGAGCAAGGACTTATAAACTCGATCTCTTCCGACGGCTAACAGTACAATCCACTGAAACACAGAAAAATTTCTATTTAAAAGACTTGACTCAACCAGCGGACGGTGTGGATCCAAGATCAGACTGCACGTTCTGTGCAGTCTGATCTTGATCTACACTGTCAGAAAAAAACCCAGTATAAGCCTATAGCACTGAAAGGTTTCCTTTACAAGACTTGTTCCTATTGGAAACAGTTGCAGACAACAAATCAAGTGTGAATCAAGTAATAAGATTTGTCGAAGAAAATATCGTCTCAGAAAATATTGTGGAAAAGGCCATTCTCTAAATCATGTACATGGAAGAAAAGACAGACAGAGAGCTAAATAGCTTGCAAGTCGGACAAATGGACGGTTGGACAGCCAAATAAGCGGGCAGGTAGGTAGGCAGGCAAACAGATTCAATCTGTGTAAAAGCGAATGGCATCAAATACTTCAAAGCTTGACTTTCAATCAATCAATCAATCAATCAATCCATCAATTAATCGATCAATCAATAAATCACCAACCAATCCAATCCAATCAATTAACCATCCGACTGATCGGTCGATCAATCAATCAAAGAAAAAAGAAAAACAAACAAACAAACAAAATCAGTCAATCAATCGGTCAGTCAGTCAGGTAGTCAGTCAGGCAGGCAGGTAGTCAGTCAGTCAGTCAGTCAGTCAATCAAATAATCAATCAATTAATCAATCAACAGTCCAAGATAAATAGGGCTCATCAACCTCTAAATACATGATCTCTTACCTAAATTTTACATGTCTTTCCATAAATCCATGTTTCGTTTTCACAATCTATAGAACACGTCTGCTGACGTAAATAGCTGTCTAAAATTAATATATTTAAACTTTTTACCAAACAGTCTGTGTTTAACTCTCTACGAAACAATCCCTGGTTTTCACGACTCTGTGAAAGATGGCCTTTTGAAAACATTGTGGGAAAAGGAGAAAATGCCGGTAACCAGCATTTTCTCCTTTTCCCACAATGTTTTCTACCCTTCCCAAAACAAATTTCAATTTTTGAGTCACTTTAGTTTTGTCGTCTGCTAATGCTTTCAATTTGGAACAGTCTAAAATTTTGTCATGTGGTAAAGAGTTAAACGAACGACATTTTTCCCACCAGACAACATTCAGTTGTGCGGCCGTAGAAGCTAAATACTTGAGCTGGACAACATTTTAGTCTTGCTACAGGCCAATTCTGAAAACTATGTGGTAAAAGGAGACATTAGTTTGAAACGAAAAATATCTTTTATAATCACAGTATTTTTATTTGTTTGTTTGTGTTCATTTACGACACGTATTCTATTTTTTTTTTTTTAATTGAACCCTTTACCATACGACAAAATTTTAGTCTTGTCCAAACTGAAAGCATTTGCAGATTGCAGTTGGGGTCAAGTGGTGCAATTATTTTTTGATTGGGTAGAAAACATTGTGGGAAAAGGAGAAAATGCTGGTTACCAGCATTTTCTCGTTTTCCCACAATGTTTTCAAAAGGCTCTCTTCTTCAGTGTCCTTAAAACTCTGGATTGCGTGAAGAGTTAAGGGTCTTTTTTTTTTCGCTGTATACCGTTAACTCCCCACTTGTAACCCATTATCATCCGGGCCACACTTTGACAAAGCGAAATTTAATTAAATTTTCCTAAAGGACATGAGTGATGTTCTGTTAAAAGGGGACTTAATGCCTTTGCAAAAGGTATCGACCCATGTCAGACTGCGCAGTCCGCGCAGGCTGATATGAGGCGAAACGTATTTGTAACTTTTCTACATGCCAAAGAACCATACTATCTCATGGTCCAGTTGGTTGTTTGACAAAATTGTTTTCGAGGAATTATAATTATGTGGCGACTTGCCTGGAATAATGCATCATAGGGATGCATTAAGCTCCCTTTTGCCGGAGCACGGCTTTTTTTTTTTTTTTTTTTCTTTTAAAGATTTAAGAAAAGACGCATCGTTTGAAAAAAAAAAAACTCTTATTTTAATGATATAGAAAGTACTAGCTGCTTTCCTCAAATGGTTTTCGAAAAAGTTGTAACCACCCGTGTGGTTTGAGTAGAAAAAGATTAATTCTTGACAGAGTGACAAAATTGAAGACTTATCCAAAAATGAAAGCATTTGCAGACAACAAATTAAATTTGGCCAAAATGATGAGATTTGTCACTGAAAACTTGGAAAACATCGTAGGAAAAGGAAGAAAATGCTGGTTATCGGCATTTCCTCACTTTTTAATAATGTTTTCAAAAGGTGGAAAACGCAGGGGCGTATAGAAATCGTTTTTCTATGTACAGTAATTGATTTTTAAGAAAAAAAAAAACGTCATTACTTTCATACAAACTAACGAGCTATAAAAGCTTTCGTCCCATTACCATATTTCATAAAACGACAGTATGATTAAATATTTATCCGTATTTACATAATATTAGCTGTGGTCCCTTAGAAGAGGGTTAAATGTATAAAAAAGTAAATAGCAAATTTCAAAAAGGTTTTACCCATGTCTGCGCAGACTGATCTGAATCGATACTTTAGTAGATATATAAAACCCCCTTTTCACAGCCCATGGCATAATACTTATATGTAGAATGAACAAATTATTCGGACAAAAAATAAAAACTATCCTGTCGATCTAGTGCTTTACGTGCGTGGGAAATGGGCTTTTGAAAACACCGTGGGAAAAGGATAAAATGAAAGTAACTAGCATTCTCGCCTGTTCCAACGATACTGTAAGGCTACTTTTACAGAGAAATTGCCACCATTTTTATCCACTTTCACCTCTTTACCAAACGACAAAATTTTACTCTGGTCCAAAATAAAAAACATTTGCAGACGACAAATTAAATGTAGCTAGAATGATGACTTCTGTCTATGATAGGGTAGGAAACATTGTGGGAAAAGGAGAAAATGCTGGTTTACCAGCATTTTCTCCTTTTCTCACAATGTTTTCAAAGGCCATCTTCTTCAGGGTCGTAAAAACCCAGCATTGTGTGGTGAAGGGTTAATTTGTCTATACAAATGCTTTGAATATTGAACAGTCTAAAATTTTAACCGTCTATAAAAAAAGGGGGGGGAAGGTATGACGTGTTATGTTTGCGATTAACAATCAGACGTTTCTAAAAGATCTAGACACCGAAATATAATCATAGAAAATATTCGTATTCCACTCACCTTCAAAATATTCCGTTCCTAGCCCTAAAAATCAATTTCGCACGTCATTCTCAAATAGCGACATTCAAAAAGCATTTTCAAAACAGGCGCATACGTTTAAATATTATAGATCTCTCGATTTGTACAAGAACTATATTTACCTATCTCCAATGCTTTACCCTTAGTGCCCGAATGAAACTCCTGCAGACATTTTCGGTCTAGAATAAAGATCAAAATAACTGCAATTTCAGTATTTTTGTTTTTGTTTTGTTCAGAACGTCCCGACAGAGATGACAGTGTAGATCAAGGATCAGACAGCACTGTGCATTGATCCACCTTAGCCGTAAAGGTAGAGTTATGGGAGGCACCTGAAAGGTAAAGGTGTATTGTACTTATATTTCTGTCGAGTGTAAATTCAATATGCTAGTTCTATACTGTACAAAAAAACTAAACACATAGCTATACACTGTATAGTCCATTTGGTTTGTATAAAAACTAAGATTTGGCTCAAAATCGTTTAGCTGAAATTTATTTTTGGAATTTTTTTTGTACAAACACCACCAGAGAAAAAATACATAAAGAATTCGAAATCATATATTAATGATTTTGTCCATTAAATCCAATGTGAATTTTCACATCTGAAAATGGTGGAGAGAGTGCAACAAATAGAACAGCATGCTGTCCCACGGTCAATTTGAAAACATTTGCATATGAGGCCAAGCATATTGAAAAACTAAGATCATAATGACATATCCTTACACAGACACATTTTCACTTGTTTGTATACATACAGCCACGTTCAAGAAACACTGGGGGCACTCTGGATGCTTTTTTTTTTATCAATTCTTGTGACACTATTAATCCCGCATATGAATTCCCATTTCGGATACAGAAAATATTTTGTATATGCCGTTTTACATCAATACTACCATGATCTCTTCGAATCTAAATCCTAGATCACTTTACCCGGGTGAGCACTTTAGGGACACCGGCTCTCTTGTTAGAATTTGTGATTGTTTGGAGATAAACAAAATTGTAGACGCTATAACGTTAGTGCTCGTGAGTCCATACAATAATTGTATGGACGCTGTACGGAGGCCCCACCAAAAGAGGAATATGCATCGTATGGGCCTTGTAAGCTCACCTCAGGCCAAATGTAAACCAGGAATTTCTCATGGAGTACCTCAGTATCACCACTTGATAATTTTGCGATCTTTAAACGGTTTGAAAATTTGAAGAAAATGTCATAATGAGTTTTATTCAAACCGAATTTATTTTCTGATTGTCTTGTAACTATAGTATTCACACAAAAGTTATATAAATTCGAAAGCAATTTCAGGCATTTGGAAGCAAAGAACATTAAAATACAGGAAAACTATCTTACATCATCAAAAAACAACCTATTGAAGTATAGCATGCAATGCAATGTCAAGGTTATTAAGCCAGAGACAAGAAAGAAACTATTCACCTGGCCTTGACCTTTTGTATGTGATGGCATTGAAACACTCGTCAAAACTCGACCGATTCTGTAAGTACACCTAACCTCGTCTGTATCAAGGAGGCTTCCAGTTGAAAATTTCTTTAAACAAGAGGGCCATGATGGCCCTGAAGTCGCTCACCCGAGTCTTTTGACCAAACATGACCCATTTTCAATCTCTTTCGAGATATTATGACAAACATCTACCAAGCCTTCATAATTATTGGACTGAACATTTGGCCTCTAGCTTGTACACAAGCTTTTTTGTAGAATTTCTTTCAGTGACCTACTTTTAAGCCAAACATAGCCCATTTTCCAATTGTAGATATTATCAAAACAAAGATTCTGACCACCTTTCATAGGTAGTGACAGAAAATGTGGCCTCTAGAGTGTACACAAGGTTTTTCCACGATTTGACATGGCGACCTAGTTTTCAACCAATGTAACCCATTTTCAATTTCATGATATTGATCATCAAGACAAACATTCTGACTAATTTTCATAAGCGTTGGACAAAAAATGATGACCCTAGAGCTACACAGACTATTTTAAAGATTTGACCTGGTGACCTAGTTTTTGACATGATGTGACCCATTTTCACACTGATTTAAGATATCATTATGAAGAATATTCTGACCAACTTTCATGAGCATTTGATTGAAAATGTGGCCTCCAGAACGTACAAAGGGTTTTTGTAAGATTTAACACAGTGACCTAATTTGACCAGACATGACCCATTTGCAAAGTCGTCCAAGAAATCATCAAAACAATCATTCTGACCACGATTCATGAGTATTGCTCTGAAAATGTGGCCTCTAGAGCGTACACAAGGTTTTTCTAAGATTTGACGTAGTGACCTAGTTTTTGACGTGGTGACCTATTTTTTGATCTGACATGACCCATTTTTGACCTGACATGACTTATTTTCAAACTCAACCGAGATATCATCAAAACAAACCTTCTGACCAACTTTCGAGAGTTTTGAATTTAAATTGTGGCTTCTAGAGCGTACACAAGGCTTTTCTAAGATTTGACCTAGTGACCTAGTTCTTGACCTGACATGACCCATTTATTATACAGCAAAGTTTTACCCTTCCAAAGTGTGTTAAGCGAAATTTCCCTGTTTTATGGTCTCACGAATCACCTTCGGCTCGGGGCGACATGATTCACCACAGCCGTGAACAAGTTTCCAAGTCCCCTGCCACCTGACCGTACAACTAATAATGTTACACAGTATCATGAGCATGTCCAGGTGCTGGAATAGAGCACTGTCCAAAGCACCTTGCCCAAGTTCACTCCTGCGAAAAACCCAGTACCTCGACTCGAGAGAGGATTGAATCTTCGATCTCTACGTTATGAATTCTATACTTTACCACAGATAAAACCAGAAGGACCGCCAGTTCGAGTATTTCTCAGCTTGCGTCCTTGTGATACTGGTACAACAGTGACAGCATTCCGGTAATTCCCGTTGAAATCCAGTGTTTTGGAGCTTCTCGGTAATTCAGTATTATGCAAATCAATGGCGGCAACCGTACCATGCGTTTTGTTTTAGTAAGTTCCTTTTTAACCATTATCATTCATGTCTTTTTTTTAATTTCGAACTGCAAACTTCTTCGTAGTAATTAACGGTATTTTAGAGTACCATTTGCCGCATAAATATCCGGTTATGTACTCAGTGTATGGAACAATCTGTTGAAAGTCAGCGTCTTCGTTGCCTGCATCTCATTTCAAGAAAGAAACGTTGATTCATATTGTAATTAAACAATAGTTGACCATTTACTTCTTCTAATTTAGCAGCAAAAAACTCCACGATACTTTTTTCCTTACACCGCAACAGTCAGAGGGATTAGTCATTTCATACGGGCTCGCGAGAGACAACCGTTGGTTACATTAAAAACATTACACGTTTTCGGATGCTACCTACTTTCGGATATGGCTATGTTATAAGATAAATACCACTACTGGAGATTATTTCCAACTCCCCTGCAACAAACATGTTGAATGAGAGTTTGTCATAATCGTCAGATTGATTGACAAATTCAAATCTTAAATGGGAATGAGGGTATTTTTGTGGGCAGACGACCGAATCTGACGCTTTTGATGTTATACCCTATTTGTGCATTTGAGATCTGAATTGTACCGAATCAGATTAAGTTTCTGAAACACTACTTTCGCTATCAGTATCAGTATCAAACAATCCTAATTTTACAAGTTCCTTCTGAGATTTCTTTTTAAGGTTTGGCAATTTTCTCAAATCGTCCAAGTTCAAATAGTTACCTTTGTCACCGAGTGTGTCAACTTTCTTTTTGGGTGAAATGTCCCTATGACCTGATTTTTGGTCCAACAATAGGTCCTTCTCGGCTCGTGCTACTTCTTCCCGCAAGGTTTGCAACTCTTTAGCCTGTCGTAGTTCTTTTAATCGTGCTGTTAGCCATTCCTTTTCCCCCCGGAAGTTTTCTTCATCCAAAGCTGGTTCCTGGCTCGTTTGTTTACCTTGCTCTGGTTCTCGGCATTGAGTGAGACTTGTTGGGGGAGAAAACACGGATCAGTCTAATCCTAGTTCATGCATTTTTCTGTAGTCTACAACTGGGCGGTCACGCAAAGATTTCTTCTCGGCCATTGTTCTACTTTTTTTTTTGGCTTATTATACACAGGCGTGTACAAACGCAAAAGTAATTCACAATAAGTTTTTTAAAGTTTTAAATGATTATGAAACAAAAAAGTTACTCCCACTGGAGTCCTCCAAGAAGAAAAAATTTAGTCCACTCTATACAAAGGTCGGCTTCAGCACACTATATGAAAAGACTTCAGTTAAAGAACAAAGACACAGTTAACCCTTTGTTCAGAATCAAATTAAATTAAAAAATTTCAAACGACTGACTGCCTTCGCTAGTAAAACAAACTGTGCAGAAGCCCGCGAAACATGTTTATAAAAGACCAGGCGTAGGAATACGAGAAGTGCAGAACCAATCAAATTCTTGTTACACCAATTAACTGGTTTTACGGGTCACCGCAAAACCATGCCATTAAAAACATTACACGTTTTCGGACGCTACCTACTTTCGGAGATGGCTATGTTATAAGATAAAGCTAACCACAATACAAAATTTCATCCTTCTGCAGATTGACAGCATTTGTAGACGACAAATAAGGAATGGCCCTTATGATGGAATTTAGAAAGAATATGTGGAATAATGTGATTTTGTGGTAACCAATATTATTTTCTTTTCCCACATTGTTTTCAAAAGCCTTCTGCCTCTTAGTCATTATTGTAAAATAATTTTGTTAGGCTTTGAAATGATTGTTAAAGGCCTTCTTCCTCAGGGTTTTAAGAGCATGGACTTGTCTGATAGAGGATAAAATGGTATTAAGTCCTGCATTTAAAATGTGTCTTAACCTTTTACCAAACGGCAAAATTTAGACTTGTCCAAATGTAAGGGATTTGCAGACGACAAATTTAATTTTCTTCAAATGATGTTATTTTGCTTTTGAAGGGTAGAAAACACGTTGGAAGCAGGAGAAAATGCTGCTTTTCAGCATTTTCTCCTTATCCCACAATCTTTTTTAAAGATCTCTTTCTTGGGGTCTTGAAAACAGGGGATTGATTGTATGGTAAATGGTTAAACCACTTTTGGTTGTTGAATATGTGTCTTTATGTTTGTAGGTTAAAGGACATTGAAGACAATAGACTGTCATAGTTTCATATCTATTTAGATACTGAGCATAGAAAAGAATACCAGTGCAGTAGGAGGCAAAATCAAGAAAGATGGCGACCCCAGATATGGATGTCATAAAAGAAATTCCTGGCTATAAGGTCATTCTAAAAGCCATTCTAAAAAGTCAAATTCAACAACTTGTGAGTATTTTGATTTCAGACCATTTTAAGATTTTTTTTTAACCCTTTATCAAATGATAAAAATTTAGACTTGTCCAAATTCAAAGCAATTGCAGACGACATCATAAATAAGGCAAAAATGATGGGATTTGTCTGTGAAGGGTTAAAAAACATTGTGGGAGGAGAAAATGCTGGCAACCAACATTTTCTCCTTTCCCCCACAGTGGTTTCTGAAGCTTTCTTTCCCAGGGTCACAAAAATTTAGGATTGTGTGTAAAGTGTAAAGCCTTTACCAAAGGACAAACTTGTAGACTTAACAATATTGAAAGCTTTATGATAAAATTTCAGACTCGTTCATGTGGAAAACAATTTAATTCGGTTCACATTATAGGATTTGTCAGTTAACTCTTTACAAACAACAGAGCAGAGCTCCAGATAAGAGGGAGTGATGGTATTCTAAATCCATTATTTCTCTCCAAAACCCTATGTTGTGGGTACTCATTAGAATCATCTGGATGAGAAGATTCTAGTGAGTACCCACAACATAGGGTTTAAAGGAGAATAATAAATATTTTCAATTTTGAAATCCAAATCACTCCCTCATTCTGGAGCTCTGACAGAGTTTTAGACTGGTCAAAATTGAAGGTGTTTGCAGGTTACTATAAATGTAGCTCATGCGATGATTTCTGTCATTGACTGCTACAAAACATTGTGGAAGAAGGAGAAAATGCTGGTCGTTAAAAGTTGGTATTGTGAAATAAGACATCATGCAGGCCTTATTTCAGCTTTTGTTTGAAGTGTGCCCATGGCCCGTTAATAAATTTTAAGCTCCCACCATGTTGAACAAGGGGGTTACCATTATAAACATACTGAACTTTATATGGCAATTTCTTTGGAAGATGTTCAATCTGCCATAGATTGGACAGATGAAATTATCAAGATCAGTGTTAAAATTAATGTTTAAATTCATAGTAGAAACAAAATACAATGTTGAAAACATGGTCTGTAGAAAAAGGTAAATTCAGGGTAAGTCACTCTGAATGAAAATAATTAAGTAAGGTAATGGGATGTTACAGGAAAAAGTATACTGTAAAAGTCTGTTTTAAAATGTCATCAAAGGCAATTTGATATGCATTTAGCAGATTACTTACAGTGACTTTCTTACTTTGGCTTCTTTGGCAGAACAGCAAAAAGTATCAGACAGTTGGCAGATGGTGTAGATAAACATCAGACTAAACAGAACACGCTGTCTGATCTTGGATCTATACCATCCACTTCTGTACTATGACTTAACTCGTATTAGAAAGCTATTTCTTTCTCGGGCTAAAAAAGGTAAGATAATGTTTAACAGTATTCCCACTCACGCAAATTATTGCGTAAATCACTTTATAAAATTGAAATTCACGTAACAGATTCTGGTTACACCCGAGACTTTGCGTAAGAATATGCATGGACAAAAAAGGCCATTATACGCTTTTCTTGTGAAAAATGACAGGTTTTGAAGTTACTTGTTACCCTCATTGACAATCCGTTTGTCAAATCATGTGGAAATACCTAGCCAGAAATTAACAGACATGAAAAACTGATTGGAGTAAAAAACACGGAAACCCATGACACAACAAAATGTCTCTTTGACATTGTCCGATGAGAGTCACTTCAGATCGTCTTTTCAGCTTTTTAATAACTATAAGCAGTAAATTTATACAAATATCTTAATATAACACACTTTTTGGATACACATACAACAAGGTAAAACCTATTATTTCGGCCACCCCCTTTTTTTCAGAATGATAATTTCCTAAAGATTTGGAGACTAAACAAAAATAATTATTTTTTCTGTCTGAATATATTGGCCAATTATGGGTAAAATTAGATAAATTCTATCAACTCAAAAAAACCTTAAGGGCTCACATTTAAAAGGTGATTTCTTTAAAAGTTTAAAGTTGCTTTATAATTACTTTTTATTAGGTGTGTTTATGAACCACCAGCATTTGTCAGCATTTTGTGCTTTGCATGCTGTTGTATATCAATCAGACTTAAAAGTTGACTTCTTCAAAAGTTCAGAGTAATTAGGTATGTTAAATTGTTTGTGAGCCATCTGCATTTAGAAAAAATTGTCATTGAAATTTATTGAGCATCTTGCATTTAACTCTATTTTCCCCTTTATTTGCTATTCAAAACTATACTCAAGTAGAATTTAAACTACTCGGAGATGTAATTTGGTGAAATTCATCTCTTGCAATTCATCCAATAGTATTGCAATAGTATTGCAATAGTAACAGGCAATATCAATACTATTGCAATAGTATTTTTTCCAATGTCAATACTATCGCAATAGTAGATTTTGGCCTCAATAGTCAACCCTATTTATTAATCTCGCTCTTTCACTCCGATAAAAGCAGACAGAAGAGTCCTCATTTAACCCTTTACCAAACGACAAAATTTCAGACTGGTCCAAATTGAAGGCATTTGCAGACGACAAATTGAAGGTGGCCGAAATGACGAAATTTGTTTTTGATAGGGTAGAAAACATTGTGGGGAAAAGAGAATATGCTGGTTACCAACATTTTCTCCTTTTCCCACAATGTTTTCAAAAGCTTTCGCATTTTCTCCTTTTCCCACAATGTTTTCAAAAGCTTTCTTCGTCAGGGCCGTTAAAAGTCGGTATTGTGTGGTAAAGGCTTAAAGAAAGTAAATCATGTAGGGATTTAGCATGCACTGATTTTACTTTCACTGAAGACCTTTCTTTCCATAGAAAGCTAGCTGGTGAAATGGTCCTGAGTTGCCTGCATGGTTTGGTACTGTGAGATCATTGTGTGCCCAAAACTGTACCAGTATTGGGACATTCAAAATTCAGGCACTGACAAGTAGTTCTAACTCTAGAATTCTAAAGACAAATATATGTTAAAATTTTTTTGAATACCTGTTTTTTTTTATATGTTTCCATCTAGTGAAACATTCCAATTTTCTCTCTTCTAGGTTGAACAGCTTGCCTCATGCACAGATGAAGAATCTGTCATTCTGACAGCCAGCGTATCTGACGGAACCTTAAGTCACCTGGGATCTGATTCTGGGAAGTTCTTTCTGGACGATCATGAGGACATCAAGTCACAGTTCCTCGGGTTTTGTCTTAAAAGTAAGCCTTCTGATGATTACCATTTACTAAACTTGTGTGGTGTCTGAGAGCGTGTGGTAAAGTGTTGGCTTTGCAACCATTACGTTCCCAGTTTGATTCCCTGGAGCAGTTTTCAACTTTGGTATGGCGTGGAGGCAGAACTAAGAGAGATTAGTATAGGTTGCAATAACTTGTTTCTCAATCGACGCAAGATAAATATGTTTAGAATTAACCTGGTGATTTTTAGATTCTCAGAAAACTGTACAGAAGACCAAATGGGGAGGTATAGATTAGAAAAAGTGGAAAACATACAAGTTGTGATCATGAGTGTGGAACACCATGTAAGATAATTAAAGTATGCATAGATGAGCATTAATGAATGTGAGTGATGTAGAAAATATAGTGGGAAGGATAAAGAAACTAGGTCTGTATTCACAAACCATTCTTAAGCCTTATTCTAGATTGAGCAAGTAACACGACTTTGATTGGCTAAACCAAATGGTTTAGCCCATCAGAAATTGTGTTACTTTGTAATTTAGAAAATTCTTTAGAATATGACTAAGAATGTTTCGTAAGAAAGATCAGTGAATTTTATGCAAGTGCAGGTTGAGGATAATACAAAAAAAAAATAAGTGTTTCTACACTGAAAAAATCTGTTAGGTGTATTTTGGGCTCTATGGGTTTCAGGTTTTTACTAGATAAGCCTGTATTTTTACTACCCTAGAGGAGGATGTGTTTGTAGTACATTGTTAGAAAAAGAGACAATGCTTGTAGCCAGCATTTTCTCTTTTTCCCTACAATATTTACTAATGACTTAAAGCCAACTCCCAATATTTGAAAAACGGTCACACGACTAATCAAAATACTCGAATAAGGCCGGAATACCCGATAGAATCGATATTCGTGGCCTACGTTTGCCAGCCAGGCTGAAAAACCGTTATCTAGAACTACGAGTAATCCTAGTATACTGGGTTCCTTTTAGAGGAATTCTTATTGTTGTTTTCGTTAAGTTTCATGTTTGCAATATTGAGTTAAAATTGGGAATATGCATAGGCCCTGGATCGATTTTATGCTGGCGGTATTTTGGTATTTCGGCTAGTCATGTGACCCTTTGAAAACCATTCTTGTTTTGTCATTTGCAAAGGCACCTAACTCTTTACCAAACAACAAAATTCTAGACTAGTCCAAATTGAAAGCATTTGCAGACGACAAAATAAACGGGAATCAAAAACAGAAATTTGATTTGATAAGGGGAGAAAACATTGTGGGAAAAGGAGAAAATGCTGGTTACCAGCATTTTCTCCTTATCCCACAATGTTTTCAAAAGCTTTCTTTCTCATGGTCATTAAAAGTCGGCATTGTGTGGAAACATGTACAGATGGCAAAATCAAAGTGGTTCGAATGTTGCAATTTGCTTTTAAAAGGACAGAAAACAATGTGTGAAAAGAAGAAAATGCTGGTTATGAGTGTTTTCTTCTTTTCCCACAATATAATCAAAAAGCTTCCTTCCTCAGGAACATGAAATATGGGAATGTTTGATAAAGGGCTGATTTGGACTGTCTTTTGAAACATGAGCAACATTTTTGTTTTCTCTATACATTATAAATAGGACATCATCGAAAGAAAATGGAAAAAGAGCGTGAAGAGGCGATGAAAAATGTTCAAGTTGCGGCACCTCAATATGGAATGAGATCTCCATCAAATGCCCGCCAGGGGTATATGCAGCGCTCACCTAGAATGGTGTCACCCAGGCAACAGGGCTCCCAAATGTTCAGTCGATCTACCACAAGCCCAGGTGTGCGGGGACAGTTGAGGCATGAGCCATACACACTCACCAGACCAAAGAGAACATCTCTTAGTTTTGATAATCAAGGGCCGGGAGGCAGTATTGCACCAATGCATCCCCCGCCAGCAACAAGCACAAGTGCGATAGTAAAGATAGAACCCGATACAGATAACGATTCGGCAGAAACAAGTGGTGAAAGTACTAGTCAAACTCCATCTCAGGGTCAAGTGGAAGCGGAACGAGAGGATGACGCAAAATCCAATTCTTCCTCATCCACTATTCCAAATGATCTGCAAGATGTGAAATTTAGTGACACTCAGCAAGTGAGTGGACTTAGTCTAGATTCGGATTTGTCGAACTTGATTGGAGAAAATTCACAGCAATCGAACAGTAACGATAATATGCCCGATACAGAGAGTGGTGTAGCTCAGGTGAAAAAAGAAGCAGTGGACGACTCGGAGATGGATCTTGAAATAACTGGTGTTGAACCAGGTAGACCTATTCCACCTCCACAGCCCCAGGAGATGTGGGGCGTGAATTCTCCGGGCGGATTTGAGCAATCAGGAGTAGCCGGTAGTTCAGGAGACATGCCAGGCTATAGTAAGTACCATTACTCTTGCTTATACCACGTCCATTATCTCCTGTAACGAGTTCGCCACACCAATTATAATCCTTTTTCCATGCAATCCAAAGTTTTAACAAACCTGAACTAGGAGGCTTTTCAAAAATATTGTAAGAATAGTACAAAATGCATCAATTCCTCCTTTTCTTGCATTGTTTTGTACTCTATGAAAGACCAGTGTCATGTGTCAAGTCACTGAGTTTACAGTGTTTTATTTCAACATTTTTTGTTTGGTGTAGGAGTGGATTGTTAACAAGACAGCAAAATTTTAGACCTGTCCAAATTGAAGCATTTGCAGCCAACAACATAAAATATGGTTCCACTGATAGGATTTGTTTCCAGAAGAGTAGAAAACATTGTGGAAGATGGGGAAAACACTTTTTATTAGGACTGTCTTTTAAACTCTTTTTACCAAACGACAAAATGTTAGACCAGTCCAAATTGAAAGCATGTGCAGATGACAAATTAAAAGTGTCTCGATTTATGAAATTTGTCTCTGAAGGGTAGAAAACCTTGTGGGAAAAGGAGAAAATGCTGGTTACCAGCATTTTCTCCTTTTCCTACAAGGTTTTCTAAAGCTCTCCTATCCAGGATCATGAAAACCAGGGCTTTGTTTGGTAAAGAGTTAACCCAAAATGTTTTCAACAGCCTTTTTACTAGGGTCATTGCAGAATAGGATTGTTTGGTCTCGGCTCAGTGCTATAAGTCTTTCTGAAACAATAAAATTTTAGACTTGGCTGAATCTAAATCATTTACAGACGACAAATTAAATGTAGCTCAACTAGTGGAAATTGTCAGCGAAAGGATAGAAAACGGAAATGCTGGTTACCTGCATTTTCTCCTTTTCCAACAAAGTTTTCAAAAGCTTTCTTTTTCAGTCTTTAAAATCCGGGATTGTGTGGTTAAGGGTTAATTAATGTGAAAACATTGCTGCAAAAGGAGAAATTATCAGCTGCCAAAAATTTATTTTTTTTTCCACAATGTTTTCTAAAGTGGTCTGCTTGAAGACAGAACAAGCCTACAGGAGGTAATGGTTATATCAGCTTCCAGTTAACCCGCATTACTAAAGGACAAAATTTGGGTTGTGCCCAAATTAAAAATATTTGCAGAAAACAAGCAAGTGCGGCTCAAATGATAGATATTGTGAGTGAGAGGGCAGAAAACATTGTGGGAAAAGGAGAAAATGTTGTTTGTCAGCATGATGTTTTCCAAAGCCTTCTGCCTCGGGGTTTGTTAAAACATGGGATTGTGTGGTAAAGGGATAATAGATTATCTGTGACAGCTTTTCTAATGTGCCCTCTTGTTTTGTTGGGTTAAGGCATAGTGATGGCCACAAAAATATAAAGGGGGTGTTAAAATTCATTAAAACTTAAATCGTGTCATTTAACCCTTTACCACACAATCCAAACTTTTAACAATCCTGGAAAAGAAGCATTTTGAAAACACTGTGGGAAAAGGAGAAAATGCTGTTAACACAGCATTTTCTCCTTTTCCCACAATGTTTTCTATCCTTCTGAAAACAATCTTCAAAATTTGAGTCACGTTTATTTTGTTGTCTGCAAATGCTTTCAAGTTAGACTGGTCTTAAATATTGTAATTAGGTAAAAGTATCGAAAGTAAAGTATGGAAATTAATGTGAAGGTGACAGTCTGTTGTTGTAAATTCTGTCCAATTAGTCGTTCACCGAAAAATGACCACAATCACCAGTTTTAACAAGGAAGAGGGTTTTTTAACTCTTTACCACACAATCCCGACTTTTAACAACCCTGAGAAAGAAGCCTATAGAAAACTTTGTGGGAAAAGGAGAAAATGCTGGTAACCAGCATTTTCTCCTTTTCCCACAATATTTTCTACCCTATCAAAGTCAGAAATCATGGTATTACCAAGATTTAATTTGTTGTCTGCAGATGCTTTGTATTTGGTCCAGTCCATAAATTTGTCGTTTGGTAAAGAGTTAAAACATTGTGGGAAAAAGGAAAAAAAAATTGGTAACCAGTAATTTCTTCTTCTCCAACAATGATTTCTACCGTTTCATTTGTTGTCTGCAAATGCTTCAAAATCAAGTCAAAATTTTGTTGTTTGGTAAGAAGTTAACCCTCATCCCTGCTAACTAAATGAATGGAAACTTTCCTGCCGGTGGTAAAAACCCCGAATGATGCTATTTCAAATGTACTGTCTGGAGAAAGATATCTCCTCATTGGACAGTGTAGATCTGTGCAGTCTGATCTTGATCTACCCTGTCTGCAAAAGGTCAGTAAGTTGTGCTTAGTAGCCTAAGGGTTAACGCACTGTGCTTAATAAAACAAAGCCTACATTTATGAGTTAAATTAAGGAATTTTAATGATAAGGATACATGTACTTTAAATTCTTCTCTGAACTCAAAGCCTTAAGTATATAGTGTAAAAGTTAAATGTTGCTGAAGTGATGGGATTTGTCTTGGGAAGGATAGAAAACACTGTGGGAAAAGGAAAGAATAAAAAAACCTCCCTCAGGATTGTTTAACCCTTTACCAAACGACAAAATTATAGACTGGTCCAAATTGAAAGCATTTGCAGACAGCAAAATAAATGTGACTGAAAAATTGAAATTTGGTTTGGGAAGGGTAGAAAACATTGAGGGAAAAGGCTTCTTTCTCAGGGTCATTAAAAGTTGGGATTGTGTGGTAAAGAGTTAACCCTGTACCAATTGACCCGCTTAAAAACAAAATTGCAGAAAAGGGACAAAATACTGGTTAATAGCATTTTCTTCTTTTTCCACTATGTTTTTCACCCTTTCAAAGGTTATTCTGATCATTTTAGCCACATTGAATTTGTTATCTGCAATTGCTTTCATTTTGGACCAGTCTCAAATGTCGTTTGGTAAATGGTTAAACACTGGATCGTTAATTTGAATGTTAATGTGTTCTGTCATGGAATTTGATGTCTTGATTGGCTAGAGAAAAAAAAGAATGAGCTATGCTCTGGTAAAAATGGGGTTTAATGCATCTCCATGGTGAATGATACCAAGCAAGCCATCACTTTATAATGGGTGAATAAAATCAATTTTGTCCATCAACTAACTGAAAAATGATGTAGAATGGTCCTGACCCAGGTCAGCCGTGGTTATGCATTAA
Source organism: Hippopus hippopus (assembly GCA_946811185.2). Taxonomy (NCBI): domain Eukaryota; kingdom Metazoa; phylum Mollusca; class Bivalvia; order Cardiida; family Cardiidae; genus Hippopus; species Hippopus hippopus. Next base: position 31,473,112 of record OX328113.1, read on the forward strand.
ACTCCTTTTTCACAGAGAATCACTCAGTTTTTGGAATTGTTGGGAACACAAAAAACGTTTCCTGTGAAATTCTAAAACATTTGAAAGATAGATATTCATTTAATTACTCTCCAATTTATGCCCAAATAAGCTGCAAGAAGACTGGCATTTTTAACTGGAAGCTGAACTCAAAACGTGCCAGCTATCAAAATTCAATATTATTGCTGGCCACAGATTTGTTGGTTCATTGCATTAATTCTCTTCCACACAATCCTGAGTTTTTAAATACCCTGAGAAAGATGGGTTTTGAAAACATTTTGGAAACAGGAGAAAATGCTGGTAACAAGCACTTTTCTCCTTTTCCCACAATGTTTTCTATTCAAGGATAAATGCTATAATTAGAGTCAGTTTGAATTGTCATCTGTATATTCCTTCAGTATGGATGAGCCTACAAAATTCTGTCATGTGAGAAAGGGTTAACTCTTTACCAAACAACAAAATTTTAGACTTGTCCAAATTGAAAGCATTTGCAGACGACAAAATAAACGTGAATCAAAAAATGAAACTTGACTGTAGCAGAGTAGAAAACAATGAGGGAAAAGGAGAAAATGCTGGTAACCAGCATTTTCTCCTTTTCCCTCAATGTTTTTAGAAGGCTTCTTCCTCTGGGTCGTAAAAACCAGGGATTGTTTGGTAAAGGGTGAAATTGTTCATGATTTTGCTCCCCTACTCTACCAATTTATTCTTTACGCAGAGTGATGATGGTCATTGTGACAAGATTCAGGCCCATTTCGCCGCTGATTGTTTTTTCCATGACGTTTTATATCATAAAGCAGCCAGAGGCTGGATAAGAATGTTTTGCAAAGATCTGAATAAAGAAACCCTAGAAAAGCATAGATCTATGGAAGCACTTGGCACTGTGATATAATTAAAGTTATATTCTGCATAGTGTTGATCACTAACAGAAATAACAAGCAGTATACCAACCTAACTTATCCTGATTTCAGGATTATTCCTGATTTCAGGATTTTTGAGCCATCAAAAAGCCTCTTTCTTCTTCATTTTCCTTATTAGCACTTTACCACATAGTCCCAAGTTTTAATAACTCTGAGAATGAAAGCTTTCCAAAACATTTGGAAAAGAAAAGAATGCTGGTACACAGCATTATCTTCATTTCCCAGGATGTTTTCTACCCTCTTGTAGGCAACTTACATGAGTTGAGCTGTTTCATCTTGTGTCTGTAAATGCTTTGTATTTTAATGAGTCAAAATTTGTTGTTTGGTACAGAGTTAAAATTGCTAAACTTTTAGGATTTCACATTTAGGATATGTGTAGTTTTTCTGTAGTAACCCACTGTCTTTAACTCCTTACCAACTGATAAAATTTTAGACTGGTCCAAATGGACAGTATTTGCAGACAACAACTTCAATGTTGGTTCAAGTGGTTGGATTTTGCTATGGAAGTGTAGAAAATATTGTGGGCAACAGAGAAAATGCTAGTTACAGGGGATTATGTGTTAGAGGGTTAAAGGTTGGACCAGTCCTCATTTTCAATCAGTTATAACCCATGTCTTCTTTATCTAGTATAGCATGCAGGGCGCATGATTGTGCAAATCTTGCTGTCTACATCTTTAATCCCACAATTTTGAATATTTTAGGGTGACAACTCGCGTGGAAATGTAATGAATCCCCTGCTCTACAATCGGTGGTGCGCAATAGAAATACATTTTGAAAACGAAAATACTGCAGACACACTATTCATGCTATTAAAACTATGCTTGATATACTAAATTTGCTGAAAATAGTACCACACAGATATAGTAGCTCTAGAAATATCTGTATGGATATTCAATTGATGAAACAATGATGTAATCGAGCCTAGTGGGGGATATGTGCTATTGTGGAATGCCTCGGATATAATTTCAGCATGTGTGTGTAAGTTGGAAAATTTCACCATGCTGTGTTAATTTGTTAAACTTGTATCACGGGATGAATTTGAAATATTTGGAAGATTAGTTTGTAGTGGACTTCGACACCAATGTTAACAACTTAGGTCATATCAGGGCTGCCAGTGCACCTACGCATGTGTTTCTTGGCTTTCTCACACCAGTACTGACACAACTTTCTATACAAGTCACTGACTACTTTTCTCACTTGTATCAGAGGTGAGAGGCGAAAAATCACTGGTAAGAAAGTTTTTCTCAACCAGGAAATGGATTTGCAACCACCAGGTCAGGAGTCAGTTACACTAACCACTGAGCTACCAGGCTGGGCTGTTCAAAGGACTAGGCCACCTGATACATCGTAGACTTTTTCATGTCGGGGGCATGTAGTCCGTGTAAGCCAGTTTATGCCCATTAAATCTAGGGTTTGCAATCGACATCATTTGAGTCTGAAGAGGAAGTGGGCGGCATTGTTGAAAAGTATCGTGCTAACAAAGACAGATGTTTATTTCACAAGTGATAATGTGAGTAGATCTATCTGTATGGTTTTGACACTTTTTTTTTTTTTCAAGGTACGCTAAATCAGGGATCATACACAATTTATGATCCCTGGCTAAATTAGGTTATTTAGATGCCCTAAAACTGTGCACTCCCCCTTTTTGATTGGAGGATTGCCACCCTCTCGAAAGTCGGCCTGTATGTAACACTGTTTGTCAAACTACAGCCCGTCTTGTGGCTTCAAGCCCAATAATACCCCTGGGAGTTGCGAGGTTGCATAGATTAGGAGGATAGATAATGAAATTCTGAATTTTTCAGCAACCTATTTAACTCTTTACAAAACGACGAAATTGTAGAAATGAGCCATGCTCTGGCAAAAGGAGGCTTAATGCATCACCGTGATGCATAATACCAGCCCAAGTCATCACATAATTATGGATCCATGAGAGCCACTTTTTTCAACAATCGACTTAATTATGTGGTAGATTGGTCCTTTGGCATACAGAAAATTGACAAATAGCGAAAAGTTTCGGCCCAGGTCAGCCTGCGCGGACTGCGCAGGTTGACCTGGATCGATACTTTTCGCAGATGCATTAAGCCCCCTTTTCACAGAGCAAGGCTCAAATATAATACATTAGGACAGCCAAAATGCGGAAAGCGCTATAAAAGCCAGAAGAGGAGGTGCAAGCATTATTAAGGATTTGCTGATCGGTCAAGTATGTTCACTATAATTTTGTGGCAAACATTTAGACTACTGCTATGTGAAATGTTACCTTTGATTCCATTTTACCAATTTGTGTGTGACTGAGTTACAATCTCAAAACTTCCGACCGACATGCTGAAATTTTTACTGTATGAAAAAAGTTCTTGTCATGGTGAAAACCCTTTGCTTTTTTTTTCCATATCCTCTTTAACATTGTCTGATTTTTAATATGAAGTACATGATACTTTTACACTGATTTCACAGAGAGCAGATTTAAAGATACTCAGCTTATTTTCTGCATACGGAGATTTAAATACAGTGCATTAAATATATGGTCGGCCAATTCTGATTTCTGTCAACACCTAGGAAAATTTAGTCTTGTGATTGTGGGCAACATGATTGACATGAAAATGAAAATTACATGAACTATTCATCATAGCATGACATCACATATTGAAAAGAAATTGTTCTTTTGTATAAAAACCTTAAATCCAATTAGATGAGAACAACAGGAAACTAATTTACGTCTGTCATCTGTTCAGAAAGAAGTGTTTAAGGATTCGGTGATTTTTTTAAATATGTTACAGTGAACTATGTCACGGCCCATTTCTAAATTCAATCCGTAATTCTAAAGAGGATAAACTGAACCAGTACCTAACACCATGTGAACATGACGTCATGCAGAGTATTCACATGTCATCAGAAGCCATGATACAGTCGTCTTGATACGTAAGAAGATCCCTGTACAGAATCTTGATTTAGGTAGGACTTAAATGCATTGTCTTTTAACTCTTTACCAAACAACAAAATTTTAGACTAGTCCAGATTGAAAATATTATAAACTGACAAAATGAATGTGACTCAAAAATTGAAATTTGTTTCTGAACAGGTCAAAAAGTTTGTTGGGAAAGGAGAAAATGCTGGTTACCAGCATTTTCTCCTTTTCGAACAGTGCTTCTCTCCCAGGGTTGTTTAACTCTTTACCAAACGACAAAATTTTAGACTGGTCCAAATTGAAAGCACTTGCAGACGACAAAATAAAAGAGACTGAAAATTTGAAATTTGTTTTGTGAAAGATAGAAAACATTGTGGGAAAAGGAGAAAATGCTGGTTACCAGCATTTTCTCCTTTTCCCACAGTGTTTTCAAAAGGCTTCTTTCTCAGGGTCATTAAAAAGTCGGGATTGTGTGGTAAAGGGTTAATGCATGTATACATATGAGTAGGAAAAAAACTTTCACTTTGGATGAACATGAATATGGTGATGTAATTCACTTGAAGGTCACATAAATTACTAGTACATAACTTTTCAGATAAAATAGCAATGTCTAGAGCTGAAATTCAGAGAAGATACCGTGAGAGAAAGAAAGCCAAAGAAGGTAAAAAGTATCTAGAGAAAGAAGCGGCTCGAGTTAGGAAATACTATGTGAAGAGTACCGACCTTAATCCATTTAAGTTAGAGCGGAGGAGAGAAAAAACAAGAAACTGTGTGAGGAAAAAGAGATTAGAGGAGAAAGAGGGGTTATTTATGCATTTCCAGACTAGACGAAGAACCTGAAAGTCAAGAACAGACAGACAAACAGAATGCAAACAACAAAACATGCCCAAAATAAATATGAACCATGTGATTCAACCAATTCAGTGGATTTATTTTCCCAAGCACAAGTCACTTAGTCCACCCCTGGCATATTTATGAGTAAGAGATGGATGAGGACGAGTGAATTACCAGCCATGGTCGTCCGGCAGGGCGAGTCGTAAATAGAAGGTAGTAAACAAATAAGTTTTCAAGTGAATATGTAACTTACAAGAAACAGGTTTTTTTTTTTTGAAGGCACTTGTCTTGCAGGACGAGTGCCTTTTTTGGAAATTTTTGGACCCTGGAATGATTTCCAGCAATTCTGACCATGTTTAGAATTATAGACATGTAAAGATGTAGAATGCTCATAAAACCCAGTCATATTTTGGTGTACGCCAGGTTAGGTACCCCATTTGTGTAAATAACTGCATAAAATGTACTGTTTGCGATCTTGATTTTTTATTTTATAGGGGAATATGCACAAATTACTACCAGCTCTAGACATTGCTGTTTTGTTATTTTCAGCAAATTTTACTGAATTCTGACAAAGGTTCCATAAAAAATGGTATTGTCTACGACATTTTGGGACACCCCGTGTATTATGTGTTTGAATATTCAACTCTTTACCATGCAATTGCATATTTTAAAGACCAGTAAGAAGGCTTTGGAACTTTTTGGGTTACCTGCAATTTATTCTCTCATTTGCAATTGCCTTCTTCAGGGTAGTTACACATCAGGCTTGTATTTTAAGGGATTAATCAAAGGAGAGGGTTGTGAAAGAAGAAAGAAAATAAGATGTGTCACTTAACAAGCCATTTTCCCTTTTGTAACTACAGGTAGAACTGTTTTAAGATTAAGATTTCGTAAATGCAAGAAGAATCCTGTTTTTATATTGGGATGTGCAAAACAGACAGTATAGATCAAAGATCAGGCTGCACATTTTGTGATACACTTGCTGCAAAAATGGATAGATCAGTGGATAAATATAAGTGCAAAGGACAAGAAAAACCATTTACTGTAGCATTTTGTCAAAATTCTACCTTTTTTTGGTACGGTGTATAGAAAATTACATTGTGTAAGTTTCTGTTCACTTCAAATTTAAAAGTGAGATAAGGAACTGTTATTTAAGAAATAATATTCTTTTAATCTTGACTTGTTGTTCAATACAGCAAGGTCATAAGTTATTACACGCACTGAATAAACCGCTCAGGCTTTCAGAGTTATGAGGCACAATAAATATACCACCAGGGCAATAGCCCTTGTGGTTTATTGATTGCGCCTCATAATTCAAGACCCAGGTTTATTGGATGACCAACCACAATAGAAAATTATTTGGATTTCAACATGACCAACACTTGATCAAAGGGAAACAAGTTGATACTTAAGATTACCTACTTCATTTAACCTTATCCAGACCTTTATGCTGAATATATAAGTAGGCATTTTAATAGAACTCTGACTATTATTTGAGAAGTTATATATGCATTGGAAGGTACAGGTAACCAATTTAATTCACGCATACGGTACGCATTATTTCCGTGACCATTGGTGACATATGCTGAAGGCAGTCATGTGCGATGCCGATGATAAAAGTAGAATTTTAATTTATGTAAATGATGTTGACCAGGGTCAGGTTAAATGAAGTAAGCAATATACAAAAGTGAATGGAGATTTAGCTTTGCTATACACATACAAAATAACACAGTAAACCCTTTGTTTCTAGGCAACTGCTTCATGTTGCAATCAAAGCCGATAAATTTTACCAGTGAAGCAAAGCTTTGGGTGGCTGACATCAAAAATCAGACTCCAAAAATCATTGGCCTGAAAACAGGACAAAGTAAAAAATGCCTGATCTAGAACAGGAGGTTTCTCTGTTGAGTAGCAATCTTACTATGAATGTTTGTTTGCTTAGTGCACATTTTAGACATAGCGGTAATATGAAATGCAGTTCATGTTGACACTGTTGAAAAGTTACTATAGTACAGTTGGTTCTTTAATGATATATCATATTTTGAAATTCAAAAAGTGACACCCTGCTGTGACAAATGACTTCTATATAACAAGCGTTACGGGATTGATTGAATTTGTGTTTATTTATCGTCGCCACCAGTTGCCCATATGGGTGACGCCCCCTGAAGGCTGTTAGTATTGTTACAGGGGATAGTGCAGATACAGGACGAAACCCATCTTAAGTTACACCTGGTTCTTTTTCGTGCTCGGTGTATAGCACCGTCACACGGGACCTCGGTTTAACGTCTCATCCGAAAGACTATTAGTAATTTTAGATGGCCAGCCGTGGGGATCGAACCCACACCCTCAAGTGACTCGAAACATCACGTTCATGAGTCCTACGCTCTACCTATTGAGCTATGCGGGCTGGTCGCTTTAGGGGAACACAATGACCCTCTTGAAAAAGTCAAGGGAAACCCTGAAGTAAGAAGAAAAAACTAGAGGATTTACTGATATTTACTGCTTGTGATAGATATTGACAATGACAGAACTATTTAAAATGTTTTGGAGTGGGATTCGGAGTGGGTGGGGATATTTTCATAGCCACTGTTCACATCAAGTGACTTCCATTGATAAAAATATCCTAGGGCGGAGACATGGAACAGCCATGAATGAGGTTGATTTCACTCCATTGCATTGTGTTTATAGAGCGTAAAAGAATATAAACTAAACGAGGTAAACACAGATTGACTGACGATTTTCTTTTGACTCTACAACGGCAAGTTTTCAATTATGTGTGATAATCTGTACATGTGAGCTGAATGTGTCAATCTTGGGATACTGTAAGTTCTATTCATTACATTTGATTTAAGTGCATTTATAATTTATTGAAATTGTTAAAAAATCTAGTACACGGAGATCTTTCACTACAAGTAAAGATCAAGAACAGACTTCACAAAATATGCAGTCTGATCTCTGATCCACTTTGTCTGCTATTTTGAAGCTTTATAGACAAATTGCACTTAAGTAGGTTTCATTTCTTGACTGAAAATGTTTGGTTAAACCCTTCTGGCACCATAGGTGAAAACAGTTACTTTTGCTGACGGCATAGATCAAGATCAGACTGCACAGATCGTGCAGTCTGATCTTTGATCTATACCGTCCGCTTGTGTAGTCAAGCTTATACAATCAAAATCTTTGTAAGTTTCAATATATTGTATTTTGAGCTGTCGAAAGAGGTTGAGTTTATTTATTTGGTGCTGAAAGAGTTCGTCAGCATACTATGAATTGAGTTCTATAAGCAGCGTTTGTGAACAGTTTGGACATGTACATTGAAATTAGATATGTGGAATTTTGAAATAGACTTTTTTTTACAGACATTCCCTGGAAAAAGTTCTTGCATACCCTGAACCTTATAGATAGATTGTAAATAGAGTTGTGTAGGAGCACTGTGAACAATTTTTATGCAATGCAAAGAGTAAAAACGGAGAATTCTGTACAAATATTCCTTGTGAGTAGTCCTAATGTACACTGAGCTGTATTATGAAATTGTTAATTGATTTCTTTATGCGCTTGCTTTGTGAACAGTTTGGATTTACATTGGATGTTTATATAGAGATTTATAATAGAAATTTATCTTCAGACATTCCTTGTGAACAGTTCTTGAGTACATTGGAGTTTTATATTGAGATCTGACAAAGAGTTCTTTTTATATGCCCAAAGGGTCGTATTACATTCTGGCCCCGGTTGTCCGTCCGTCCGTTAGCAGTTTCTTGAGTGCACAACTTCTACTACAGTTTCCATTGGAATAATTTGAAACTTACCACAATGAATCGCTATGATGTGTAGTTGTGCATGTGACTCTTAAAATTTGGATCTCTGTAGGGGTTCTAGATCGAGTTCACTGACAAGCCCCTTCGGGCATATATGTGCCGCTTTGTGAAGCTCTTGTTGTTGTTGTGTAATGCTTGCCAATGTGGCAAAAAAACAATACAACAATAGTAAAGAGGAACTGCAAAGCTCAAGGATGAGAATGCAAATACAGTAATGTGCTGTCACTTCTTGATCCATGCTGTTATCCCCTCTTGCGTGTAGGCCTTTACCAAACAGTAACTTTAGACTCATCAAAACTGACGGTAGTTGCAAATGACAAACAAGTGTTGCGTACATTTTAACCCTTTACCAAACAATCCCTGGTTTTCACGTCCCTGAGAAAAAAGCCTTCTGAAAACATTGTGGGAAAAGGAGAAAATGCTGGTAACCAGCATTTTCTCCTTTTCCCACAATGTTTTCTTCCCTTCCCAAAACAAATTTCAATTTTTGAATCACATTAATTTTGTCGTCTGCAAATGCTTCCAATTTGGACTAGTCTAAAATTATGTCGTTTGGTAAAGAGTTAAATGAAAACGAGTCAAAGTGGGGAAATATTTGCTACCAGCAATTTCTCCTGTTCTCACAACTGGTTTCATGTACTTCTTTCGAAGGGTTATTTTAAGGATTGTGTGGTAAAGGACAAAAGACCTTTTCTTTATCCATTTACCAAAAAATATCGTGTTTTACTGGCATTGAAGAGTAAGGCTTCAGGAATCTTTGAAAGAAAGGAAATTCTTTCTTCTTGTTTTTCAAGGACTTTAGATTATATGAAATCTTCCATGATTTGTAGCGTGCAAATGCTTCCGATAGAGACATTTCTATTAGCCCTTTACCACACGATGCTGATCTTTAACGAACCTGGGAAAGAAGCCTTTTGAAAACATTTTGGGAAAAGGAGAAGATGCTAGTAAAGGGCATTTTCTCCTTTTCCCACAATTTTTTCTACCCTATCAAAGAAAAATTGCACCATTTGAGCCACACTGAAATAGTCGTCTGCAAATGCTTTCATTTTGGACAATGCTAAAATATTGTCGTCTGGTAAAGGGTTAAAATTAAAAAAGAAGGTGGCTACCAGCATTATTGTGTAATTTGTATGTCAGTTTGTCCAAAATCCATAGTTACAGTAAAAGAAAGCTTCCAATATTTACATTTTTTCAATCCTTTAAATTTTGTGTGAAACGCCCATCTTCGTTTCTATTCTATCTTTTCAATCTTATTTTTTCTTTCCTCTGTCCTGGAGACAGCTCGACATGATTGAAATGGCGTGGACTGGGCTGTTAAAGTCAACCATAAAGTTTGTTTTGTGGTAAGGAGATGCATGCTAACGGCACGCTATAGCAAGTTACATGTCGCTTGCTGACAGTGACAGTTTTTGGTCTTTCCTTGTTGTTGATCATTTTGCTGATGCAATTGGCAGTTGTTCGATTCATGGGGGTTTTGTTCTACAACTGAGCTGGCAACATGAATTATACGTACTGTACAATTATTCAGTACCTTTGTGTTTGTGAGAGAAAGAGAGAGAGAGTGAGATCCGGTGACATTTGTTTAACGGTGACATTTGTTTAACGAGCAAGCCCCTACATCAATACCAAGTCTTAAAGTGTTACTCTTTTGCATATTAATCAACTTCCTCATATATGAGAAGCGCAGTTTTTGTTGATGGCCATTTATATGAATGTTGACTTGATTTAGGTATATGTTACAGAGTTCAGTGGCTAGATATATACATTTCTGTTTAAAAAACAAGTTTGTCAGTTAAGGTATTACCATCCTAACGCTTCTAGTGCAACATGGAATAAAATTTCTTATTAGTTGATAAATAAGGATTTATACTGATATTATACTTTTGCACATTTCTAACCAACCAGAAATTCCTTTGATGTCTATCTTGAAATTATTTGTTGATACCTTTGTTAGTATCCTGAGAAGGGAGATAATTATTATCTCCCTTTGTAATGAGAATATAGTGGTTTTAGATTTATAAATGATAATTCTAAGAAGGAAAAAAAGGAAAAAGTGCCTCGGTTAAAGTAAAACAATAATACTCATTTTAATAATAGCAAATTTGTAGGATAATATTATAGTGGAAATCGCTGTTTTCCATTAGGAGGGTACTCCCTTAATACACAAATGCAAATATATGATAACAGACTAAAAAACACATCTAGGAGCCAACTCTTACATGTACGGTTCAAGTTGAATTTAGAAAGAAAACAGATAGATATCGGACTAAACAAGGGACAATGGACTATCGTTAAATACAGATAGTGTTAGCTGACTACGATAACAATTGAACCCAGTCGACCAGTATACATGTAGAACCTTTGTTGAACAGTTAAAACAGACAAACTTCCTTTTCTTTGAAAAAAATATTTGTACACACATCACTCGCGAACTTTTTATGCATCTTTTTTTTTGCGCGAACTTGCAACTATTTCTATTGTTTATGCGCAAACATCTAACTGTTCACGCATGGACATTTAACTGTTTATGCGCGAGTAGTTTACTCTTCACGCGTTTTGTGGGGAGCTTTCACGGAACTTGCGAGTGTTTTGCCGGGGTTTTGCGTGGACATTTTTATCCTTTCCGCGTATTTTCAGGCATCACGTGCGAGCGCGAATTCTTAAAGCTTCGTGGCAACTGTACTGTACATGTCATGATCAGGTCCGTTGGATTGCTTGAACGGGGTGTCAAAGTTACGGTAATGGTAGCATTAGGGAATATAGAACAGTGTGCATAGAGATCCAGATATGTATTAACTCTTTACCAAACAACCAAAATTTTAAACTGGTCCAAATTGAAAGCATTTGCAGACTGCAGACGACAAAATAAAAGTGACTAAAAATTTGAAATTTGTTTTGTGAAAGGTAGAAAACTTTGTGGGAAAAGGAGAAAATGCTGGTTACCAGCATTTTCTCCTTTTCCCACAATGTTTTCAAAAGGCTTCTTTCACAGGGTCGTTAAAAGTCGGGATTGTGTGGTAAAGAGTTAAAAATGATAGGGTTTATAAAATCTCACATCCCAGTTACTCTTGTTAAGTTTGATTTGTTGAGAAACAAGGATGGTAAATCTCATCCCTGTTGCAAGTGACTCATCTTTTAAAAAAAAGGTATGAAAAATGACTGTATACCTTGTAACCTGGGTGATTTGCAAGTACTTTAGACTGTCAATGAAATTCCATGCAAATTGCCTCCATAGATCCAATTAAGAAAAAAAAACATTTCATCAGTTATGCAGGTGTAAAAGAACAAAACAAAAAAATAGTACTTAATATTAAAAGAAGGAATCCCCCTGTGGTGAATGTTTTTTTGCAAGGCTGGAAACTGTGCTTTACCAATGCAGAATCTGATATCAAGAAATCAAATTGAGAAGGAGTCACGCTTTTGAAAAGTTACACTCAAATATTGAGTCTTATGTTTAGCAACACTTGCTGGATATTTTGTCTACATGTTTATTTGGGTCCACATAAGATCTGAGTCATAGCTGGCCTACAGAATGTTGATGGTTCATGGGCATGAAATCAGTTAACCAAATCATTTGCTAAATGACAGCTGGGGTCTTCCTTCATCTGTGATAAGCTTGGGCAGCAATGTTTCTGAAATATGATGATTGACGTTAATTGATAGGTGAAAACATTGAATCCAATTTTACTTTCAGGAATTTTAACCTTTTTTTTTTTCCCATATGTAACTTTATAAGTAGGAAAATTTTATGTCTCTTACTCTACCTAGTTTGTAAAGCAGATTTGCTTCAGACTCTCACAGAAAAGAGACCTTAGAGTGTAGTTGAAAAAAAAAATACGGTCTTTGACCCTGGTAAAGTAAAACTATGGTCATTCAAATATTATGTTGGTCTTTATTTTTAGTTACAACAACTGCAGGTGGGGGTATCAGTGTCCTGTTAACACAGTTCTAGTTTGATACAGAAATTTACTTCTATTGGTCGATTTGGCATTTTTTTTGTAACCTTTTCAGGTGTCTCATTACCAGATACAGAAAATTTTACTGAAAGAAACCTACTGGTATATATTGACAAGATAGAAGGTAAAACAATTGAAACTTGAGATGGTATGGAAGAAAAGGATGTGCTTCATTGAAGAAACAAAAGGAATGAAGAAGACATAGAAGTAAAGATAGAAGATCAATATGGTCTGAAAGAAAACAATGTGCTTCATCAAAGAGATAATAGAAATATAGAAGACCTAGAAACAGACAAGATAGAAGATAGAATGACAGGAAATGGAGATGGTAAGGAAGATAAGAGGAAGAGCCTTCAGCAAGGACTAAAGCAAACAGATAGCAAAAATGAAATTAGACTGGAATGTGACGAGATGGAGGATCTTCTGAGTACTGGGTCAGAATATATTCCCAACAGTGATGAAAGTGATCGGAATGAAAGTGACAATTTTCCATTTATGCGTCAGCAGTTGCTGCCTGAGAGAAGCAGTCAACCTACAGATGAGGAGAGCAGACAGTGGGCCTGTACATCTTTGAAATCCAGGAGAGAATTTGATGTAAATGAAGATGAGATGGAAAAAGATGTGAACTTACCAGATATATATGTGAGAAAGATTTTTACATCAACTCTTTCAAAATTCGGTAAAGTGAAGAAACATTCAAATGTCTGGAACCAAGCACATTGTTGTAAGTACTGTCATAAGGTTTTAACAAATATTGCTAAGCATCTGAAGACACATGTACAATCTCAGCCAGAATTGCAGGAAATTGAAAGACTTGGTAAAAGTCTTGGCAAGCAACACAAAACTGTAAGAGCAAAATGGGACCTTGTTAGAAATAGAGGAGACCATCAACACAATCTCAGAGTGATTGAAGCAGGAAAGGGAGAGATTATTTTGGGCCGAAGGCAGCCAGGCAATTTTGATGTGACAAAATATGGACCATGCAGTAGATGCTTTGTGTGGATAAAACTGGACAAAACCATGCACCATCACCAGCTTCTGTGTCCTGGTTTGGTGAGTACTGAAGTTCTGAGTCTTAGAGAAATGCGGATAGCCAGTTTATTAGAAGCAGGGCGGCTCAGTACAACTGCAAGCAATGCCCTAGTAAGAGAGGTGTTTCCTATTATGACATACGATGACATAGGTAAAGTTGCCATTGAAGACCAACTGATCATCATGCTTGGAAATATGTGGATGAGAAAGAACGTCGGCAATCAGTTGAAACGAAAGTATTATACATCCAGCAGAATGAGGGATACATCTCGTCTGTTGATAAACCTGAGGAAAGAAACTGGCAAAGATAATTATAACATGGTAGACTTCCTTGTCCCGGAGCACTTTGACGATGTTGTCCGTGCAGCCTTACAAACTGCCTCTCCTGCATTTGATGACGTGGAAGACTTGAGGTCACCAAGCACTGCATTGAAGCTTGGTTTTGATATCAAAAGGATGACCAGTGCCAAGCTTGGTATGGCAATAAAAAACAAAGAGCCAGAAGAAAGAGAGATATGTGAAAGCTTCTTCAAACTTATGGATCAGGAGTGGTCACACAAGGTGACCAAGATTGCAACTATCACTTTAACAACGAGGAAATTCAACAAAGAGAAAAACCTGCCTGAACCAAAAGACCTTGAGAAATTAACATCTTCGGTAAAGAGAGAAATCCGAAAGATTGAACCCTTGATGAAGAAATCCAACCCACCATTCCGCAGAGCAGTTATGCTTGCTGAGACCAGGTTGTTGTTATACAATAAGAGACGTGCTGGTGAAATTGAAGGAATCAGGTAATATCAAAAACCTCTCAGAAGAAAACATTAGTATCATGAGCCATCAAATCTTTCACCTACCAACCCAATATTGTGACCAAACGAAAGGTGGCCACAATATTGCTATTGGGTTGGTAGTGAAAGAAAGGAATACATGCCCCCAAAAAGTCTGGGTTTTCTCTTTTTCTTTCCCTTTTTGAAAAGATATCGAATATCAGATGCTTTGTATTTGTGTGAAAAAACAGAGCTCCAGATAAGAAGGAGTAATGGTATTCTAAATCCATTATTTCTCTTCCAAACCCTACGTTATGGGTACTCATTAGAATCGTCTGGATGAGACGATTCTAATGAGTACCAATAACATAAGGTCTAGTGGAGAGACATTAATGTTTTCAATTTTGAAATCAAAAAAACACTCCCTCTATCTGGAGCTCTGAAAAAATACTTGCACATACCAATTGGACATACATCTCTTAACACTTTACCAGACGACAAAATTGTAGCCTTGTCCAAATTGGAAGCATTTGCAGATAACATTTTCAATGCGGCTCAAATGGTTCAATTTTCCTTTGACATGGTAGAAAACATTGCAGAAAAAGGAAAAAATGTTGGTTACAATGTTTTCAAAAGGCTTCTTTCCCAGGGTCGTCAAAAGTCGTCACTGTGCGGTGAAGGGTGAACCCATTATCTCACTAGCCCTAGTTTTAATGACTCTGAGAAAGAAAGCTTTTGAAAACATTTTGGGTAACCAATATTTTCTCCTTTTCCCAAAATGTTTTCATTAAAAAGAAATCACATTGTTTCAGCCATGTTTATAGTCATCTGCAAGCAGTTCAAATTTAGACCAGTCTACAATTTTGTAGTCTGGAAATGGGTTAAATAGAGTATCACTTATATCTCCATTAACATGGATCATAAATTAGAAATATCACATACTAGAAAAAATGGAGCAACAATTGCGTAACATTTTTTTTTCATATGTTGACATAACAAAGCTTACTCTTTGTACTCTGTAGAAAACATCCCACAGTTCTATTTACAAAGTAGATTTGTTAAATTGTCTTATTAGCACACTTGAGCAAAACATGCTTAACTCTTTACCAGACGACAAAATTTTAGACTCTTCCAAATTAAAAGCCTTAGCAGTCGACAAAATTAAAGTGACTTAAAAATTGAAATTTGTTTTGGGAAGGTTAGAAAACATTGTGGGAAAAGGAGAAAATGCTGGTAACCAGCATTTTCTCCTTTTCCCACACTGTTTTCAAAAGATTTCTTTCTCAGGGTTGTTAAAAGTTGGGATTGTGTGGTAAAGAGTTAATTTATACTGAGGGAGCACTACCTGAAAGACCTCTACCAATTCTGTTGATGCTGCAACATTGAAAAAGCCTGTGTCTATTTTTTATAGTATCAAGCAGTACCGGAGTAGAAAGAGTGGGGTCTCAAGTTTGGACATGGCAATGCGTTCAGATTTGACAGAGATCGAGCAGAAGTTACTTGAAACTCAGGAGGTTCTTGAAACCACGGGAAAAGTAAGTACCCGTTTAAATCATAGTATTTTATAACGAAGTCCAAAGACCCAACACATACTATCAAGCCAGATAAAGAGCAAGTCGTACTATCAAGGCAGATAAATCTTAATGCATTTTGATAGAGTTATGTCCCCTTTTTGGCTTACAGTTCTTATGCTCACTACCCAGCACTTGCAGCTGGCATGCACCTGCATGCAGTGCTCTTGTTGTTTCTAGAAGCCTTAGGAAACTATTCTGCTTCAACACAATTTGCTCTATTAGACTAGTAGCCTATTGTGTTGCCTTCAATGCTGCTAACTGCTTAATACTGAAGCTGCTCAAGAATATTGTTTCATAAGTGTTTCATGTTATCATAGATTAAAAATTTGTAAGCGATTTGGATTATGAATATGGAAGCAAATCATCTTAGATTCCAGGTCTGTATGGAATTGAGCAATAGGAATAATAATTATGAAGGTCCAAAGTTCCCTAGTAAGTTAGGGAAGACCAAAAATGGGTCATTTAGACTTTGGGTCATTTTAAGATGCTCAAAAAAGGGTTATCCTTGGTAATATTTTTGTTTACACAACCTTACTCATACAATGAATGCATTATATTTCAGTATGGAAGGGGAGTTCCTGTCATTATTCCCAAAGATACTGTAAATCTACTAGCCTTTCTTGCAAGTAAATCCATAAGGAAAGCTGTAGGAAGAAAGCTGTAGAAGAAAACCATTATCTGTTCCCAAACTATAGTAAGTTCTTGAGTTTATGAAATGCTTCATGTTGCCATGGATTCCAAATGGAATTTTCTAAGAAATTCTTTAAAACTCTTCTCCTCTGAAACCATTAGATTTTGAAATAATTTCACAGAAATGTTCCTTGGGTGACCCTTTTCAAAAACTGTTCGCGAAATTTTGATCCGTCGAAAAACATGGCCGTGGTGGGGGGGGGGCGCTTTGCAGTGGTTTGATGTCAACAATTCTTTGAACATCTTCTCCTCCTAAACCACTGGGCCAATTTGGACCAAACTTGGCTGGAATGTTCCTTGGGAGGTCCACATTAAAAATCTTTCACAAAATTTGATTCCATCAAAACTTTGGCTGCCATGGCAACCAATCGAATTTTCTAAAAAAAAGAATCTATAAAAATCTGTCTTTGTCTTTGATTTAAAACCGGAAACTGTGGTTGTTATGTCTATGGCTAGCCGCAACAGAATGAAATGCATTTTCTATCCGTCTTAATCTGTGTAACCTTGCAACTGTCAGGGGCAACATTTGGCACAAAGGTACAAGAATGATTATAATTTCATAAAATAAAGATAAAATTGGTTACAAAACTGGATGAAAACGAGTAAAGATGCATCTTTGAAGAAAATGTTGATAGATGGACAAAGCACACCAGACGCCGGATACAGGGCAATCACAAAAGCTCACCTTCAGCAAGAGTAGTTGAGCCATGCTCTGGCAAAAGGGGGCTTAATGCATCTTTGATGTATTATACCAAGCAAGTCATCACATCACTAAGGAGCCATAAAGTCTACTTTGTCAAACAACTGACTGAATCATGATGTAGAATGGTCCTTTGACATGCAGAAAATTTAAAGATAGCAAAAGTTATGGTTCATGCCAGCCTGAGCAGACTGGGCAGGCTGACATGAGTCAGTACTTTCCAAAGGTGCATTAAGCCCCATTTCCACAGAGCATAACTCAGTTGTTTTTGGCATGAAGAATCATATGGACTTCTATGAAAATATTTAACATCTTGACCCTTCGGTCTCTCTTAAGCTTGATGATGGGTTGTGAAGGGGATGCCTTTTCTCAGGTGAGCAATTTAGGGACCACATGATAGTCTTGTTTGTTTCTGAGTAGGATGAGAAAAGTTTTAAGGTGAATGAAAGTCAGCCAGTCTTGACAGTTTTTTAAGATGTTTATATATTTAAAGCACACTATTAAACAAAACCTGATAGTAAAACTTGAGTCTTTGTCGGTAGACATTTTCCTTCATTAAAGAAAAATGTCTTCACATTCATTCTGTCTTTTATTACTGTTTCAAGTTTTTTTCTCTCAGGTTTCCATGAAAGGATAAATAGTATACAAATTAGAATCATAGTTTTTGAGCATTCCTAGGCATGCATTATATATAATGATTATCTATTTGATTAAATACAACATTTGACTTTGCTTTAGATTCAGCAAATGCTGGGAACTTTAATGAAGGTTGTTTGGACAGTGACGGCTACATACCGGGAATAACTGATTGTAAGTAGCTTTTTCATATCATGGTTAGATAGTTAACCCTTTAACTTTTTATCACACAATCCCGGCTTTTAATGACCTTTAGAAAGAAAGCGTTTGAAAACATTGTGGGAAAAGGAGAAAATGCTGGTTACCAGCATTTTCTCCTTTTCCCACAATGTTTTTTACCCTGCTCAAATTGATTTTCAATTTTTGATTCACATTTATTTTGTTGTCTGCAAATGCTTTCAGTTGGGACTAGTCCAAAATTTTGTCGTTTGGTAAAGAGTTAATTCATTGAGAGCGGCTATTGAATAAATTTTTCAAATTTTTGTTCTCAGATTCTGAAAATATCTACTTGTTTGTCTTCAGATATCTCACATTAGATGATTAACATGGAAGGAAAATACCATTTGGCTTTCTCAAAAAAAGCTTTTGAAGTGATGAAAATTTAAACAGACTACATACAAGATACAGTCTTACCATAAATAAAGTGCCTAACTTGGATGGGACTGTAAGAGTATTTAGAGCTCATAAAAATGGAAATACGTGTTTCCTTATTTGAAAGGACAACATACATTGACTAAAAAGTTAAAAATTTGATTTTGTAATTTTTTGACAAAAATGTGTAGTTTAGCCTCTTTAAAACATTTTCATGCATTTGCTGAGATACACACCCAGGGGTAAAAGTTTTCCGTGTTGTGACGGAATTCCGTATTTTCAGGGGCCGACCAGGTCATTTTTCCAAATCGTTTAAATCTGAGGAGAAATTTTTTTTTGGGGGGGAGGGGGGTACCCCTTTATCTCGTATCTATTGCAAGTCAATAGATTTCCAGATGCCGTATCAATAAAATTTATTGCCCCACTGCATTTCCTTTGTCAGGGGCTGATCTCGGTCACTAATGTTTCCCGTCAAACGCACTCGCTCTGAAAACAATGAAATTCAAAGAATTTTGTAATTTCGCGGATAATTTGCACCGAAATGTTTACAGTCACTCACTCTTGCTTAGGGTTTCCCGATTCTAAATATAGATGCTGAACTGGAATGTTTTAAGGTTATCGTATGATGTTATATTGTTCGTGTCCAAAATGTTGCGGCTGTGTTTTGATCGGTTTGCCGACTTCAACATTTTTGCCGCTAGGATTGTAAAACAATAAAGCATTAACAAAGCCCTTCGTTTTAGGGGACAAATATTGGCAGCAATTTGATTATTTGCTAGCCAAAGATGGCTCAGTTTAAATTATCTTTGTTCTTTTCAATAACAAATGGATGTCAGAGCTGGGGATCGGCAACTATCTTCCGAAGTTGACAGTACGTGCTACTCAAATGCCGAAGCGACCGAAAAAGGGGGAAAAGTTTCATTCATACACTGTAGTCCGATTTGTAGTGGTGGGCCAATGATTGACTATAGTCGAAAGTCAGTTGGTTTTGGCATCCGATTGCGATTAGCTCTTGAGAAATCCCGGAATCGACTGCAGTTGGTACCGAAGCTTGCTTGGTCGTGAAACGTGAATACTGGTTTGTAGCGCTTGGTTTTGTGACTGATATTAATCAGTCTCTAGGATTCAATATAGTGATAACAAAGACGAAAATTGGCCGGAAAAATGAGAAAGAAGTTTTTGTCCATGGATGTTTTATCAAAACTCGACAACTCGGCAAGTTTCTTATTTGATCCCTGAGACCGGGTTTTGACGCTTGGAAATTTGAAATGACATGTCTTTGACGCTGAAAAATATTTGCTTAATTGTCAGTCTGACGCATGAAATTATCATCAAGAGCTTCATATAACCTAGCTTGTGCGCATCCGGCAGAAATATGGGCTAAACACGATCAGTATAAAATGTGAAGGACACGCGCGTGATCTAATGAAGCAGGCGAATCATTTACGAGAACGTAATAACGGTGTTAATCCTCTGATCTAGTGTAAAGTGACAGAATTTAAAGTTACCTGCTATTCAAAATGACTAACTGATGTCAAATCATGTGGTAATACTTCCCCAGAAATTAATTGACACGAAAAATTGATCGCCAAAAAAAACGTGAAAACCCATGACACTACCATGATCAGCGTGGCATCGTCCGATCAGAGGGACTTCAAACTATCTTCTCATCTTTAATAATGAATTTAAACAGTGAATATACACAAATCTCTGAATAAAACAATAAGTGGAATCTAAAATTCTGTCATGAGTGAAAAAATTGTTGTTTTATGAAATGAAAATAAAGATCTAAAGCGGGGAGGGGGGGTCCGTCTGCAAATGCTTGAAATATGTCTGAATTTTTTTTAACTGGTTTGGAAATTAAAATTTAAAGATCAAAATAAATGATATTAAATAAAGTAAAAAAAATTTAAAGTACAAAACACCACATCTTTATAAACTTAATATCATGTAGACAAATTGTCAAAGTATTTAAAGCAAAAAGGCATTCTCAGTTCAATGGAGAAACCGATTGTACAACCAATAGCAAGTTGGTTTGCTCTTCCGGTTACAAAGTGATAATCATTTTTGCATTTAAACTGAATGCCCTACACTGCCGATTTGATAGATTTTTTACAGGAATTGGACCAGTTCCATGGTATATCACTTACCTGCTTGTTTTAGCAAACATTAGAATTGATTTTGCCAAAAATGTTTGCACATTTTAGGAAAGGTTCTTAAAGTGTTTGAAGAGCTTTTAACAGTGAACATGTAGATCTATCTATAAAATCTTGTTTGCGCATGTCACATGAAAACAGTCTATCTTTTGATAGGCTGTCATTAAAACTTGATATTTTTATGAAATTAATATGTAGTTTAGATCTGAACCCCCATCCTTGTTTGTGTACCCCAAACTCCAGTTACCGAAGGGTACAAAAACCTTAAGCTAGAAAATGCACAGCACACTCTGTCACATTCTCCCTGATAAATTAGCCATTCTTAAAGAGAGTGTTGTTTTCCTATTTGACAGATTTGATTTTATTCTTTTGACAGAAATTTAGCACCTGTGATTGCATTTTAATGAATCAGATATTAAATACTAGATATGTCCTTTTCTCATACTTGTTGTACTTTCAAATACAAAACTGATGTAGGGCTAATCTGATTAGGTCCTGTGTACAAAATGGAGATAAAAGAGGACAAAAATAACATGGATGCTAAAAACTTTGAGATTTTCTTAGGTTTTAGCATATCATATCTTTCATTCGTTTCAAGATTTTTTCAACTTTAAAATGCTAAAACTGGATCTTATTAGAGGAATTTGATGCTTATAAAATAGCTAAATCTCAGGAGCTTCCGGGGGCCTCTGGCCCCCTGGACCCCTGGCCAGGGTGTTGCCCTGGACCCACTGGGGGCCCTAGCGGCCCCCAGGCCCCCAGCTCAATTTTCAGTATTTTCAGATTTTTTAACTTTTACCCCTGCACACCAGAAAGTTCCTAAATGAGCTGTCTGATCAGTATGTATTGTACTCTTAAAATCCTGTCATGCATGTATGTAAATAAATGCATTTTCCACCATTGGCAAGCAGTTAGCATCAGAACGAACATTACCAATATGAACTTTTTAATCTTGGTTATCTGTGGGTGGCTTTTCGAAAAAGATTCTTTAGTTTCTAATATAAGCGAAGTTTACCTCTTTTGTTGAATGATCTAATCTAATGATGTTACCATTTATGCAAAGCTTAAATAGCAAAAGTGTTTAAGCATTTAATAACTTTGTTCTTGCAGTTTTTGCCAAGATGCAAATAATCTCTGATCTTACTTTATGTTCCTTGTGATGACTTTCAGTAGGTGATTAAGTCCTTTATGCAAAAGTGATGGGCCAAACAATATAGGAAAACAATGTCTGCAATATACATGGGATGTTTACCTTGTAGAAATACCTTTTGATGTGTCTGTAATGGCTTATTTTGGAATGCTTACCACAGCATTTTCTTCTTAAAACAGTCCACTTTCATTTTTCTTTATACCCACCTTTTAATTGCATTTTTCTGAAAAAAAATCCCCCTTCTGCAAATATTTGCCAAAAAATAATCCAGTAACTCTGAACATAACTATAACTACTGTATTCAATCTTTTGAAGGTATTGGATCCCTTGTGAATTAGGCAAATATGGAAAACTTTCCCGTTATTACATAATAGCTTTGATATTGACGTCATTATGTGCTGCAATGTTCACAAATTCTGAATCACTAAAAATGGTACATTTGTGAAAAATCCAGAACTGTTGTAGTTCACCTGAACATAGATCAGATTGAAGTATTAGGATCTATGGTTGTCTGGCGTTATGTGTTGTTTTGTGTCCGTACTTAGGATGTTAACCCTCTAACGGCCAGATTTGTGGTTGAAACTTTGATATTTGCTAAAATTGATAATCCGAATAAATTGTTGAACAAGTTATAAATTATTGTGTGGTAAAAAGTAGTTCAACAGGTCAAATGATTTTTCATTAGTTCATATTGGGTGACAAAATATTATCATCAGGGCCCTCATCTTTGTTTTTTTTTCTAAATGACTAACAAACTATACTGAAATTTATAAGGGTTTAAGTGAATTTCAGTCTGCTATATTTGACATCTCTTTGTTGTAGAACTTTGAAAAATATCTTTGAAAAAGGGTCAGAATGTCACACAGTAGGATTCTGATAAGACATGTTATATTGGAATATTGTCTCTTTATTACTACTGTTTGGTTCAGAAATAAGAATGTTTTAAATGGCATTATTTAATTGAGGAGTCTTGTACAAGAATTATTAGAGAAAAGAGTCTAAAGAGTCCAGGCAGTGCCTCAAAATAGAATGGGAAATGAGAACTTATTTTAAGAAGATACGTATTCAATTTCATTTCAGCTGAAATTCCTTATGAGTATACTTATGAGGATGAAGAAGAAGGGCCAGCCCCAAAAAGGAGGAAGAAAACACAAGGTAGGTATTGAGTGGTTGTTTTATTTCATTTCTCTATAGCTGACTCACTTTTAATGCAGAAAGCAGGGATAGCTGGTAAAGTTTTGTGAAGATGTTTTAGGTGCTTTAATCTTTCGCCATTTTGAGAAGCTTTAACCATTGCTGTAATTTTTTTATGCCCTTGAAGGGAGGCATATTAAAATTGCACCTTCTGTTCGACTGTCCCTCTGTCTGTGTGTCACAAATCATGTCAATGTGGTATCTCCAAAAGTGCTGAAGCGAATTTAAACTCCACAGAAAGGTAAACCACATTGAGAAGGTGTGTCACATACAAAAATCAGGTTCCTATGGCCAAGGTCAAGGTCACAAACAAAGGTCCCTTGGGGGCATTTGTTACTTTCTATAACATTTGTTGTTGTTTAAACCAACTGTTATCAAAGTTGACCAGCAGGTCTGCTGTCATGCAGATATGTCAACCATACTGATTTTTGCGGAACCTAAAACAAAAGCTATTTGTCTCTCGCCAATGGACAAGTCAGGATGAGTAGCTGGTGGCTTGGATCGGATGTTTTGTTTGTACTGGTGTTAGAAAAGACAAGAACACATAGTTAGGTGCACCAGCCGCAGTGATATAACTGAAAAATTGTTGAAATCAGCATGAAACCCCATACAACATACTTTAAAAAACTTGTCTGGATACAAATGTGAGCAATTAAAGAGACCCATCCTAGTATGGTGATAGCCATATGAATTAGCAAACTTGGCTGTGATATAATTGTAAAAATTGTTACATTAACCCCTTACCACACAATCTCATGTTTTAACTATTTACCAAACAACAAGATTTTAGACTTGTCCAAATTGAAAGCATTTGCAGACGACAACATAAACGTGATTCAAAAACTGTAATCTGTTTTGGGAAGAGTGGAAAACACTGTGGGAAAAGGAGAAAATGCTGGTTACCAGCATTTTCTCCTTTTCTCACAGTGTTTTCAAATGTCCTTTTTCTCAGGGTCGATAAAAGTTGGGATTGTGTGGTAAAGGGTTAATGCCTTTTGAAAATGTGCGAAAAGGAGATAATAATGGTAACCAGCATTTTCCCCTTTTCCCACAATGTTGTCTACCTGATTATAGACAGAAAATCATTTCAGTTACATTTCATTTGTCGTCTGCAAATGCTTTCAATTTGATCTAGTCCAGAATTTTGTTGTTTAGTAAAGAGTTACAGAAAGCAATATATTTTTTTTTTTTACAGAGGCATGTACAAGAATTGGCAAAAGAAGAACAAGAAGAAATTAAGAAATATTTTCTAGAACATTTTCATCGTGGTTGCTGCCTTGGAAGGAAGGACTGTGGAAAAAGCAAGTCAGACAAGCAAGAAGGAAGGAGGTTCAATTTGGATAAGGAATCGGGAAACTTTACAGAAAAAAGTGTGGAATATGATACAGAAAACATAAACTTTCATATTCAAAACAAAGCCTGTAGTCTTGCATTATACATCTGAACTTTTTTATGCTTGTTAGTTTTATCAATTCATCAATTTCAAGATTATTATTTTTTTTTAAATGCAAGAGGTATTGTCATAGCCTTGGTATAGGCGTCTTAGAACATTTGTTTACAACAAAAGAGCACTCAATACCACCAAGGTAGATAACTTTCAATGCATTTTGATAGAGTTTTGCCATTTTTTGACTAAAAATTTTTACTCACAGATTGTTGGCACCTGCATATTGTGTTCATGCTATGACAATTCTTGGTCAACCACATTTCACACAAACAGTTGCAACAATTCAAAAGATGAGAATGTTGAGTTAAATTCTTACATTATCCTGGTCAATGCACTGCCATCAAGAGATACTGCAGTCATGAAAGTCTCTGAAAGTGATTTGTGAATATGTGTACCTATAGCGACTGAAACAAAGTTCTGCGTGGTATTTAACCCTTTACCAAACAATCCCTGGCTTTTACGACCCTGAGGTAGAAGCCTTTTGAAAACATTGTGGGAAAAAGAGAAAATGCTGGTAACCAGCATTTTCTCCTTTTCCCACAATGTTTTCTACCCTGCTGGAAACAAATTTCAATTTTTGAGTTATGTTTATTTTGTTGTCTGCAAAGTGCTTTCAATTTGGACCAGTCTAAAATTTTGTCGTTTGGCATCCAAAAAAAAAATATTATCTGAAATATTTCACATTTTTATTGTATTTTTTATATTGGTAAAGACTTACTCTTAACATGAAAATAATAAACAGAGGACATCTTAACTGTACTGTTTTAGGAGGTCTTTAAGGTATATAGTGCTTGGATATGCTTATTTTAGTTTTCTGACGCTGCAAGTAAGCAGGATTTCTGTACCACCAAAACTGACCATTTACTGGACTACAAGTGCAGTTATGGGACAAGATCATTTCACATATAAATTGAAAGACATTACTTCTCTATTTTCTTTTTATTGTGTTTGACATTTAACATTGATCACTTGATACAGAATTCAGCAATTGAAACAGTTAAAAAATTGAAAATAAATGTTTGTTCAAGTCACTTACCTGGGCAGTTGTGTACATTGTTTATGTTTACAGTTACTCATTTTCAAACATAGCCGCTGTAAAATGTTGTCGCAAATAGCCTTTATCTAGTGAAAACATAACAAAATGAATGTAAAAGACGAATAGGAATTTATAAAATCCAGGAAAACTGCATTCTCTGTTCCGTAAATGGTGACTCGTAAATTGCTTTAAAATCTGGTAAAGCCACCATCGTGTCAAGCACATTATGGATCTTTCGCCGAAATCATGATTTTTATTTCATTGGAACACTATAGTTTTGGTGGAAATTAACTGTTTATTTTCCAGTATTCATAGTTCGGTGTAATGTTGCATGAGAAAGTTGTCTCGTAAATGGTTTCGTTAAAATTACGCTATGCAATCAAATACTTTGATGCTTTCTGGTTGTAAAAAAGTAAGGAAAACTTGTGTTTTGTATTGGCCAGCACAGATATATGACCATAATTGTTAAGAACTGCTGTCTGTGTTTGTTATTTGAAATTGTATGGTAAACCTGTAGCCGAAATTAGGTGATGTCTCGTAACTGGTTCGAATGTTGAAGACACTGTGATATGGCGCTGGTTCTCTCCACTCCAAATGTCAAATTGAATTCTTTTGTCTTAAACTATTTAAGAGACATATATGAGATCAGATTAATATGAAAATGTTGTCCTATGCTATCCTGAATGATTAAAGACAGTGTGGGAAACAAGTCATTTTGCTCTGAAGACAGGCTGTTTTAGCTACCCCCTGGTTGGAGAATTAATTCTACAATGCAGAATAGATATGACATGTGAGAGTGTGTGTGCTTTTCCATAAACATGGTGGCTGTACTATCCAAAGAATCATTTATACCAGCACTTAATTTCACTTAAGTGAGATTCACTTAATCTCACTTAAGTGAGATTGAGTGTCATGCACCTCTGCAAAGCTCTTGTTTATGTCTTGAGGAAAATTTGGTTTTGACTGAGTTTTGAAATAGAGTTTTATAAAGACATGCTCTTTGTGAACAGTCCTGAAGTATGTTGGGGTTTATACTGAGATTTGACTTAGAGTTTTATTTAGAAATGTTCCATGTGAACAGTCCTGTCGAACATTGGGGTGTATGCCAAGATTTGACAAGGAGTTTTATATAGACATGCCCCTTGTGAACAGTTTTAGTGTACATCTGAGTTTATACTGAGATATGAAATATAGTTTTATTTAGAAATGGCCCTTGTGAACAGTCCTACACAGTTTTTTTCTTAGACATGTTCCTTGTGAACAGTCATGTAGTACATAAGGGTTTTACACCAAGATTTGACAAGGCACTTTATATAGACGTGTCCATTGTGAACAGTTTTAGTGTACATCTGTGTTGATACTGAGATTTAAAATATCGTTTTATTTAGATATGTTCCTTGTGAACAGTTTTGATGTACATCTAGGTTTATACTGTGTTACGGGAGACCACTCCTTCATGCATGGCTTCTTCCCGATTTAAATACAATACCTAACAACTGCGTTAGGGAGATGTCTCTTTAGCTCAGTGGTTATGGTATTGGCCTTTCGTCCGGGCGTTCTAGGGTTCGAATCCTGCCCGGTCCCTTTATTTCTGCCATGCATTTGTTCATTTGTTTCTTTGTTACGGACTTTGTTTGTAAGATGGGGGCTCGTCCGGGATTGGCCATTGAGCCATTAATCCCATTTGTTGTCCAAAAACGGACATTTTGTTGTCTAAATAATATACCTACTGCCTAATAAGGCTTTGAGTCATCAGTTAATGATGACTTTAAGAAGGGGTGTGTTACGGGAGACCACTCCTTCATGCATGGCTTCATCCCAATTTAAATACAATACCTAACAGCTGCGTTAGGGAGATATCTCTTTAGCTCAGAGGTTAAGGTATTGGTCTTTTAAACCTTGGAAAACGAGGATCTTGTCCGCCGTGGGTTCGAATCCCGCCAGATGCGGTTTGTATTTCAGCCATGCATTTGTTCATTTGTTTCTTTGTTATGACTTTGTTCGTAAGAACTGAGATTTAAAATACAGTTTTATTTAGACATGTTCCTTGTGAACAGTTCTGGAGTATATAGAGGTTCATACTGATATTTGAAATGGAGTTTTATTTAGACATATTTCTTGTGAACAGTTCTGGTGTATATTGGGGTTTATTACACTTGAGATTAAAAATACAGTGTTTTTTAGACATGCTCCTTGTGAACAGATCACACTGTAATTAGGTGCTATATTCAGATTTGCAATGGAATTTGCCATGAACACTTTTCTTGTGAAACATTCTAATGTTGATCAGGTTAATTTAGATTTGAAATACTGTTTTATTTAGACTTCTTCTTGTGAACAGTTCTAATACAAATATTAGATTTTATCGAGATGAAAATAAAGTTTTCTTTTTACACATCGCTTGTATTTATGTCTCTAGCCTAGGTACACCATCCCATAATTTAACGATCCCCAACTAAGGAGCGTTTTGGAAACACTGAGTGAAAAAGAGGAAGGACTGTTTACTGAGAATTCTTGTACAGTTACCTTTGACATATTCTCTGATCTAACTTCTGATATACTGAACATTTAGTATATATTGCACTTTGAGCTTTACTCATAAAGATTTGAAACAGGAATTTTTCTCTCAAGACATTGGGAAGTTCTAATTTGCATTAGTATGTGAGTCATGTTTTGTGAAAAGTGGGTTTAATGCACCTACCAAAAGTATGAACTAGTATTTTCTTCTTTTCACACAATGCTTTTTGTATCCTTGCAAAGACAATTTCCTATATTTGAGCCACATTTAATTTGTCATCTGAAAATGTTTTCATATTGGAGAAGTTGAAAGTTTTGTTCATTTGGAAAGGAATAAATAGATTTTTCAAAATGTAGCAGTCGCAAAATACAGTGGAAAATTCTCTTATAATTTCAGAAAAGAATTCTGCTACAGGTCCGTTTGATTGCGCAATATGCGGCAAACAATTCATGTGGATGTCCCATTTCGAGCGGCATATGAGAATACATACAGGAGAAAAACCTTTCGAGTGCAATGTGTGTGGAAAGAGATTTTCCGTGAAAAATAACATGAAATCACACATGATACAACACTTTAAGGTTCAGCTTTGATGTGTGACTGTGGATCATGATTTACGTTTTAACTCTTTACCAAATGATAAAATTTTAGATTGGTCCAAATTGAGAGCAATTGCAGACGATAAATAAATGTGGTTCAGATTGGTGCATTTTTCTATGAAAGGGTAGAAAACATTATTGGAAAACGAGAAGATGCTGCTTACCAGCTTTTTCTCCTTTTCCGGAATGCTGCTTACCAGCATTTTCTCTATTGCCCACAATATTTTCAAAAGCCTTCTTCCGTAGGGTCTTTAACCCTTTACCAAACAATCCCTGGTTTTAACGACCCCGAGGAAGAAGCCTTCTGAAAACACAGTGGGAAAAGGAGAAAATGCTGGTAACCAGCATTTTCTTCTTTTCCCACATTTTCTACTCTTTCAAAGTCTAGTTTCAATTTTTGAGTCATGTTTATTTTGTCGTTTGCAAATACTTTAAATTAGGACTTGTCTAAAATTTTGTCGTTTGGTAAAGATTTAAATCGGGATTGTGTGGTAAAGAGTTAAGGACTACCATGGTACTTAACCCTTTACCAAACGACAAAATTTTAGACTGGTCCAAATTGAAGGCAGTTGCAGACAGCAAAAGAAATGTGACTAAAAAATTGAAATTTGTTTTGGGAAGGGTAGAAAACATTGTGGATAAAGGAGAAAATGCTGGTTACCAGCATTTTCTCCTTTTCCCACAATGTTTTCAAAAGCATTCTGTCTCAGGATCGTTAAAAGTCGGGATTGTGTGGTAAAGGGTTAACTCTGTACCAAACGACAAAATTTTCGTACTAGACCAACCTGAGAGCATCTGCAGAAGACAAATTAAAAGTAGCTCAAAGAATGATTTTTGTCTTGATTAGGATAGAAAATATTGTGAGAAATGGAGAAAATGCTGGTTACCAGCATTTTCTCCATTTCCCACAATGTTTTCAAAAGCCATCCTGGTCAGGGTCGTTAAAACTCGGGATTGTGTGGTAATGGGTTAATCTCTTTAGATCATCAATTAACTCTTTACCAAAGGATACAAATTCAAAGATTTGTAGAAGACAGATTAAATGTAGCCAAAGTGAGGATTTTTGTCTTTGATAGGGTAGAAAACATTTTGGGAAAAGGAGAAAATGATAGTTACTAGCATTTTGTCCTTTTTCCATAATGTTTTCAAAGGCTTTCTGTATCAGGATGGTTGAAAACTCGGGATTGTGTGATAAAGGTTCAATTGATAAAGGGAATTTTTACTTAACCCTTTACCACACAATGACGATTTTTAATGCCCCTGAAAGAGAAAACTTTTGAAAACATTGTGGGATAAGGAGAAAATGCTGGTTACCAGCATTTTCTCCTTTTCCCACAATGTTTTCTACCCTATCAAAGAAAAATTATTTTATATGAGCCACATTGAAATTGTCATCTGCAAATGCTTTCAATTCGGACAGGTCTAAAATTTTGTCATGTGGTAAAGGGTTAAAAGGGAAATCCTGAATCATTTACAGAAGAATCCCAAGTTTAACTCTTTACCAAATGACAAATTTTAAGACTTGTCCAAATTTAAAGCATTTGCAGACGACAAATTAAGTGTGAGTCAAAAGAGCAGATTTTTCTTTAAGGAGACAGAAAATATTATGGGAAAAATGAGAAAATGGCTGAATACCAGCATTTTCTGTGTTTCCCAAAATTTTTTTTTAACTGTTAGAAGATAGATAACATCCCAACGAGCCATAGTCAAATTGTGAGCTATAGTCAAATCAAGAGTTAATGTTAAAAAACAAGATATTTCATTTGATACAGAAATAAAAAGACTTTGTCAAAAGAGACTGTATGCATATTTATATCCCCAGCGCATGAATTTAGTATGTCAAATCTAGGAAAAACATTGTCTACACTGTAGAGGTAACATCATCTGTCTGATATTCTTGAAGCCTAATAGGAACAGTATCAGAAAAAATTCAGTGTTGGTCATCCTGAGTGAAACTAGAACAGGCCACTTGATTATTTGATACAAAAGAGAAAAACCTTTTTTGCTATTTAACCGTTTACCACACCAAAGAAAATTTAGGCTTGTCATAATTGAGAGCATTTGCAGGCTACAATTTTCAGTGTGGTTCAAATGATGGAATTTATTTTGATGTGGTAGAAAACATAGTGGGAAAAGGAGACAATGTTTGTTACCAGCATTTTCTCCTTTTTCCACAATGTTTTCAAAAGCCATCTTTGTTACGGATGTTAAAACTCGGGATTGTGTGGTAAAGAGTAAAGGATAGGGCACCCTAATGGGATTCGTGTAACATCGCCTTTCATAGCCAAAATTGTACAGATTCGGCCAAGACTCGGGTGATCCGTTATCTATGCGGGGAACCAGCGTGTATCGGCCGATCCATTACGGATTACTCGAGTCCTAGCAGAATCGGTATGTTTTTTCCGGCAATGAAAGGCAATGTTACAAGAATCCCATTAGGGTGCCCTATCCTTAACTCTTTACCAAACGACAAAATCTTAGACTGGTCCAAATTGAAAGCATTTGCAGACGACATAATAAATATCGCTCAAAAATCAAAACTTGATTTTGAAAGAGTAGAAAACATTGTGGGAAAAGGAGAAAATGCTGGTAACCAGCATTTTCTCCTTTTCCCACAGTGTTTTCAGAAGGCTTCTTCTTCGGGGTCGTTAAAACCAGGGATTGTTTGGTAAAGGGTTTATGTGATTTTTAGCTGGCTGTTTTTTGAAGAAAATGCAGAGGTATTGTCATAATCTGGTGTCTGCATGGTCTAGTGTAGTTGTGGTGTGAAAACTTTGACATACTATAATATCTCTGTCATTACTTAACCATTTTCTCTGTTTCATTACTTAACCTTTTACAAGCATTTTCTTCTTTTCCCAAAATGTTTTTAAAAGGCTTCTTTCTCAGGGTCATTAAAAGTTGGCATTGTGTGGTAAAGGCTTAAGATAATTGCTTCAAACCTGGACTCTTTGGGGCATCTTACCTCATTGGAGACAGGACCTCTTTGATGGGAATATACTGATCCCATTGGACGCTCCACGCTTTACCAGTTTTAACACTCATTTCCCAAGAAAAGTAATATTCACATTCTTACCTTCTTAATCTAAAACTTGGGAGTAGGCAGGGACGCCCAGCCACTCAGTATCATATTTTATGCACATTAAAAATGACACATAATTCTTCTTCATTTAAAAACTTCTTGCTATCAAGTGAACATTTTTTTCATACCTTTTATCACATTCTTAACTTTATCATTTAAAACTTTTGAGTAGATAGGGATTGCCCTGTCACTCAATAATTTCCTTTATGCATATTAAGATCACACATAATCCTGTATAATTCTACCCTTTTACTATCATTAATGTATTCAAACCTTTTCAGTTTAAAAATCCCACTTTTATTATCTTTTAACACAGATATGCGCGCTAAATGACCAAAGCTGTCGATGCGCCATAAAACAACATTTATTCATTCATTCAAACTTGGACTAGCTTTTAATTATCAAAAGAGGAACCTACATTACAGAGGCAGGTTACCATCCAAATATTTTTGATACAGTTATGCTTTCTAACTTAGAATATTGACTGAACCCTTTCCCAGATG
The DNA here is from genome assembly GCA_946811185.2 of Hippopus hippopus. Classification (NCBI taxonomy): domain Eukaryota; kingdom Metazoa; phylum Mollusca; class Bivalvia; order Cardiida; family Cardiidae; genus Hippopus; species Hippopus hippopus. Next base: position 31,505,220 of record OX328113.1, read on the forward strand.
ACAAAATTTTAGCCTTGTCGAAATTCAAAGCATTTGCAGACAACAATTTCAGAGTGGCTCAAATGGTGCGATATTTCTTTGATGTTATTTAACTCTTTACCACACAACAAAATTTTAGACTGGTCCAAATTAAAAGCATTTGCAGACGACAAATTAAATGTGGCAGAAATACTGGGATTTGACTGTGAAAGGTTAGAAAACACTAGGGGAAAAAGAGAAAATGCTGGTTACATGCATTTTCTCTTTTTCCCACAATGTTTTCAAAAGGCTTTCTTCCCAGGGTCGTAAAAACCCGGGATTGTTTGGTAAAGGGTTAAAGCATTGGGGGAAAAGGAGAAAATGCTGGTTACCAGCCTTTTTGCCTTTTCCCACAATTTTTCAAAAGGCTTCTTTCTCTGGGTAGTTAAAAAATGGGCATTGTGTGGGAAAAGGGATAAATCTGTCTATTTTTAAAAGCAAACGCATCAGAGGGTTGGTATAGACATGTGCTGCTCTTCATTCTGCGTCTAATGTTCATAATCTATCAGTGCTTGTTTTATGTTATATTTTGTCTTTATAAATTTAAGGTTTTATTATTCAAAAGCCCAGATGAGCAATCAGGGCCACATGGCCCTCTTGTTGCCGTCCTAAGTTCAATAAGCTCAGGAGAGCTTCACTGATTTAACTCATCATCACACAATTCCAGTTTTTAATGACCCTGTAAGAGAATGGGCTTTTGGAAACACTGTAAGAAAACAAGAAAAGCTGGTAAAAAGTTGTTTTTTTTTCGTTTTCCGACAATGTTTTTCAATCCTGTTAACTCTTTACCACATAATCCTGACTTTTAACGACCCTGAAAAGAAGGGCTTTTAAAAACATTGTGAGAAAAGGAGAAAATGCTGGTAACCAGCATTTTCTCCTTTTCCCCAAAATGTTTTTCTACCCTATCAAGGACAAATTTTGTCATAGAAGTCACTTTTAATTTATCATCTGCAAATGCTTTCAATTTGGACCAGTCAAAAATAGTGTTGTTTGGTAAAGAGTTATAGACAGAAATCACCACTAGAGCTACATTTGATGGATCACTTGTAAATGTTTTGAATTTAATCTGGTCCAACAGTTTGTTTTATGGTAAAGAATTGACTCTTGAACAAACAACTAAATGAAAGGTTTGTCCTCTTGAGTCACTTTTGGAGGCAATCTGATAAATTCCGGAACTGAGATGGATAAAATTTCCCAATGGAAGGCACCAACCATCTATTCTATTTATCCTGTTTCCCCTTTACAATCTTTGATTATGAGTAAATTGAATATTTTTTTCTGAAATATTGTACATCTCAACATCTCAATCCCTACGAGGAAGAATTAAAATTTTTTTAACCCTTTACTAAACAAACCTATGTTTTTTGCAACCCTGGAGAAGAGGTCTTTTGAAAACATGTGGGAAAAGGAGAAAATGCTGGTCACCAGCATTTTCTCCATTTCCCACATTGTTTCTACCCTGTCAAAGAACTTGAGATGATTTGTACCACTTTTGAATTGTTGCCTGCAGATGTTCTCAAGTTGTAAGGGTCTAAAATGTGTTTGGATAAGGGTTAAATCATACTTTTGCTGGAAGTCCAGCTGTAATGACCTTTTTACACTATGTTTTCTTTCCTTTCTGATAGAAATTCCATCATTTGTATTGCCTTTTAAAGCTTTGAATTATTTTATTGTCTAGTAAAGAGTGAGATTAACATATATGTAACATTTCATTTTACAGCCAAGTCCTTTATTCAAGATACCGGGGAAAGAAGCAAAGGACTGATCTGTCCCTTCTGCAGTAAAGCTTTCAAATGGAAATGTCAGCTGGAATTACATCTAAGAATTCACACAGGAGAAAAACCATTTAAATGTGCAGTGTGTGGAAAATGCTTTAATCAGAGAAGCCATCTGAAGTCACATACTGTGGTGCATTTTAAGTTTGATGAATCGGTTGGTTTGGCAGTCCCTTATAAATAGACTCTCTTATTATCTTGGTTTTCTAAATGGATTCTCCTATTTATTATCTTGGTGCTGATTTAGTTAAAAGTGGACTCTGATATTATCTTGGTGTTAAGCCACTTATCAATTGACTCATAAATTATGTTGGTATTGAGCCACTTATAAAAATACTCTCATCATCCTTGATGATGAGACACTTATAAATAGTAAATACTCTCATTACCCTTGATGATGAGACACTTATAAATAGTCTTGAATTATCTTGGTGTTGAGCCACTTATAAATTGACTGACAAATTATCTTGGTGTTGAGCCACTTGTTAATAGACTTAGGTTATCATTACGCCTGATCTTGAGCCACTTATAAATAGTCTTAAATTATCTTGTTGTTTAGCGGCTGATAAATGTACCCTGGAATTATCCTGGTGTTGAGCCACTTATAAATAGACTCTCAAATTATCTTGGTCTTGAGCCATTTATGAAAATGACTCTTAAACTATCATGGTGTTGCGCCAATTATAAGTGGTTTCTCATTTCATCTTGGTGTTGACCACTTATGAATACACTCCTATTATCTCAGTGTTAACTCTTTAACACACAATCCCGACTTTTAACAACCCTGACAAAGAAAGCATTTAAAACATTGTTGGAAAAGGAGAAAATGCTGGTAACCAGCATTTTCTCCATTTCCCACAATGTTTTCTACCCTTCCCAAAACAAATTTCAGTTTTTGAGCAACATTTATTTTATTGTCTGCAAATACTTTCAATTTGAACTAGTCTAAAATTTTGTCGTTTGGTAAAGAGTTAAACCATAGACATCGACCTTTAAGCACATAAATTCAAATAACAATTTAATAACCCTGAGGAAAAAGCCTGTAGAAAATATTGTGGGAAAAAGAGAAAATGCTGGTAACCAACATTTTCTCACAACATTTTCTACCTTATCTTACACAAATTACATTGTTTGAGTCACATTTAGTTTGTCTTCCAGAAAACCTTTGATTTTGGACAAGTCTAATATTTTGTCTTTTGGTGAAAAATAAAGTGGACTGTCCGAAGTGTTTTACAGCCATTAACCTTTTATCAGACAACAGAGATTAAGACTTCAAGATCGAAAGTAATTGGAGATGACAAAATAATTGAGGCTTAGAGTATTGAAATAGGCCCTTGAAAGGATAGAAAATGTATGAAATAAAGAAAATATTGGTTATCAGCAAGTTCTTCTTTTCCCACATTTTTTTCAGTACCAGCAAGTTCTTCTTTTCCCACAATATTTTCAAATGCCTACTCTGTCAGGGTCGCCAAAGCTTGGGACGGTAAAGGGTTACAAAGATTGCTTTCTGAAAAATGAAGGTAAAAAAAAAAATGCTTTTAACTCTTTACTACAAAGTCCAGAGTTAAAACTCTGGACTTTGTAGTAAAGAGTTAAAAGCATTTTTTTTTTTTGAGAAAGAATGAAAACATTTTGGGTCAAGAAGAAAATGCAGGTAACCAGTATTTTCATGTTCTCCCACAATATGTACTAGCCTTCTGTAACAAATCCCATCATGTCATGTCTGGCCAGGTAGCTCAGTGAAATGTCCTGGGTTTTCCCTTTGGCATGGCAACAAAAAAAGGGGGTCTTTGTGAACCCCTAGTAAAAAATAATGGGGGGGGGGGGGTTCATTCTGAAATTGCGTGTGGCTGGGTGGGTGGGTTTCACAATAAAATGTAATTAGCTTAGACAAAAAGCTACTTATTGTGAAACAATTGTGTTGTGTTTTTATTCACTGTAAATCTTCGTATACTCTATGCATGTAATATTACATGATGAAAGATGCATAGTAACACCAGATCTACTCTATAGAGAAGGAGCTCACAGTCTAGATGGCATCTTCTTTTTCATAAAGAGTATCTGGAGTTTGCTTTATTTACGCCTGTTCTTAATATGCAAAAATGCTCAAACTGTAAACAAACTGTCATATCCATGTAATTTTATTCTTTCAAGGGGATCATTATGACTGCTATGTTTTGATCATGCACAAGGGTTGAATAACTTAATGTTTGTGCAGCCACACTCTATGGAAAACGGGTTAACTCTTTACCAGACGACAAAATTTTAGCCTTGTCCAAATTGAAAGCATTTGCAGAAGACAATTTTAATGTGGCCCAAATGGTGCAAATTTTCTTTGATAGGGAAGAAAACATTGTGGGAAAACGAGGAAATGCTGTTAATCAGCATTTTCTCCTTTTCCCACAATGTTTTCAAAAGGCTTCTTTCCCAGGGTCGTTAAAAGTCGGCATTGTACGGTAAAGGGTTAAACTGTTTTGTTTTTAACACAGGAATCGACTGTTAAATTGATGAAAATAACTTGTCGTCGTCCGGATTGGGAAGTGTCTATTGTTTTTCTTCATAGAGATAATCCATTTCAACCTAAAATAAACAATGTTCAAAAGTTAAATGGCCAATTCCTGTTTTTTGATATATGGGTTATATTCATAAATCTGTTTTCAACGAATAATGAAGTGTAAACCCTCAAGACCTTGAAATGTTTTTCTGGGTGCTCTATCAAGCGTTTTATTGTTTGATTATTGTTCAAGGACTCTTCTTCCTTGCTGACAGCAAGTATTATGTTAATTTTGAAAGAACCATATTGTTTTCATTTAAGATCAACTGGTTTATTTTAGACCTGTTTAAGACCGACGGTATTTTAGTAAAATTGATACACAGTCCTATGCTTTGTCCCATTTTCTCTTCGTACTCCAGCTTTTTCATATACTCGTGTATGTTACAGTGTCAGTAGTAAAGACAAAATGTAAGTAACCCTTATTGCATTTGTGGGTCAACAATGAGGCATTGTTAAAAAAAGGCATTGTTAAAAAAATATGGGTCATTTTCCCTAAAACTGTGTCAAAGTGCACAAAATTTTGTGTTTGTGCATCTGACTTGTGACCTCGTGGTTGAGGGTTCAATGCTTATTTTAGGCAAACTGTCTTTCCAGCTTTTTTTTGCCTCTCAAGTAGTCAGTGGCTTGGAAAGAAAGTTGTGTCATTACTGATGTGAGAAAGCCAGGAAACACATTTGAAAGCACAGTGACCGCCTCGATGTAACCTAAGCTTTTAGAATGGCGTTAAACTCCCATACAAACAAACCCATCATTTGAGTCACAGCTAATTCTTTGTCTGTAAATGTTTGGAATGTTGACCAGTCTTGAGTTTTGTTGTTTGAAGGGTTGTTTGAAAGCAGGATGTTCTCCATGTTCAAACATTTTTATTGATTGATTGATTGTATAGTGTTTAACGCCGTTTTCAACATATTTCAGTTATATCGCAGCAGCCCGTGCACCTGTCCATGCTTTTCTGGAGTCTCTTTTACCAGTACTCTGCATGATTTTCTTTCCAAGCCACTGGCTGCTTTCCCACGTAACCATTGTCAAAACCATGGTCAGTGGTGGGAGAGGAATGAATCCTGTCGCAATGACTCTCATCAGTCTTCAGAAAGAAATTGGTGGAGCCAGGGATCGAACCCACAACCCCCTGTTCTCAAGTCCTGCATGCTACCGACTGAGCGTCCGGGGCTCGGCCCAAACTTTTTTATAATGGACTCAGTTCATTTGTAAATGTATATCAGTTCTTTAATGAGAATTGTCAAATTTAATTATCATGGTGTTCATCCTATGTAATACAACCTGGAAATACAAACAATAACTCGTACTGTAGTGCAGTCAGAACTTGAGACCAGGGGTTTTGATTTAACTAAATACTAAATGGCAAAATTTTAGACTTGTCCAAATTGAAAGCTTTTGCAGAAAACAGATCAAATATAATGCATATTGTGCAATTTGTGTCTGAATGGCCAGAAAAAAATTGGAGCAAAGGAGAAAAAGCTGGTCACCAGCATTTTCTCCCTTCCCCAAAATGTATTCAAAAAGGCTTCTTCATGGGGGTGGGGGGCAGTTAAATGTGGGATTGTGTGGTAATAGGTTAAAGTATAAGTATCCTTCAATTGTACACAACCTGACACTCGTAGTTTTAATTTTTCAGCACAAACATTGTCAGTTAGAGGCAAGAAAGGGTATACATGTGGGACTTGTGGAATAATCGTTGCCACCCCTTCGGCTTTGGAAATACATGAGCGAATACATACAGGGGATAAACCATTTGCTTGTCAAATATGCGGAAAGACCTTCAGGCGTAAACATCATGTGAACACTCACATGGTTACGCATATTAATACTGCGCACAAGGCAAACCAGTTTTGAATGTGAGTGCATTTTAACTGTTTACCACACACTTCTGACTTTTATTGACTCTGAGGAAGAAGACTTTTGGAAACAATGTGTTACCAGTATACTCTCCTTTTCCCATAGTTTTGTCATATGCCATATTTCTAAGGGTTGTTAAAACTTGGGATTATGTTGTTAATGGTTAAGCCTTTACCACACAATCTTATGCTCTAATGACCCTGACATCTGCCAGGGTAGCTCAGTGGTTAGCGTATCTGACTCATGACCTGTTGGTTGATGCTGTCTTTCCAGTGATTTTTTGCCTGTCACTTCTGATGCATGTGAGAAAAGCAGACAGTGACTTTGAAAGGAATTTCTGTTAGTATTAGCATGAGAAAGCTAGGAAACACATGCATAGGTGCACTGACTGCTGAAAAATGACCTAAGCTGTCAAAACGGTGTTAAATTCAAATACAAACGAACAAAACCCTGAAGAAAAAAACTTTGTTGTCAAAAAATATCACGCTGGTAACCAGCATTTTATTCGTTTCCCAACAATGTTTTTCTACCATTTCAAAGACAGAATTCATCTGTTTAGCTACATTTAATTTGTTATATATGCAATTTTTTAATGCTTTAATTTTCACTTGTCTAAAACTTTGCTATTTGGTAAAGAGTTAACAGGGAAACAATTTTAGAAATGAGGATAATGAATACAATAAGCCATATGTAAAGGAGTCACATTAGGTTTTATACTTTTCTCAGACATGCATTTGATACGAAAATTCCTATTGGTTATCTCTGTACAAGACAAAAGAGAATTCAGACTCATTTATATCAAAAGTATTTTGCAGACAACAAAGTAAACCTTGCAAGAAAAGATAAGATTTCACCTAGGGAGAGTAGAAAATACTGTTGCAAAATCAAAAATAGGTGGTTACCTGCATTTTCTCTTTTACCCACAATGTTTTCAAAAGCCACTTTCCTTAGGTTGGTAAAACTGGGAACTTTTTAGTAGACGGATGGGATACGAAAATCTATAAATCTTTGTGCAATTTTGGTGCCACTGCTGATGTGGGGTGTGTCCCTTGGCAAGGTTGTTAAAAAACAAGTCTTATAGTGACAAATCTGTTGATCATTGTTGAGGTGATCAAACTGAAATGCTGTTTTAGGTGGTATGAAAACACTAGAGAAAGAAACAAATATCAAGCTGATGACCAAACCTATCTGATAATATATCTGCCTGACAACAAATGTACCTTGTAGAAGGTGGTGTAACACATCAGTTAATCAACAAACCTACCTAGTAATGATCATACCCGACACTGAACTCATAACTCAGCCCCCCAAAAGTGACTTCATCTGATAAAGAACTCGGCTTATAATGAATATCTGTTTGATATAGATCATTATCTGACAATTAATCTATTTGAGAATGAACCTGTTTGACAAAAAACCTACCTGAAAATGAGATCATTATCTGACAATGGTTCTTTGAGAATGAGACTATCTGATTACAAACCTACCTTATAATGAACTTGTCTGATAAGGAACCTATCATGTCCTGATAAGGCATCTCTCTGATAATAAACCCTTCAGAAAATGAATCTGTCAGAAAACATTATTATTTCATAACAGGCTCTGATAGGAAACCATTAACTACCTGACAATATACATATCTGATAATGGAATCGAATAGGAACTATTCTGACAATGAACTAATCTGAAAAAGAACCTAGCTGATAATCAACCTATTTGACAAAAGGAGATCTTATTTTGATAATAAAGCTATCTGATGAAGAACCTATGTCTGTTTTCACATTTATGTAAAATGTTACATGAATCACTTAAATCATAATGACAAAACATTCTGATTTTAGATTGAAACTATGTGACAGCCATGTTAGCAAATATCTTTGAAATTTCAATTTTTATGATGACAAGTACATCAAACATCCCATTTTATTCTTAACAGTGCTTCAGAAATCGTTTAATCTAATTGAAAAATTCTGTAATGAAGGAAAGATTAACTAGGATTCCCCTTGACTGATGAAACAGGTTAAACCAGTCAAGGATTGCTGTAGGTCACAACCCCAGCCAGAACACCCATTGTGATGACTGTTGTTAGCTTGATGGAATACCTGAGTGTTCCATTTGGTAACGACCAGCCATGCATCTTGGTATTTCTCCATGACGTCATGCTGTTTTGTGCATAAAGATATCATGGCTGACAGAAAACATAATGGGGCTATAGAACTTTTCCCCAATATCTCAAAACTCAAGAGCTCAACAGAACCAAGGATCAAACTGGATTCATGGACATTGGTGGATTAATTGACCAAAGAAATTGATAGTTCATAAAGTAAAAAGAAAAAAAAGTCAAAATCCCTCATGCTAAAAAGCTGTGGGAACACAACTATCTGATTGTGAACTTATCAGACAATTAAGCTATCTGATAATGAGCCTATCCTATCTGACAACACATCTATCTGATAACAAACCTTTTTGAAAATAAATCTATCTGACAATAAACTTATAACTTATTATGAACCTATCCTATCTGATAACAAACCTTTTTGATAATCAATCTACCTGACAATAAACATAATTACATCTGATAAATGTAAGGTGATAGGGAACTATAGATATATCTGATGATGGAATCTGGCTGGAAAGCTATCTGATAACAAATATGTTTAATTACACACCTACGCACCCTTTACCAAACAATCTCATGTCGAAACAACTTTGCCAAAAATGGCCCTTGAAAACATTGTTGGAAAAGGAGAAAGAAGCTGGTAACCAGCATTTTCTCCTTTTTCCACAATGTTTTCTACCTTTTCAAAAAAAAAAAAAAAAAACAATAAAAAAATAAATCCAATTTTTGAGGCACAGTTCATTTGTCAGAAAGCAAATGCTATCAGTTTGGATAAGTCTAAAAAATTTATTGTTTATGAAAAGAGCTAAGGAACCATTCTTCCCTGATAAGGAATGTATCAGACAGTAATGAAATCTGGATGAGTTTCTGATTACAACATTGTTTGATAACAAACCTGGGAAACTATCTGAAAACAGTTATTGGAGACCAAGCTTATCTGATAATGAACCTTTCTACCATATTTTGCTTAAATTTTGGGACACCCAAAGTATTGGGACACCATCAAAAAATGTGAAAATAATTATTTTTCAAGACCCAAAGATTAGAGCCATACTAAAAATTGCAAAGCAAGATCGGTATTTTTTTGTTCCAAAGAATTGGGACAGGAATATCAATTCAAAAAATCTTTCCTTTCATTTGATATCCTTTGTTTACAAGCCATCATTTTGGGCAGTTTCATTACTACACATGTAAGCATGATTCCCAACCCTCCCAGTTTCAATGTTAGTTTCCGATTCATGACAAAAAACTTGATCACTTGACGAACTATTAAAAATTAATACCCCATTCCAAAAAAATCTGAGACAAGGTTAAAACAGGTGTGATATATCCAAGGTACATAGCATATACATGTACATCCGAAGTTGACATAGAGCTGACATGCATATATTTCTTGGTCAGTTGGGTTTTTGTTTATAAATAGAAACAAAGATACAGTATTCGAACTGAAGTTTATCGATCGAAGATCAAAAAACCAATCAAATTTGAGAACAGGCTGAGCAGGTACTTGTCAGAGTGAAATTAATGTGGTTCACCTCTTAAACATGTAAAATATGTTGTGAAATTATCCATAAACGCAAAATACTAATGGTCATCGCGTCCCCAGGATGCAGACGAAAATGAGTGAAAACATCAAGTTAATCGTCAATGAAAACAATGAGAAAAAAGAAATAAAGTTTTAAACTCTAGTGCACAAACTGACAGCTGGAATTCCAATCTGTCTAAAAATAGACCAACCTGCATTTGGCCTTAGGTTAATTGAACTCAGTGACGTAGCAATATATTAATTTCAGCAATATTCAACTGGTTAGCGGTCAGTGACTAACATTATGACAGCTTGTCTTGTCTGACTGTAAGTTTTGGGACAGCTGAAAAAATAATTGTTGACCTAAATATTGGGACATGTTAAAAAAAATAATTATTTCTTACCATCCCAAAATTTAAGCACTTTACAGTCATAAGGAACTATTTGATAATCTCCATCTGACTACAAACCTATCTGATAACGCAATTTTTATGTCGTTTCAGATAGTAAAGGAAATAAAAGGGAGTTTGGCAGTCCTTGCACATGCAAATATTGTGGTAAACCATTCACCAGAAGGGCCGCTCTGGAGATGCACACTCGTATACATACTGGTGAAAAACCGTTCGCCTGTGAAGTCTGCGGGAAAAGATTTACGCAAAAAGGACATATGAAATCTCATTATCTTGTGCATATGAATGTGTCTGTGTGAAGTAATGGTTTTAGGTTTACCGATGATAAGTCTGGGGAGGATTTCCTGTTTAACCCTTTACCACACAATCCCAAGTTTTAATGACCCCGAGAAGAAGGCCATTCGAAAACATTGTGAAAAAAAGAGAAAATGCTGGTAACCAGCATTTTTTTTCCATTTCCCACATTGTTTTCTGATTCAAATCCCATCATTTGTGCCGTATAAATGTCATCTGCAAGTGGTTTTCAAATTTGACCTGTCTAAAATATTGTTGTTTGGGAAAGAGTTAACAATCTTTTCTACCCTATCAAAGACAAATTCCTTCACTTGAGCCACATTTAAACTATCATCTGCAAATACTTTCATGTAGAACAGATCTGAGACTTGAACGATTTGTAAAGAGTTTGCTGAACAAGCTAACAGTGCTGATCCCAGAATAGACTGTATATTCTATGCAGTCCGATCTGGATCTATGCTAAAGTCCCAAGTTTTTACCTAAAGTGCAGTCAGAGTTAAAAGTGAAAAAAAAACTTTAACTTTTTCTTTTCTAAACTGTTTTGTTCTGAAAGCATAAGAAATTTCATGTAAATTTTTTTCCAGCAGTTGGATCTTTTCATGCAATGTTTTTCATATGGTTTTGAAGAATACAAGCCCCATTTCCAGATTGAACTATGGTATAAAACTTGCGTAACCAATAGTGGTGTCTTCCCAGTTTTTTTTAAGTGAAGGTGTGTAGAACTGGCATTGATTGATAACATTAAATTAAAAGCCTTTCACACATATTCCCCATTACCAAAGCCCAAAAAATTTGTAAAAGCAAAAACTGATATCACTGGATATAACAAGCAATTGACGCTGATTAAGGACATATGCCACAGTTTTTCCCTATGGACAGATTTTTTTCATTTTCACTCAGATGATAATACACTGTTTGCAGATTAAAAATATGAAAAGAAATTATATTTTGGGGACCAAAATACAAAGATACAGATCTTCAAAGGGAATAACTCTTTGTCAAAATAACAGAAGATAGACTTTAATTTCAAACCTAAAAAAAGGTTCTTAAATTAGCAAATATTGCTCAAATAAATGATTATTCTTAAAAATGTGATGATTGCTAATAATAAATAAAAGGTATTAATCTGAAGAATTAAGGCACTAGACAGATCACAGTCGCGAATATGTTCTTACACATCAACAAAGACATATTTTTTGATCAATTTTTTTGCAATAGACAAAAATTCAGGGGATAGATTTTTCTTTAAACTTTGCACTTAAAAATATGCTTTCTAATATCTCATAAGCTATATTCAAAACATACATCAAGTGAGACATTTATAAGAGTTAATAAAAATATGAACTACCTCCATTTATTATAAGTGTTGAATTTGGGGTGATTTGGCTGCTAGATTGTTTATAAATTCCTGATTTTACTTCTTCATCTATGATTTCCACATATTTAAAAGGCAACTGACATATTACAGATGAAGATAAAAAAGATTATACCATCTCAATGTTAAACTAACCCAATGGGATGTAATAGAGTTTACACTAAGGAAATATGTGCAATCCAGTGAGCAGAAAAAACTGGGGGATATGTCATTAAGAAATCTTGTGTTGATGTAGAGATCAAGTGATAGTAAAAAATAAAAAGATAGAATGGCTAATAGTAATAATCACCAAATAATGCCAGGTTTTCATGACCTGGGGGGAAAAACCTTCCCCTTTCAAAGACAATCTCATCATTAAATTTTGAGTCACATTTGGTCTCTGTTTTGCAAATGTTTTCAGTTTGGATGAGTATTAAATCGTGTCTTTGGTAAAGAGGTAAAAAGTTTTGTTAACCCTTTACCAAACGACAAAATTTTAGACCTGTCCAAATTGTAAGCATTTGCAGACGACAGTTTCAATGTGGCTCAATGATGCGATTTTTGTTTGATAGGGTAGAAAACGTCGGAAAAGGAGAAAATGCTGGTTACCAGCATTTTTAGCTCACCTGAGCACGAAGTGCTCAAGGTGAGCTTTTGTGATCGCCCAATGTCCGTCGTCCGTCGTCCGTCGTCCGTTGTCCACAATTTCTTTAAACATCTCCTCCTCCTAAACCACTGGGCCAATCTTGATGAAACTTGGCAGGGATGTTTCTTTCGTGAAATTCTACCAAAGTTGTTCAAGAGATTGAATTCCACCCATAACTCTGGTTGCCATGGCAACCAAAAGGAAAAAAATAGCAAAATCTTTGAAAATCTTCTCCTCTGAAACTAGAAGGCGTAGAGCTTTGATATTTGGTATGTAGCATCTCCTAGTGGACCTTTACCAAGTTTGTTCATATGATGCTCCTGGGGTCAAAACTGGCCCCACTCCGCTGGTCACAAGTTCGAACATAGGAACAAAGAAGGAAAATTTTAAAATTCTTCTTCTCTGAAACTGGAAGGTATAGAGCTTTGATATTTGATATGTAGCATCTCCTAGTGGACCTCTACCAAGTTTGTTCATATGATGCCCCTGGGTTCAAAACTGGCCCCGCCCCGTGGGTCACAAGTTCGAACATAGGAACAAAGAAGGAAAACTTTAAAATTCTTCTTCTCTGAAACTGGAAGGCATAGAGCTTTGATATTTGGTATGTAACATCTGCTAGTGGACCTCTACCAAGTTTGTTCATATGATGCCCCTGGGGTCAAAACTGGCCCCGCCCCGTGGGTCACAAGTTCGAACATAGGAAGAAAGAAGGAAAACTTTAAAATTCTTCTTCTCTGAAACTGGAAGGCATGGAGCTTTGATATTTGGTATGTAGCATCTCCCAGTGGACCTTTACCAAGTTTGTTCATATGATGCCCCTGGGGTCAAAACTGGCCCCACCCCAGGGGTCACAGGTTCGAACATAGGAACACAAAAGGGAAAATTTTAAAATTATTCTTCTTTGAAACTGGAAGGCCCAGAACTTTGATATTTGGTATGTAGCATCTCCTAGTGGGCCTCTACCAAGTTTGTTTATACGATGCCCCTGGGGTGAAAACTGGCCCCGCCCCGGGTGTCACAAGTTTAAACATAGGAACAAAGTAGGAAAACTTTAAAATTCTTCTTCTCTGAAACTGGTAGGCATAGAGCTTTGATATTTGGTATGTAGCATCTCCTAGTGGACCTCTACCAAGTTTGTTCATACGCTGCCCCTGGGGTCAAAACTGGCCCCGCCCCGTGGGTCACAAGTTTGAACAAAGGAAGAAAGAAGGAAAATTTTAAAATTCTTCTTCTCAAAAACTGGAAGGTGTAGAGCTTTGATATTTGGTATGTAGCATCTCCCAGTGGACCTTTACCAAGTTTGTTCATATGATGCCCCTGGGGTCAAAACTGGCCTGCCCCAGGGGTCACAAGTTTGAACATAAGAACAAAAAAGGGAAAGCTTTAAAATTCTTCTTCTGTGAAACTGGAAGGCTTGGAGCTTTGATATTTGGTATGTAGTGAATCTGTTCTAAGTTTGTTAGCCCACCTGAGCACAACATGTTCAGTGAGTTCAAAATTAGGTCACCTGGGGTCATAAACTAGGTCATTAGGTCAAATTAAAGAAATACATTGTGGGCACTCTAGAGGCTACATTTATTGCTCAAATGACCTGAAATTTGGTCAGAATGTTTGTCTTGATGAAATCTCGGATGAGTTTGGATTTGGGTCACCTTGGATCATAAACTAGGTCACTAGGTCAAATTAAAGAAATACCATGTGGGCACTACAGAGGCCACATTTTTTGCTCAGTTGACTTGAAAATTGGTCAGAATGTTTGTCTGTATAAAATATAACATGAGTCTGAATTTGGGTCAACTGGGATCATAAACTTGGTCACTAGGTCAAATTGAAGAAATACCTCTAGGGCACTCTAGAGGCCACATTTATTGTTCAATTGATTTGAAAATTGGTTAAAATGTTTCTCTTGATGAAAACTAAGATGAGTTCAAAATTGGATCACATGGGGTCATAATCTAGGTCATTAGGTCAAATTAAAGAAATACCTTAAGGGCACTCTAGAGACCACATTCCTTGCCCAATTGACTTGAGTTTGGATTTGGGTCACCTGGGATCATAAACTAGGTTACTCGGTCAAATTAAAGAAGTACCTTTAGGGCACTCTAGAAGCCACATTTTTTGCTCAATTGACTTGAAAATTGGTCAGAATGTTTGTCTTGATAAAATCTCACATGAATCCGAGTTTGGGTCAACTCAGGTCATAAACTAGGTCACTAGGTCAAATTAAAGAAATACCTTTAGGGCACTCTAGAGGCCACATTTTTTGCTCCATTGACTTGAAAATTGGTCAGAATATTTGTCTTGATCAAATCTTACATGAGTCTGAATTTGGGTCAACTTAGGTTATAAACTAGGTCACTAGGTCAAATTAAAGAAATACCTTTAGGGCACTCTTGCATTACCTGCCCTTTGCAATTATTATACCTCCTTGACAACTGGCGGTGAGACGGGCATATCTTGTGACAATTTGCTGCTCTTGTTTCATTATCATTTGGCTTTGAACCTCGATATTTGGTATTTATATTTATTTTAGACCTTTACTGCTTAGTACTCAGGTGAGCGATATAGGACCATCATGGTCCTCTTGTTTCCTTTTCCCACAATGTTTTCAAAAGGCTTCTTCATCAGGGTCGTTAAAAGTAGGCATTGTGTGGTAAAGGGTTAGATAAAAAGAAATGGGGAAAGATAAAGATGTATTATAACTATACTGTATTTCAATAAAGAAAATGTTTAATTTTACATCTTAGTTAATTTTTTTATCACTTGTGGAGAAGTTGTTGCCTTTGTGGCTCTGTAGATAAGTTGTAGGATTTGTAATCAAAAGGCTCTGTGTTAGATTGTGAATGTCTTTTTGTAAAACACTTCAGAGCCCCATCTTTATTTACACAGATGAAACCCAGGAAACCCATAAAATGTGAACTGTTGAGTGATATAACTGAAATGATGTTGAAAGGAATGTAAATAGATCCATCCATCCATCCATCCATCCATCATTCCATCGGACAATCAATTAAGCAACCAGTAAATCAATCACATCACATCATATCACATCACATCACATCACATCACATCAACCAGCTGTGGCAGTGGAAACTTATTATATTCCTTACTCCCTCATGGTTCATTTGGACCAAACATTGTGTTATAATTATTACTGGTTTTTTGTCCTCTGTCGTAACTGAATAAAAGAGTAACATTTACATACTGTAGAAACATTCTCAAATCTTGATTTGACATAATGTTCCAGACTCAACTTAGAAATAAAATTAGACTTGTGTCTGCCAAGTTGTGTCTGTTTATTTTGCTGAGTTTATTCTGGAAAGTTATGTCAACTCTGGATTTGGGAATGTTACTTAAGTATGTTACTGAAATATGTCTCAAATAACAAACTCACCTGAAGTCAGAAAATCAGTCTATTTGTGGATTTGAGCAAAACAAGAGACTCAAGTTCTTTTTCATGAACCTGGTTGCTCTCAGGATTATCAGCCCTTTGATTTGCTGACTGTACCTGCATTTTTCAAGTATTATTTCTTCAACAGAACTGAAAGCCTTTGTAGAAGCTCAAATGATGATTTCTATCTATTATAGGGTAGAAAACATTGTGGAAAAAGCATTTTTTCTTTTTCCTACAATGTATTTAAAAGCCTTCCCTTTCAGTGTTGTTAAAACTTGAACAGTTAAAGATACCGGCATGACAAGATGCCCACATGCTGAATTGCCTTTGTTTTTTCTCTCTAATGTTTTTCAGAAAAGCATATGAAGATGGATGTGCAGAATGGAACACATAAATGTCCTTATTGTGGAAAACTGTTTCCGAAAAAGTTTGGGCTTATGATGCATCAGCGAATACACACAGGGGAAAAACCTTTTGTGTGTAAAGTGTGTGGAAAACGCTTCAATCAGAAAGGAAATATGCGTTCTCATATGTTTACACACATACAGACAAATATTTGACCTTTGGCTGTTGAATAAGTGAGAAGGACTTTTTGACAATCTCAAGACTTTATAAATAACTGATAGAGTACATACCATTGTGTGGAATGCTTGTCAGAAAGTGAAATTTTTGTTTGCAATATTAATTTTACACATACAAACAAGTAAATATCTCTTGACTGTTAAATGAATGAAAAGGACTTCTTAGTTGATTTGTATAGCAAACCTGCTTAATGTGATTGGTCTGACTGAAATGAAATATCGCTGGTTACCAGCAGTTTTTAGCTCCACTGGCCGAAGGCCAGCGAGCTATTGTCATGGCGTTGTGTCCGTCGTGCGTCCGTCCGTCCGTTCGTTTGTTCGTTCGTCCATTCGTCCGTTCGTCGTCCGTAAACTTTTTCTTTAAAAAACTTCTCCTCAGAAACTGTTGACTGGATTTTTACCAAATTTCACAGGAATGTTCCTTTGGTGGTCCTCTTTCAAATTCCTTCAAATAATTGTGTTCCATGAAGAATTCTGGTTGCCATGGCAACCAAAGTAAAAAACCTTTAAAAATCTTCTCCTCCCAAACCGCTATTTGGATAGCATTATTATTTTGCAGGAATGTTCCTTAGATACAGGTTTACAGAATTCCTTAAAAAAAAAAAGATCTGTCAAAAAACATGGCTTTTATGGGAGACTCATTTTCCTTTTATGGTATAAAGTAAAATCTTTGAAAAATTTCTTCTCTAAAACTATTCATTGGATTTCATTGTTGTTTTGCAGGTAAGTTCCTATGGTGGTTGTCTACCAAATTGTTTCTTCAGTGAGCTAAAATGCAGGATTGAATGATAATTGTTAAAAACTTCCTTTCGCCATTATAGAAATATCAGGCCTGTGGAGCGATACAGGCGCTCAAGCGCCTCTAGTTCCTTTTCCAAAAATGTTTTCAAAAGCCTTCTTTTATAGGCTCTGTAACTCTTTACCACACAATTCTGAGTTTTAACGATCCTCCTGAAAATGGCTTTTGTGGGAAAATGAGAAAATGCTGGTCACCTTTTCTCACAATGTTTTCAACCTTTCTAAAGGCTAACTTCAGATTTTGAGTCACATATAATTTGTCATCTGTAAATGCTTTCAATTTTTGGTCTGTCTAAAAATTTGTCGTGAAGTAAAGAGTTATAACTCAGGATTGCATGGTAAAGGATTAAATAGTGCAAGGTTAACTCTTTACAAACAAAATTTTGGATTGGTTCAAATTGAAAGCATTTGCAGATGACAAAATAAATGTGAATCAAAAATTAAAATTTTTTTGGAAAGGGTAAAAAACATTGTGGGAAATGGAGAAAATGCTGGTTACCAGCATTTTCTCCTTTTCCCACAATGTTTTCAAAAGGCTTCTTTCTCACGTCGTTAAAAGTCGTGATTGTGTGGTAAGGGGTTAATAATCAAGCAGTTTTGATCCCAAATCTGACGCCACATTCTGTGCAGTCTGGTCTTAATCTCTACACTAAACTACAAAATCACCTTTCAATATCATACCCTTTGCATCCTAATGGATAAGAGTATGAATCAAAAGATTCATTTTTAACAGCCAGTATTTTTTGTAAAAGAGTTCTTCTCAAATGACCGCTGACCATTGTTTCGACGATGATTATGTAGGAAAGCAGCTAGTGGCTTGGAAAGAAAATTGTGTGGAGTACTGGTAAAAGAGACTCCAGGAAAGCATCGATAGGTGCACTGGCCGCCGTGATACAACTGAAATAATACTGAAAACGGCGTTAAACACCATACAATCAATCTTCTTAAATCTTTACCGCATGGCAAAATTTTAGACTTGTCCAACCCAAAGCAATTGCAGATGACAAAATAAGTGTCTCTGAAATTGTGGATATTGTCTTTGATAACGTAGAAAACATTATAGGAAAAAGAGAAAATGCTGGTTACCAGCATTTTCTCCTTTTCATAAAATATTTTCAAAAGTCTTCCTTCCCAAGGTTGCAGTATGGAGACCTTAACTCTATACTAGATGACAAAGTGTTAGACTGGTTCATTTTGAAAGCATTTGCAGATGAAAAAATTAAAAGTGTCTCAATTTATGTAATTTGTCTCTGAAAGAATACAAAACCTTGTGGGAAATGGAGAAAATGCTGGTCACCAGCATTTTCTCCTTTTCCCACAAGGTTTTCAAAAGCTTTTCTTCCCAGGGTTGTGAAAACCAGGGCTTGTTTGGTAAAGCGTTAAACTTAGAAAATGTGTTTGTTTTTAAGTGGAAAAGTGTTCCAAACAAAATCTGCAGTGTCTTGTAATGTATGAGCAAATACATACTAGAAGAAACAAAGTTTGTTGGAATTTGAAAAATAAAAGGTTTCAATCATAGCAGAAAACTGTTTGCATTATGCTTTTATGCATATATTGACATGATTCTTTTATACATATATTAACATGATTCTCTTGGCTTTTGATTAATGACAAGGACTTATATTTTAACAAACAAATCAGGTTTTAATAACCCTTAGAGAGTAGACTTTTGAAAATGTGGGAAACGAAGAAAACATTGAGAAAGTGTCATAGCCCAGTTGTAGTCTGTACCATTCTGTCCAAAAGTAACATTTTCTCGTATTTACTGAAGATAATTACTTCAGTTTCGATTTAGTTTGTCACTATCAACAGGGGAACCTATACACAAGTTACATCCCTTTTTCAACCTCAATTTTTCTAGAAAATTAAGCGCTGGCACCAAAGCATTGGCATCCACAAGCAATACTCTTGTTTAACCCTTTACCACACAATTCAGGGCTGAACCCTGGTAGGCTTGTCCTGGGTAGCTCAGTTGTTAGCCTATCTGACTTGACCAGGTGGTTATAGGTTCGATACCTGCTTGAGGCAATATTTCTATCTGGCTATTTTTCCCCTCTCAATTCTGATGTATGTGAGAAAAGTAGTCAGTGACTAAGAAAGAAAGTTGTGTCAGTACTGGTGTGAGAAAGCTAGGAAACACATGCATAGGTGCACTGACTGCCTTGATATGACCTAGGCTGTCAAAACCGAGTCAAACTCCGGTAGAGCAGTCGGTAGTGTATAAGACGTAAGAACAGGGGGCGCTGGTTCAAATCCCCAGCTCAGCAAATTCCTTTCCAAGGATTGATGATAGTAATTGTGGCAGGATTCATTCCTCTCTCCACACTGTTTCAACGATGGTTATGTGGGGAAGCATCTAGTGGCTTGGTAAGAATATTGTGAAAATTACTAGTAAAAAGAAAATCCAGGAAAGCATGGATAGGTGCACTGGCGTCTGTGATATAACTGAAATGATTTTGAAAATAGCGTTAACTACCATACAATCAATCAATCAATCAATCAAAATCTAGTTTCTAGCATTTTCTCCTTTTGTACAATGTTTTTCTGCCCTTTCATAGACAAATCACATTATTTTAGTCTTATCTTATTTCTTGCTGCAATTGTTTTTTAAAATTCAATTTGGAAGAGTCTAAGATTTTGTCTTGTGGTAAAAGGGTTAAATTCTGGGCCCTGTTTCACAAAAAAACTGTTATTTTGCCCAAATCTGCAAACAGACTTATTTTCTGATGCAAGTTGTTTGTTATTTGAGACATATTTCTTTAACATTAACAAACTTTAGTAACATTTTTAAATCCTGAACTGACACAATGTATCAGACTCATCTCAGACTCAACTCAAATAATGGACTTTAATCTGTAAGATAGCTAAGTTCATTTAATTTGCTGAGATGAGTCTTAAACATTGTGTCAAATTATGAATTAGAGAATGTTAATTGATAATGCTTGTTAGTGTAGGTGAAACATGTCCCAAACAGCAAATTAAAGTCAGAAACTGGATCAGTAGATTTGAGCAAAATAAGTGACTTAAGTTTTTTTTCTGAAACCAGGCCCTGGTGTTGAGATGAGAGACTGGTATTAACTCTTTACCAAACAACAAAATTTTGGACTTGCCCAAATTGAAAGCATTTGCAGACGACAAATTCATTTTGGCAAAAATGATGGTTTTTCTTTGAACAAATAAAAAGGCATTGTGGGAAAAGATCGTCTTTGAATGATTAAAAATAAAAAACATTTTGGGTAAAGGAGCTAATGGAGGGTTGTTAAAAGTCGGGATTGGATGGTAAAGTGTTAAAAGATGACCGATTTACAAGTGCCAAAACTTTTTTTTCCCATTTTTTTTTCAGAAATTAATACAGATCTGGATTTGCCGAGTGGAAAACATGAATGCCCATATTGTGGAAAACTGTTTCCAAAAAAGTCTGCACTTACTCTACATGAGCGAATACACACTGGAGAAAAACCGTTTGGTTGTAGAGTGTGCGGAAAATGCTTCAGTCAGAAAGGAAATATGCGTTCCCACATGCTCACACACATACAGACAAAATATTGACCGTCGGCTGTTTAACCTTTTACCACACAATTCCGACTTTTCCCTAAAGAACAAACCTTTCGAAAGCATTATGGGAAAAGGAGAAAATGCTGGTTACCAGCATTTTCTCCTTTTCCCAAAATGTTTCATACTATATGAAAGACAAATTCCAGGTTTTTAGTCACATTTAAATTGTCCCTTGCAATTGTTTCAATTCAGATAAGGTTTAAATTTTATTGTGTGGTATGAAGTTTATAAAAGAAAATCATTTGAAGATTTATAACACACTTGACGAAAAAACCATTTGTGGTGTGTTTGGAATGCTTTGATCAGAAAAGTTATTTGTGTTTGTGTACATACAGACAAAAAATTTACCCTTGACTGTAAAAGGAATGAAAAGAATTCAAGGATTTATAAGAGAACAAATATATATTATGGAAAAAATGTTTATGATGTGTGGTTTGCTTCAGTTGGGAACTAAATTTGTGTTTGCATACATATGCACAAAAAATTGACACTCAGCTGTTTAATGAATGAATAGGAATTTTCGACAATGTGAAGAAATATGAAAGAATATAACAAGGAAAAAACGTAAATGTTGTGATACATATATGTGTGGTGTACTTAGATCACAGAAGAAATCTGTGTTTGCATAATTATGTACGAGCAATGCTAAATGCATCAGCAAAAAGTATCCACTCATGTCAGCCTGTGCAGTTGGCACAGGCTGACTTTGGTTGAAACTTTTTACTTTCGATCAATTTGGTTTATATCCATTACCAAGGACCAGTTTTCCTCAGGATTTAGTCAGTTTTTGGACACAGTAGATTGTATGGATCCATAGTTATGTGATGACTTGTATGGTAAAATGGAACACAGAGATGTGGTGCAACCTCTTTTGCCTGCCTTACATACAACAAATTAAATGTGGCTTGAATTCTGTCATTTGAGCCACCATTTCAAGGCAAACTTAAGTTCCGAAGTCATGTTTTATTTGTAGTGTGCAAATGCCTTAACTTTGGACAAGTCTCAAAATTTTTTTCGTCTGATAAAGGATCAGTAAAGGATCAACTCTCTACCACACAGTTTCGAGTTTTAATGACCCTGAGCAACAACGCTTTAGAAGACATTTTGGGAAAAGAAAAAATGCTGGTTAGAAGCATTTTCTTTTTTTTCCCCCCAGAATGTTTTCTGCCCTATTAAAGACATGTCGCGTCATTTGGGAAACTTTGAATTTGTCGTCTATAAAGTATTTCCATTTTGACAGAATTTAAATTTTTTTTTTTTTGTATGGTAAAGAGTTAAATTTTTAACCAAATGACAAAATTTTGGACTGGACCAAATCAAAAGCATTTACAGACGACATATTAAACATTGCTTAACCCTCTACCACACAGTCCTGTGTTTTACCGACTCTGACAAAGAAACCTTTTAAAAACATTGTGGGAAAAGAAGAAAATGCTGGTAACCAGCATTTTCTCCTTGTCCCACAATGTTTTCTACCTATTCACCGAGCCCGGGTAGCTCAGTCGGTAGCGTGCAGGACTTGAGAACACGGGATCCAGGGTTCGATCCCTGGCTACGACTCCTGGCTGGGCCAATTTCTTTCCGAGGATTGATGATAGTCACTGTGACAGGATTCATTCGTCTCCCACCGCTGACCATTGTTTTGACAATGATTATGTGGGAAAGCAGCCAGTGGCTTGGAAAGAAAATGGTGCGGAATACTGGTAAAAGAGACTCCAGGAAGGCATGGATAGGTGCACTGGCCGCCGTGATATAACTGAAATAATGTTGAAAACGGCGTTAAACACTATACAATCAATCATACAATCATTTCTACCTATTCAAGAAAAACAGCTATCATTTGAAAAACATTTGAATTTTTGTTGATAAATTCCTCCGATGTATACCAGTTCAAAATTTTGCTGTGTGGTAAAGAGTTAAAAGGTGTAGAAAGCATTGTGAGAAAAGGAGAAAATGCTGGTTAACAGCATTTTCTACTTTTCCCACAATGTTTTCAAAAGGCTTCTTCCTCAGGATCGTAAAAACTCGGGATGGTGTGATTAAGAGTTAAAGGGTTACTATTGGGAAACTATGGAGATCAAGACGTGACTGCATGCTTGTACGGTGTCATCTTGAATTTACGCTGACTGCAAATTTAAGCATGTTTCCCTTTCTTTTCCAGCGGACTAGAGACTGTAAGACTTAAACCTTTACCAAACAGTCCCAGGTTTTTACGACTCTGAGAAAGAAGCATTTTGAAAACATTGTGGGAAAAGGAGAAAATGCTGGTTACCAGCATTTTCTCCTTTTCCCACAATGTTTTCTACCCTT
The DNA here is from genome assembly GCA_946811185.2 of Hippopus hippopus. NCBI lineage: Eukaryota > Metazoa > Mollusca > Bivalvia > Cardiida > Cardiidae > Hippopus > Hippopus hippopus. The sequence goes on from OX328113.1 coordinate 31,528,413, forward strand.
CTGAAGACAAGTTTCAGTTTTTGAGTCACATTAATTTTATCGTCTGCAAATCCTTTCAATTTGGAACAGTCTAAAATTTTGTCGCCCGGTAATGAGTTAAACCCCCTGCACCATTGTATGGCTCTTTTGTCAGTGCCAATGACCTTTTTGTATCATTTTTCAGAAACAAGTAAGATGAAGTCTTCACAGAAAGGAAAACTGAAATGCTCATTTTGCAGAAAAACGTTCCCAAGCAAGGCTGCACTTGTCACTCATGAGAGAATTCACACCGGGGAAAAGCCGTTTGTGTGTGATGTTTGTGGAAAAGGATTCACCCAGAAAGGAAACATGCGCTCTCATATGATTATGCATATACGGACATACGAGACCTTTGGGTGTTAACCTTTCCAAAGAACGAAATTTGTCAGTCAAAATGTGCTTGAAGACAACAAATTAACTCTACCAAACAACAAAATTTAAGACTTGTCCTAATTGTAAGCATCTGCAGGCAACAAATTCAAAAGTTGTACTAATGCAGATAAGTCTATTGACAGGGTAGAAAACATTGTGGAAAATGGAGAAAATGCTGGTTACCAGCATTTTCTCCTTTTCCCACAAGGTTTTCAAAAGGCCTTCCCCTCAGGGTTGTGAAAACAAGGGATTGTTTGGTAAAGGGTTAAATATGGCTCAGATGGTGGAAAGTGTCCTTGAAAGAGCAGAAAATATTGTGGGAAAAGGAGAGATTGCTGGTTACCAGCATTTTCTTGTTTTCCCACTGTGTTTACAAAAGCTGTTTTTCTAAGGGTTGCTAAACCTCTGGATTGTGTGGTAAAGGCTTAATTAATGAGTTACAAAAGTAAGTGACTTGGTCAGATCTTATAAAAATCTTGTGTACACCTTTTAAGGCAACATTTTTTGTCCAAAACACATGAAAGTTGGTCAGAATGCTTGTCTTGATAATATCTACAATGAGTTTGGAAATGTGTCATGTTGGGCCAAAGAGTAGGTCACTGACATAAAGCCTAGAGAAAGCTTGTGTACACTGTAGAGGCCAATACTCGTGAAAGTTTGTATAAATTTCTGTCTTGATATCTTGGAAATTGGTAATGTTGGTTAAAAGAGGCTCAGGTGAGCCTTCATGGCCCTCTTTTTTCAAGGCTCGCTTACTTTTTGTATGAAATAATATTCCAATACATGATACATTTGGATTAATGTCTTTGCTTATCTCTAGCCTGTTACCAAATAATCCCAGGTGTTAAAAACTCTGAGGAAAAAAGCCTTAAAAAATGTTTTCCACAATGTTTCTACCCCATCAGAGAAATTCAGATTATTTTTACCAATTCCAAATTTGTCGTCTGCAAATGTTTCCAAATTTGGAATTGTCCAAAGTTTGTTGTTTGGGAAAGGGCTAAGTCAGTAGGGCACTACAGGGCCATTATGGCCCTCTTGTGTCTTGAATCTGTAGCATTTAATTGATGTGCATTAATAATTGCTTCAAAGATACCGTCAATTTTCGTTGTATCTTTTGTTTTTGCCTTTGAAAATATTACCAAATTTGCATCCATTAAAGAGTCAAGTTTTACTATTGTGTCTTCCATCTTTTTGTGATTCTTAAGTCACTATACGACTCAGCCAGTAGGGTAGGCAATAACAATCAGGACTTAATAACAAGGTCGTTTGTGTGAATCCCCAGCTCTGCTAATTTCATTCCTAGGATTTATTTTAGTCAGGATTCATTCTTCGTTCACCTCTGATCATTGGTTTGTAAATGGTTATGTGGGAAAGTAGCCAGTGGTTTGGATAGAATACTGTGCTAAGAACTGGTAAAAGAAACTCATGGAAAGCACAGGCAGTTGCACTGGCCAGTAGGATATATCTGAAATAATGTTAAAAATGGCATTAAGCGCCATGGAATCGGTTAATCTAATGTCCCATACAGGAAAACAAAGTGATCCAATGGATAAAGGATGTAGTCATGTGGGGTATAAATTCAACCATTACATTGGCCACTAAGCCATCTACCAAACAATCCCAAGATATAACAACCCTGTGAAAGAGCCTTTTGAAAATATTGTGGAAAAAAGAGGAAAAAGGTACCCAGCATTTTCCCTTTTTCCCACATTGATTTTTTTTCACCCTTTTATGGACAAGTCATACCATTTTAGCCACATTTTATTTGCTGTCTGGCATCTGCAAATGCTTTGAATTTTATTAGTTTAAAATTTTTGTCGTATAGTAAAGAGTGCATGAAATGGTCCTTTTCAAAGTGAAACAAATAATGTCAAGCAGTTTCAAAGTTGTAATAACCAGAATTTGTGACAAAGTAGTAGTCAGTGTAGATCAAAGATAAGACTGCATGTTCTGTGCAGTCTCATCCTGATCTACATTGTCTGCAAACATAACTTAAGCTGATTCCAGGACTTTAGGTGTTTAAATGCTGTCAACTTTCGAAAAAGGTTGATTTTCAGTGAGGCCTAAGTACAATGTATATCAAATATACTTTGATGGTTACCTGGCCCTGTTGTATTGGTTCCCTTTTTGATATCTAACAACTAGTCCAAGTTTAAAGTAAATATCTCCAGTAATTAGAGAGATATTTGGGGGTTTTGGGGGCGGGGGGGGGGGGTTGATATTTACTTTTGCTGTAAATTTACTTTTACTTATCCTGCAAAAAAACTGGAATTAAACTTCTAAGCCTATGGTAAAAACCCAAGTTTTGCTATATATAGGTGGGTTTTTTTTTGGGGGGGGGGGGTGGTGGAAGAATATGTCATTGTCAGACAGTGTAGATCAAAGATCAGACTGCATGCTCTGTGGACTGTCTGCAAAAGGTCAGTGAGTTGTGCTTAGCAGCTTGAGGGCAAAACACCTCTGTCATTACTGAAGATACCGACTGCAAACTTAACTAGTTGTTAGCTATCAAAAGAGGAACCCATGCAACAGGGGAAAGTAACCATCAAAGTATTTTTTGACAAAGTTATCCCCTTTTTTTAGACTTAAAATTTTCACTTGTTGCAACTGCAGCCAAGTGTTGGCACCCACATGAGGTACTCTTGTTACGAAGTGTGATATTTCTCCCTTCATGTACTCATTTTGACAACTTTTTCTTGTGATTTATTACATTTTACAATCAAACAATCCTGTGTTTGTATGGCATAGAGCTAAATTTTTACCATATGATTTTTAGCTCCACTGGCCGAAGGCCAGCGAGCTATTGTCATGGCGTTGTGTCCGTCATGCGTCCGTCCGTCCGTTCGTCCGTGCGTGCGTCCGTAAACTTTTTCTTTAAAAAACTTCTCCTCAGAAACTATTGACTGGATTTTTACCAAATTTCACAGGAATGTTCCTTTGGTGGTCCTCTTTCAAATTCCTTCAAATAATTGTGTTCCATGAAGAATTCTGGTTGCCATGGCAACCAAAGTAAAAAACCTTTAAAAATCTTCTCCTCCCAAACCGCTATTTGGATAGCATTATTATTTTGCAGGAATGTTCCTTAGATACAGGTTTACAGAATTCTTAAAAAAAAAAAAGATCTGTCAAAAAACATGGCTTTTATGGGAGACTCATTTTCCTTTAATGGTATAAAGTAAAATCTTTGAAAAATTTCTTCTCTAAAACTATTCATTGGATTTCATTGTTGTTTTGCAGGTAAGTTCCTATGGTGGTTGTCTACCAAATTGTTTCTTCAGTGAGCTAAAATGCAGGATTGAATGATAATTGTTAAAAACTTCCTTTCGCCATTATAGAAATATCAGGCCTGTGGAGCGATACAGGCGCTCAAGCGCCTCTAGTTGTTTTGATACCTTATGCAGAAAAATGGGGAAACTTTGACAAAATGCCAATGTGAACGGCTTTTTCTGTCTCTTGTGCTAAATTTCAGCAATTGATTTATGAGTCATATTTCATGGAATTGGAATCATAAAGATTCACACGCTTTGCAAACACCTTATCATAAAATTTGAAGCAATGAGTACTGCAGTTAAAGAAATTATGCCAATTGGTTTGCATAGATTTTGACAACATTTTAGTATCATTAGATGAGGACATCAGTCTGCTGCTTTAAAATGAAGCACAAAAGACAAAAAAAAAGCTGTCTACCCCTGCATTTCATTCCACTTTTTGTCCTTGCAGTGTATCAAAATAAAAAAAAAGGGCCGAGTCCCAGCAGTGCAGTCGGTAGTACACAAGACTTGAGACCAGGGAAGTTGAAGGTCTTATATCCCCAACTTGACAAATTTCTTTCAAAGGATTGATGATAGTCATTCCACTTTCACCACTGATCATTGTTTTGACTACTGTTATGTGGAAAAGTAGCCTGTGGCTTGAGAAGAATACTGTGCAAAGTATTGATAAAAAGAAACTTTAGGAAAGTTTGGCTAGGTGCACAGGCTGCAGCGATATAACTGAAATAACATGAAAATAGAGTTTAACATCAATCAATCAATCAATCAATTAATCAATCAATTAACCCTTTACCACACTATCACTTGAGAAAGAAGCCTTTTGAAAACGTTGTGAAAAGGAGAAAATGCTTGTAACCAGCATTTTCTCCTTTTCCCACAATGTTTTCTGTCCTTTTACAGATCTCACCATTTGAGCCATATCAAATTTGTCATCTGCAAATGCTTTCAATTTGGACAAGTGTAAAATTTTGTTGTTTGGTAAAGGGTTAATCAAGCAATCAACAGGAAAATCACGTGGTTCCCAACCATGTTATTGTTACATGTACATATCCCACCCCATATTCCCTGTGGCAGTGACCTACCTACCCCTGATTCAGGGACTAGCTCCAATGTTATTTTTGTGATTGTTTCTCTGCTAGCCCCTGCAGCAGCCACTCTTATGACCCATCTGGAGTGAAAAATTAAAATACCGGCATCGTTTCAAATGGCCGTATCCATTGATCTGTTCTTTGTCAGTGAACAATATGGTCCTTGATGGATAGACTAATGATTAATCTTTACAAACACATCAAAACAGTTAAAAAATGAAAGTGTTACCTCCTTGTAATTCCATTATTTTGGAATGTAAATATCCATTGACCCACTTCCAAGGAAATCAAACTAGGCTTGACATTTAATGCGCATGTTTCGTAAGTCACTTCCGGTAAAATGAAGTCTTTTTTTTTTCACAATTTATCGGCGTCTTTGTAATCAGCTTTAGCATTGAAAGGAAAACTAAATGTACTGGATGTATTTCATTTACAAGGAGTTGTATTGATCACTTAAATTGCCAATCACACAATATCATTTTTTCAAATCAAATTGACCACGCATGCGCAGTTAACTGAATTTTTGTTTACAAATTAGCCAGATGTGTTTATGTCAAATAAATGATAAATTACAAAGAGATCAATGAAAACGTAGTACTTAACTTAGTGTCAACATGAAGTTAAATCATTTATCTATCAATTCATGTCCATTTTCATAGCTCACAAGCAGATTTAAGACACATTAATCCGACAAATATGACCGGTAAGATATTGAAATTTCCAGATACTGTTGAAGAAGGGCTACTGTGAAGGGGTGCGGAGACCCAATCACAAAAATAACATTGGAGCAACCCTTCAGACTGAAGATATGACCTACCTTTTTCTACCTTTTTCAGGCAGAGATCTAATAAAAATGCAGAAAGCTACTTGTAGAGTCTGTCACAAAGTGCTAAGCTCTAAATCTGCCCTCGATCAACACATGATTGTACATACAGGTCAGAAACCCTTCAGTTGCCAGTTGTGCGGCAAGAGCTGTGCACGTAAAGGAGACTTGAAAAAGCATATGGTCACTCATATGAATGATAAATTAATGCAGATCAAGGTAACCTTTTACAAAATCATCCCTTTTGTGACCCAGAGGAGGTCTTTTCAAAACACTGTGGGAAAAGGAAAAATGCTGTTAACCCTTGTCCTGTTTAATAAGTTAAATGAAACTTTCAAGACCATAGTAAGAACCCAAAAAATATAATTTCAAACTTATTTTTTGGAGAAAAAAAATCTCCTCATTGGACAGTGTAGATCAAAGATCAGACTGCACGTTCTGTGCAGTCTGATCTTGATCTACGCTGTCCACAAAAGGTCAGCGAGTCACACTTAGCAGCCTAAGGGTTAACTAGCATTTTCTTGCTTTCCTACAAATATTTTGTATTTCTCCAGGATAAAATCCATCATTTGCGCCATATTTTTATTTGTGGTTTGCAAATACTTTTAACTTAGACTTTTGACATGTCAAAACGTTTGCTCTTTTGTACCTAAAGGGAATCAGTAGCTTATTTTTAGTCTTTTCCAACCTTTTTCTTCTGAGGGGCACTCTCAAGCATGCTTCTATATAAATTAGATCTATTACCATTATGAAGAATTTTAGCGTGTAAACTTATAGTATGATACCCTGTAACAGGAAGTTATTGTCCATGTTGAAAACAAACAAAAAATAGATCTTTTGAGGTTATTTCAAGGCAAATAATGACTTGAAGGGTCAGATATTCTATCTAGAATCAAAGCAAAATTGACCAATAGCAAAAAGAATTGACCCATGTCTGCCTGCGCTGATATGCGCAGGCCGAGATATTGGTTGATACTTTTTGCAGATACATTTAACCTCTTTTTCACAGAGCCTGGCTTATTTCTTTGGAGGCAGTGTATATCATGATTGGCTTGAACAAGGCTTCATCCCAATTTCAGTTGTATTTCAATCATATTAAAATAACAGCTCACTATTACTCTAACTTGATATACCTTTCATGAACAGTTAATGTTGTAGTTTGTTTGTGGGGAATACAGCTTTAAAACTGTCAACTGTGACAAGATAATATAAATATTATCGAATTGAGGTATTAATCATCTCATCACGGTACATGATTTTAAACCTTTTATTGAAACCACAAACAATACTATAAACTGATAATGAAAGGTTAATTGAGTTAGAGCTATAATTAAGCTTTTCCTAAGTTTTCACCAGTACAAGGCTTTGGCTCTGATGAGCCTTCTCCAAGGGCACTCCCATGTTACTAGCTCTCAGAAAGAGTTGCATCATGGGATTTTCTGATAAAAAGTCAAAATATCATAATACTTTGTCACAATCTCTATTTCCATTCTTGTTTCCTTTTTCAGGCAGAGAATGGATAAAATCAAAACTGGAGAAACAAACATGTAAAGTTTGTCACAAAATATTAAGCACAAAATCAGCCTTGGATGTGCATATGGTCATACATACAGGAGAGAAACCCTTTAGTTGCCACATATGCGGAAGACGCTTTGCAAGAAAAGGAGATGTGAAAAAACATGTAGTGATACATTTGAATGAACATGGATTTAAACCAAATGAATAAAAGATACTGTAATTTGAAAAGAACGTTTAACTCTTTACCAAACGACAAATTTTTGGACTGAACCAAATTCAAAGCATCTGCAGACAGCAAATTAAATCTTGTTAATATGATGATTTCTGACTTTGATAGGGTAGAAAATATTGTTGGAAAAGGAGAAAATGCTGGTTACCAGCATTTTCTCCTTTTTCCACAATGTTTTCAAAAGGCTTCTTTCTCAGGGTCGTTAAAAGTCGGGATTGTATGGTAAAGAGTTAAACAATGGGTTTTCAGGTTGTTTAAAAACAAACTTATTACTGGCTTCCAACCATTTCAAGTGACATTTTAAATTTTACACAAAATTTAATGAGGTTGATTCTATGTTTATTGATGATACCTTTTAACCCTTTACCACAGAGGATGAGGGCTTTGAAAACACATTGGGAAACTTGCATTTTCTCTCAAAATGTTTTCTATCCTTTCTAAGAAAAAAAAAACATACTTTTGAGCCACATTTAATTTGTCGTCACAAATGCTTTTAATTTCTAGAAGTCTAAAATTTTGCTGTAAAGACTTAGAAGAATTAGATTTACCCTTGGCCATCAAAAATCGGTACAGCCGCTATCAGTATGGAACAAAGGCCTAGTCTGTGTGAATAACACAACATGCATAAGTTCACATATGGTATTACAAAAAATTGCCACCATGTTTACTTTTATCAATGTGACACATATTTTATTGGAAAGTATTTGTGGAATTATGAACAGTTTCTGGAAAGGGTTCCTTGTACATGTATCGGACACATTTTGTGGTTTGGTATAGAATACAATTTGCTTTTGGACATCAAAACTTGCCACTGAAAGACAGCTATGAGACAAATGCCTTGCCTGTGTGATGCAACATATTCATAAGTACACATTATGCTGTTATCATAGTGTAAACAGTTGCGATCAAGTTTACCTTTTTGGTTGTGATACATATTTATATTGGCAAGAATTTGTGGAATCATGAACAGTTCTTGGATAATGTGCCTTGTATTTGATGTTTCTCATAAAGTTGATTTTACAATTTGTTCTGACCCTAATCCTGGTCACAAGCCTTTTCTCTTTTTACAACAATGTTTTCAAGCAGCCTAATTCCATAGATGCCTTAAAATTCAGGATTGTTTTGTATAGGACCTCAGGATTGTTTGGTATCGGAGTTCGTTACTCTTTTTTCCTAAGAGTTGTAATAGTTGAAATCCTCACTAGTAGTGATATCACTTTTAAAGTCATCGTATTTAGCCACAATTTTTTTCCATAAATCAAAAATCTATCAACATTAATCCTTTAAGTGCCTTTCAACACAATAATTGACTTTGTGGCCAGGATTGTGTGTGAAAGGGTGAACTCTTTATCAAATGACAAAATTAATGACTCATCCAAATTGAAAAATTTTGCAGATGACAAAGTAAATGTGACTCAAAAATAGAGTTTTGTTTTTGGAAGGGAAGATAAACAATATCATTGTGGGAAAAGAAGAAAATGCTAGTTACCAGCATTTTCTCTCTTACCTATGATAATTTCAAAAGCCTTTTTCCACAGAGTTGTTAAAACTGGGGATTGTGGGGTAAAGACTGAAGAACGTAAGTAATCTTTCAGAGAAGATATAGGTAATCATTTTTCAGTTCTTCACAAAAACTTGTGTTGTAGATGTTTTTCTGATTTGTCTAATGTACTTATGAATTTTAACAATACACTTGTCATTTCTAATAGCAAAGAAACAATGTTTTAACATTTTACCACAATCCCCAGTTTCAACAACTCTGATAAAGACAGCTTCTGAAAACATTGTAGACAAAGGAGAAAATGCAGGTAACCAGCATTTTCCCTTTTTCCACAAAATGTTTTCTTCTCTTTCCAAGACAAATTTTAACACGGGTTTACATTTAATTTGTCTTCTGAAAATGCTTTCAATTTTGACAGGTCTCAGATTCTGTCGTTTCATAAAAAGGATTTGAACATTTATCAGTGACAAAGTGTCATTGCATCCATGATTCTTTGGTGTGTTTCTAGTACTTGGCACAGTTTCATGAAAGAACTTAGTGTCTTATTTTGCTGGTAGCTAACAGACTTATTTTTCGACTCAAGTTGAGTTTGATATTTGTGATGCATTTCACTAAGGTTAACAGAATTAAGTAATATTTCCAAACCCTGAGTTGACCCAACATTCCAGACTCAAGTTGGGAAAATGATGGACTTAAATCTGTTGAGATACATCTCAAATAACCAACCCAACCCTAAAGACAAACTGAGTCCATTAGTAGATTTGAGCCAAGCAAGAGAATTAACTTTTTTGTGAAACTGGGTCCTGGCTTTAACCCTTAACCTGCTAAAGAAGTTAAATGAAAGTGTCAAGCCAAAAGTAATAAACCAATATGCTTTTATTTCAAAGTTATTTTGGTGGGGGAGGGGAAATAACTGCTTATTAGACAGAGTAGATCCAAAATCAGACTGCACAGTCTGTGCAGCCTGATCTTGATCTACCTTGTCCACAAAAGATCCTTGAGTCACGCTTAGTAACCTAACAGTTAATCTAGACTAAAGTCTGTGCAAGCTTTAACTCTCAGTGGTGTGGTAAATTTTGTGTAAATAGGCCTACTACTATGTTTTATTTTATCTGTTGAAATCTTCATCAATTATCTTGTATATATATTTATCTTCTGTTTTTTCATTACCAATCACCAATTTTTAGCTCCACTGGCCTTAGGCCAGCGGGCTTATGTCATGGCCCATTGTCCGTCGTGCATCTGTCTGTGCGTCCGTCCGTCCGTGCATTAACTTTTATTTTAAACATCTTCTTCTCTGAAACTACCCATCCAATTCTGATGAAACTTCACAGAAATGATCCTGCCATGGTTCTCTTCAGAATTTCTTGAAATAATTTGATTCCTTCAAAAACTCTGGTTGCCATGGCAACAAAACTTGAAAATATTCGAAATCTTTGAAGATCTTCTTGTCCGAAACCATAAGGCCTAGGGCTACCAAATTTGGCATGTAGCTTTGTCTAGTGGGCCTCTATCAAGTTTCTTCAAATTATAGCCCTGGGGTCAAATTTGACCCTGCCCTGGGGGTCACAAGTTTTACATGGGCTTATATAGGGAAAACTTTAGAAATCTTCCTGTACCTAGCCATACGGCCTAGGGCTACCAAATTTTGCATGTGGCTTTATCTAGTGGGCCTCTACCAAGAGTGCCCAAATTATAGCCCTTGGGTCAAATTTGACCCAACCCCGGGGTCACAAGTTTTACATGGGCTTATTTAGGTAAAACTTTAGAAATCTCCCTGTACCTAGCCATAAGGCCTAGGGCTACCAAATTTTGCATGTGGTTTTATCTAGTGGGCCTCTACCAAGAGTGCCCAGATTATAGCCCTTGGGTCAAAATTGGCCCTGCCCCGGGGGTCACAAGTTTTACATGGGCTTATATAGAGAAAACTTAGGAAATCTCCCTGTACTTATTCATAAAGCATAGGACTACCAAATTTCGCATGTAGCTATATCTAGAGGGCCTTCACGAAGAGTGCGTAAATTATAGCCCTAGGGTGGAATTTGATTCATCCCGAGGGGTCAGAAGTTTTACATGGGCTTATATAGTGAAATCTTTAGAAATCTTCTTGTTACTAACCATATGAACTAGGGCTACCAATTTTAGTCCTGTCTCAGGGGTCTTATGTTCAAAACCAATTGGCCAAGTATTGTAATGTTTGGCATGTAGGGATTTCACATATTAGCCAGTGGAGCGATACAGGGCCATCATGGCCCTCTTGTTACTTTTTCCACAATTGGAAGCACTTAAATAAGACAAATATCAGTGTGGCTATAGCATAACATTACACCTTGAAATGGTAGAAAATACAGAGTTGATGTGATTAAGGTTTTGTTAACTAAAATATCGTAACTCTTGTCTAGGGTTAGGGTTAGAAGGTTCTTTCTCTCATTCTCCAAGATTTTCAATATTTGAAAGTAACACATCATCTGATTGGCTAAGCCAAATGGTTTAGCCAATCAGATGTTGTGTTACCTTCAAATTTAGAAAATTCTGGAGAAAAAGACTGAGAATGTTCTTAAGAATGGTTGGTGAATACGGACCTTGTCTAGAATTGTCTTAAGAACTTGTTCACTTTCTATTGTACCTGTGTTCTTCTTGGAAAGAGATGAATTCTCTTGTTAGTGCGCGGTATTGGCTGTAAGTCAGAAGAAGTTTTGTTTCTGATGACTTTATCTTACTTGGACCACATGTAAGGACTTGGATCTATTTCTCTTGGTATGGAATTCCAGGCCTTTTGTAATTTTCCCTGTTTCCTTTAACCATGGTCCCAGTAGGCCTCCATAGCCTTTGGTGCAAGCTGTCTGATGTGTTGGCTGGCTGCTGTGTTTGTAACTTGTGTTTCTTTGTGGCTCATTGCCTGTTTTTTTTTAGGATTTTCGTAATATTCTACTCATTTGCGTGAGGGAGACAGATAACAAGAAATCTGATCTTCACGTCTTTAATGTTTCGCTTTGAAAGCCCGTCCGCTTCAGTCACTTTTCTGTGCAAGACCATGATTTGCTCGTAAGAAACTACAATAAAAAGAAAATAAACGAACCATGAGCTTTGTGTTTATACCAACTACGCTAGAGGAAATAACTCCTGTTATACCACTATGGCACAGCAAGAGTGCTTTCCAAGAGAAACACATGAATGCACAAGAAAAATTTAAAAACATCTGTTAAAATGCTATCTATTTACCAGATTTAACCATTACTTGTTCCAGACTATAGTACTCTGGGTTTTTAGCTCACCTGAGCACATAGTGCTCAGGGTGAGCTATTGTGATCGGTCACTGTCCGTCGTTCGTCTGTCCGTCTGTCTGTCCGTCCGTAAACAATTACTAAAAAATCTTCTCCTCTGAAACCGCCAATCAGATTTCAATGAAACTTCACAGAAATGATCCTTAGGTGATGCACTTTCAGAATACTTCAAAGATTTGAATTCCATGAAGAACTCTGGTTGCCATGGCAACCGATAGAAAAAACTTTAAAAATCCTCTTGTCCCAAACTGTAAGGGCTAGAGCTTTCATATATGGCATGTAGCATCATCTAGTGGCCCTCTACCAAAATACTTCAAATTATGGCCCTAGTGTGGAAATTGGCCCTATGTTGTGGGTTCTCGGATTTCACATAGAGATAAAGAAGGAAATCTTTAAAAATCTTCTTGTCCCTAACCGTAAGGGCTAGAGCTTTCATATATGGCATGTAGCATCATCTGGTGACCCTTTACCAAAATACTTCAAATTATGGCCCTGGTGTTAAAAATTGGCCCTATGTTGTGGGGTCTCGGATTTCACATAGAGATTAAGAAGGAAATCTTTAAAAATCTTCTTGTCCCAAACCGTAAGGGCTAGAGCTTTCATATTTGGCATGTAACATCATCTAGTGGCCCTCTACCAAAATACTTCAAATTATGGCCCTAGTGCTGAAAATGGCCCTATGTTGTGGGTTCTCGGATTTCACAAGACGATTGTAATAAGTACTAACAATATAGGATTTAGCTCAGCATAAAGGCTTTAATCCATGGGGAATTCAAATCCAGCTAGTCTTTTATATTTCAACAGAGACATTGGAATTTCTATCGCTTAATAAAAGTGTTGGCTTAATAAACGTAGTCGCTTAGCTAAGCAAGATCAACTGTATTGCCCTTTGACAAATTGGAATTCATGAACAACTCTGGTTTCCATGTCAACTGCTGAAAAAAAAAGAATCAACCCAAACACAAAGCCTACAACTTAATTGGCAACAGTAGCACTCTACCAAAGTACATCGAATTGTGACCTTAGGAAAAAAAAATAAGTGCTTTGTTGTTGGATCCTAGTTTCCACATCCAAATAAAAGATTTTTTAAAATCTTCTTTCATCCAAACATTAACCCTAGAGCTTTCATATTCAGCATGGACTGGTGGATAGTTATGCTCCCGTAAGGGTGAGCATATACTCGCCACTTCGTCTGTCTGTCTGTCCATCCGAAGCGATTTCTCAACAACCACTTGACAGCTCTTGTTTGCTAATAGCATTTACCAAATTTCTTTCTTGGAATCACAAAAAGTCCTTTGTAGTCACAATATGGGATCAAATTAGTAAAGAGTGTATTCTTGGAATCCTCCTGTTCCATATTGTATGGCCCACAACATACATTTGGCATGTGATTCTGTCTGAAAACCCATTATCAGCTCACCTGAGCATAACATACTCATGGTTAGCTTTTATGTATCCTTGAATATGCGTCGCCAAAATTCCACTGTTTATTGTATAGCTATCGGAATTCCAGCATAATCTTGATCCATTGCCCAGAATGTTTGTAAGGTTGTGAACATGAACATGAACACACTCAGCAACCACAATTCTGGCTCAGTCATACTCAAAATTTCCCTGGATGTTCATAATGACCTAAGGACAAAATCTGATCAAAATGGGGACAAGCTAAAAGCATAAAAATAGGGGATCTTGATGACAATTCCATTGTTTACACTCTAGGGCCTATGATTTCGGCTCTATCATTTTCTTACCTGCTCTGATTGTTGGTATTGTCATATGGATGAATCATTTTCAAAACTAAAACATTCCAGCAGAGGCAAGTGGCCATAACAATGACAGCTGAGTTGCATTTCAGGTGAGCGATTTAGGACCATCATGGTCCTCTTGTTATTACATTGTTTTGAACCAGTGCCTGTGTAAAGGGCTTTTAAAGTTGCTAAAATAGAAATAACAGAGTAGAGATGAACACTAATGACTTAACCCTTTACCACACAATGCCGACTTTTAACGACCTTGGAAAAGAAGCCTTTTGAAAACATTGTGGGAAAAGGAGAATAGCTCATAACCAGCATTTTCTTCTTTCCCACGATGTTTTCTACCCAAACTAAGAAAAATTGCACCATTTGAGCCACATTAAAATTGTCGTCTGCCAGTGCTTTGAATTTGGACAAGGCTTAATTTTTGTCGTTTGGAAAAGAGTTAAGAGTAATGACCTCGGGCCCAGTTGCACGCTTGAATACAAGACAGATGGATATTCAAGCAATAAATGTGAGAATAAACACCTTTATTGTTGAAATGAATCAATGATTTACTTATATCTTGCTGTCCTAGGGTTTACACCAAACACGTGAACACATTGATGACGATTTATTTACGTTTTGCATTCTTGAAAGAAAAAACAACCGGTCCCCAGTCATGCAGATAAACAATCAGATATAGAATGATATAGAGGATATTTGTTTTTTACGGTGAAAGATCGAAATTTATTTCATCTCGTGAACATCATCGGTAATATTTTCAGGAGTGGCACAGCCACTCATGAAAATATTACCGATGATGTTCACTCGATGAAATAAATTTCAATCTTTCACCGCAAAAAACAAATATTCTATTTATTTCATGCTTTTAACTGTTTCTGGGGGGAACTTAATCAAAATCCAGTAGTTCTTTTCGGTTATTCCCTGTGGCGTACCCCCTCCACGTAGCAACGCATTACAATATTACGTCAAGCGCGAGAAATGTAAGGTAAATTATGTCATATTTCCATCTGGTTGTGAGGCACGCGCATTTTACCTAGGTAACTAGTGCGCGGGAACAACTGTTTCCGCCTTTAATTGAAGAGTTAGAATATAAAAATTGTTATTTTCACTGGTCGTAACCATGAAATATCGAAAAATATTTCACCGATATTTCTCGATAACTTACCGGAAAGCATGAAATAAACACTGGTAAACAACAAGGGAAGTAACTCTTTGTGAACTGAAATAAAAGCACTGAAGTGACTGTTACAAAATAAACATAAACTGAGGAAATACACCAATACTTGTTTTGTGGCCATTCAGTGACAAAAGCTGAGTTCATTTTCCAGAGCTCCAGATAGAGGGAGTGATTTTGATTTCAAAATTGAAAACACAAATTACTCTTCACAAAACCCTATGTTATGGGTACTCATTAGAATCGTCTCATCGAGATGATTCTAATGAGTACCCACAACATAGGGTTTGGAAGAGAAATAATGGATTTAGAATACCATCACTCCCTCTTATCTGGAGCTCTGATTTTCTTTTTCTGTTTGTTCTAACATCCCCACAGGCATAAATATTTCTCATTGTCAGTTCATTGAACAAGTTGACACCAGTGTAAAAATTTTCTGTATATAACCGATAATGTTTGTTTTGAAAGGGCTGCTTTAAGTCAGTTACAACTCTATGTATCTGATAAGCCTTTTTCCTGGTATTCTTCTGTACTATTGTGTAGATCTGAGAGCGACTCATGTATCCAGTAACACTTTCAGCTAAAGTCTAAATCCCCCCACCCCCATTTTATGGGTTTTGATGGCAGATAAGCCTTATCTTAATCTTCCTTTATATAATACCATACTTCAATCTATAGTCACATGTTCATATGTGTACATTGTGGAAACTTTATTCAAATAGTCTATGAACCATCTTATTTTTTGTAACTTGTTTGGCCAAGATGGGAGAAAGGCTTGCCTGATACTTAGATGTAAATATCTCCAGATGGAATTAAACTAATCTCTACTCATTTTGTCATTAAAATTGTTTTAACTCTTTTACCACACAATCCCGACTTTTAACAGCCTTGAAAAAGAAGCCTTTTGAAAACATTGTAGGAAAAGGAGAAAATGCTGGTGACCAGCATTTTCTCCTTTCCCACAATGTTTTCTACCTTTCCCAAAACAAATTTCAATTTTTCAGTCACATTTTTTTTGTTGTCTGCAAATGCTTTCAATTTGGACAAGTCTAAAAATTTGTTGTTTGGTAAAGAGTTAAGCATTTTCTTACTGACTCTCCAATAATTTGATTGTCAAGGAAGTCATAGTAATCCATTGACAAAACACAATCCAATAAAGGCTTTGATTGTAGGGACATCAACATCCCTCCAACTTTGAGGAAATGGTGGTGGGGGATTCATTGTCTATTCTTCCCTGACATATCTGTTTCATCTCTATAAAAACATGAATCCACAATTCTTCACCCCAGAAGTAAAGAAATACTGAAGGGGCCTTGTATCTTCTGGCTGTAGTGCCAAAACACCTCCATGTCTCATGAAATTGCGAACATTTATGGCCCAAAAATTGTCAGTTTTCCAGTCAATGTCAAATCCTTTGAAGTCAGAATCACCTTTGCTGTCACTGCTATAAAAAAAATCCACCCAAATCAACAACGGTTTGTCCTACATTTCAGAACTTTGCAGCCATCTTGTCCAGCATATGGACATTTCACCTGGCCTTTGTTTTCTACCTGTTCAAAGATAAATCTCATTGCTTAACCCTTTACCAAACAATCCCTGGTTTTTACGACCCAGAGAAAGAAGCCTTTTGAAAACATTGTGGGAAAAGGAGAAAATGCTGGTAACCAACATTTTCTCCTTTTCCCACAATGTTTTCTTCTCTTCTAAAGTCAAGTTTCAATTCTTGAGTCACATTTATTTTGTCGTCTGCAAATGCTTTCAATTTGGACAAGTCTAAAATTTTGTCGTTTGGTAAAGAGTAAAGCCACATTTGATTTGTTATTTGCAAGTGATTTGGATTTGGACTAGTCCAAAATTTTGTGCTTTACTAAGGCCTATCAAAAAATATCTGTGTTTCGTCTCCCAACCCTACCTAGAAAATGCCACCCACCCTAAACTTTTTACGCTACGACTGAAAAAAAAAAATCTGTCGGGTGTGATTTACATGGTCTATGTAAAAAGTTTCTGGTGAAAAAAAAACCCTACCTATCCACCCTACCTACAGCATCTTGGACCGAAACCCTAAACACAGATATTTTTTTGTTAGGTCTAAGGAGTTTACCCTATACCGCACAATCCAGAGTTTTAACAACTGTTAGGAGGAAGCCTTTTGAAAACATTGTGAGAAAAGTACAAAATGCAGGTAACAAGCATTCTCTCCTTTTCTCACAATGTTTTCTAGTCTATCAAGTACAAACCCACCCTTTGAGTTACTTTCAATATGCTGTCCACGAATGCTTTTGATTTGGACAAGTCCAAAATTTTGTGATTTGTTAACCCATACTACTACATGTATAAAAGCTACTTTTTGACTTTCCATTAATACTTCTACTTATGACAATAGGATTAAGGCAATGTTTTCTACCCTATCAGAGAACTACAGCTCATTTGTACCGATTTTAAATATGTTGTCTGCAGTTTATTTTGATTGGGAAGAGTTGACAAATTATTGTTTGGGAAATATAAAGCAAAAAATAGGCTGCCTTTGTTCATAATTAATGTTGCAAATTTATTTTTGAATAAATGTGTTTTTTTTAAAATACTTATGTTATGTAATATATGTATATGTTCTTTAATAAAAAGTTTTTATTTTCTGTCTCTTTTTGTTTGTAATAGGTAACATTAAATTCCAGTTTTGATATTTATTCTTCTGCCGGTTATTTGAACCTTGACCTACTGTTCTCTGAAGGATTGCCAGACTGACAAATTCATTGCTACTCTTTTAATTGAAAAAAAAAATTAAAATTTTTAATTAAAGAATTAGTATAAAGGCTTAGGCAGCTAAGCCCAACTCAGTGGCGTTTTGCAGACAGTGTAGATCAAGGTCAGACTGCACAGAATGTGCAGTCTGATCTTGGATCTACGCTGTCTGATAAGGGGATTTTTTTTTTCCTAAAAAATAAGTTTAAAATACAGTGGCATTTTTTTGGTATTTACCATCAGTTTGAAAATTTCATTTCACTTCTTTGGCAGAATTAGTGAAAAATACCAGTATATGATACACAGTATTGTTTACATCTGACTCCTATTGTTCAATCTTGAACATCGTTCAATGCTGAATACTGTTCAATCCTGAACATCGTTCAGTGTTAACATGTTCAATCAATCAAGGGGTCTTGTTTGGCTCTGTGGTAAAGTGTTGGACTCACAACCTGGAGGCTCTGGGTTCGAGTCCCACTTGATCTGCTGAGCTTTTCATGGGACTGTCTCAATCAGGAAAATGTGTAACAAGAAAGATCTTTAAAAAAAAAGACTGCGGAGATATGCCGACAAATAGGCCTGGGTCCTTGGAATAAACATGTTTACATTTTTTACCAATCACAATTTTCCATTTATTTATTTGTTATCAGTACCAAAAAGGAGGTCAAAAGAAAGCATATTCAACTGTGCCAAAAAACTCTGTATCAAATAAATTGTGTATCAATTTGAAAAGTCATCCTAAACTGAGTTGAGCATGACTGATTGATTGAATGCTGTTTTATGCCACTTTCATCATTATTTCAGTCATATTTTCAGTCAGTTCTAACCCTTTACCATACAATCCCAACTTTTAACAATCCTTTGGATGAAGACTTTCTGAAAAATTGTGGGAAAAGAAGAAAATGCTGGTAACCAGCATTTTCTTCTTTTCCCACAATGTTTTCTAACCTATCAAAGACAGATCTCATGACTTGAGCCACAATTAAATTGTCATCTGCAAATGCTTTGAATTTGGAAATCTACATTTTTGTCATGTGGTAAAGAGATAACCCTTTACCAAATAATCCTGAGTTTTACAGACCCTGAGAGAGACAGCTTATGAAAACATTGTGGGAAATGGAGAAAATGATAGTCACCAGCATTTTTTTTCTTGTCCCAATATGTTTTCTAATCTCTCTAAGACAATTTTCAGCATTTGAGCAACGTTTGGTTTAAGTCATCTACACCTGCATTCATGGTAGACCAGTCTTAAATTTTATCATTTGGTAAAGAGTTAACCTTTTGCAAAGTGCAAATTTAAGATTCTTTGAAGTAAGAAGTATGTGTGAATGACACTTCCAAATGTGGCACAAATAAAGCAGTATTCTCTATATGGTAAAGACATTGTGGGAAAAGGAGAAAATTGCCTTTTTGTCTGTGATCATCATTTTGCATATTGTTCAATTTACCAAAAATGTGAGTTGTTAATCCAACGCATCGTCAAAAAGGGAGTGGTTGACGCAAAAAATAATTGTTCGAAATTAGATGTAGACTGTAAAGTGATGGTTTTTAAGTCACACGTGGGAAAAAAAAAAGTAAAATGCCCATGAGTAAGACAAAAGGATTATCCCCCCAATGAATCTATTTGCTAAGGTGTGAACAAGCGCCACAATTTATCAATCAAAAATAACAACCCTTGTATATTACTGTCATAGGTAGGCCCTGCCAATAAGACCTCAGAATAAGCATATTCAACTTTTTTAATTATTATTATTATTCTTATTATTATTTTTCTTCAACTTCTTTTCATTGGATACTAATCACAAGAAGTGCACATAAGCCACCTTATACATCTGCGCCAAAAAATAGTGGCCCAATTAGAATTCCATAGTTTTTGCATGTTCAGTTTTATTCACGAGACAGGAACAAATTAATGAGCATACCTCCGGGCACGATATCTTTATGGCAATTTTAGAGGAGTTGGTACAGTTCATACATGCAGAATGGCTCTTTTTATTTTAGACAAAGTTTAATGGGGTTTTAGGTGGAGAAAATCTCGCCAAATACTGGTCTCTGATTGGACAAAAAACTAGGTCGATCACTAAGTGTATATAAAACACGCTCAGCAAACTTTGGGGTCTTTATTCACAATTAAACCATTCTTAAGAACAGTCTTAGTCTTATATTCTGCAGGATTTTCAAAATTTAACAAAACACAACACAATTAGTCTATTTAGCCAATCAGAAGTTTTGTTGATTTCAAATTGAAGAAAAATCTGGAGAATAAGACTAAGAACATTCTTAATAATGGTTGGTGAATACGTACCTGGGTGAACCATTGATCAAATCGCTCTGCTGTATAACAGTGGACCTACAAGGTACATTATTTGCTGGAAATAGTACGCTTTATTATTCGTAAAATTGTAAAGCTGCACTATAAAACGAAAACACAAGTTACAATTTTCCAGTGAACTCTTTTTAACTACAGTTCCATTAACAAACATTTTGTACATTCAAATTTTTAATGAGGTCTGCCAGTGCATATGGTAGTTTCACCCACATATTGATAGATGTGAATAACTTCACTCTGGTTGTTAATGTTGTTGCATATCGATTTACCTGGACACTGTCATATTTAAGATCATGTAACTGACATTGCTTCAAAATGAAAACCTCTTTGGTACGAACAAAGTTAGATGTAGTTATGGCCCAGCTAGGTACACATGTAGCTCAGTGGCTAGTATATCTGACTCGTGACCTAGTGGTTGCGGCTTCCGTACCTGGTTGAGCCAACCTTTCTTTCAGTGATGTTTGGCTTCTTACCTCTGATGCATGTTAGAAAAGTAGTCAGTGTCTTTGAAAGAAAGTTGCATTAGTACTGGTCTGAGAAAGCTAGGAAACATATGCGTAGATGCACTGACTGCCATGATATGACTTTATCTGGCAAAACAGCATTAAAGTCCAACACAAACAAAGATGTAGTTACAGAATCAGTCAAGTTGTGAGGAGCGCATAAAACACGGATTTCCTTTCTTTTTCAGGAAGCAATTATACCAACCCAAGGAATACTACCTGTGAAATTTGTCATAAAACACTACAGAGTAGGTCAGCTCTCGACATGCACATGAGAATCCACACAGGAGAAAAACCATATAAATGTGAAGTTTGTGACAAAAGGTTTGCTGTGAAAGGCAATATGAAATCACACATGATTACTCATATTAATAAATTTGTATGAAGCCTTTTTGGCTCCAGCGGCAGATCATATGTAAATGATTACTATGGCAGGGGCGTAGCTACATAGTTTGGATTGATATGGCCCACGGCAAGGGGTCTGGGGGCTTAGTATTAATAGGAGTTATGTGCTGCTTTTTATCAGAGAAAGGCTGTAGCTAATTTATTACACAGTGGTATCATATTACTCATGTATATTCTAAGAGTACAAATGGAGCAAATACAGCAGAGATGCCGAGATGAAGATATTGGAATTTTTCAGCTTTTCAGCACCTCTGATAGCAAGTTTTAGTTAATTCTTGTCAGTGATAATCTGTTAATTGGAAAATTATTGGTGCGCCAAAGCTGTACTGGCCGCTTCGGTAACTGTCATATTAATAAATTGATATGGAGCTTTGTTGTCTTCATTGGCCTCAATGAAAATAACATTATTAGAAATTTAAGGCCAGACTCGTTATTTGCAATCTTCCTATGACACATACATATTTGGAATGGTTGGACTATTTATGTAAGGAAAATTGCCCCACTGTGTATGGTATGATAGTTTTTTGCAGCATTTTGGCCTGATGAAAGATAATAATGCCTTGGAGAAAAAAAAGGGCCATTTTGTTATTTATGAACTTGTTTTTGCTCCACTGGCTGTAATAAAAATACTAATGTGCCTAAAAAAATTATAAGGCCATAATTGTTCTTTACAATCTTTCATGACACATGCAAATTTGAAATATTTGCATTACTCCTGTATGTGAAATGTCTTCATTGTTATGGGTAATGATCTTTTTTAATTTTTGGCCGTTATTAAAAAAAAATCCTTTGAATAGCAAGGTCATAAGTGTCATGTATGACCCTATAATTATGACACATACATAATCATATGGAGTGTTTAGATATTGAAGGGTATGACCTTTTTCTTGCCTCCACTGGCTGTAATTAAAATAATAATGCCCCTTAGAATAATCATAATTGTTCTTTACAACCTTTTTTGACACATGCATATGTGGATTACTCCCACATGTGAAATGTCTTTATTGTGACGGGTATTGGTCTTTTTTTGGCTCCACTTGCAGTTAAAAAAAATCTTAAGAATAATAAGGTCTAAAGTGTCATTCATGACCTTATATGACACATACATAAGTATTAGGAATGTTTAGATAAGTGATAAGTCATATAAGTAAAATTGCTCCATTGTGATGGGCATGGCTTTTTTTTTGTTGGACCACAGGCTGTCATGAAAATAATAATAACGTACCTTAGAAGGCCATTATTGATATTTACCTTTAATGACAATTGCATATGTGAAATAGTTGGATTACTCCCATATATGAAATGTCTTCAGTGCAATAGGTAATGACCTTTTTTTGGCTCCACTGGTCACAATGAAAATGATAAGGCCTCAGGATGATAAGGCCATTATCATTATTGACATGTAATTCTTGTTCATTTGTTGTACGATTTTGTCTCTAAAGAGATGGCTCCTTACATAGATCATGATTTGTTTGACATTCAATCTGTGTAATCTTGTTAATCAAGCTTTTGCGAATATAATTGGAATAGTAGAAAAATGCTGGGTACCAGCATTGTCTGGTTTTCCCACCATGTTTACAAAAGCTGTATTTTTTACAGTCATTAACCCTTTACCACACGATCCCGACTTTTAACGACCCTGAGAAAGAAGCCTTTTGAAAACATTGTGGAAAAAGGAGAAAATGCTGGTAACCAGCATTTTCTTCTTTTCCCACAATATTTTCTACCCTTCCCATAACAAATTTTAATTTTTCAGTCACGTTTATTTTTTCTTCTGCAAATGCTTTCAATTTGGACAAGTCTAAAATTTTGTCGTTTGGTAGAGTTAAAACAGGGGATTGTTTTCTTAAGTTACAACTCTTTTTACCAAACAACAAAGTTTTGGACTAGACCAAATTGAAAGCAGTTGCAGAGAACAAATGTGGCTTAACTGATCAGGATAATTATGTATTCACCAACCATTCTTAAGAACGTTCTCAGGATTATTCTCCAAAATTTTCTAAATTTGAAAGAAACACAACTTCTGATTGGCTAAACCATTTGGTTTAGCCAATCAGAAGTTGTGTTACTTTCAAATATTGAAAATCTTGGAGAATAAGACAAACAATGTTCCTAAGAATGGTTGGTGAATAGGGAATCAGGTGTGTTTCAAAAGGGGTAAAAACATTGTTTAAAAAGGAGAAAAATGCTGGTTACCAGCATTTTCTGGGTTTCCCACATTGTTTCCTAAAGGTGAAATTTTCATAGTCGTTAAAATGCAGGACTTTTTGGTCATGGGTTAAAGTATCTGTATAATTCTTTTTAATTTCTTTTAACTGATTTCGTTTTTGAACAGATGATTTCTTTCGTACATAATGATTTTGTTGACATGCAATGAGTGTAACTTCGTTACCAGCTTCTGAAAAATATTATGGGTTAAGGAGAAAATGCTGGTTAACAGCATCGAAAATGCCTGTTACCAGCATTTTCTGGTTCTTCGACTATGTTTAAAAAAGCTGTATTCTTCACAATTATTTGAAGGCCCAGTAAAGGCCAAAATATCAAAGCAGGTGTCATAATTCATTTAAGTTTAAATCATTACATTTAAAAGTATGGAAAAAATAGTGTAGATGACAGTCTGTTATTGTGTGGTCTGGCCATATGTTAGTTGCTGGCAGAAAAAAGAATTTTAAAATCAGGCAAAAAGTAAACAAAAGACAGCTACCTGGCAGGTTTTAACCTAGTTTTGAAATTGATTTCTCTATCAGCGACCTAGACTTGGACCGACCATACAATGACAGTTTGTCATATTCACAGTGATTTCCGTAATTTTAAATGGTATGACATAAATTCAAATACATTTAAACACCCGCTTTGATTACTTTTGGCCTTTATTGTTACTTTAAACTCATAATTGATTTGTTTGGGGTTAAAAAATTTCTTAAGTAATTCTCTCTCATTCTTTTAAACCCTTAAAGCACCTTTCACAAGTATAGTTGCCTTTGCAGACAGTGTAGATCAAGATCAGACAGCAGAAAAAAGTGTAGTCTGATCTTTGATCTGCACTCAGCTGTTTGCTGAAACACTCTTGACAAAGGTGACCTTGAAATTGCAATTATGAAAGTTTTGGTATTTCATTGAAATTTAGTCAGCGGGGTTTAGTCGGTGCTGTAATTGTTAATTTTCTTTTTAACCCTTTACCAGACGACAAAATTTTAGACCTGTCCAAGCTGAAAGCATTTGCAGATGACAATATCAGTGTGGCTCAAATGATGTGATTTTTGTTTGATAGGGTAGAACACAATGTGGGAAAAGGAGAAAATGCTGGCTACCAGCATTTTCTCCTTTTCTCACAATGTTTTCAAAAGGCTTCTTCCTTAGGGTCATAAAAAGTCTGCATGTGTAGTAAAGGGTTAAAGAAGATGATTCCCTATGTTGATGACATGCTTGTTATGGAATCTGTGTAATTCTGTGCTTTGTAAATATTCATGTTTCTGTATTTTGGTACTTTAGATTTAGTGGTAGAACATTTTTACCTCGGCCGTTTTCAAAGAAATTGTTGAGGTACATGTATTTGTCATAGTCCAGGTGTCATCTGCTTGTCGTGTAAAAACTTCCACATTTTATATTATCTAAAATGGAACCCATAGAACAAGAGCAGGTAGATATAAAAACAATTTTGACTAAGTTTTGGCCCTTTGTTGACTTAGAATCTGAAAAACACTGACATTTTGTAATATCTTTGTAATACCCTGCTGCTGAGGGTTGGCATCCAAATTTGGTGCTCTAGTTTATAGTTTATTCCTTATCACACAGGCTTTTTATATGTCTGTCGAAGACGGGACGTATCATGGGATCACCCATGGCGTACAGGCGGGCAGGCGAATGGATGGGCGGGTGGGCGGCGTCCAGTTCTTTGTCCGGAGCATAACTTTGTCATCTCCAGTCCGATTGACTTGAAACTTGGCATTTGTGTTTGTTGCAATAATACAGAGTGTAGTGCAAAAGAACCATAACTCTACCTAGCGTGGATTTTGAGAAATTCCACTTCGATCTTCATTTTTACAGTCCAGTTCTTTGTCCGGAGCATAACTTCCGGTTGACTTGAAACTTGGCATTTGTGTTTGTTGCAATAATACGGAGTGCAGTGCAAAAGAACCATAACTCTACCTCGTGCTGTCTTTGAGGTATTTCTCTTTGATCGTCATTTTTACAGCATTTTCTGCTTGTCCGGAATATAATTTTGTCATCTCTAGTCTGATCATCTTCAAATTTAGTATGCATGATTGTTGAAAATTATGGAGTGCAGTGCACAAGAACCATAACTCTTCCTAGCACGAATTTTGAGTTATTTCCCCTTTGATCTTCATTTTTATAGCATTTCTTGCTTGTCCGGAGCATAACTTTGTCATCTTAAGTAGGAATAACTTGAAATATGGTATGCTTATTTGTAGCAATATTTGGAAGAATTGTAACTCTACATCATGCTGTCTTGAAGTTATTTCCCTTTGATTGTGATTTTTACAGCATTTAGTGCTTGTCCGGAATGTAACTTTGTCATCTCAAATCAGAACAACTTCAAACTTGGTATGCATGTTTGTTGCAATATTACGGAGTACACTGCACAAGAACAATAACTCTACCTAGCGCGGACTTTGAGTAATTCCACTTTGATCTTCATTTTTACAGTATTTCTTGCTTGTCTGGAACGAAACTTTGTCACCTCAGGTCAAATTGACTTGAGACTTGGTAAATATGTTTGTTGCAGTTACGAAAAGTGCAAAGTGCTGGAGCCATAACCTTATCTAATGCCCTTTTTGAATTATTCCCTGTTCATTATTTTTTTTTTACAGCTTTTCATGCTTCTCTACAATATAACTTTGTCTTTTCATGTTGGAATCACCTGAAACTTTATTTGCATGTTTCCTTAACATTAGAGGACACATTCATGCCTATTTCAATCACTTACATGATTTCTGCTGCACTACTATTTTCCTCTACCTGCCCTTTACAATTATTATCCCCCCTCGACAACTGGCGGTGGGATGGGCGTATCTTGCAACAATTTGCAGCTCTTGTTCTATTTATAAATTACTCTTAAACCCTTTACTACACAATCCTTACTTTTTATGACCCTGAGAAAAAGGGCTGTTGAAAACATTGTAAGAAAAGGAGATAATGCTGATAACCAGCACTTTCTCCTTTTCCTACAATGTTTTCCACCCTTCCCAAAACAGATTTCAGTTGTTGCATCATGTTTATTTCATCTGCAAATGCTTTCAATTTGGACAAGTCTAAAATTTTGTCGTTTGGTAAAGAGTTATTAGACAAATAAATTTAGAGTCCTCCTTTTTAAATATATTTGCACATGTCAAAATCAAGTGAGTTTCAAGAAATGGAATTTATCAAAAAAAGGGGCAGAAAACATTGTGAGAAAATGAGAAAATGCTGGTTACCACTATTTTTTTCCTTTTCTCACTGTGTTTTCAAAAGTCCTCTTCATCAGGGTTGTCAAAACGTGATTGTTTTGGAAAGAGGTAAGCCAGTCAGACCATTGTAAGTGACACAGAGGAAGAGTTAGCCTGGGTTCCAGTCCGTTCATTTTTTTCCTTTTCTGTCATTCGGACGTTACTTTGTCAAAAATGATGGCCTGGGGACATTCGAAAACCAATCGCAGTGACATCTAGTTTACCCCATCTCACAGTTTGGTAAAGTAGATGTCGCTGCAATTGTTTTCGAATGTAAATGAATAAAAATAGATACAGAAATTCAAATAGCCTCGATTTGGTCACTTCCTGTTTGTGGACCATCTCTTACTGACTTTGGAAGATAGTTTTAACAATAGATGCTAATTGTTTCATCTGTTTGACTCTGAAAGCTTTTCAAAAGGATACTTTTTTACTAGTTTTGCTGCAGGTCGCAATGATTTTTTGATAAAACAGGTTCGGGAAAATCACTCGTCCCTGTTGTACTTGAATTAGTCGAAAAATGTGCCAATTCATTGTTACTCGAATTAGTCGAAAAACGTGCCAATTCATTGTTATCAACATTGTCATGCAATAAACAAATCTATAATTAGATTATTGGCTCAATTCATAATCATGGGGAAACCCTCGAATGTCCCCATGCAGTAATGATAACGGATAGCTGCCAAAGATCGACAGCAGACCGAAATTAGGACAGTGTGATACGAAGTTATTAATAAATTATTACCGCCTGGACAAAGGCTAAGGAAGAGTATTTAGGTGATCAAAACATGGGAGTGTTTGAGAATGTAGTCAAAAAAATAGATGTATTTACCCTTTCAGCGGCCATAGGCGAAATAAGAGGCTATTGCGGACGGCATAGATCAAGATCAGACTGCACAGTATGTGCAGTCTGATCTTGGATCTATGCCATCCGCTTGTTCAGTCAAGCCTATAAGAAGAATCTGAAAGAGTTAACGGTATGTTAACCCTGTTGCTGCTAAGCACGACTCATTGGCCTTTTGCGGACAGTGTGGATCAAGATAAGACTGCACGGAATGTGCAGTCTGATTTTGGATCTACACTGTCTGATACGAAGATATTTTTCTATAAAAAAATGTAGTTAGAAAGGGCATTATTCGGGTTTTTACTTTCGATTTGAGAGTTTCAATAAACTTATACAATAGGATATCAGTTAAGAGACAAATTTGTAACATGTAATTTTAGTACAATGATGTAATACTGTATTTGGGTCGTGGGCTTTATTTTACAAATAAAGATATTGTATTTTATTGGTATTTGGGGAAAAGAAAATGAATTATATTAATCCTTATAGTGCCTTTCATGACTTTAATTGCCCTTGCGGCCAGTGTAGATCAAGATCAGGCTGCACAGAACGTGCAGCCTGATCTTTGATCTACACTGTCCGCTTTGCTGAAACACTGCAGAAAAAAGCGACCATGAAAATGCAATTATTGCATTGTATTTCTAGAATGAAAATTTTTTTGGTTTTGTTTGGTGCTCTAAGGGTTAAATGAGTTTCGGAAAAAGGAGCAATATGTTGATGTCAAGCCAGGGAGGAGACCTGGACAGAAATATTGCAATGATCAAGCCCGTGTTAAGGTGTAGGCCATGTTTAGAACATAATTAGAACTCACATTCACCCTTTGTCTTCAAATAGAATCGTGAAAGATCTAAACTAATTTCATCAAGTGAACATCATTGGTAATATTTTCACTGGCACAGATAAAATAAATTTAATTATTTCATGCTTTCCGGTAAGTGAGCGGGAAATATCAGTGAAATATTTTTCGATATTTCATGGTTTCGACCAGTGAAAATGCCAATTTTTATATTCTAACTCTTCAATTGAAGGCGGAAACAGTTGTTCTCGTGCACTAGTTACCTAGGTAAAATGCGTGTGCCTCACAACCAGATGGAAATATGACGTAATTTACCTTACATTTTTCGTGCTTGACGCCATATTGTAATGTGTTGCTATATGGAGGGGGGACCGCCATGGGGAATAACAGAAAAGAACTGTACTAGATTTTGATTAAGTTCCCCCCAGAAAGGGTTAAATGCATGAAATAAATAGAATATTTGTTTTTTACGGTGAAAGATCAAAATTTATTTCATCGAGTCAACATCATTGGTAATATTTTCACGAGTGGCTGGTGAAAGATAAATTTATTTCATCGAGTGAACATCATTGGTAATATTTTCACGAGTGGCTATGCCGCTCCTTAAAATATTACCAATGACGTTCACTCGATGAAATAAATTTCGATCTTTCACCGTAAAAAATTTCACTTGTAACCACAAATGATCGAATCTTATAATCCACCATTATTTCCTAATAAACTACCAAAAAGCATGAAATGAACAGGCATATTTGATGTTCAGGTCATAGGCTTCATGGCTTTCCCCTTGCTTTGTGTCAGAAAACATATAACCATTTTTCTAAAGCTTTCTAAAAATGTTTTTGTGTAGTTGTTAGTGGATTACTGATGGCTTTCAATGTTCCATATTGTATTAAAAGTTTGTGGAAACTGAACATAATCTTGTTTTTTAGCTGCAACCCTAGGTTTGTTAACCCTTTACCATACATCATAATTTTGGATCTTTCTTAATTCAAAGCATTTGCAGACAAAATAAAATTGTGGCTCTACTAATAGAAATTATTCTTGAAAGGGTAGAAAACATTGTGGGAAAAGCAGAAAATATTAGTAACCAGGTCTTTTATCTTTTTCCACAATGTTTTCAACAACATATTCTATCTGATTGAAGCTGTGTCATTTGGTAAAGAGTTGTAGGAAACCTCAGTATGACTCCAGGAAATCAAAGCACTAAAGGTACTGAGAGCCTGAAATTTCTGTACCATGCAGCCAGGGAAAAATTAGATTTACCATTTCCAAAACAACAAATTTTAGACTCATCTAAATTGAGAGCATCTGCAGGCAACAAATCTGAAAGTGATACAAATGAATTGTAGTTCTTTGACAGAGTAGAAAACATTGTGGGAAAAGGAGAAAATGCTTGTTACCAGCATTTTCTCCCTTTCACACAATGGTTTTGAAAGTCTTCTTCCCTCATGTCATACAAACAAGATATAATTTAGTAAAGGATAACAATAATATTATTGCTTAATATTAGACATTTCTTCTTTCTTACAAGCCGATCCCCAACAGCCCAGTTGGTAGCATACAGAACTTGAGAGCATGGAGGTCACTGGTTTGAATCCCCGGCCCTGCCTTTTTTTTTCTGAGGAATTATGATAGCCATTGTGGCAGGATTTATTCCTCTCTCACTGTTGATCATTGTTTTGACAGTGGTTATATGGGAATGCATCCAGTGGCTTGGGAAGAATATTTTGTGAAGTACTGATACAGAAGCTCCAGGACATCGTGGATAGGTGCACTGTCGTGGTATATCTGATAAAATGTTGAAAACAGTGGTAAAAGTCATACAATGAATTATTTATTACAAACTAGATTTGACAATAATTGAATTCCGCATAAGGAGTTAAAGAGTTAATGTTATATAGCACTTTCAACAATATTTCAGTCATAGTATGTCTTTCCTTGGTTCCATATTACTAAACTGCAACAACGCAGTCCCATGCTCAAGGGCATTATAACATGACTGGCACTGCTTGTGAGGAGTTTCATTGATGTCTATGTTGCAAAGCAGCCACTGGCTTGAAAAGAATGTCGTGCAATGTAGTGTACTGGTTAGAGAATCTCCAGAAAAACACAGATAGTGCACTGGTCAACACTATACAACTGCAACACTCTTGTTAACGATGTTTAAAACACCAAACAATAAGCAATGTGATGTTTCAAAAAAAAAAAACATACCCCTTACAAATTTTCAGGCAGTTTTTGGTTACCATTTTACCTGATGAAAAAAATATAGACTTGTCCTAAATGAAGGTACCTGTATTTGTAGACAAAAAAATAAATATAGCTCAAATGATAGGATGCCTCTTTGAAAAGATAAATAAGCATTTTATCACATAAACTGCCTTGTCTTCATTGTTAACATTATATACCCAATAGAAATTCTCTTGTCTTACACACATTTAAGAAAAGCTATATGACATGATATGAGACTTTAAATTAGAGTTTAAGAGAAATGAATCAGTTTTATCAGTTGAAATTACTACATAGTGCATCTCTGAATTGCATATTCTTACCTGTTGTTTGCAAGATACCCTTATGCTATAAAAAGAATCTTACTTTTGTTGGATTTTGAGATATGATCTTATTAAACTGGGCTACAAAAATGATATTCAGCTTGCCAGACTTGTTAAATAACATTTTCTAGACTTGTTTAAGAACATTTTATCTCAATTGTCAACTTTATCAGATCTATACATGTATACCGGTATAAGAAAGATATACAATGCTGGTTACCAGCACTATCTACTTATCCTGCAATGTTTTCAAGAGCCTTTTTCTTCAGGATTGTTCAATCTTTTACTAAACAATCCTATGTTTTGATGTCTCAAGGGAAAAACCTTTTGAAAACATTGTGGGGAAAAGAGAAAAACCAGGTAACCAGCATTTAATCAACTTTCCACAATATTTTCTACCATTTCAGAGACAAATTAATCTCATTATGTTTATATCTGAAACAGAAAAATCAAGTGATATGTACATACAAACTGACTTGGGTTGGCGTTTGAGATAGTATTTTTTTAAAGAGCTAGAATGGTACAAATCAATATTTTTTCAACATTAATTGTGAATAAATTTAATGGAATCTTATCTCAAAATCCAATGTCAGATACTTTTTATCACATAGCTGTATATCAAGAATTATAGTTCATGATCAGTAAAACACAGGGTTGTACATGCACATGTGTATTGAAATTTACATGAAGCCTATTTACATCTTTGACAGCTACATTATAGATGAAAAATAGTTCCAAAGGAACTTGCAAGTTATCATTATATCATAAAAAGGATCTGGCATACTGTATAATGATTTTCTTTTGAATCTAAAGATGAGAAAATATTCAGCTTTGTCACAATCACCAATTTTGGCAGTTGATTTGCAAAGAAATCTGGGTCAGCAATGAGTAAGAAATGAAGTGTATTATTACAGAGTATTGACGAAATACGGCACTATTTGCTTGTCTCAAACATGTGTAAGAGAAGAAAATTTGTAATGTCAGTATTACACTGAAAATATGGGTAGTTATGTGATAAAAAAATTTGAGCCATGCTCTGGCAAAAGGGGGCTTAATGCATCACCGTGATACATGATACCAGCCCAAGTCATCACATAATTATGGATCCATAAGAGCCACTTTTTTTAACAACCGACTCAATCATGAGGTAGACTGATCCTTTGACATGCAGAAAATCGACCAATAGCGAAAAGTTTTGGCCCAGGTCAGCCTGCGCGGACTGCGCAGGCTGACCTGGGTCGAAACTTTTCGCAGATGCATTAAGCCCCCTTTTCACAGAGCGCAGTTCATTTCCTTTCTTTCAAATTTCAGTGCTGTCAGATGATTTAACCTACAACAGTGATTCTATAGACAGAGGGAGTTTGGGCAAGGAGTGCTCTCGTAAGAAACATGCTTCGGTGTCAGGATACATGACTATAGATCAAAATATAAGTGGAAAGTCATTTAGGTACCAATGTGAAGTCTGTGGAAAGACGTTTGATAATCGCACAAAGTATCAGGAACATTTATATACACACAGTGAACACAAGCCATTTGTTTGTGAAATATGTGGGCATGGGTTTGCACGAAAACGTGTAAAGAAGTTGCATATGTTTACAAAACATAATATTATATACAAGGAGAAGATGTGACCCTCAGGTATATGTGAACAGCATAATTGTGGTTTTTGTATACCAATACTGGCTTATTGACAACAAAGACACAGGTTCAAAGTTGTGAATATAGTTGTTATTTTACATCGTCAGCAGTGTATCTACATGTATATTAATTTTAAAAGTTGACTCTCTGTCACTTGTATTATATACAAGTCCAAAACTGTAACACAGAACAGGTACTATCAGGCTCCACATAGTTATATTATGTATATTGTAGAATGTACTTTATTGTGTATGAGGTGTTTTAGTTTTGTTACATATTTCTACTGAAAAAGCATTTTGGTTTAACCCTTACCGAGTGACATGCTAGTCAGTGTATACTTTACTGCCAATTGGTACAGTGGGTCAGGTCATAGGACTGTTGAAGCATTTCAAGTTTGATCGATCTCCAGAAGGATGTCACATCAAACAATGAGATAGATAGATAACTTTTTGCACTTTATCACCAGGGCCCGGTTTCACGAAAAAACTTAAGTCTCTTATTTTACTCAAGTCAGCAATCAGACCCATTTTCCAAGTTAAATTGACTTTGTTATTTTAGACGCATTTCACTAACATTATCAGACTTTAGAAACATTTTCAAATCCTAAGTTGACACAACGTTTCAGACTCAGCTCAGCTGTATAATGGACTTAACTTGTTTTAACAGACTTAAGTCCATTATTTGGCTGAGTTGACTGTGAAATTTTGTGTCAACTTCGGATTTGAGAATGTTTCTTAAGTCTGTTAATATAGGTAAAATAAGTTTCAAATAACAAACTCAACTTAAGTCACAAATGGGGTCTGTCAGCAGACTTGAGCAAAATAAGAGACTTAAGTTTTTTCGTGAAACTGGGCCCTGATCTTTTGGCTTTTGACCTTTCAGCATAGGTGAATAACCTGGACTTTGATCTACTTCTTGGTATTTATATATATTATAATGGAGAAATAAAAATTGGGATTGGATAAAAGATGTTGACATGTTTATTTGATTGGTGGCTGCAGGCCTATTTGCGGGGAAATTTATGACAACAGCGAGTAAGCATTGCTGCTTGTAATCCACATCATGAGGGCTATTCAGCCTATTGCCTCTTTTTAAAAAAAAACGATAACATTTTTTAATCGTCCATATTGAAAGCATTTGGGGACAAAAATTATAAACATGGTTTTAGTGATGTGATTTACCTGTGAAAAAGTTTCTGGTCTTACCATCAAATATGCATAAAGGGGGTTTTCCCATAATTATCTCATTAAATAAAGTTTCAGTAAAGTTAACAATGCTGTTGTGTCTTTCCTGAAACCACTTCAAAGGCTTGCTTTAATATCTAATCCCATGTTTTCACCATAAAGGATACAGGCTTTAGTTAAAATGCTTATGATGAGATTTAAAATTAATTATCACATAAAAACCTCCTCTGACAGTGTATTAAACCCACAACTTATTTTTGATAATACACTAGTGTATTATTGTTTTTTGGGTCCCAGTTCTGATCAGTTTTCAGTCATGAGCGCGTGAAGCCAGAGAAACCAAACACAGCATGCGCGGGAAATTGTACTGCTACGACATTTCATGGAAAAATGATGTCACTGTTGCTAAGACATATACGCATGTGAAGTTTTTGATTTTCATGTTTGATAAAAACCAAGAAATGTAGCGAAATTCTCTTAAAACCATTATTTTTGCGGAAATAGGAGGCCTTACCCCTTTAAAGACTATTTCATTCTTCTTTCTGTGTAAATGTCAAAGAACTATCTACTTATGTATATACACATTTGAAACCAAACTACAACTGTAAACATGGACCAGTGAACCGTATAGAGGATAAGGTGATGATGCGGGATATTTTTCTGTCTGTGATTTGTTTTATGTGATAAATAAGGGAACACCTTAGTCCATTGGCAGTTGAATTTTTACAAACTTGGCCCTGTATCATTTGATAAGACAATTGTCTGATTGACTGGTTCATGGATTGATGGTCTCTTGATGGATTGATCGATTTGGTAAAAAGATAATTAGACTTGGTGTGCGAAGGAATTCCTGCAGTTTTACCCTTTACCACACAATGACAAGTTTTATCAACCCTGGGAAAGATGTCTTTTTAAAAACATTGTGGGAAAAGGAGAAAATGCTGGTGACCAGCATTTTCTCCCTTTTCCCACAATGTTTTCTACGCTTTCAAAGAAAATTTGTACCATTCAAGCCACATTGAAATTTTCATCTGCAAATCCTGGCTGGCCATCTTAAATTACTAATAGTCTTTCGGATGAGACATTAAACTGAAGTCCCGTGTGATGGTGCTATACACGGAGCACGTTAAAGAACCAGGCGAAACTTAGAATGGGTTTTGTCCTGTATCTACACTATCCCCTGTAACAATACTAACAGCCTTCAGGGGCTTGCCCATATGGAAAACCGGTGGTGATGATAAATAAATGCAAATTCAATGGATCAATCAACAAGGTTTCCATTTTGAACAAATGTCATGTGAACGTAAACATGGCAGCACCCATGAAAATCAATACATGACATCAGCAATTAGTGTTAAGTTATTCACATCTATTATTCTATCAGTGAAAAGTGCCAACAAATTTGATAAACCACAACAAAGCGTTGAGAACACTGAAGTAGTATTTGTCAAGGAAACCATTGTGTGGAATTAATAATTTGAAAGAAAAGGAGAAATATTATTCAAATATTGGCTTGAAAGTCAACCTACGAAGCAAATAAATAATTTTTTTGTTAAAAGGAGTGTACTCACGACAAAGTTGGGATTATTTGTGTATTGGTGGTCTCCCATTGATCATTAGGAGGAGTCAGGAGTAACGTCCCTTGACAATAGGATGCATGATGGAAAGAGAGAGAAACCATGTGAATATATCAAATAAAATTAAGTTTGTAACTGAAAACTATGATTTTGAAATATATTTGGCCGTTAACATTTAATTGCCAACATTAAAATCAATTATTTGGATATATAAATATTCGTGCCCAATCAAATGGAGTAGCGCACAATCATGGGACGAACAAGCCATGGGACGATCTGATTTTGGAATGAAAAAGCCCAGGACCAAGCGATCAGTAGACAAATTTTGTATATATCATTGCGCCAAAAGAAAGATATGGGCGAGTGAAGCTATTTTCAATCAAGAATTAATATTTTCACGATCGATGGCCTCAACCAGTGTATTTTAACATGCCATTTCCAATTACATATCTGAGTGCTACCGAAAAACTCATTTGTCTGAGAAAAATTGAGTTTAATTGGGTTTATTTCCTTTGGCTTTGCACAAAATACAATACAGAGCTCCAGATAGAGGGAGTGATTTTGGTTTTAAAATTGAAATTGTTAATAATTCTCCACTAAACCCTATGTTGTGGGTATTCATTAGAACTGTCTCATTGAGACAATTCTAATGAGTACCCACAACATAGGGTTTCAAAGAGAAATAATGGATTTAGAATACCATCACTCCCTCTTATCAGGAGCTCTGAGGATACATGGTCTTCAAAATTCAATATTGAACTCATAGTGGTATTGTCTTCGACAAATACCACAAAAATTACTCTAGAAATTGTTTTCCATGGAAATGTATTTACAAAGATTTCAATAGAATACTGTGACTAGTGTTTTTTTTATCTAAGTGGAGTCTTACAATTTTAAGAATGGTAAAGCGATCTATTTCCGCCAAAGACATGTTATATGTAGATGTGTATCTCATCTTAATACAGCTGAAGAATTTGATCAACAGATCACCCAAGGTTTGCCAAATGACACTGAGTCACTGTCATGTCTGAAGCACCCCCTCACTTATATGTACACACTACAGCAGCCCACATACAATTTTATTTTATCAGTAAACTCTTTACTAATAATAAAATTTTAGACTGGTCCAGATTGAACTTAGATATGGCCTAAATGGTGAGATTTGTTTTTGAAGAGATAGTAAATATTGTGGGAAAAGGAGAAAATGTTGGCTACCAGCATTTTCTCCTTTTCCCACAATTTTTTTCAAAACCATCTTTTCAAAAAGTTGTTAAGGTTGGGATTGTGTGTAAAGGGTTAAATTAAAATTCCGCTTTCCCTTTTTTTCAGAGTCCAAGAAATTTGGCTGTAACATTTGTGGACGACAATACCAATTCAAGTCTCTTCTTGATCAGCATTATGTTGTGCATACGGGTGAAAAAGCTTTTGTTTGCACTGTTTGCGGAAAAGGATTTTCCAGAAAGTCGGGTTTAAAAGGACATATGGTGACTGTACATTCCGTCTTATTCAACATCAGAAATAATATTTTGACAAATGTAGCCGACATGGAGGCACAGGGAACATCTTCAGATTATAGCAACTGATACGGTGCAATCATGGACGTAACCAGGGGTTCAGATTCGTTACACACCCTGTATCAAGAGTGTTATTTCACCCTTGGGCTGCTAAGTGTCACACAGTGTGTTTTTGCGGACAGTGTAAATCAAGATCAGACTGCACATAATGCAGCTTCATCTAGAAGACCTCTACTAAGTCTGTTCAAATTAAAAGCCTGGGGTCAAAATGGCCAAACCCCAGGGGTGGCAAGTTTTACGTTGGCTTATAAAGTGAAAACTTAAAAAATCTTTTGATCCTAAGTGTAAGGAATATCATAGACCTCTACCAAGATTGTTACATTTATAGCCTAGCCCTGGGGTCTAAATTAGCCCCACTCCAGGGGTCACAAGTTTTACATGGGCTTATAAACTGAAAACTAAAAGCATTGTTTGGTTCCTAACCGTAAGGTCTGGTTAAATTTTACTAAATTTTGCATGGAGCTTTATCTAGTAAACCTGTGGCAAGTTTGTTAGAAGCATAACTTTTCGGGTCTGTTTACAGATTTGAGTAAAAGAAGAGATTTAAGTTTTTTGTGAAAACTTGGCTCTGGTCACTTTTGTTCAGTAATACAAGACTTTTGAAAACTTTGTATCCAGCATATTGTCCTTTTCACACAATGTTTTACATGCTATCAAAGAACATCTGCTACCAGTCATTTGTATCAATTTCACAAATGTCATCTGCAGATGCAGTCAACTTCACAGTCTAAAATTTTTTTGAGAAAGGGTTAAATCTTTACCTAACAACAAAACTCTAGATTTGTCCAAACTGAGAGCTTTTGCAGACAGTAAGTAAAATGTGACCAAACGATAAAATGTTAGACTGGTCCATATTGAAAGCATTTGCAGACGACAAATTAAAAGTGTCTCAATTTATGAAATTTGTCTCTGAAAGGATAGAAAACCTTGTGGGAAATGGAGAAAATGCTGGTTACCAGCATTTTCTCCTTTTCCCACAAGGTTTTCAAAAGCTTTTCTTCCCAGGTTCGTGAAAACCAGGGCTTGTTTGGTTAAGAGTTAAATAGAGTAGAAAACAATGTGGGAAAAGGAGAAAATGCTGGTTACCAGCATTTTCTCCTTTTCCCACAATGTTTTTGAGAGGCTTCTTTGTCA
The DNA here is from genome assembly GCA_946811185.2 of Hippopus hippopus. Taxonomy (NCBI): domain Eukaryota; kingdom Metazoa; phylum Mollusca; class Bivalvia; order Cardiida; family Cardiidae; genus Hippopus; species Hippopus hippopus. The sequence continues at coordinate 31,566,177 of OX328113.1, forward strand.
GAGTTGTTAAAACATGGGCTTGTTTGGTAAAGGGTTAACTCTTTACCAAACAATAGAATTCTAGATTTGTCAAAATCCAGAGCATTAAATTTTGTAGACTATAAATAAAATGTGACTCAAAGGATGTTTTCCATCATGAATAGAGTAGAAAGCATTGTGGGAAAATGAGAAAATGCTGGTTTCCTTTACCCACAATGTTTTCAAAAGGCTTCTTCATATAATTAGGAATATAATGATTTGTTTATATATGATATCTTTATGTTTTGTTCTGAAAATTGCTGATGAAATAATTATCATTTTGTTTTAATGATTAACTAGAGACACTGTTTTGCTGTTTTACTATACAAAGCTGGCCAAAAATGGAGGGTGTTTAGGTTTTGATATTTAACTCTTTACTAAAGGATCCCAACTTTTTAACGACAGAAAAGACTGAAAATTACGAAAAAGGGAGAAAGTGCTGGTAACAGACATTTTCTCCTTTTCCTACAATGCATTCTCCCATTTCAAAGATAGAAATTATTTTTTGAGCTAGACGGAGTTTATCGTCTTCAAATACTTTTAATTTGGATAAGCCTAAAATTTTGTTGTGTTCTAAAGATTTAAGAGTTAACTCTTTACCACACAATCCTGACTTTTAACGACCCTGAGAAAGAAGCCTATAGAAAACATTGTGGGAAAAGGAGAAAATGCTGGTAACCAGCATTTTCTCCTTTTCTCACAATATTTTCTACCCTATCAAAGTCAGAAATCATCATATCACCAAGATACAATTTGTTGTCTGCAGATGCTTTGAATTTGGTCCAGTCCAAAAATTTGTCGTTTGGTAAAGACTTGAAAGAGTTAAATACATTTACACATAATTCAAATTTCATCTTGTCCATTGTGCTTTTCCTGATATATTGTGTGAATAGTACATGTATTAGCAAAGAGGCACATAAGTTTAGTATGTGTTGTGTTTTCATCTTTTTTGACGCCCCCCACTCTGCCTCGTGAAATACTTTATTTTGAAAAAGAAAAATCAATTGTCTATTACCAGGATTGTATTAAATTTTGTTTGTCTACAGTCTTGGCAGAATAGTAACAGTGTGGGAAAAAAGAAAATGTTGGTAAACAGCATCTCCCTGCCTCCTTTCCCAGTTTTTTTTTTCCTTGATCGATTGAATTTGCATTTATTCATCGTCGCCACCAGTTGCCCATATGGGCGACGCCCCCTGAAAGCTGTTAGTATTGTTATGAGGGATAGTGCAGATACAGGACGAAAACCCATCGTAAGTTACGCCTGGTTCTTTAACGTGCTCGGTGTATAGCATCATCACACGGGACCTCAGTTTAACGTCTCATCCGAAAGACTATTTGTAATTTTAGATTGCCAGCCGTGGGAGTCATACCCACACCCTCAAATGACCTGAAACATCACGTTTACGAGTCCTACGCTCTACCAACTTTAGCTATATGGGCTGGTCTTTTTCTACCTTTTCACAGCAAAATACTGTCTTGTAAGCAGTATTTTATCGTCTGCAAATATTTTCCATATGCATAAGTCTAAAATTTTGTCATTTCAGGTAAAAAGATAACTTTATACCACATATTTCGAGTTTTAACTAATTTGAGACACATTTTATTTGTCGTCTGCAAATGCTTTCAATATGGAGGGGTCTAAAATTTTGACATTTTGTAAAGAGTTATCATAACTCTGGACCACACTTTCTCAGTATTTAAAGCCTTGAAGAAGACATTGTTGAAAGAATTATGGGAACTCTTTACCACAATTCCAAGTTTTAACAGCCCAGAGGAAGAGGCCTTTTGAAGGCATTGTTGGAAAAGGATAAATGCTGGTAACCAGCAATTTGTCCTCTACCCACAATGTTTTCTATCCCTTCAAAGACCGATCACATCATTTAACTCTTTACCACACAATCCTGACTTTTAACGACCCCAAGGAAGAAGCCTTTTGAAAACATTGTGGGAAAAGGAGAAAATGCTGTTTACCAGCATTTTCTCCTTTTCCCACAATGTTTTCTACCCTCCCAGAACAAATTTCAATTTTTGAGTCACATTTATTTTTGAGTCACATTTATTTTGTCGTCTGCAAATGCTTTCAAGTTGGACCAGTCTAAAATTTTGTCGTTTGGGAAAGAGTTAAGCCGGAATGAATTTTCGTCTGCAAATAATTTTAGTTTTGAGAAGTCTAAAATTTTGTTGTTCAAGTCTAATATTGTGTCCTATAAGGAAAGATTTAACCTTTAACCCATTGCTACACAATCCCGAGTTTTAACGTCCCAAAGTAAAAGGACTTTTGAAAACATTATGGGAATAGGAGAAAATGCTGGTAACCAGCATTTTCTTCTTTTCCCACAATGATTTCTACCCTTTCAAAGAAAAATTTCGTAATTTATGCAACATTAAGATTGTCGTCTGAAAATGCTTTCAATTTGGACAAGTCTTAAATTTTGTCATTTGGTAAAGGGTTAAGATGCTATGCTGGTGCTTTCGCAAACTACATTCCTTGCAAAAAGTTAAGCAACAATAAATTACCACTGCACCAGAATTTTATTATAACACATTTAGACAGTTTCATTGTATAAATGTAATGAGAATTGAGTTACAAACCAGTCCAAGCAACTCTGAACTTCTATCAGATAATGTTTCTCACTTACAGGCTTTTGAAGAAAGGCACTGTCTAAATCCACATGCAAAAAAAAAGGTATACTACCCAGATGTTTTAATATCTCTAAAATTTGTTCAATCTGCAAGAGTCAGTACACTGTATGGCCACCATTGCTTGGTCTGGTTTTTAACTCAATATTCATTATATTTATACAATGAAATTGTCTATATGTGTAATAATAATATTTTGGTACAACAGTAATTCATTGTTGCTTAACTTTTTGTGAGGAGTATACATAGATCAAGATGTATTTTCTTTAAAAAAAAAATTATTTCCTGTCTTTTCAGGTCCAAAACAAAAGCATGGCAGCTGGAAATCGCAATTCAAATTACACGACCCCGTGTCACAAGCCATCTGTTCTGTGTGCGAGAAACGATTTGCAAGCAAAGCTGCCCTTGAAATGCACTATCGGACCCACACTGGGGAAAAACCGTTTAAATGTGACATCTGTAATAAAGCATTTAACGTAAAGGGTAACCTTAAACGCCATTGGTTAACTCATGTGGACGCAAATGTTCTTTCCGAAGTAAATTTGTAGCCATTTCTTAAACCCTGTACAACACAATCCTGACTATTAACCACCCTGGGAAAAAGGCTTTTAACAACATTGTGGAAATAGAAGAAAATGCTGGTAACCATGTACAGTGTTTTCTACCCTTCCCAAATTGAATTTATATAGATGAGTAACATTTTGTCATCTGTAAATACTTTCAATTTGGGCTTGTCCAAGATATTGTGATATGCTAAGGAGCTAAAAACTTTAAAAGCGACATCAGTAATATGATTCTCTACCACACAATCCAAGGTTAAATGACACTGAAGTTGCGGACTTTTTTTCTCTCACATGTTTAAAAATAAATTAAGTCTAAAAGTAGGTCACTATCACTCATGTGTTTTACATCATTACAGGCAGGATCTTTTCAGTTTTGTCAATCTTAGATGATTTTTACTCAGGTGAGCGCTTTAGGGCCAATGGCCCTCTTGTTTAACTCTTTACCACACAATCCTGACTTTTAACGACCCTGAGAAAGAAAGCTTTTGAAAACATTGTGGGAAAAGGAGAAAATGCTGGTAACCAGCATTTACTCCTTTTCCCACAATGTTTTCTACCTTTCCCAAATCAGATTTCAATTTTTGAGTCAAATCTATTTTGTCATCTGCAAATACTTTCAATTTGGACTAGTCCAAAATTTTGCCGTTTGGTAAAGAGTTAATCCCTTTAACCCTTTACCACACAATCCCGAGTTTTAACGACCTTGAAAAGGAAGCCTTTTGAAAACATAGTGAGAAAAGGAGAAAATGCTGGTTACCAGCATTTTCTCCTTTTCCAACAATGTTTTCTTCCCTATCAAAGGCAAATTCCATCATTTGAGCCACATTAAAATTGTCGTCTGCAAACACTTTCAATTTGAACAAGTCTACAATTTTGTCGTGCGGTAAAGGGATAAGAACAGATTTTTGTCTTGTAAAAAAGACAATTTTAAGACTTAACAAACAGAACTGGAAACACTATACATATTTATGTCAAAGTATATATTTATTGCAAATCTGTAACATGGTATATTTAAGAAATAATCTTCTTTCTACTGTGGTTTATCGTTCAATAAACCACAGTTGTGAGTTATGAGGCACAATAAATAATCCATGAGGGCGATAGCCCGAGTGGTTTATTCATTGCGCCTCATAACTCACAACGTGGTTTATTGAATGATAAACCACGATAGAAAGAAGATTATTTCGATTCTGACATGACCAATTCTTTATGAAAGGAAAACAAGTTCATCCTTAGAGTAAAAACGCGGATGAAGACAATGTTCGATTGAATAACTCACTAACTTACTTTATACAGAATGACGTCACTCTGCATGGAATGTCGCAGATTTTACCACGCTTTCCTTGCACTGTGTTCATAGAGCCGAATTCGCGTGTCATGTTAGAATTATGCATAATCACTTCATCACCACTTTGAATTAACTCTGTACCAAACAACATAATTTTAGACTCGTCCAAATTGGAAGCACTTGCAGACGATAAAATAAATGTGACTCAAAAATTGAAATTTGTTTTGGGAAGGGAAGAAAATATTGTGGGAAAAGGAGAAAATGCTGGTTACCAGCATTTTCTCCATTTCTCACAATGTTTTCAGTAGGCTTCTTTATCAAGTAGTGAAAACCAGGGATTGTTTGGTAAAGGGTTAAATGTGAGCCATGCTCTTCAAAAAGGGGTTTAATGCCATCTCCGTAACACATTATACAAAGCAATTTATCACATTACTATAGATCCATATAATCTATTCTGTCAAACAATCAACTGGATCTGGATGTAGAATGGTCCTTTACCCTGCAGCAAACTGACCAATGGCAAAATGTTTCAATTAAGTCTTTACCAAACAACAAAATTTTAGACTTGTCCAAATTGAAAGCATATGCAGACGACAAAATAAATGTAACTGAAAAATTGAAATTTGTTTTGGAAAGGGTAGAAAACATTGTGGGAAAAGGAGAAAATGCTGGTTACCAGCATTTTCTCCTTTTTCCCACAATGTTTTCAAAAGGTTTCTTTCTCAGGGTCGTTAAAAGTCGGGATTGTGTGGTAAAGGGTTAACATACATTTTGTAGATGTATTAAGTCCCATTTTCACAGAGCATGGCTTGTATTAAAAAAAAAAAAAGAGTACCTCTTTAAGGTACCAACGCTTAGCTGCATGTGCTTTTTAGGTGAAAAAAGTCTAAAAAGGGACATAACTGTTCTAAATATTTTGATGGTTACCTGTCCATCAGTCTGATATAGATTCCCCCATTGAAAATTAACAACTAGCCTAAATTTGAAGTAAATATTCTTGCTAAGAAGATAGCTTTGAAAAATTATCCAAGATTTGAAAAATTGTCGCAGTTTTTGCATGATGATGAGGCTGACGATGACAGGGCTATCACACTATCCCATTTTCTTGGTAAGCAGTTGATCTTATGATACTCCTTCATTTTGTGTTTTTTTTAAATAAAATACTCATTGGCACAACTATTCAAAGATCAGTGAGTAGCGCTTAGCAGCCTAAAGAATAAAGGACCCTGAGGAAAATGGCATTTACAAGACATTGTGAGAAAAGGAAAAAAAACACTGATAATGTGCATTTTCTATTTTTTTGCACAATGTTTTCAACACATTTGAAGATGAATCCCATCATGAAAACAGGTTTGGAAACACTTAGACAGTAAATGAAATTGATCCCGTTTTAGTCTACAAAGACAATGTGAATATTCCATTTTTCTCAGTTTTGGCTGCAACATCTACCTCTGACAGATTATTTGACAGCGTAAATCTAAGAACAGACTCCATGTTCCTTCCAGTCCATTGTTGATCTATACCACCTGTAACAGCCCAACCTTTTAGCACAAAATCCCAAGTTTTAATGACCCTGGAAAACAGTGCTTTTGAAAGCATTGTGAGAAAAGGAGAAGATGCTGGTAACCAACATCCTCTTCTTTCCCCAAAATGTTTTCAACCCTTTAATGCACAAATTCAGTCATTGGAGGCATTAAGCAGCAAGTGGCTTGGGAAGCATGTCATGTGTAGTACTGGTGAAGGAAACTGTAGGAAGGCACGTATAAGTGCATTGACCTCCGTTATATAACTGCCATGTAGACAAAGGCATTAACTCTACCACACAATCCCGACTCTTAACGACCCTGAGAGAGAAAGATTTTGAAAACATCATGGGAAAAGAAGAAAATGCTGGTAACCAGCATTTTCTCCTTTTCCCATAATGTTTTCTACCCTTCCCAAAACTAATTTAAATTTTTGATTCACATTTGATTTGTTGTCTGCAAATGCTTTCAAATTGGATCATTCTAAAATTTTGTCGTGTGGTAAAGAGTTAAACACCATATAAAAACATAAACAAATAATGCAGAAATACATGTATAGATAAAAATATTAAAACAAAGAATTTCCTGAAAACCTGAACCAGTGAATTAATCACCTTTTATCATACAATTTCAAGTTTTGCAGCCAGTGTAGATCAAAATCAGACTATACAAAAGGTGCAGTCAAATCTTTGATAAAAACTGTCTCTTTTGAAAACACATGGAAAAAAAACTAGCAATGACTTATTTGGATCTCATTTTTAGAATAAAACTCTCAAGGACAACATTTTACACTTGCCTAGTTTGAAAGCATTGGCTGACAACAATGGATGGAATTGTCCTAAAAAGGATGAAAAACATTGCATTATTTAATCTTATTGGTCCATTTCTGATTCTATCCACCAATTTCAAGTTCTATTTGCCAGTTACCCAGTCATATGTTGCCATTTTTCTGAATTTTGTCCATCTTTTGTTTCACAATCTTGCATTTCCATTTTTTCGAAACAATTCCAAATTTATCAATTGACAATTTATCAAATATTGCATTTGATTTCTTTTTAATACAATGCCAAAACTATCTACTTGTATGTAAAACTTTTCTGAAAATAATTTGTTTCACAACCTTGCATTTTAATATTTTTTTTTTCCCATGAAAATAGTTCCAAATTATTCTAATGAAAAATTTTCTAAATACTTGCATTTGGATTTTTCTTTAAATATGAAACATTTCCAAAAAACATATATGAACAATTTCTTAAAAGTCAGTTATTTCACATACTTGTATAAGTTTTTTTTTTTTTTTTTTTAAAACAATTCCAAAATCATTTAAAAACAATTTTCTGAAAATTATTCGTTTCACAACCTTGTATTTGGATTTAAAAAATATCCCGAAATTAAATATGGACAATTTTCTGAAAATAATTTGTGTCACAACTTTTTTTTTTTCTTTCTTAAATAATTAAAATGTAATTCCTTGGCTTTATTCTAAATATTGTTTTCAATTGGATTTTTTCTATAACAGTTCAAAACTCATCAGCAAACAATTCCCTGGATATTGTTTGCTATACAACCTGCATTTGCAGCCACAATAAAAAATCCAAAAAATTTCCTAAAAAAAATAAATATGAGTAGCACTCTGGGATAGAAGCATTTAACTCTTTCCTCGCTGTTGCCAACACAAAAAGCTTTCGTGGACAGTGTAGATCAACATCAGACTGCACAGAATGTGCAGTCTGATCTCTGATCTACATTGTCCACTTTTTCTTAAAATTTATAACTGAGTTGCATCTTCATCTTGCAGCGGAACTTTTTTTGTAGTCATTTAACAAAGTAAAGATAACTGATTTGGTAGTGATAGGGTTAACTCAACTTCGCAATGTTTTATTCCAAGCAAGTTATTGCATAGTATGGGTGTATACCTGAAAATCTGCTGAATCATGACATAGAATCATCCTCTGAAAAGCGGAAAGTTAACCAATAGCAATAGGTTTCAACCAGGTCAGCCTGCTAACTTTGGAATCAGCCAAATTGACAGCAGTTGCAGACGACAAATTAAACGTTGCTAAAATGATAATTTCTGTCTTTGAGATGGTAGCAAAGACTGTAGGAAAAGGAGAAAATGCAAGTTACCAGCACTTTCTTTTTTCCTCACAATCTTTTCAAAGGCCTTTTCCCCTGGTCGTTAATTCAGAATTATGAGGGAAAGAAGACTTTTGAAAGCATTGTGGGAAAAGGAGAAAATGCTGGTAACCAGCATTTTCTCCTTTTCCCACAATGTTTTCTATCCTATCAGAGAGCTCAAATTTATTGGCACAATTTTGAATCTATTGTCTGCAGATATTTCTGAAATAGAAGGAGTCTAAAATTCGATGTTTGCGAAAGGGTTAGAACATGACCCATAATTATGTAAATGTAACTCATCTTTAAAATATGGCATTTTGAATGTTTTTGTCATTTAATAAAAGTTGTAGTATAAATATTTCTCTGTTTTCACAACTTCTTTCAATAATTCCCAATTCACAAGAGGTAAATGTTGCTTGTATTATAATCTGGCATTTGGAACTTCTTTAAACAACTGCCCAGTCATCAGGGGGCGTAGAGTTGTGTAGTATGAATCCATGACCTGTAAATAGAAATAGTGAAATTACAGGTTGGCCCCCAATGTGAGGATTCACAGGGGAAAAAGTTAATGCAGCTCACAAGATATTGCTTGCTAGCTTGGCTGTTTTCGAAGAAAGCGTCAAGGTAATGTCATAGCTGTGGCCTTGTCGTCTGTGTAATGATTTGTAATGATTTTCATTAGTAAAGTTTGAGTATAATGGTATACATTACTTAACTCTTTACCAAACAACAAACTTTTGGACTAGTCCAAACTGAAAGCATTTGCAGACGACAAAAGAAATGTGACTCAAAAATTGAAATTGATTTAGGAAAGGTAGAAAACATTGTGGGAAAAGGAGAAAATGCTGGTTACCAGCATTTTCTCCTTTTCCTACAACGTTTTCAAAAACTTTCTTTCTCGGCAATAGCCCATGTGGTTTATTAATTGTGCCTCATAACTCACAATGTGGTTTATTGAATGATAAACCACGATAGAAAGAAGATTATTTCGATTCTATCATGACCAACTCTTAATGAAAGAAAAACAAGTTTATACTTAAGAGTAAAAGCGTGGATGCAGATTATATTTCATTGAATAACTTACTTACTTTATACAGAATGACGTCACTCTATATAGAATGACGTCACTCTAAATAGAATGATGCAGATTTTACCATGCTTTCATTGCACTGTGTTTATAGAGTTGAATTCACGTGTCATGTTAGAATCGTAAATATACCATACTGCAACTATATAAGGCTGCAAGTCTACGGTTAACATCTTACTTAATACTTTTCATTCTTTAATGTGCCATGTACATGTTTCACTTATTCTTACTCATTATTTCCACATTTGCTCATTCATTTCAGGATACCCATTTGATATCATTTGTTTTTTGTTTGTTTGTTAGTTTGTTTTGTCTATACTTGTGCATGTATTTACAATTTATGTGTTTGACGATGAACCTTATGTGTTCAAGCTGATATTCTGAATAAAGTTTCTGTTCTGTTCTGTTATGTGTTGTAGTTTTCCATCGTACAGCAGACGTCTCGGCCAATATTATTTTTTTACATTTTTGGGCCAAAATAACCAAAGACATAATATCAAGGTAACACTGACAATCAAATTTTGACATTGCTGGGTGCAAAACCAGTGACAGGAAGAAATTTATATATAACTGAACAAGTTGTAAACTATCAAAAGGGGAACCTATCCAACAAAGCCAGGTAAATATCAAAGTATTTATGACAGTTATGCCCCTTTTTAGCTCACCTGAGCACAACATGTTCAAGGGGAGCTTTTAGGATCACCCAGTGTCCGTCGTCAGTCGTCAACAATTCTTTAAACATCATCTCCTCCTAAACCGCTTGGCCAATTTGGACCAAACTTGGCTGGAATGTTCCTTGGGAGGTCCTCTTTAAAAATTGTTCACATAATTTGGTTCCATCAAAAACTCTGGTTGCCATGGCAACCAAATGGAATTTTCTAAGAAATTCTTAAAAATCTTCTCCTCAGAAACCGCTGGTCAGATTTTGAAATAATTTCACAGAGATGTTCCTTGGGTGACCCTTTTCAAAAACTATTCGCGAAATTTTGAACCGTCAAGAAACATGGCTCTGGTGACTGGGGGCTACTTGCACTATACGGATATGAAGAAATTCTTAAAAATTCTTCTTCTCTGAAACGGCTGGTCAGATTTTTAAATAATTTCACAGAGATGTTCCTTGGGTGACCCTTTTCAAAAATTGTTCGCGAAATTTTTATCCGTCAAGAAACATGGCTCTGGTGACTGGGGGCTACTTGCACTATACGGCCATGAAGAAATTCTTAAAAATTCTTCTTCTCTGAAATCGCTGGTCAGATTTTGAAATAATTTCACAGAAATATTCCTTTGGTTACCCTTTTCAAAAACTGTTTGCAAAATTTTGATCCGTCAAGAAACATGGCTCTGATGGGGGGGGGGGTGCTACTTGCACCATACGGACATGAAGAAATTCTTAAAAATTCTTCTTCTCTGAAACGGCTGGTCAGATTTTGAAATAATTTCACAGAAATGTTTCTTGGGTGACCCTTTTTGCAAATTTTTTGAGAAATTTTGATCCATCAAGATACATGGCTCTGGTGGCTGTGGGCTATTTACACTATACAGACATGAAGAAATTCTTAAAAATTCGTCTCTGAAACCACTGGTCAGATTTTGAAATAATTTTACAGAAATGTTCCTTGCATGAATGTTTTCAAAAGTTGTTCACAAAATTGTGATCTGTCAAGAAACATGGCTCTGGCGGTGGGGGCTATTTGCACAATAAGGACATGAAGAGGAATTTCTTAATTCTTCTTCTCTGGAACGGCTGGTCAGATTTTGAAATAATTTCACAGAAATGTTCCTAGGGTGACCCTTTTCAAAAGTTGTTAGGGAAATTTTTATCCGTCGAAAAACAACAGCCAATTGTTGGCACCTGCATGTGGTGCTCTTGTTCGACTTATGTTTTTAGTTACTATCGAGCATGTGCTCTTCTTCAAGAAATTTTCCTTGGGTGATCTATCCCAAAATTTATTTGCAGAATTCTGATTCATCAGAATCATTGCTGTGGTGATGATTGTAGGGGGTGATGACAGATTTTGAAATGACTTTTACAGGTGACCTTTTCAAAATTGCTTGGCAAAATAATGATTTTGTTTCCAAAGTTTCAATACCACAAAAAAAATTGGCTATGGTCCTCTCAAAAATTCAGGTGAGCGGTCCAGGGCCATCTTGGCCCTCTTGTTTGACTTAATGAGGCTAGAATAATGGAGTTTGTTTTTGAAGGCCTGTAACCAGCATTTTCTCCTTTTCCCACAATGTTTTCTACCCTATCAAAGACAACAAACATCATTTCAGCAACATTTAATTTATCGTCCGCAAATACTTTCAATTTGGTCCTGTCCAAATTTTTGTCATTCAGTAACAGATTAAATGACCCTGAAAAATAACCTGGTAACAAGCATTTTCTTCTTTCCCGTAATATTTTCCCCTTTTCTTTTCATTCTTTAACTTTGTTTTCCACATCTGCTTCTCCTTTTCCCACTATGCTTTCTAGTGGTGGGACATCGGCTGGAAATCATAATCGATCATCGGTTGGAATCGGCTGCTGCTGTCGATGCGATTCTTTTGATTATAATCGGCTCCTGATAAGTTTGCTTATGCATGCATGTTAATCCTTGTAAAACCCATGTATTATGGACTAAAAATAGCTGCTTTTGTCTGTGATAAGGTAGAAAACAATGTCTGAAAATTTTCTCACAATGTTTTCATAAATCTCCTTTATTGAGGTCATTAAAAAGATTGCATTGTGTGGGTTTCTTAAACAAAAAAAAACAAGAGGACCATGATGGTCCTATATCGCTCACCTGAGTACTAAGCAGTAAAGGTCTACAATGAAGATAAATACCAAATATTGAGGTTCAAGGCCAAATGATAATGAAACAAGAGCGGCAAATTGTCACAAGATATGCCCGTCCCAACGCCAGTTGTCGAGGAGGTATAATAATTGCAAAGGGTAGGTAATGCAACAAATATGTGTACCAAGTCTCAAGTCAATTTGACTTGATAATTCAAAGTTCCGTTCCGGACAAGCGAGAAATATTGTAAAAATGAAGATCAAAGTGGAATTACTCAAAATCCGCACTAGGTAGAGTTATTGTTCTTGCGCACAGTACTCGGTAATATTGCAACAAACATGCATACCAACTTTGAAGTCGTTCTGACTCGAGATGACAAAGTTATATTCTGGACAAGCACTGAATGACGATCAAAGGGAAAAAACTCAAAGACAGCACGAGGTAGAGTTACAATTCTTGTGCACTGCACTTCCAAATATTGCAACAAATAAGCATACCATATTTCAAGTCATTCCTACTTAAGATGACAAAGTTTTGCTCCAGACAAGCAAGAAATGCTATAAAAATGAAGATCAAAGGGGGAATAACTCAAAATTCGTGCTAGGAAGAGTTATGGTTCTTGTGCACTGCACTCCGTAATTTTTCAACAATCATGCATATCAAATTTGAAGATGTTCAGGTTAGAGATGACAAAGTTATATTCTGGACACGCAGAAAATGCTGCAAAAATGACGATCAAAGGGAAAAAAACTCATAGACAGTAGGAGGTAGAGTTATGGTTCTTTCACACTGCACTCCGTATTATTGCAACAAACACCAATGCCAAGTTTAAGTCTATCGGACTGGAGATGGCAAAGTTATGCTCCGGACAAAGAACTATTCTATAGAACTTTCTAATTCAAGGGCAAAAGTCAAATATAGCAATTTTTCTAATTCAAGGGCAAGTAACTCCAGTTGTTCTGGTCCGATTAGACCCATTATCGTGAGATCTTATGGTCATATATATTTTGACCAAGTTTGGTGCTGATTGGTGAATAATTATAGATGCTAGAGTGTAAACAAAGTCAAATATAGCAATTTTTCTAATTCAAGGGCAAATAACTCCAGTTGTTCTGGTCCGATTAGACCCATAATTGAACTCATCAGTGATCTTATGGTCATATATATTTTGACCAAGTTTGGTGCTGATTGGTTAAAAATTGTAGATGCTAGAGTGTAAACAAAGTCAAATATAGCAATTTTTCTAATTCAAGGGCAAATAACTCCTGTTGTTCTGGTCCGATTAGACCCATAATCAAACTCATCTGAGATCTTATGGTCATATATATTTTGACCACGCTCTAGCCCTTACGGTTTGGGACAAGAAGATTTTTAAAGATTTCCTTCTTTATCTCTATGTGAAATCCGAGACCCCACAACATAGGGCCAATTTTTAACACCAGGGCAATAATTTGAAGTATTTTGGTAGAGGGTCACTAGATGATGCTACATGCCATATATGAAAGCTCTAGCCCTTACAGTTTGGGACAAGAAGATTTTTAAAGATTTCCTTCTTTATCTCTATGTGAAATCTGAGAACCCACAACATAGGGCCATTTTCAACACTAGGGCCATAATTTGAAGTATTTTGGTAGAGGGCCACTAGATGATGCTACATGCCATATATGAAAGCTCTAGCCCTTACAGTTTGGGACAAGAAGATTTTTAAAGTTTTTTCTTTCGGTTGCCATGGCAATCAGAATTCTTCATGAAATTCAAATCTTTGACGTACTCTGAAAGTGCATCACCTAAAGATCATTTCTGTGAAGTTTCATTGAAATCTACTTGGTGGTTTCAGAAGAGAAGATTTTTTAGTAATTGTTTATGGATGGACGGACGACGGACGGACGACGGACATTGACCAATCACAATAGCTCACCCTGAGCACTATGTGCTCAGGTGAGCTAAAAAAAAAACATTGTAAAAACACACAATGTAGTGAAGTTCTGTTTAAATCTAGGAGACTTGTGCTGCAAGTAGACAGTGTTTCTTCATGAACTTTATAGGAGAAATTAAAGTAGGTGATGTAAGAATTTCTGTTTGCCTTCCATGAGTGAAAAAAGTTGAATCTACCTATCACTTTTGGATATGATTTGCTTATCAAAGAAAAAAATGAGAAAGGATTTTTTTCCACTTGTTGACTCAAAAGAACATTATCTGACCATTGGGTTATGATTGCCTTGTAATTTAAGCAGAGTCACACATTACTTCAGACCCTAACATTTCTCATCAGATTACAAATAATGTCCAGAGTGATGAGAAAAGAAAAAAAACTTCTTCACAGTTGTAACGAGGACCAACCACAATCTTGAGTAAAAAAGCTAGGACTTTGTAAAATTCAAAAGAATTAAACTTAACAAGGTTTACAGAGACTTAATCTATATAGTCAATAAACTGGCTGATAAGAAGGAAAAGGTGCAGAGTATTCTAACAAGAGGGCCATGATGGCCCTGAAGTCACTCACCTGAGCCTTTTGATCAAACATGACCCATTTCCAATCTCTTCAGAGATATTAAGACAAACACTCTGACAAACACTCATTAGTATTGGGCTTACAAATATGGCCTCTAGAGTGCACTCAAGCTTTTTCTAGAATTTGTCTCAACGGCCTACTTGACATGTAGAAATAATCCAGACATACATTCCGAGAAACTTTCATGAGTATTTGAGAGAAAATGTGGCCTGTAGGGTGTATAAAAGGTTTTTCCGAGATTTGAACTAATGACCTAGTTTTTTATCCAACATGACCCATATTCATACTAGTCTAAGATATTATCAAGACAAACATTTGAAGCAAATTTCAAGATTATTGGACTGAAAATGTGGCCTCTAGAGCATACACATGGTTTTTCAAGGATGAAACTTGGTGACCTATTTTTTATTCCATGTGACCCATTTTCAAACTCATGCAAGATATCATCAAGACAAACATTCTAACAAAAGTTTCAAGAATATTGCACTGTAATTATAGTACAAAAGGTTTTTCCGAGATTTGACCTTGTGACCTACTGTACTTTGTGTAAGTTTTGGGACACCCAAAGAATTGGGACACCATCAAAAATCACGCAAATATTTATTTTTCATGACCCAAAGATTTGGGCCATACTAAAAATTGCAAAGCAACATCAGGTTTTTTTGTTCCAAAGAATTGGGACAGTGAGTATCTATTTTAACAAAAAAAAATCTTTCAATCTGTTTGATACCTAATTAATTAATTCCTTTGTTTACAAGCAGGCTATTTATTTCGCCCAGTTTCATTTCTACACACGTAATGTCTTAAGCATGCTTCCCAACCCTCCCAATTTCAATGGGAGTTTCCCGATACAAGACAAAAAACATGATCACCTGCGAACTAATTTAAACCCCAATTCAAAAAGAAATCCCACATAAGTGTAAAAAGGGTGTGATAAACTTGTATCCAAGATACATAACGTGTATAACGTGTATATGTACATCCGAAGTTGACACAGTTGACATGCGCGTATTTCATGGTCAATCGGGTTCGTTGTTTATAAATAGAAATCAAGGTACAGCATTCTACGTTACCCAAGGTTTATCGATCGAAGATCGACGAACCAATCAAATTTGAGAACGGTCCGAGCAGGTACTTGTCAGACTGGACTGAAAATGTAGCTTCTGGAGCATACACAAGGTTTTTTTAAGATTTGGCCTAGTGACCTTGTTTTTGACCCAACATGGCCCATTTTCAAATTTGTTAGAGACATCGTCAAGACAAACATTCTGACCAACTTTCAAGAGTTTTGGACTGAAAATGTGGCCTCTAGAGCGTACACAAGGTTTTTCTAAGATTTGACCTGGTGACCTGGTTTTTGACCCGACATGGCCCATTTTCGAACTTGTCTGAGATATCATCAAGACAAACATTCTGACCAACTTTCAAGAGTATTGGACTGAAAATGTGGCCTCTACAGCGTACACAAGGGTTTTCTAAGATTTGACCTGGTGACCTAGTTTTTGACCCAACATGGCCTATTTTCGAACTCGTTCGAGATATCATCAAGACAAACATTCTGACCAACTTTCAGGAGTATTGGACAGAAAATGTGGCCTCTAGAGTGTACACAAGGTTTTTCTAAGATTTGACCTAGTGACCTAGTTTTTGACCCTACATGACCCGTTTTCAAACTTGTCCGAAATGTCATCAAGGCAAACATTCTGACCAAGTTTCATCAGTATCAGACTGAAAATGTGGCCTCTAGAGCGTACACAAGGTTTTTCTAATATTTTACCTAGTGACCTAGTTTTTGACCTGACATGACCCATTTTCATACTCCTCCGAGATATCATCAAGACAAACATTCTGACCAAGTTTCACAAGTATCGGACTGAAAATGTGGCCTCTAGAGTGTACACAAGGTAAAAGTTGACGACGCACGACGGATGACGGACGCCGGACACAGCATGGTCACAATAGCTCACCATGAGCACTTCTTCGTAATCAGGTGAACTAAAAATAGAATGCTAAAAATAGAACACTGCACTGTATATTTTGCTTGAGTTGCCGATGTGAAGAAGGCAAACGATTGTTTTCAAGATATTTTAATCGTTTGGTTTACCATCTATCATTTTAATTTATTGAAAAATATTTGTAAAGAATATCACCAGCTGTTAGAAGAGGCAATTCTGCTTTATTTTACGACTATTGAGAATCAGTACTGAAAGCCTGACGTCATTTAGCCAAATAAGCAGACGGTTTACCTGTGGAAATAAAGGTAGGTTCTCATGGGATAAAGGGGTGGATTTAGCAAGTTAGTAACAGATAAGGATCCACCTTTGTCTTAGATTGCCAATATTTCATGAATGTAAGCCAGGTCTGGATTTTTTTAAGGCAAAGTTTTTTCGCCGTGCAAGCTTGACGAGGCAAACTTGAGTCATTGAAGGCGACTTCTTCGCCCACATGGCCCTGTAGCTTTTGTTTCTTGCTTCACCCTTTCTCCACATCTCGTGAGTTGAGACAAAAACTGAATAAATTGCCGATAAAAAAAAAATTTCGTTCCGGACGGTGCAGAGACGGCTCGCATACCGCTCCTCCATTTCATGCCGATGATCAATTGTGACAAAGATCAATCTGTAATCAGAATCGGGAGCTTTCAGCACGCCGCTAATCGATACCACCTGATCATCGGTACACCACTAATGTTTTCCACTCTTTCTTATGCAAATTCATTCATTGGAGCTATATTTAAATTATAATCTGCAATTGCTTTCAACAACATTTGAAATTTTGTCATCTAGGCAAAGCGCCAAATCTGACACTATTGTGAAAAAAAATATCATGAAAAAACTTACATCGCTTTTGTTTAAAGGCGATCCTTTGGCATATTCATAGAGAGCTTCGTATACGTTGCCGTCATAGCGACCAAGACAGCTCTGAAGAACATGATCAGGGTAGTCGTAGGCGTCCACCAGGGCCACAGCATTGGGTCTGAGTTCTGCGTACAGTTCTAACTGTTTGTTTATTAACATTTCTGCTTGTTGACTGGATATGTATCCATCCTGAACAATAGTGAAAAGGTCAAAAGTCAAGGTCACAGTATTCAACAGCAAACAGATATCATTAACCCTTTACCACACAATCCCAAATTTTAATGACCCTGAGAAAGAAGGCTTTTGAAAACATAGTTGGAAAAGGAGAAAATGCTGGTAACCAGCATTTTCTCCTTTTCCCACAAGTTCTACTATCCATCCACAAACAAAGTTCAACATTAGAGCCACATTTAATTTTGTTGCCTGTAATTGCTTTCAATTTTAAAATTTCAAAAATTTGTCGTTTGGCAAAGAGAAAAACTTGTCTGTAGCAAATTTCTTTGTGGCAATAATGAGTAACTTCAGAAATAATCTTCTTTCTGTCGTGGTTTATCGTTCAATAAACCACAGTTGTGAGTTATGAGGCACAATAAACAATCCACGAGGGCAATAGCCCGAGTGGTTTATTCATTGCGCCTCGTAACTCACAACATGGTTTATTGAACGATAAACCATGGTAGAAAGAAGATTATTTCAATTCTAACATGATCAACTCTTAATCAAAGGAAAACAAGTTCATACTTAGAGTAAATACGCGGATGCAGATTATATTCCATTGAATAACTTACTTACTTCATACAGAATGACGTCACTCTACATAGAATATCGTAGATTTTACCATGCTTTCGTTGCACTGTGTTTATATAGCCAAATTCATGTGTCATGTTAGAATATGACATTTACCTGTGTAAAGTCTCCCATTTTTGCTGTAATCCCTGCCAAGGCAAACAGTTTACACAAAGACTGTAAAACTTTAGCAACATTTTCATCTAATCCAGGTCTGCTTACAACTTTGGTGAAGGCTTTCACAACGAATGTTCTCGAATGAGCCTATGAAAAAAAAAAAAAAAAAAACGGAGATAAACAAACAAACACAGGAAGTTAAACAAAGGAAAAGGAAGATAAAACAAATACAGGAAGATAAAACAAATAAAGGAAGATAAACAAATACAGGAAGCTCAATGAACAAAGGAAAATAAACAACGAGAGGAAGATAAATAAACAATAAAGGAAGACAAATAATAAAGGAAGATGAATAAACAATAAAGGAAGATAAACAAACAAATAAGGGAAGATAAACAAATAAAAAAATGATAATAAACAAATAAGGGAAAATAAAAAGTAAAGGAAGCTAAACAAACAAAGGAAAAGAAACAAAGAAAGGAAGATAAATAAACAAAGGAAGACAAATAAACGAATAAAGGCATATCTAGACAAAGAAAGGAAGATAACTGAATAAATAAAAGATTACAAACAAATAAAGAAAGATAAAACGAAAACTAAAGGAAGCTAAACAAACAAAGGAAAATAAAGACAGGAAGATAAACAAACAAATAAAGATAAACAAACAATAAAGGCAGATTAACAAACAATACAAGAAAATAAAAGAAAGAGGAAAATAGACAGTAAAGGAAGATAAACAAACAGAGGAAGATAAACAAATAAAGAAAGATAAACAAAAAATAAAGAAGGTAAACAAACATACAAACAAACAAAGAATGGTGGATAAACAAAGAAAGGAAGATTAGGATAAACAAGCTACTATTTATCCTTTTATCCTTTAACTCTTCACCAGACAACAAAATTTTAGCCTTGTCCACATTGAAAGCATTTGCAGACTACAATTTAAATGGTACAATCTTTCTTTGATAGGGTAGAAAACATTGTGGAAAATTGAGAACATACTGGGAAACAACATTATCTCCTTTTCCCACAATGTTTTCATAAGGCTTCTTTCCCAGGATTGTTCAAAGTCAGCACTGTGAGGTAAAAGGTAAAAAACTTATGGGAGAAGGCTTTTAACATCGTTTTGGGAAAAACAGAACATGTTGGGAAACAACATTATCTTCTTTTCCAACGATGTTTTTTAATGTTTTGCTCTGTTTAACTCTTTACCAAACAACAAAATTATTGGCTAGTCAAAGTTGAAAGCCTTTGCAGACAACAAAGTATGTAACTGAAAAATTGAAGTTTGTTTTGGGTAGGGTAGAAAACATTGTGGGAAAAGGAGAAAATGCTGGTTACCAGCATTTTTTCCTTTTCCCACAATGGTTTCAAAAGGCTTCTTACTCAGGGTCGTTAAAAGTCGGGATAGTGTGGTAAAGGGTTAAAAGGTTAAGGTTGAATGCACAAGTATGAAAACAACAATTTTCCCTTTTGCCACAATGTTTAAAAAAGTGGATTGCTGTAAGATGAAAAAAGTAGACTGTTACAGTAAATGTGGTAAAATAGGTTTTGTTTTCTGTAACATTACCATAGCAGCTTTAACCAGCAAAACACCCGACTGGTTCCTGGCATCTTCTTGTGTGGCTCCAGTTTTTAATAGTGACTGCATTCTTAAAGCAGCTACCTTAACCAGTCTGAAAGGGATTGATTTAGACCTGAACAGAACAGAAACTTTCACAGAGACTTGATCACATCAGGGTTATCATCAAACACATTGATTATAAAGATTTATTTCATGCTTTTCCAGTGAAATTAAAAGATTTCATAGCAACCACTACGAATCTACAGTATGGAACTTATAACAGAATGTTCACTAACAATTTGTAAGCATCTGTGTAAGAATTTTCATAACTTTACACCTACTTTCAGATTTGCAGAATTCTTTTACCCATTTCAGTAAACTTTCATAACTGTGAATTTTTGCACAAAAAAAATTTCCGTTACTCTTCAATTGAAGGCGGGAACAGTAGTTCCCACGCACTAGTTACCCAGATAAACAGTGCATATCATTCAACTAGAGGGAAATATTAAGTAATTTACCCTACATTTCTCACGCTGTACGTAATATTGTAATGCATTCTCTTTGCTGAAAATCCCTTCATAAAAGGGGTTAGAAGCATGAAATGAATAGATTACTTGGTTTTTTTTCTGTAATAGATGGAATGATATGGCCTGCAACACACGAAAAGGAGCATTCGGACATTTGCGTAAAGCGTCGTCTCGGATCAGCCTGTGCAATTCGCACAGGCTAATCCGAAACGATACTTTCCGTTTTTACGTAATTTTCTGTTTTGCGCAAGTCTACTGAAGAACAGAATCTAATGTAGTCGTAAAGTGGCGTCTTGGATTAGCCTGTGCCGATTGCGCAGGCTAATCCGTGACGACACTTTACGCACATGTCCGAATGCCCCTTTTCACGTGTTGGAAGCCATATAGAATGATAGAAATCTCTATGCTATATAAGATAAATGAAACTTTCAAGCCGACAATAGAAACCTGAATGACGCTATTTCAAATTTGTTTTTTGGAAAAACATATCTCCTTATTGGACAGTGTAGACTAAAGATCAGACTGCACTACCTGTGCTGTCTGATCTAGATCTACACTGTTTGCAAATGGTCTGCGAGTCGCTCTTAGCAGTTTGAGGTAAATAAATATTCACCTCATCTGCGTAATCAATAACAACAGGATAAATTATTATCACTGAAAACTGAGCATTTTATATTGAAAAAAGATTTGAAAATCATGCTGTGATGAACTTTCGATAATCAAGGGAGTTAAACAACAGCAAACCACAATGTACATGTAGAAGTAAAATAGGAGTTCTTTCCCTTGATCAGTATGTAAGCTTGTTATGAACCACAGTTAAACCTAGCCTCTGGCAGCCATGTTTTTTGCCAGATCAAAATCATATAAGCCATGCTCTGTGAAAAGGGGGCTTAATGCATCGGCAACAAGTATCGATCCAGGTCATCCTACAAAGTCCGCAAAACATTTTTGCTTTTGGTCAATTATCTGTATGTCCAAGGACCAGTCTACCTCATGATGCAGATGTTAAAATGGATTTTATGGATTCATGATACTACAATGACTTGCTTGATATAACACATCCCAGACATGCATTAAATAGAGTTTATTTCGAAGGAAAGGTATGCGAAAATAACGAGTGCCGTAAGGCACGAGTTATTTTCGCGGACCTTTCCCTTTTGAGGCAAATATTTCCCCATATTAACTACAAGCTGATGAAATAAATTATATATTATATTTCCTCTGATTATTTTGTCAACGAATGCCACTTTTAAAACTTAAAAACTTAAAAAACTTAAAAAGTAGTTCCAGATTTTCGGCAGGAGGAAAATATTCACTGTGACGGGGAAATAATTCCCCCCAGCTTAAATTACGACATTTCTTTACCCATAACATTTCTAAAAATAGACACATGAAATATAATATACCTCCTTTTGCCAGATCATGACTTATATGACTAAATCTGATAGAAATCTACCTACGGATCATTCAAGCTAATTTGTAGAATTTAGTAGAAGAAGATTAAGATTTTCAGTGTGTTTCAGTTTTGTTGCCTTAGGAACCAGGATTTTCCATGTAATCAAATTCCTGACAGTATTCGGGAAGCATGATAGCATGATCATTTCTGTGAAAGTTGCTCAAAATCAGATATGATAGATTGATCATTGACTGAATTGTGTTTTAAGCCACTTTCAATCTTATTTCAGTTATTCTACACCAACAGCTCACATACTCATGTATGTCCAGGGCTTCACCAGTACTAGGCTAGGGCTTTGAAGTGTCATGCCACAGGAGACTCCCACGAAAAATCCAGTACTTCCAGTGAGGCTCAAACCCAGGGCCTCACAGTTACGAGTCCTACACTTTACTTCTGAACCACCCAAGAACCCTCAAAATCTGGTCAGTAGTTTTAGAAAAGATGCTGTTTGAAATAAAACTTAACATACATATGCACCAGCATGCATGACCCACATAGAGCCATGACAGACGCTCGCAGGCCTTTGGCCAGTGTAGCCAAAAATCAACCACACTGCATTCAGGTGCCAACACTCTAGTCCAGTTGCTTTCTCAGTGAAAAGCCAAAGTAGACAAAGGGACAAAACTGAATCAAAAACATTCGGAGGGTTACCTGTCATTTGGTAATGGGTTCTGCAGTTGGTAGATTGCAACTACCCAAAGTTGGAATTAAATATCTTCAGTAATAATGAGCCATGCGCTGTGAAAAGAGGGTTTAATGTTTATGCAGAAGTAGCAACCCATGTCAGCCTGCGCAATTGGCGCAGGCTGACATGGGTTGAAACTTTTTGCTATCTGTAAATTTTCTGCATGTTAAAGGACTATCCTACCTCTGCATTATGTTAGTTGTAAGACAAAATGGATTTTTTTTTATCCATAATCATGTGATGACCTGCTTGGTAAAATGCATCAAGGAGAGACATTTAACCCCCATTTGTCAGAGCATGGCTCATATTCATCGGGCACAGAAGAAGTTGATACCTTGCAGTCATGTGCTCATAAGCATCCACCAGGTCGCTGAGGTTAAGGGACGAAGTCAAATGACTTGAAGATTGGGTGGGCGTGTTCAGATATTGCATAAAACCTGGAAGTTGTCTGCCTTTCGCGGCAAGACCGAAACATTTTACCAAGTATCTGAAATTAAAATACATTGTGTAAATTATACACATAGTTATGCCCTGTATTGTACACTCCTCATTACATATTTTACACATACGCATACATATTGGTTTGTACAATGCTAGCATAATCAATATATAATAGAAATTTAAGTCCATCTAATGTCAAAACAAGAACTTGCATAGGACAAATTTTTATCCTTTTACATACTGACAAAATTTCGCTAAAATTCAAAGCATTTACAGATTACAAATTAAAGGTGGCTAATTTGATTTTGAAAGCGTGGGAAACATTGCAGGAAAAGCGAACAAGAGCACTGCATGTGGGTGCTGACGATTGGCTGAAGTGATCGATTTTTAGTGAAAATTCAATAAAAGGGCATAACTGTGTAGAAAATACTTTGATGGTTTCCTGTCCCTGTTGTATGAGCTCCCCTTTTGATAGTTAACTACTTGTCCAAGCTATCTTCAGTAATAAGAGATATTACAAAACGTAAAAGTTTTCGCACGACAACGACAATGCAGACTGCAACGACGACTCAAGGGCTATGACAATTTATCTTGTCATTTTCCTTGAAAACAGCCATGCTGAAAAATGCTAAAAGTATTCTCTCCTTTTCCCACGACTTTTCTATCCTTTTAAAGACAAATATATTCATTTGAGACACACCTAAGTAAGTGCCTTCATATATCTTTAATTTGAACACATCTAAAAATTTGTCATCTGGTTAAAAGTTAACTCTTTACCACACTGCAAAAATTCAGACCTGCCCAAATTGAAACCATTTGCAGACATCCAGTGAAATAAGCTTCAAATAAAGGGTATGTCTGTTTAAGGATAGAAAACAGTGGGAAAAAAAGAAACTGCTAGTTACATGCATTTTTTCCTTTTCTGCAATTTTTTCATCCTTACACCTTTACTACCGAGGGTCTTTAAATAGGGTATTGATGGTAAAGGGTTACCCCTTTAATGCACAATGCTGACTTTTAACAACTCATGGGAAAGAAGCTTTTGAAAACATTGTGGGGAAAGGAGAAAATGCTGGTAACCAGCAATTTTCTCCTTTTCCCACAATGTTTACTACCCTATCAAAGAACAAGAGCTGCAAATTGTCGCAAGATACGCCCATCCCACCACCAGTTGTCGAGGGGGGATAATAATTGTAAAGGGCAGGTAGAGGAAAATAGTAGTGCAGCAGAAATCATGTAAGTGATTGAAATAGGCATGAATGTCTCCTCTAATGTAAAGGAAACATGCATATAAAGTTTCAGGTCATTCCAACATGAAAAGACAAAGTTATATTGTAGAGAAGCATGAAAAGCTGTTAAAAAAAAAAAAATAATGAATAGGGAATAATTCCAAAAGGGATTTAGGTAAGGTTACGGCTCCAGTGCATTGCACTTTTCGTAACTGCAACAAACATGTTTACCAAGTCTCAAGTCAATTTGACTTGAGGTGACAAAGTTCCGTTCTGGACAAGCAAGAAATACTGTAAAAATGAAGACCAAAGTGGAATTATTCAAAATCCGCGCTAGGTAGAGTTATTGTTCTTGCCCACTGTACTCCGTAATATTGCAACAAACATGCATACCAAGTTTTGAAGTCGTTCTGACTTGAGATAAAGTTACGTTCCGGACAAGCACTAAATGCTGTAAAAATGACGATCAAAGGGAAATAACTCAAAGACAGCTCGAGGTAGAGTTACAATTCTTGTGCACTGCACTTCCAAATATTGCAACAAATAAGCATACCATATTTCAAGTCATTCCTACTTAAGATGACAAAGTTATGCTCCGGACAAGCAAGAAATGCTATAAAAATGAAGATCTAAGGGGGAATAACTCAAAATCTGTGCTATGAAGAGTTATGGTTCTTGTGCACGACACTCCGTAATTTTTTAACAATCATGCATTCAAAAATTGAAGATGTTCAGACTAAAAATGACAAAGTTGTATTCCGGACAAGCAGAAAATGCTGTAAAAATGACGATCAAAGGGAAATAACTTGAAGACAGCACGAGGTAGAGTTATGGTTCTTTCGCACTGCAATCTGTATTATTGCAACAAACACAAATGCCAAGTTTCAAGTCAATCGGACTAGAGATGACAAAGTTATGCTCCAGACAAGCAGAAAATGCTGTGAAAATGACAATCAAAGGGAAATAACTCGAAGACAGCACGAGGTAGAGTTATGATTCTTTTGCACTAAACTCCGTATTATTGCAACAAACACAAATTGCCAAGTCTCAAGTCAATCGGACTGGAGATGACAAAGTTATGCTCCGGACAAGCAGAAAATGCTGTGAAAATGACAAAGGGAAATAACTCGAAGGCAGCACGAGGTAGAGTTATGGTTCTTTTGCACTGCATTCCGTATTATTGCAACAAACACAAATGCCAAGTTTCAAGTCAATAGGACTGGGGATGACAAAGTTATGCTCCGGACAAGCAGAAAATGCTGTAAAAATGACGATCAAAGGGAAATAACTCAAAGACAACATGAGGTAGAGTTATGATTCTTTTGCACTGCACTC
Organism: Hippopus hippopus; assembly: GCA_946811185.2. Classification (NCBI taxonomy): domain Eukaryota; kingdom Metazoa; phylum Mollusca; class Bivalvia; order Cardiida; family Cardiidae; genus Hippopus; species Hippopus hippopus. The sequence continues at coordinate 31,591,695 of OX328113.1, forward strand.
CGTATTATTGCAACAAACACAAATGCCAAGTCTCAAGTCAATCGGACTAGAGATGACAAAGTTATGCTCCGGACAAGCAGAAAATGCTGTAAAAATGACGATCAAAGGGAAATAACTCAAAGACAACACGAGGTAGAGTTATGGTTCTTTCGCACTGCACTGCGTATTATTGCAACAAACACAACTGCCAATTTTCAAGTCAATCGGACTGGAGATGACAAAGTTATGCTCCGGACAAGCAGAAAATGCTGTAAAAATGACGATCAAAGGGAAATAACTCCAAGAAAGCTCGAGGTAGAGTTATGGTTCTTGTGCACTGCACTCCGTATTATCGCAACAAACACAAATGCCAAGTTTCAAGTCAATCAGACTGGAGATGACAAAGTTATGCTCCGGACAAAAAACTGGACACCACCCGGACGGACGCCCGCCTGCCCGTACGCCATGGGTGATCCCATAATACGTCCCGTCTTTGACGGGCATATAAAAATTGCACCATCTGAGCCATATTTAAATAGTCGTCTGCAACTGCTTTCAATTTGGACATGGCTAAAATTTTGTCGTCTGGTAAAGGGTTAAAACGCTTCAGTTTTATCCACATACATGTGCAATTGACACTCTGCCAATGAGGGTCATTCCTGTAAAATTATCTCCCTTGCTAGATAAAAACTAAAGGTAACCAAATAACACATTGGTCCTTTTATCTGTATTCCTTTGTTTTTATCCTTGATTCCTTTGGGGATGTTGCGATAAATATAACTTGATTTATGATTACATGCAAGGTCCTCATGCAATTTCAAAGCAAATTCTGTTCTCAATCATTAGAGAAATGTGTAAATATTGATTTGTATAACAGTCTTACCAGATTTAGATGGCATATTATCTCAAGAACATATCTGTGTAGTGCAAGAAAATCAAGGATAAAATCCAAGGAAACACCTTATCAGGACCAATGTAGTACTGGAGAGGAATCAAGGGAAATAACGGAAGAATGGCCCTCATTCACAACAAATCGAATGTCAACTATGGGTACCTACCTTCCACACTGTAGATACATTACAGTATTCTCACCCTCATAAGTACAAGCTGGGGTTATATTCATCCAAATTTTGGGGATACCGCTTGCATGTGTGTAACCATGGCCACCACAAGACTTCCGTAACACGTCTATACCATCACTCGCTATGTCTGAGGCTAAGGCTTTTAACCCAGATGCCAAAGCATGGAGCTAGAATAAATTGAATGATTGACTGAATGGTGTTTTATGCCAATTTCAACATTATTTCAGTCATATCACATTGAAACCTCATACATTCATGTATTTCCTGGGTTTCACCAGTACTAGACTAGGGCTCTGAAGTGTCTTGCCCAAGGTCACTTCCATGAAAACTCAGTGCTTCCAGTAAAGCTCAACTTGTGGCCTCCAGATCACAAGTCCTACACTTTAGCACTGAGCCATGCAGGCCCCCCTGCTAGAGTGGAGAGAGAGAGAGTGATTAGAGTAAGTAATTTTTTTTTTTCTCTTTACTAAATGACAAAATTTTAGACTTATCCCAATTGAAAGTATTTACATATTACAAATTAAATGTGACTCAAAAATTGAAGTTTGTTTTGGGTAGGGTAGAAAACATTGTGGGAAAAGGAGAAAAAGCTGGTTACCAGCATTTTCTTCTTTTCCCACATTGTTTTCTAAAGTTTTCTTCCTTAGGCTTGTTAAAAGTAAGTATTGTGTGGTAAAGATTTAACTCTTTACCACACAATCCTGGGTCATAACAACCCTGAGGAAAAAGGCTTTTGAAAACATTGTGAGAAAAGGAGAAAATGCTGGTTATTACCATTTTCTCCTTTTTCTACAAGGTTTTCTATCCTTTCAGAAAACTTAACCCTTTACTCCATAGATACTCATTTCTACGCATTGCTTGTAGGAGCCTTTGGAAAACATTGTGCCAAAAGGTGAAATTGCTTGTGACGAGCAATTTCACCTTTTGTCACAATATTTTCTATGCTATCAAAAGGTGTCATATACACATAAGAAACTGCTTCATCCTTGCTGTTATTCAGGGTCAATTAGAGATACCATAGAAATGCCTTATGGGGTAAAGGGTTAATTTGTATTAATTTTGAGTTTATTGTCTGCTGATGTTTTGAATTTGGGGGAGTCTAAAATTTGTGACATGGGAAAGGGATAAATACCTAAACAGATACATAGACTGCAATTGCTTCACAGTATGCAGATTCAGGTATGCAAAACTCAAATATTTCTGCCATCAACACTTTCTCCTTTTGCCACAATGTTTTTGAAAGCTTTGCTTTCTAAGGGTTGTTAAACCTTGGCATTGTGTGGTAAAGGATATTTTACCCTCACAGATACATGGACTGCCATAGCTTCACAGTATACAGATTCCAGTATGCAAAACTCAAATATTTCTGTCATCAGCACTTTCCCTGTTTGCCACAATGTTTTTGAAAGCTTTCTTTCTTAGGGTTGTTTAAAGTCCGGATTGTGTCCTAGAGTGTAAATCACCCACACAGATACATGGGCTGTAATATCTTCCCCATACATGCAAATTCCAAAATGCAAAACTGAAGTACTTCCATCACTAGCACCTTCTCCTTTTCCCACAATATTTTCAAAAGCTTTCTCAGGGTTGTTAAAAGTCAGGATTATGCGGTAAAGGTTAAAACATCCAAACAGATACATGGCCTGCATTATCTTCCCTGTATGCAAAACTCAAATACATGTACTTCCATCACCTGCTTTTTGTCCTTCTACCACAATTTTTTCAAAAGCTTTCTTTCTCAGGGTTGTTAAAAGTCTGTGTTGTGTGGTGAAGATTTAAACACCCTAACAGATACATGGACTGTGATATCTGCCCTTTGTGCAGATTCAAGTATGCAAAACTCAAGTAATTCTATCAACAGCATTTTCTCCTTTTCCCACAATGCTTTCAAAAGCTTTCTTTCTAGGGGTTGTTAAAAGTCGGGGAGATTGTGTGATAAAAGGTTAAACGCCCAAACAGATACATGGATTGTGATATCTTTCCTGTATGCATATTAACTCTTTACCAAACGACAAATTTTTTCGACTGGACCATATTCAAAGCATCTGCAGACAACAAATTAAATCTTGGTAATATGATGATTTCTGACTTTGATGGGGTAGAAAATATTGCGGAAAAAGGAGAAAATGCTGGTTACCCGCATTTTCTCCTTTTCCACCAATGTTTTCTACAGGCTTCTTTCTAGGGATTGTTAAAAGTCAGCATTGTGTGGTAAAGAGTTAAACGCCCTAACAGATACATGTATTATGATATCTTTCCTGTATTCAGACTAAAGTATGCAAATCTCAAGTAATTCCGTCAACTTGTGGAAAGGGGAAAACGCTGAGTAACCAGCATCTTCTTTTACCCTTCAGTAGTTTGACCTCTTGCCACGATCTTTTCTACCTTCCTAAGACAGTTTCCATCATATGAGAGCTATGTTTGATTAGTTCAGTGCAAATACTTTCAATATGGACCAGTCTAAAATTTTATCATCGATAAAGAGTAAATAAATATACATGCATTAACAGTTCACCAATGGACAAAATTTTACACTGATCAAAATCGACAACATTTTGCAGACAACAAATTAAAAGACATTTTCTATCTTTGAACGCTGAAGCCTTTATCAGACAATCCCGAGTTTTAACGACCCAAACAAAGAATGCTTTCGAAAACATTGTGAGGAAAAGGAAAAAAAAATGCTACTTACTGTTTTCTATTCTATCCATGACAGAAATCATCTTTTAAGCTACAAATAATTTGTTGTCTGCAAATGCTTATAATAAAGAAAAGTCCAAACATTTGTAGTTTGGTAAAGAGTTAAGAAACTTTGTGAGATAAGGAGAAAATGCTGGTTTCCTGCATTTTCTCCGTTTCCCACAATGTTTTCAAAAGGTTTCTTTCTCAGGATCCCAAAACCCCACAATTGTTTAATAAAGAGTTCAGATAAAGGAAGTTGCCTTACAAATTTACATAGGAAAGAAAGACAGGAACACTTGCTGATGACTTAACACTTTACCAAACGACAGAATTTTAGGCTGTACCCAATTGAAAGCACAAGCAGACGACAAAATAAATGTGACTGAAAAATTAACACATGTTGTGAGAAGAGTAGAAAACATTGTGGGAAAAGGAGAAAATGCTGGTTACCAACATTTTCTCCTGTTCCTACAATGTTTTCAAAAGGCTTCTTCCTCAGGGTCATTAAAAATCGGTAAAGAGTTAATGACTAACCACTTGCATTTCTTCCATATTTCCTTGTTCAATATTTTGGCTGATCCTAGTATATTCTTGCACCATGATGTTTCCAGTAAACATGAGGGCATACGAGGCAGCAATCAAGGGGAACAACTTCTCCTGTTGGGTTTGGTAGTCTAAAACTTGGGGCTCTTCACCTCTGTATAGAAAAATATTGTGACAGAAGTTTGAAAATCATCCATTTCTGTGTTGACCCTTTTTCTAGACAAACTAGATTCAATCAATTGATTTTATGGTGTATGTATTGATTGTATAGTGTTTAATCTAGTTTCAAAATTACTTCAGTTATATCACAGGGGTCAGTGCACTCATCTATGTTTTCCTAGAGTTTCATTTACAGATACAAAGCACAATATTCTTCCAAAGCAACTGGCTGCTTTCCCACACAACCATCATCGAAACAATGATCAGCAGTGAGAGACACAATGACAATCATCAAGCTCAAAAAAAAAAAGAAAAAAAAAAAAAAAAACATAATGGCTGAGCTGGAGAATTAGACCAGCAACACCCTGTTCTCAAGTCTCAAAGATTAGACTAGTCCAGATTGAAAGCATTTGCAGATGACAGATTAGATATGGCTCAATTGATGGAACTTGCATCTAAAAGAATAAAAACATTGAAAAAAAACAACAGAAAATGCTGTTTTCTTTTTCTCACAATTTTTTCAAAGATTTTGTTCTTCGTAGTCCTTAAATCTGAGATCATGAAGTAAAGGGTGAACTCTTAACCGACTAACAGCATTTTCATATATCCTACTTTCCTTCAAGAACAAGTGCCATTATTTGTGCCATAATGGCACAAATAATGGCACTTGTTCTTGAAGGAAAGTGGGATAAAAGCATTTTCTACTTTTCCCAATATATTTGCAAAAGCCAAGGGTCATCAAAAGTCCAAACAGTGTGGTAAAAGGTCTAAATCAGATACAATTCAAGCTATGTTAGATCTACAAAAAACTATGGACAAGATTTGTAGACAAATACAACAAACTTTTGAGAATTTTCTTGAAAAAACAAAAAACAACACAAACGAAAAACAAAAAAAATCAGTAGTCAGTGGCATTATTTGCTTTATTCCCTCACAGTGTTTTCCATCACCGTCAGCTTCATTTCATGCTGTATTTGTATAGCATAGATTAATAAAAAGCACACACATACAAAAACAGGAGCACCCCTTGCCATTGCTTGGCTTCAACTGCTTTTAGTGAAAATTCTAAAGAGAAAAAGGAGCATAACTGTGTCAAAATACTTTAAATGTTACCTGCCCTTGTAGTATGGGTTCCCTTTTTGATAGTTAATAACTAGTCAAAGATTGAAGTAAATATCTTGAGCAGTGAAAGGTAGAGTACAAAACGTCAATGCTTTTGCAAATTCTAAGTCAAGAAGGGGTATAACTGTGTCACATATAAGTTGGTAGTTACCCTCCCTATTGTATGGGTTCCCTGTTTGATGGTTAACATCTAGTCCTAGTTTAAAGTAAGTGTCTTCTGAAATAACGGAGATACTACAAAATGTCAAACTTTTAGAATGACAACAATGCCATCACAGCCAGGGCTATGACAATACCTCCATGTTATCTTAAAAAACAGCCAAGCTAAAATCATGCTTACCCAGGTCTAATTTCTGTCTGTCTCCTAACAGCACTGTATCGTGTAGCTATAACACATGCCTGGGCAAGAGAGCGGGCGCTGTCACCTACAATAAGTGCCCGTATATACACCATGGACCCATAAGTTATCTTCATGTTTTGTGGAGGTCTGTATGTACCATCTTTCTCCACCTGAATATTGGGGAGAAAAATGAACTAGAAATATCCTGGACAGTGACTAATAATACCTGAGCCACGCTCTGTGAAAAGGGGCATTTTCTCTATTTCTCACAATGTTTTCTAACATTCCACAGACATGATATATCATAATTTGAGCCACATTTCATTTATGGTCTGTAAATACTTCCAAAATGGACAAATCTAAATTCTATTGTTTCGTAACAGGTTATAAAAATCTATATACTGTTCAGCAAGAAAAGACAAATGGTTACTGTAACAAACACTTTCAACAGAGAATTTAGATCCAGAAAAATATCCACCAATAACATTACTATTCAGTGTACCAATATCAGCAGAACATAGTACGTTAGTATTTCTAGTGCCCGGCCTGGTAGCTCAGTGGTTAGCGTATCTGACTAGTAACCTGGAGTTTGCGTGTTTGTTACCCAGTTGTGGTGAACTTTCTTTAAAGCCATTTTTCGCCTCTCACCTCTGATGCATGTGAGAAAAGTAGTCTGTGGCTTTGGACAGAAAGTTGTGTGAGTACTGGTGTGAAAAAGCCAGGAAACACATGGGTGTGTCACTGACCGCCATGATATGACCTAAGCTGTTAAAATGGCGTTAAACTCTAATACTACAAACCAGTATTTCTAGCACTAGCTTTATGGCAACACTCCAGGACATGGTTCAAGCTCCATCGAACAATCCTGAGTTTTAAAGACCCTGAGGAAGAAGGCTTTTGAAAACTTTGTAAGGGAAGAAGACAAATAATGCTAGTGACCAGCATTTTCTCCTTTTCCCACAATGTTTTTACCCCTTTCAGAGATATATCTTATCAATTACAGCACATTTAATTTTTTGTCTACAAAATGTTATAATCCCCTACCACAAGGCAAAATTTTAGACTAGTCCATGTTCAAGGGATTTAAAGGCAAAATTCAACTGTTTTTCACAAGGTATTATTGTCCTTGAACAGGTAAAAAATATTGTGGGAACAGGAGATGATGCTGGTCACCAGCATCGTCTCTTTTTCCCACAATGTTTCCAAAAGCCCTCTTTCACATGGTTGCCAAAACTCAGGATTGCATGGTAAAGGTTTAACCCTTTACCAAACCATAAAATTTTAGACAGGTCCAACTTGAAAGCATTTGCAGGCAACAAAATAAAAGCCACTCAAAAATTGAAACTTGACTTTAGAAGAATAGAAAACATTTTGGAAAACGGAGAAAATGCTGGTGACCAGCACTTTCTCCTTTTCCCAAAATGTTTTTAGAAGGCTTCTTCCTGGGGTCGTAAAAACCAGGGATTGTTTGGTGAAAGGTTAAATCCACTCTCTACCACATACCAAAATTTCAGACATGTCCAAACCCAAAGCTTTCACAGACCAGAAATTAAATATGGGTCCAATGGTGGAACTTGTCTTTAACCCTTTACCACACGACAAAATTTTAGACCTGTCCAAATTAAAAGCATTTGTAGATGACAGTTTTAACGTGGCTCATATGAAATGATTTTTCTTTGATAGGGTAGAAAACATTGTGGGAAAAGAAGAAAATGCCGGTAACCGGCATTTTCTCCTTTTCCCACAATGTTTTCAAAAGCCTTCTCTATCAGAGGTGTTAAAAGTCCTCATTGTGTGGTAAAGGGTTAATAAGGTAGAAAACTTTGTGGGAAAATGCTACCAGCAATTTCGTCTTTTCCCACCATGTTTTCAAAAGTCTTCTTTCTCATGGTCATTAAAACTTGGACTTGTGTGGTGAAGGGTTAAGACTGATGTAAAATTTTGCTTTTCAGTACATCGTTTAACTCTTTACCAATTGAAAATTTTTTACGCAAGTCCAAATTGAAAGCACTTGCAGACGACAAAATAAACGTGACTCAAAAATTGATATTAATTTCCAGCAGGGTAGAAAACATGGGAAAAGGAGAAAATGCTGGTTACCAGCATTTTTTCCTTTTCCCACAATGTTTTAAAAAGGCTTCTTTCTCCCAGTTGTAATGTTTTAAAAAGGCTTCTTTCTCCAGGTTGTAAGAACCAGGCATAGTTCAGTAAAGAGTTTAAACTCACCTGTGCATATCTCATCAACATTGCGTCCCTCGGAACTCTGTAGTTTTCAAACATCAAGAACCCGTTGTCCATTCCAGAATAGCCCAGTTTGTTACCTATATCCCCAACAATAACACCTGAGGTGATAAAAAATAAATAAACTAATATTAGAGTCTAACCTATATTCTAACACAACACAGTGCAACGAAAGCGTGTTAAAATCTATGTCATTATATATAGAGTGACATCATTCTGTATAAATAAGTAAGTTATTCAATGGAATATAATCTGCATCGATGCTTTCACTCTAAGTATGAATTTGTTTTCCTTTGATAAAGAGTTGGTTATGTTAGAATCGAAATAATCTTCTATTGTGGTTTATCGTTCAATAAACCATGTTGTGAGTTATGAGGTGCAATGAATAAACCACTTGGGCTACTGCCTTCATGGATTATTTATTGTGCCTCATAACTCACAACTGTGGTTTATTGAATGATAAATCATGATAGAAAGAAGATTGTTTCTTAATTAACCCTTTACCAAACAACAAAATTTTAGAACTGTCTGAATCCAAAGTATTTGGAGACTACAAAGTTCTTTCCAAACAACAAATTTTAGACTCTTCCAAAATGAAAGAGTTTGCAGATGACGATGTTAAATTTGATAAGAATGGCATAAAGTTCTCCAATAGGGTAGAAAACATTGTGAGAAAAGGAGAAATTACTCGTTTTGAGCAATTTCTCCTTCTCCCACAATGTTTTTAACAAAGTTGTACTGCGGACACATAAAAGCACAGTTTTGTTTGGGAAAGGGTTAACAGGGCGCATGTGTTTAAATTTGTCTTTGAAAGTGTAGAAGACATTGTGGGAAAAGGACAGAATGCTGGTTACCAGCATTTTCTAATAGTCCAAACATTTGCAAAAGCCCTATTTGTCAATGTCATAAAACCTTGGGATTGTGTGCTGAAGATATAAGCAAGCACCTACGGGACACTCAAAGGTGGTTGCATAGGACAGGCAGTTATTTAATACAGGTACACTTCAACACATCTACGTACTCTGGGAATTCATTATAACTTCCTTTTTCCTTTATCACACAATCCTGAATTTTAAAAGACCCTAACAAAGATAGATTTGAAAAAAAAATGTGGGAAAAGGAGTAAATGCTGGACATCATTGTTTCCAATACTGTTTTGGCTGGGAAGCCAGGAAAACACAAATCAGAAAGAGATGAAATTCTCTGAAAAACAGAAAAGACAAACAGGCTTTCAAGCTTTCTATTAAACGGGATCTGGTTTAAATAGAAAAGCTAAGTCTCATATTTTGCTCAACGCGAATGACAAACTCATTTTCTGACATAAGTTGTGTTTATTATAATGAAATTAACCCAGTTAACAGACTTAGGACCACTGTTTCGCTAAGATGAGTCTGAAATGCCGTGTCAACTCAGGATTTGAGAATTACTTAAGTCTGTTAACATTAGTAACATGTGTCTCAAATGACAAACTCAACTTAAGTTGGAATATGACTCCATTAGCGGATATGAGCAAAATAAAAGACTTAAGGGCTAGAAAATGTTGTGGGAAAAAGAGAAAATGCTGGTTAGTAACCAGCATTTTCTCCTTTCCCACAATGTTTTCAAAGGCCTTCTCTGTGAGGGTCTTTAAAATCAGGACTGTGTAGTAAAGGGTTCCATACCTGGTAAGGGTCTATGGTTGTCTAGACTTCGAAGTTGTACAACAAAACTGTGCATTCCATAGCATTTACCTCCTGTATATAACTGAGCCATTAGTACTGTATGTGTGACTGTTTTACCCACTGAAAATAACAAGAGCAACACATGCCAGTACCAAAGCTCAGCTGTAGTTGCTTGATTTTCGGTGAAAATTCTGCGTCAAAAAAGTGGCATAACTGTGTCAAAAATACTCTGATGGTTACCTGCTCTTGTGGTATGGATTTCTCTTCGATAGGTACCAACTAGTCCAAGTTTGAAGAAATAATCTTCAAAAATAGCAGAGATGTTATAAAATGTCGAAGATTTTGCATGACGACGATGACCATACAGACACAGACAACAGTGCTAGGACAATACTACGACACTTCCTTCGAAAAGCTGAGCCAAAAATTTGTATAACACGTAACCAGCCATAAAAAAATTTAGACTGGTCCACATTTAAAGCATTTCAGTGAGGACAAATTAAAGGTGACCCAAATGACAAAATTTGTTCTTGATAGATTAGAAAAACGTTGTGGGAAAAGGAGAAAATGCTGGTTACCAGCATTTTCTCCTTTTCCCACAATGTTTTTAAAAGTTGTCTTCCTCAGGTTGTTAAAAGTCATGATCAGGTGCTAAAGGGTTAATTACACTTTTTGAACATTACAATATTTCATAACTCTATACTACATAACAAAATTTTTGATTCGCCTGTTCTAAAAACATTGGCAGATCACAAATGAAAGAGCACTTAAATTATAGGACTTACCTTAGAAGACTTAGAGCTTAGACAATGACAGAAAACAATTTGCAAGGAGAAAATGTTACTTACCAACATTTTCTCCTGTTTTCACAATGTCTTCAACAGCCTTCTTCCTCAGGGTTGCAAAGACCTGAGATAATTAACTTACGAACTATAAAAACACCTGTTAAAACCAGTATACAGATTACAAGCTCTACAACATACTTTAAGCACACAAAAAGTGAAATAATTAATATATGGAAAATCCACTGAGTTTTGGCCTTTGGAGAAAATGCTGGTTTTCCCACAATGTTATTGAAAGGCCTCTTTCTCAGGGTTGTTAAATTTAGGTATAGTTTGGTTAGAGTTAACAGCAGAGTTAACACTGTACAACTGTGGCTCGTCAACAAGACTAGATGTTATTTACTTACATGACCCAGGCCAGTACTTCATGGATGTCAAAGTTGGAGAGTTGATGACAAATTCTTCTGTTTTAGGGTCATAGGTAGCTGTGGTCTCCAAACCTCGTATAAAGGTACCTGTGGTAAAAAAAACAATCTGATATTGTAATCAAATAGGCTTTGATAAAGGCATAAATGACCCAGGCAAGTACTTCATGGATGTCAAAGTTGAAGATTTGATAAAGAATGCTACTGTTTTTGAGTTGTAGGTAGCTGTGGTCTCCAAACCTTGTTCAAAAGTACCTGTAGTAAAAATAACTGATATTATCATTTTGGTGGCGAGTCCACCTATCTATGCTTTCCTAGAGTTTAAAGGTCTACGGCCCCTAACTCATTGGTAAACATTGACGTTTTTGTAAAGGCTATTCGGCCAATCTCAGCAGCTTCCGTCTTTTAATATGAGAGTTAAGGGCTGTAGACTCACGAACTCATCAGTTAATATCATGTAACATCGACGTTTCCGTATAGGCTATTCGGCCAATCTCGGCAGCTTCTGTCTTTTAATATGAGAGTTGGGGCCGTAGACCTTAATTTATTTGTACTTAGCACAATATTCTTCCAAAGCCACTATCTGCTTTCCCACATCACAAATGTGGAAACATTTATCAGCAGTGAGAGGTGAATGAGTCCAGTCAAAATGACCATTATCAATCCTCGGAAAGAAACTGAGAGAGCTGAGAATTCAAACCAGCACCCCATCAGTTTCAAGCCCTGTGCATTATTGATTGAGCTACCAGGGTACGTATTCACCAACCATTCTTGAAAATATTCTTTGTCTTATTCTCCAGAATTTTCTAAACTAGGAAGTAACACAACTTCTGATTGGCTAAACTATTTGGTTTAGCCAATCAGAAGTTGTCCAGAATTTTCTAAGCTTGAAAGTAACACAATTTCTGATTGGCTAAATCATTGGTTTAGCCAATCAGAAGTTGTGTTACTTTCAAATCTAAAAAATCTTAGAGAATAAGACCCAGAATGTGCTTAAGAATGGTTGGTGAATACAGAACTAGGTTCAGCTTAGAAAAAGGAAACAATACAAAGATTACCATGTCCTAGCTCTGTCTGAGAATAGGTTCCAATGATTTCAAATCTTTTGGCTGGTTCCACAAACTTAGCAACTTGTCCTTTGGTACCCTGCTTCTCTATGGTTGGTATAAACATGACCTGATGGAGCCCTAGAGGATTGGTTTCATGGGGACCAGCAGCCCTTAAATATAAAGTATGGTAAAGTTTTGTTACAGTGACAACAAATCAGACTTCTGGTTCATAAGTAATGGCTGTTAGATCCATGGATAGACGGACGGATGGATGGATGGACAGACAGAAGGATGGATGGATGGATGGATGGATGCTTGGGAATGGTTAGATATATGGATGAACAGTTGGGGATGGATGGATGGATGGATGGATGGATGGATGGATGGATGGGTGGGCGGATGGATGAATGGATGGATGGATGGATGGATTGGTGGGTGGATGGAACGATGGATGAATGGATTGGTGGCTATCAAGGAGCACTGTTTTTATCCCCAAACCATATCCATAGAAGCTAGCACTGAGCCATGGTTGTAGTCGACAAACATTTTTCTGTATCAAAAATATATTTATCGCTTATTATAAATGCATTACACCTGTACTGTTACCAACAGAATTGAAAATTAAAGGTAAAAGTACAAACACCATGTACATTTACCCATATTGCAATTCTAAAGCCATCTTTGCACATGAGTGATTGTATGTATGGTGTTTAATGCCATTTTCAAATTTATTTCAGATATATCACAGCAGCCAGTGCACCTATCTATGCTTTCCTGGATTTTCTACTACCAGTACTTGGCACAATATTCTTTTCAAGCCACTGGCTGCTTTCCCAGACAACCATAACCATTGTGAAAACAATGGACAGTGGTGAGAGAGGAATGAATCCTGTCCCAATGACCATCCTTGAAAAGAAATTGGCCGAGCAGGGGATCAAACAAGAACCCCCTGTTCTCAAGTCCTGACTGAGCTACTGGGGCTTGGCTCAAACATGAGTGAAAATAACCACTCTTTATAAAATAACTTAAAGAACAAAATAATGTTTAAAAAATCCCTTTGAATAATTCACAAAAATTACAGTTTTGTCTTCAATAAAAGTGAAAACCTTGCAGCAAAAGGACAAATTTCTTGTTATGAACAGTTTCTATCTGTATCACCATGTTCTCAATATGTCATCTGCTGCCAGGCTCATTGATTGATTGAATGAATGGTGTCTTACGCCACTTTCAACATTATTTCAGTCATATCACAGCGACAGCTCACATAATCATCTATTTCCAGGGTTTCACCAGTACTATGCTAGGGTTCTAAAGTGTCTTCCCTGAGGACACTCCCATGAAAAACACAGTGGATCCAGTGAGAGTCTGCAGGTCACAAGTCCAACCCTTTACTACTGAACCATGCAGGCTCCCTTTGTATGTTGCGAGATAAAAAAATGTCTGTAGATGGTAACATTGTAAAGGAAATCTTGACTTTTTACCAAACGACAAAGTATTTTGTTAAGTCTTTACCAAATGACAAAATTTTAGACTTGTCCAAACTGAAAGCATTTGCAGACGACAAAGTAAATGTGACTTGAAAATTGAAATGTGTGTTGGGTTCGGTCGAAAACACTGTGGGAAAAGAAGGAAATGCTGGTTACCAGCATTTTCTCCTATTCCAACAATGTTGTCAAAATGCCTCTTTCTCAGGGTCGTTAAAAGTCGTGATTATGTGGTGAAGAGTTAAACCAAATCGAAAGCATTTGCAGATGACAAATTAAATATAGCTAAAATGATGACCTCTACTGTCAATAGGGTTTTCAGAAATCTCCATCAGGGTTATGAAAACTCTGGATTGTGTGGTTCAGTGTTTACTCACTCTCTGATATAGAACTGTTCCACTCCACTTGTTATATTTAAATCTTTTATCAGTCTGTTCACATATACTGCTTTTTTCACACTGAGATCGTAATCTTCTTCTCTTGTCCTGTTCCACCATGGTTTCATTGACTGGATATATTTGTCTTGTAACACAATGTTTTCTGCAAGAACAAAATAAAGTAAAAACAGTCAGTGTATGCAGAGTAAATAAGTAAAAGTACCAGGCTTAACTCTTTGCCAAACGACAAAATTTTAGACTGATCCAAATTAAAAGCATTATTTTGCAGACAGCAAAAAAAAAGTGTGGTTCAAATGATGAAATTTGTGTCTGAAAGAATAGAAAATATTGTGGGAAAAGGAGAAAATGCTGGTTACCAGCATTTTCTCTTTTTTCCACAATATTTTCAAAAGCCCTCTTTCTTCAGGGTTATTAAAAGTTGAGACTGATTGTGTGGTAAAGTGTTAACGCTTTATCACACGATCCAGAGTTTTAACGAGACCAGAGAAGAAATAGGAGAAAATCCTGGTTACCAGCATTTTTTCTTTATCCAATTGTTATCTGCCCCTTGACAGTCACAGTTCATCAACTGAGCCACATTTGACTCTAGAATGCACACAAGGTTCTTTTTAAGATTTAGCCCAGTGACCTATTTTTTGACTTGACATAACCCATTTTCAAACTCGTCCAAGACATCATCAAGACAAATAATCTGACCAAGTTGAAAGAGTATTGGACTGATAATGTGGCATCTAGAGCATACACACGGTTTTTCTAAGATTTGACCAAGTGACCTTGTTTTTAACTCAACATAACCCAATTTCAAACTTGTTGGAGATATCATCACGACAAAATATCCTGACAAAGTTACAAGAGTGCTAGGCTGAAAATGTGGCCTACAGAGTGCACACACTGTTTAAAGATTTGGGACAGTGACCTACTCTTTCACTTGACATGACCCAATTTCCAACTTGTCTGAGATATCATCAAGACAAACACTGAACTAATTTCATGAGTATCAGGCTCAAAATGCTGCACACGAGGTTTTTCTCAGATTTGGCCAAGTGAACACATTTTTGACCTCACATGACCCAATTTCATGGTTTTGTTAGCTTGTTAAAGAAGAACAGCATCTGCTTGTAGAAATGATGGCTAGTAGATTTTCAATGTTGTAACCCTGGGATTTGGACCTTACAGGAAAGTCTGATTTTACAAAAACAGTATAGATCTGGGGTCAGAATGCAGGTGCATAGCCAGGAATATAGTACATATGAAACACACTTTACTCTAAAATTTTTTCTCTCTCTTTTTTTGTCCCAGTCTTTCATTTTCTATTTTTCATCTAGCAAACTGGGTGTTAGCACATTCAGGAGCTAAGCATAACTTTACCAATTTTTTAAACAATGTAAATCAAGATCAGACTGCACTTTGAAGAAAATGTAGATCAAGATCAGATGCACACAAAATGCAGTCTGATCTTTTATCTGCATTGTCCACTGTTTTGTTTTCATTCTCTGACAGCATCAATTTTGAAATTGAAATTATTTAGACTATAGATTCATCTCTGATTAAGAAAGCACACTATTTTTGGTGGAGAGGTGGCCTAGTGGTTATCAAAAGTTGAATACCATTCCATAGGTCTGGGTTCGAGTTCCAGTCTGGTAGGATGTTTATCAAAGACACCTTGTATTTCCCACCCAACAAGAGGTGAACTGGTTAGAAACCCAGAGGTAGCATGTAAAAGAACCAAGGGAGTCTAATCGAAAAAGCGCTAGGCTCTGGTACCCCGATTTCCTTGTATCCGACTCTTTCTCTCTAGCCTATATTTCCATGCATTCGATCCCCTTCACAATAAAATTTGCACATGTGCAAAGGAAACTTTCACAATTTATTGGCTTCTGTTAGCAGCTAGGGCATGGAAAGGGAAACTAAAATGTACTGGATGTATTTCATTTACGAGGAGTCATTTTACCACTTAATAAAAGGTAAATTACAAAAATATCAATGAAAACCTTTCACCTAATTTGGCATCTACATGAAGTTAAATCATTTATCTGTTGATTCATATCCATTTTCATAGATGACAAGCAGATCGAAGACACATTAAGCCGACTGAAAATGACAAGTAAGATTTTGAAATTTCCAGAAGGTACTAAAGAATGGCTGCTATGAAGGGTTGCCACGGCACAATCATAAAAATAACATCGGAGCAACCCTTTAGATTGAAGGTAGTTGAAACCTGAGCTTCCTGGCTTTCGCCTGGCTACACAACTAGACTGCTCATTCTGAGCTTAGTCACCACCTCCTCCAAGAGCATCTATGGTTTCAAAATCCCATTGATGCCAGAGTTGGTGACTATATTTACTCTGTACCAGACAGAAAAAAGTTGGGCCAAACTGACAGCAATTATTTGCAGAACTGACAAATTTAAATTAATGTTGCTTAACCCTTTACCAAACAATTCCATGTTTTCACGAAGAAAGGCTTTTGAAAACACTGGGGGAAAAGGAGAAAATGCTGGTAACCAGCATTTTCTCCTTTTCCCACAATGTTTTCTACCCTTTCAATAACAAACTCCAACTTTTCAGAAGTATTTTATTTGTTGTCTGCATATGCTTTCCATTTAGAGGTGCCCAAAATTTTATCGTTGGGTAAAGAGTTAAATGGTGGTTTCTGTAGTTAATACTTTTTAGCTTTTCAGTGTGGTTAAAACTGGAGATCGTATGGTAAGGGTCAT
Organism: Hippopus hippopus; assembly: GCA_946811185.2. NCBI lineage: Eukaryota > Metazoa > Mollusca > Bivalvia > Cardiida > Cardiidae > Hippopus > Hippopus hippopus. The sequence continues at coordinate 31,608,358 of OX328113.1, forward strand.
GATGATAATTATAAAGAAAAACAAAAACACACATTCTAGTTTCTGACCCTGACTGAGTCAGGGCTACTCCCGATTCGGGGTCTAGCTCTGATGTTATTTTTGTGATTGTTTCTCCGCTAGACTCCTGCAGCAGCCTTCTTTAAAAGTATCTGGAATGAATACGATTTTACCGGCATCTTTTCAAACGGCTCTATGCGACAGAATTTCCAACGACAGCTAATAAAATGGGCATGGATTGTTAGATAAATGATTAATCTTTACAAAAAAAAACTGATGTTAGTTAATATCTCAATCTTACCTTCGTGCAAATCTGTACTTTTCAACGTAAATAACTGTTGACCTACTTCACCAGAAATCAAAACATGGTGATATCATCAATGCGCATGTCTCGGCAGAAATCGCAGTATCTCTGACACGCTACAGGACGGTTCATTTGGGAATTCCACTGTTGACAAAGGCACCGTATACAAAAATGGTTGTTAGGGTTAGAGAACCAGACTGTACAAAATTCAAATTCCGTTGAGTGCGCATGTCTGTTTAACGGAAGTCGCCATGTAAGTTGTTTACAAATTTCACTGGATTTATTTACGTTGAGAAAAAAGGTAAATTTCCATTGATTTAATTGGTATTTTGCAGCACAGCTTGTGTGATAATAAAGATTAATCATTTATCTAACAATCCATGCCCATTTTATTAGCTTTCATTGGAAATTTTGTCGCATAGAGCCGTTTGAAAAGATGCCGGTAAAATCGTATTCATTCCAGATACTTTTAAAGAAGGCTGCTGCGGGAGTCTAGCGGAGAAACAATCACAAAAATAACATCGGAACTAGACCCCGAATCGGGAGTAAGTCAGGGCCTGACATAGGCACTGCAGTCTCACATTCCTGGATTTTTAGCTTTTTGATTTGTTTTAGATAAAATAAATTTACCTACCTAAATATCGCCTTTGTCTCACGTTCTGTTTTCCCCCATGAATGATCTCTGTGAGCTTTTCGACATCAAATGTTGCAGATTTTCGCTCTTTCGCTAGGTCTGGATTGACTGTCATTGTAGACATTGTTTTGATGTGTTCGATTTAGAGTTGTGTAAGAATGTTGTAATAATGTTCCCGGTGTTTAGTTCAATAAATAGAACGTTCCGCTATCTCACCACCCTTACTTTCGCTAATCAACGTATGTGAAATTTGACATTGCACGTACACACGATCATCACTTAGATCTCTAGACATATTGCAGCATTTAAATGTTGAATTTTGTCTTCACGAAAAGCTAACATAATTATATATATTCGTCCAAAATAAAAGCATTTGTGGGTCAAATAAAATTTTGATAGGGTAGAAATCGTTGTGAGAAAAGGAGAAAATGCTGGTTACTAGTATTACTCCTATCCCCCACAATGTTTTCGTTTTTTTATTCAAAAGACTTCTTTTGCAGGATCCTTATGATCAGTCGGTTTTATATAGAGACAGGTTACTTAAGACAACCGAACTGATCAAGGGTCATACATGTATACTATTTAACCCTTATCCTGCTAAATAACTAAAATAATGTTTTTCTCTCCGATAGTAAAAACTCAAATACTGCGATATCATGGTTATGTTTTTTGGGAATGATATCTCCTTATCGGACAGTGTAGATCCAAGATCAGACTGCACGTTCTGTGCAGTCTGATCTTGATCTTCACTGTCCGCAAAAGGTCAGTAAGTCGCGCTTAGCAGCCAAAGGGTTAATGATCGATCCCTGTCTGATGTAGATCTACACCGTCCAATCTTTCGGCGCTGACTCTCGATCTTTTGTCTTGGGTTATTGGTAAGTAACAGAATTATTAAATAGTAATTTGTGATTGGTCAAAATATAACGACATTTATTCTGAAAGCGCCTACAGGCCTCTTTACAGGCAAATGTATGACACTGTTCAAAATACTTATACTCTTTATTAAAGCTTTTAACACTTACAGTGTTTCTAGCCATAACAATACGTAAATAGTTTAAACATATTTATTTTACATCGATTGAGAAACATGTTGAATTTTGACAAAACAAGTTCTTACAACTTATACTAATCTTTCTCGATTCTGCTTCCTGGGAACTACACCAGTACTCGCGCCGAATGTGTGGGCCAATGAAAAATCCTAAAGTTGAAAAGTTGACACCCGCTCCCGGGTATCGAACTCGAGACCTCATGGTTACGAGGCCGACGCTCTGCCTCACAACCACGGACACCACAACAATACGTACATGATGTAACAGACATCTTTTACAAAGGTTGATTGATTTCGTTTGAAAATTACAATAGGCACATTCATTCCAAAGATGTTTAACAGACTATTTCTTTTTTTGTATTTCCTTATCAGACAGCGCAGGTCCAAAATCGGACCGCATGTTCTGTGCAGTCTAATTTTGATCTGCACTGCCCACCTTATATAGCATGGGCGAAGACACGGGTGCGGCAGGTGCGGCATTCGCCGCACTAATACTTTCGGTTGGTACGGCATGCCGCACCAATAAACTTGGCTGATGCGGTATGATGCTGCACCAATAATTGATAATTATTTAAAAATTTATAGTGAATGTAAACACATACTAAATTTCTCAAATAACAACATTACTTTACAGTAAATGTATATCGAGCCCACAAATTTTAAAAATCAGAGGATAAAATATTAAAGGGCAAATCCTAAAATATTTTGACCAGACTGTTTTTTTCCTTTAATCAGCTGCAAATGATGTCAGTTAAACATGTGTCCGCCATTTTTCATAAATACCATCCTGTAACATGCCATAAACCACGGCCAAATTGTCAAGCTGATACACGGCCCTAAAAATGGTACATGGCTTACTTCCCCTGATTCGCTTATCTCCCGTGCATGTGTGACGTCATTGTCGAGTCACTCTGTGTATACCGTCAATAGACATACAGTAGGAACGCGGATGATTGTATGCAGATATCTGAGTATTAATTGAGAATTGAGCCGAAAAAATGGTAAATTGTGCAGCCTATGGCTGCAACGTCGATTCGGGAACTCATAGAATTAGTATGTTCAAATTTCCGAAGGAATTAAAAAGGAGGAAACTATGGATTGAAAGTTTAAACCGGGGCCGGACAGTAGCGACAGATTTTTTGCCATCGGTTCATTCGAATTTGTGTCTGAAATACTTCGATGACAGTCAGTTCTTAATAAGTCCAAAACTCGCAAAAGAAGTTGGTTATAGGAATTATAGGCTGCGGTTAAAACCTGACGCTGTGCCGACATTATTCGAAACTCCGAGTCGAAAGGAGATAGGCCTTAAACCGAAACTCCGAAAGACAGACATTCCGCAACGGCAATTTCCAAAAAGAAAATCCAACATGAAGTAGGTAATTTCTTTTTTTCTCGAAATCGGAATACAAGAATTGTTATTCGTACTATTTTACCTTTTTCTGCATTATCGTTTCATTCTGGACAAAGGAGAAATTGCTACCGTTTTCTCCCGTTTCCAAATGATTTCAACATTTAACAAAATTATAGATTCATCCAAATTCATAACATAAATTTTGCAAATAACAAAGTCGACATTGTTCAAATGATGTAAACTTTCAAGGGATAATAATCATTCTTTGAACAGCAAACATCGTTTTCTTCCCACACTGTTTTTCAAACACTCTTTCTTTGGGTATTGGAAACTAGATCTAGGGTTTGTATGGTAAAGGGTTAAGTCAGTATCTGGCTACCCCTAGTCATGGTCATAAATCTTAATCCATCACCGACCAGTTGAAACAATACAGGAAATGGTTACATAACATTTGCATATCTCACCCCTTTACACTGTAATGTTTGTGTAATGCATTTTGAACAAATTTTGAATTATATCTAGATCTATACAATTTTGATTTGTGGATATTTCCTTGTTCCTATCCATATTATGTCTTCTAGACAGGCTACTGAAAAAAGTGTTTTGAACATGTCAGTATGAAAATTTTGAAATTGCACATTTGACACAGGCCATTTTCTCTGATAATCAGACAAAAGTGAGGAAATTAAAAATAACATATTTTTTTTTAAATTAGGAAACAATGTTTTTGACCAGGCTCACACATCAATTCTTTTACCTTTTACCTCAAAATTCTGACCTTCAACCACCCTAATGGAGAAGGCTTTTGAGGACAGGGTGAAAAAAGGGAATAAGTCCTGATACCCAGAGTTATCTTCTTTTCCTACAATATTTTCTACCCTCAAACCTATTGTCAAGGTCACATTTGATCTGTGGTCTGCAAATACTTTCGGTGTGGAGTGGACAAGTCTAAAGTTCTGCCATCTGTGTAAGGGTTTAGCCTAACACTAACCCAAATGATAAAAAAAATTAGAATATTTCAAATCCACAGCATTTAAATATGACCGATAAAATGTGATTGTTTACTGGAATTTAGTTTAACTTAGTTTCACCCTTTACCAAACAATCCTTTGTTTTAACGACCCTGGTGAAGAAAGAAAAACCTTTTGAAAACATTGTAGGTAAAGGAGAAAATGCTGGTAACCAGTATTTTTATCCTTTTTCTACAATGTTTTCTACCCCATTAAAGACAAGTCCAAACATGTGAGTAAAATTTAATTTGTTGACTCCAAATGCTTTCAATTCGGTCGAGTCAATAAATTTGACGTTTGGTAACAATTTTAACATGTATTTTACATCTCTTGAGAAACAAGTTCATACAACTCGTACTAATCTCTTCAAATACTGCTTCCTGGGAACTAAACCAGAACTCGTGCCCAATGTGTGGGATTTATATTTAACCCTTTACCAATCAATCCCTAGTTTTTACGACCCTGAGACAGAAGCCTTTTAAAAACATTGTAGGAAAAGGAGATAATGCTGGTAGCCAGCATTTTCTCCTTTTACCACAATGTTTTCTACTCTGCTGGAAACAAATTTCAATTTTTGAAATATTTATTTTGTCGTCTGCAAGTGATTTCAATTTGGACCTGTTTAATATTTTGTCGTTTGGTAAAGAGTTAAAAATAGAAAATATTGTGGGTAAAGGACCAACTGATAGTTACCAGCTCTTTCTATGTTTTTACAATGAATCTGAAGTCGTCTATACTTCAATTTGACCGGAATGTCAGTATTAACCGCTCAGTCCCTAGTAGACCAATTTGAGACTTACCCAAATTGAAACAATTTGCATAAGACAAACAAGAAGTGAACAAATTTACACTAACCTTTCCCACGGTTTACAATTCAGAGTTTAAGACTTTCACAGAGAATCTCTATATGGAATATACAATAGCTATACATGTATGATAAATTTTTGCATTGAATGGATCATGTGGACAAGGTAAACACTAAAAAGTATTTCACACAGGTAGATCCCCTCTCCCTCTCTCTGATGTCCATGTATTTCTGTATGGTAAGAAATACAACTAAAATAATTTTCAAAATAATTTTGAGAATTAACTCTTAATAATCTCGGAACATATTCTTTTATCAAATTTCATGCTGGTTAACAGCATTTCAAAATATTCTTATTCTCGTGAAAATCGTGATTTATTGTGGAACCCTTCACCCATGAGAGAATAAACTTGTACCCGTCAATGTTTACAGAATTCTTTACAAGGTACAAATATCAACAAGGACCCATTAAGAAATAATTAGAACTAACATCTCACGATTATCAATCGTAAAAGTCCAGAAAAAGGTTATTTGACATGAAACTAAAGTGTCGGGGAACTGTCTTGTCGTGGAACTGTCTTGAAACCGTCCTTTTTTTTTGTTTAATTCCGCCCGTTAATCTACTGAAAATGCTTCACGTGAAACAAAGTTTATGCCATACACTTAATTCTATCATGTATAGAATATTATTTCTGTAAGCGATGTTCGCCATCGCCCCGTAATAGACTTATTTCAACAGCGCGCGATACAACAGCGCGCGATACTCAACACGTTGAAAAATCCGGCACAACATCGTCATTTGCGTCAACAGTGGGCGAAAAGTTACTTTTATCCTCATCACCAGAAACTTTATAAGTTTCTTTAAAAATTGGCTCGTACGTGTACGGCCTTACCGGCCCAGAATCGTCTATTTCTTCGTCTTCAATATCGCTCAGTTCATCATCGTAAACAACGTCCATATTGAAACAAGCTCTCCTATGACGTCACAAATCAAGGGACGCAACAATAAGTAAGGGAGATAAGCGATGCAATAAAAATTAATAAGCAGAAATATGAATTGAAAAAAAGTACTTTTACTAATTTTGTTTCCTAATTACAATATTACCAGGTTACCATTTGATAAGTGTAGATTTGAAAATTAACCATATCTGAAACTTGTTGATTTGCCCTTTAAGAAAATGTCTCAAAAACGAGACGAAATTTGTCACTAAAAAACATCCTAGAATGCAAGAAATCGCACCATTTTTTCAATTTTTTTTCGGGAAAGCATGCCCCCGGACCCCCCCCCCCCTCCAGCATAGCTTCACGCCTTCGGCGCTCAATTTCGCTCCTCCAGAGCTGAATTTCGCCGCACCAATCGAAATAATATGGCTACGCCTCTGTATAGTCGCGCTCAACAGCTTAAAGCTTAATAAATAACAACAATGAAAATAAAAACGAAGCATTTTATTGAACTACGAACTGCTTTTTAATTTATCTGAGAAATATATATACTTAGAAAGGCTTATGATCGCTTTTATCGATTTAGACATCATTAACGAATAGAACTTTCCCAAAGATGGCCATCTGCAGTATTTTTTGCTAAGATATTTCCGACGTATTCGATTGTACTTTGGGCAAACTAATAGAAAATGGTACTCGTTTTCGTTCATTCTCATATTACAAATCGTACAAAGACGTACTTCACAAGGGATATTATCGAACCTACCTCTCTCAATATTGAGATCATGGGATGATGTTCTGAATCTTGTAAGCGCAAATTTGTATTTAGACTGGTACTGTAGTTCAAGATAGGGTTCTAGCTGTAATGTATCTTTAATTATTTTGTATGCTTTTAACCTTCTAGAGGAGTTTAGATTGGTGGAGCAAGACTGTATATAGGAGTCAAATAATCGCCGTTTTATTTCCTGTAAATTGATATTTATGTTGTTTTGATAGAACCACATGTAACCTAAACCGTTTCGTTGTAAAATATCTTTAATTGTGTAAGCCCAGTTACTTCCACTGTATGTATGTTTTTCTTAAAGTTCTTGTAATTTTTCAATCAATATCTTGTATGGCCACCTCTGCTGTCGATACAGGCAGTTGTTCGACGTCGCATAGACCTTAAATAACGTAAAATCATTGCATCAGGAATGTTATTCCATTCCTGAACGAGAGCGGTGGCCAAAACCTAACTTTAATGTTACCTTAGTCTTTGAGTACTTTTGCAACTTTGATTTTAGTACCACCTTCATTTAAACTGCAAAAACCTAACTTAAACTTTCTGTTAGTTAAAATCTGATTAGCCTGGCATTTTCTGCAGACTCTGAACTAAAGTATGATACCAAATTTGTTGGTCTTCAGTAAAACTTGCGACGAGAAATAAAAGAAAAATAAGTGCACACTTATTTATGGAACTGAGTATATAACCATTTTCAGAATCATTTAGCAGAGAGAAGTATACCGTTTTAACAAGGGAGTTTTCTGGTTGCCATAGGATATTGGTTCAGTTGCCTAACATGCTGATCTTTCTACTTACAACAAGTGGCATTCGACCTGTTTCACCATAAAAGATTACTAGAGGTGTAGATCTTCACACATTCAAGATTCAACGGATAAAATTAGTATGCAGAGCTTCTATGTCTTGTGTATCGTGGCTACCCCATATTTTTGATGCAAAATTAAGAATAGATCCTATTAGGGAATCAAAAAGAGAACATTTTTGCGATAAGGGTAAGTAAATGTTTGAGAAAATTTTAAATAGATTTTACTGTGAAACGTTTGCTATATCTTTCTGTGTGCAGAACCAACTTCCGTTTTTGTAAAACGCTAAACCTAGGTACTTAAAGCAAGTAACTGTTTCTATATCTGTATTACAAATCGAAAATGTGTGATGTGTGTGACGTCCCTTTTCAAAGATGTATATATATATTTTAAGTTTCCAAAGTTTGCAATATGTTTCAGTGTCATGTAACATGGATTGGAGAGCTGCTGCTGATTTTGCAAAAACAACCTGGTCATCGGCGTAAAGGACAAGGAAAAGTTTGAACTCATTTAACGTGAAGATTTCTTCTAGATCAGAGTTTATGTTGTCTAATAGATCATTAACGTACATCATAAAGATCAAAGGGAGCTTGCATCGCCTTGTTTCAAGCCCACATGAGAGTCTAAGAAGTTAGAAAGTTCCGAGTCATAACGAACACAAGCACGGACAGATGTATACATAGACTGAAGCGCATTTACAAATTTACTTCCAACGTTATCATATACACGTACATGTATATTGCATCATGGAGATGCATCAACCCTTTTTAATAGCCAGAGTGCCGGTCGCTATAAATAAAAGTACGTGAATCAGTTATCTCGCATGTTTAACTTGTTACATGTTACATTTACATGTTAACTTGGACATTGGATACAATACATAACATCACTTTTTAGCATGTAGCCCTGATACAATCAGCAACTATGGCACGGCAGTCATCGTAGTTACACCTTCTTCATCGTTTACACTTTACGATACATCGTTATGTTTCTTCTTTTGTGGAAAGTGCAAACAACACACTGTTACGAGCCAAGCGTAACGAGAAAGAAAACCAGCAACAAGCCTTTAACAATTAACAATATTTATGAATGACTAAAGACAGAAGAGTACAAAAGAGTTAAGTCTGAATGAAATTTTGACAATTTTTAATCTTACAACAAGAAATAGAATAAGTCCTTCAAATTAAGAATTATGTTTAGACTACAAAAAGTATGAAATTTCTGGTTCCTAAAACCTAAATTAACAATAGTTTAACTTACAAATAGATACGAGCAATCTGTTTAAAAGTAAAGTAATTCCAACTTACAGATCTAGATTCCAGTTTAAATCCAACACTTTTCACTAATTCTGTATCCTCCAAGCCACAAGTCTACGTTCAAGTCCCTCAAATCACTAAGTAAATCACTCCTATTTATATCAGCTTGGAAAATTCTAGATTAGTCTTTTCTAGTCTAAAGATGACATCATCGATTAGTAAACAGCTTGTTTACTAACAACCTGTTTCTAAAAATAACCACAATGGTAAAACCAATAAATGTTCATGTTTCTAGAATATTCTGAAAATAGGTAACTGTATATCCTATCTACATAACAACACACATAAATCAAAGTGCTGTCAGCACTGTAATCGGTCGAAGTAGATAGTATATTACCCGATCTGAGCCCAAACCGGTCTCAAATCGCAAAATCTTCTTAAATTCTCAATCAAATCATGCCGACTAACCCTTCAACCGACTAACCCTTCAACCGACTAACCCTCACCTCAACATTCCCACCCCCATAAATTTCTAATTGACTAACTAGTTAACCAGACTAACCGACTAACTAGTTAAACATGAATCTCGACTAACAAACTAACTTATCCAACAAAAATTAAACGTATAATATAACTTAACTTTTTTAATGCATATATAAAAATGGAATCTTGTTTAAAACTAGAGCTTAAAAAAAGTTTAGAATATAAACTAAAATACTCAGCAAAACCAATAAAATATAAAGGTTTTGATTTTATATATTTTCCTAATGCTCAAGGTAAGGACTACATTAATATAACTACTAATATAATGGATGCTTGTTATTATGAATATAGTAAAGCTGTAGTAAAATATAAAAATACATCGATATACTTTGATTTATTCTTTTTTCCTGTTTGGGATAAGGTTGAATCATTTGAAAACTTTTCCCCATTGTTTTTATTATATGATGGCTCATGTTGTAGTCATTTTTTTAGGTCATTTGAAACATGCTTAAATTTAGAAAATGAGGATGGTATTGGAGAAGGTTTTAAAATACACTATGATGGTGCAAAGAACATACCAAGATTTTTTAGAACACACTATGATGCTACAACAGAAGAAGAATTAAATAATTATTTATCTAATTTAGGTTATGAATTCAACGAAGCAGAGTTTATACCATTTATACATATTCACCCTTTTGGTAAATATGTTGGAAATTACAAACATATTTTATTTAACTTTAAAGAAATAGAAGAAACCCAAGAGGAAAGAGATGAACAATTTAGAAAAATAAAAGAATACTTTGAAAGAAAAAGAAGGTTTATGGAACAAGAAGAAATGGGAGATTTAAATATTAATGGTTTAGAAGTTTATGAAGAAGATGAGTGTGTTGCATGTAAGGAAAATAAACCTGAAATAGTATTTTGTAATTGTGGTCATTGTTGTATTTGTAAAACAGAAAACACCATTAAACGTAAAATATAACTTTATTTTTTAAGGTTATATTTTATAATGCCCCCAAGCTAGTGTATCTATTTTATTTTCCAAGACAAACCTTTTATCATCACTTGATCCTAACGCTTTTTTGTTTAACTCTTCAGTATACATATCATGACCCCTACTTCTTAAAACAGTCATCTTTCTATACTGATCCTTTTCTGTAAGCAAACACTCTTTGTAATTATCAAAATTTATCTCTTTCTTAATAACCGTTTTTTTAACACCTTTACATCTTTTATCTTCCTCACCATCTAAGGTTTTATAAGCATACATTTTTGCTCCTAGACCAACAAACTCAGTCATAATCTTACCACCTAACTCATCTTTAAACTTTCCAACTATTCTTGCATTACAATCATTTTTTAAGAAATGATCTTTAGGATAATTACTCGTATCAAACATTTCAGGTACATCTTTTTCTATATCCTTATACAAATTTTTAGTTTCTATTTCAAGAATAAAACTATCTGTATCAGTATAACACATTCTAACCTTTTCACCATACTTAGCTTTAAAATAATTATAATAAGTTTTTTGCATATGTGTTTTACTAATATCTAAGATGCTTAATCCTGAGTAAATAGGTTTAATGTATTTTATATCAGTCTTTTTCATGTGTATCGCTGTTAGGTTTTCATTAAATATCGTTGTGTGGCTATAGTTTGGTTTTGCTACTAATTTCCTATAACGCTCTCCGTTAGAAACCAGGTGTATCGTTACTCTATTTCTCAAGTTTTCCATAGTCTTACCAAAGACTGAATTATTCATCAACTTAAAAAACTCTTTTTCAAAATTATTTTTAGCTGCTTTTCTTAGTTCAATGTTTGTATTAATGTATGACTTAAGCCATGCACTTTCCTCAAACTTAAGTCCTCGATGTATTTTAGTAATCTTTAAACCTAAATCAACACATGTTTTTAAAGCTTCATGATGAATAACATAATTATTTTTATTATTTAAATTTGGAATAAGTTTTTCTACTTTTTCTATCTTTAAACGTTCAGGTGCTAAAGGAAAGTCATTGTGTAAATTATGTAATATTTAGGATATTCCAAATCTACTTCTAATATACATGGAATGTTTTGCCAATTTTCTAATTCTTTCTTATTCATCCATTTAAAACCGTGAGTAGGAAGAGGACGACTCATTGCCCAAGGGTAAAGGCTGTTTGCATCTATATATAATAAATATTTCGATGGTTTACTAGGATCATATAATTCGCTCATATCCTCATTATTTGCTTTTCCATATCTCTTACTACACATACTAACACCCCCTTTAATACCTAATTCTACCATCAAAAGCATATCAGGATCAGATAAAAGCTCTAGGTTTACTTTTGTTATTTTCAATGCTGCATCCCAAGCTAAACCAGGTGCAGTATAATACCAACTAGGATCTAAGTCATAGTTTTCACAGCAAACATCTCTAAAGTTTTCAAAAACATCTGCTAAAAGCAATACATCTATTTTATTGTAAAGTTCTAAGTAATCCTTAAACGTTTTCATATTAAAAGCTTTCCAAACCTTTTGCGCATGAGTATAATCTTCATCTGTAATTCCTTCTTTGTTTAAACTAGAGTAAAATGCTTCTTTGGGTGGTAATTTTTCTTCTTTAAGTTTATCAAAAGAATCTAGGTACTCATAAGGAAAAACTCCTTTTCTTCTAACTAACGGTAGTTGTTCTTTAGTGAAATATTTTGCTAAAATTTTTAACTGACTTTCCTCTAAGTTGCTTGAAAGTTTATCCAAAATAGAATTCATGAACTTAAAGCTATCAAGAAATCTAATTTTATGACTTGTATTTTCTCCAACCCAAATGTCTTTACTAAAACTAATATATTTCTCTTCATTATTTGGAATACAATCAATCTTTCCAACAGATTTGCCAAGGCATTTAATAAAAAGATGAGCATCATATCCACTAAGATTATGAAGGTATACAGGTGTGAAGTTAGGATTTTTAGCTTTTAGGTTGCATTCGTTATGCGCGGCGCCTCTATATTTACCTGTAAAATGACAATGATCTCTTACTCTATAATTAGCATGATTAAATTTTCCACCACAAATCCAACAATGTGTTTTTTGTGTATGTTTTATTTTTTCCTCTATTGTTATTTCAATAGGCTTTGGGTTTTGGTGGTACCATTGATGAATTTCTTGTATGTCATCTTTTAACCAGTTTATAAAAACTTCCTCAGCATTTTCTCCAGTATGACTTCTTTCTATAGGAGCACACACAGTATCATCAAAACATTTTATAATATAGGAAAAACTACAAGGTATATGCTTTTGACGTTGCATAGTATAGCTCTTTTCCGGGTTTGGTTGGCATGTGTGTATTGGTTCTAAAACACTTTCAAAATCAGCGTATACAGCAAAGGGAACCCGAAGTTTTCTAGCATGGTTTTCAAAAGCTAACATGGTACCTGGTTTTGGCATTTCTAAAGTAATAGGTTCATGCTCATTATAGTATCGCATATGTTTCTCTAAAAGTTTTTTACTACCAAAATGATTCATACATCGTTTACTATATTCCATACCACCATTGTTAGTTACTTGTTTTCTCAGTAAACTATTAAATTTCTTTATGAGAGCATAGTGCATGTTTTCCTCATCTTTAATAAAAAGAAGGTCAATATGATTACTTTTTTCATCTTTTGTAAGCCTAAGAGGATAAATATATTTTTTTAGCTCCTCATACCCATACACGGTTACACTAATTTTTGAATTTTGTTTTTCAAACTTGTCTATATCTTTAAACGAAACAGGATAATTTATTCCCTCCATGTTTACACTACTTTCCTTTGCTTGCAAATCCTTGTCAATTCTTTCTGGATGGTTGTCTTTAAGGTTTAACGCTCTTAAAACACACCATAAAAAGCATTTGTCATCTTTATTTTTCATATTGATAACTGCTTTTTTGTTAGCAATCCATTCTGGTAAAGGTAAGTGACCATTAGCTCTTAAAGGAATATAAGCAGCTGTATGTAGTTCTAACCGCACTATACTTCCAAAAGTCCAACCACTACCTTCTCTTTGAAAATTAGCTAAATTTTCTAAAACTTCATCTATCATTTTATTCAACAAATCCTCTACTTCTCCTCTGTTTAAATTTAAATGTTGTTTACTATGAAAAGCACGTTCAACAGGACCTTGGCCAAGATTTGTCATTAACCATAATTTGCACCCAAGTACAAGTTTTACCTTTGTTTGTAAATTATTTTGAAGAGTATTTATAAGAGGCATCCACGTTTCTGCGAAAAATCTTTGTGGGTTATAATTTTCTCTACCCTCTATAACATGTTGAGTAGCATACTCTCTAAATGCGGATTGTGCAAGTCTAATTTCAAACGGTTGTATTGGAGGGTAATTTCTTCTAACATGTTCAACAATTTCATCCAACACTTGTGGTATTTGTGTTGTCTCCACATTACCGGTTAACCAATTACCAAAATCAGTTATTCCTCTTTGTATGAATTCTGGTACGACAGCTGAGGCTAGCCGTCTAGCTCCAGAGTAAACAGTAGACGCAGCTCGTCTTGCTCCAGAGTAAACATTAGGCGCAGCTCGTCTTACTACGTTTGTAAATCTATTAAATAAACTCATTTTTATATAACGGATATAATTTCTTAAGCAATTTTTTCTATTTGTTTCAAAAAATTTTATTATAACAATGTCATAATAAAATTACTGAATACAAATCTTATATTTATTTTTCCAAAGCCTTCTATTCCAGTTTAAAATCGTTTGAGGGCAATGTTCTATAAATTTACTCGCCTTGTAAATTGATGGGAATATTATTATATTACCAGTCCTAACATCCTCTATACTAACTTTTTTTAGGATTATGCATAATAGTTTTTAATCTATCATATCTAGGGTCCTTACTTCTTTCTTTTTTAGGTGCTACAGGTGACTCCTCTGGTAACAATCCATGTTCTTTCACCAACTCAACTAAACGTTTTTTATCCCAGTAAGAGCGGAAATCTATATTATTTTCTTTAAGAATTTTTCTTAAATCTGTAATCTTTATCATTTTTTATATAGGAAAGAAAAATCTTAATACACTACACTCATTTTATTTCCATCAGACTGGAAGTTAATTAACTTATCACTAATAATAACAGCACATGCCTCTGTGTCCGCAGGGACATTTACGTTAAAATTTACTTTAATTTGGATATCAGTAACAGAATATTTTAACTTTTCACTCTGCTTGGAAACATCAAACAAAAACAAAGGATAAAGTGTTTTGTACTCTGAAGGGGTAAAGTTAGGATTTGATACCAGTAGATAATAAGATACCCTATCTGGACACTTTTGGTCGCAGATCGCAAAATGGCCCAGAATGCCCACCACAACCAACCACACAATAAATTTCTTAATCGACTAACCCCCCAATCGACTAACCCTAACCACAACTAACCACCCAAATAATTTCTTAATCGACTAACTAGTTAACCAGACAAACCGACTAACTAGTTAACCACGAATCTAAGACTAACTTAAATTTCAAAAAAAAAAAAATTGTTTTTATTTTTGAAACTTTTTTTGTCTCGAAATTTTTTGAAATTTTCTTATTTTTACATGATCAAATTTGTCAAAGTACAACATGGAACCATTAAAAGAATTTCTCGAAGAGATAAATTTAAGCGATGAAGGCTTACTAAGGTCAATAGAAAACATGAGAGAGAATTTAATAAATGTTGATATGGCTAAAGATAAATTCAAAAATTTAATTTTTGATTTTCCAAAAGAATTCCAAAGGCTATATTCAGCTAGATTTGCTGTGTTACTAGGTAACCATATAAACTCCATTTTAGATAGTATAGATGAAAGGATAAGACAACACACAATAGTTAGAGCAGGATTTTGGGAACATTTATATAGTTGTTTTGATTCTTCTAAAAGACAAATAATTAAAAAAGCGAAAAAACAACTTGGTTTAAGGATAGAAAGGAAGGGGAAGACAAGGAATGAAATAATATTTAAACTTGTAGAAGAACTTTTAGTATTAGAGGAGAATAATCCTTTATCATTTCTCAAAAATAGAAGAATAGTAAGAGGAGGAAGCACACCATTCATAAATATGACAAGGAAAGTAGCAAATAGATCAGCAAGCAACATTGAACCAGATATATAACCTACCATGGTAAGTTACATATTTCACTTTTTAAACTTTTTTCTGCTCAAAATTTTTTCATTTTTATTTTTGAAACTTTTTTCAGCTCAAAATTTTTTCAACATGATTTTAAATCATTCAACTACAACCATATTTCAATCCAAAAATATTTTTGAATTTTCTCTATTTTTACAGGACAATTTTTGTAGTATATATCGAGAATATATACCACAATCAAAACCATGGAAACGATACAAAATATGTACAACTACTTAGATGAAATAGACCATAGGTTGGATGATATGTCCACCGAAATTTCAAAAAGTTTTCATCCTATATCCCTGCAACCCACAACAGGCGCAACACCCATAGTCTGCCCCATACCAATTCACCCAATACCAAAGCTACTCCTACCCCCACCACCAATACGACCATGTACAAAATTACAAAGCATTCTAAGACTCCGAGAGAAAGCTAAAAACCATCTTGATGCGAAACAAATAGCACAAAGCGTACAAACACGTAGGCACAATAGACACCAAATATACCACCAAAACCAACAGATAATAGAACTGACAGTTAGGCTAAAACAACTCCAACTACAACAACCACAATACATCCAACAACCACAATACATCCAACAACCGCAATACATCCAACAACCACAATACATCCAACAACCGCAATACATCCAACAACCACAATACATCCAACAACCACAATATCAATAAACTAAACCACAAAAATCTAACTTCCAAAGAGAAGTTACATTTTTAAAAAATTGAAAGTTAAATAAAAAATAACAGGAAAATCGTCACATAGTAATCATGAGTGTTAAAACAAAAATATCTATTTTTGGTGATAAATTAAATGACATGTTGGAGAATAAAATTAACCAGATCTCCAAGCGATATTGTTCACCTTACTATTATTGCAGAAAAAAGATAGAGTTACCCATAGCACAAAACAAAAATCATATTGAAATACTCCATAACTTAAAGCCTGCTTTATATTATGAATGTAGTAAAATACTAAAACATTTTAATAGTGTTACTTTTGGTATTTGTGTTAATGTGGTAGAGTTACCATATGTTCCTTTACATGAACAAATACAAGGGGTTTACACATATAATTCAGATGGGGAAGATCTTAATTGTATTCTAAGTGAATTTAATAAATTTCTTGGTCTAGAAAGTGTAGTAGATATTGAAAGAAATGATGTTATAAGTATAGCATATGGTGAAAATCTTACTTTTTCACCAACCATACTTATTGGTAATGTAATTACTGATAGTGAATCAGATGAAAATCCAGATGAAGAAGAGTTTGGTTTTTTAGATGTAACTGAAAACTGGACTAATAATAGAACTAATATATCAGATCTTGAAATCACAACAGTAGTTCATAATGTACCTAATGAAGCCAGAACAATAGTAGTTGAAAGAGAACTTCCTATTATAACTAATGGAATTGAAACATTTAAATCAGAAACATGCGTTATATGTTTAGAAAAAGATCCTAATATATTATTTTGTAATTGTGGTCATATATGTATTTGTCATACTTGTAACACAAACGGTAACTTTACCAGTTGCCCAATCTGTAAAACAAAAAGCACAATCAAACGTAAAATATAACTTTTATAAACAAAGTTATATTTTTACAAGTCTAATTCTATCAAAATAGATATGTAAGCGTGTATTACATCACGGTCGGTTGTTTTTGAAACAAAGTTTACGATGTCGCATTGCTTTACCTCCAACGCCCTTGGAAAAACCGTACAGCTACAAATTTCGTCCGCTTTTTTAATAATAGAGTAATCAACCTGCTCTATTCCGTTTACCGCAATATTAACTTGTACCTCCTCTAGTGCGTTATAGTTATCTTTAACAATCGTTAAACTTCCTCTTATAATTCTACCCGGTGCACTCATGCAGTAACCTCCTAAACGATGGTTGCGACCCGAATTACCATTACCGAATGAGAACTCATAATTACCATCTACAATCCCCCCTTGTTCTTCAGCCCACACGGTTAAAATAGGTTTAGGGCCTATGAGAGAAGGAAGGGATACTTTTTTATCCACATAGGATTTTGTTGCTAAATCTCTCTCTTCTATCGGGGTTGCCGCGTTTTTTATAGAAAAACCTTGAAGATCTATGTCAGCCACCACCGTGAAACTTCCATTTGGATTTTTTACGATAGCTCCACCATTATCAACATAATTTTTATTAGCAGCAGCATCACGGGATATAGGATTTGGTAACCCAGTAATCGGGTTATCATTCATATCTAATTTCCCAGCCATTGAATAGGATCCATCTTGTTTTTTTGTTAAAGCTTTTTCACCCGCAGTAGCCACCTGAACTACTGTATCTACGTAAAACTTATTTACAGCTTGATCATTTTCTAAAGGGCTTCCAACATTGTTAATTCTTCGTCCTCCCATAGAAACGTCAGAAACTGCCATATACCTACCAGCTCCATAAACGAAGGCTCTATTTGCACTGTCTACATATCTTTTAGTTGCTGCATCTTGCGCATCAGCGGGATCCAAAAGATTTTTTAACGAATACTCTCGCATATCTATATCTGCAACAGCAGAAAAGGTACCGTCTTGGTTCTCTACTATTGCTTTACCGCTTCTATCCACATATTTTTTAGTAGCAGCTTCGTTCGGTTCTGTAGGCTCCATAACATTTCTTATTTCATTGAAACCCATATTTAGAAATCCAAGGGCTTGGTATCCACCATTTTCTTTTAATAACCCACCAGAATTCTCATCAACGTAGTGTTTTGTAGCAATGTCTTGAGGATTTACCGGATTACTAACCCTCGTTAATGTATTACCATTCATGTCTATAGAACCAGAAGCAACAGTTGTTCCATCTTTACGTAAAAAAATATTATTTATGTAAGCGAGTGACACACCATCACCACTTGTTTTATCATCTTTCATTCGTCCAAATTTATCAACAGGCATTTTTTATTATTAAAAAAGTTTATTTATCACTGTCTGAAACTTTTTACCCGAGCTTAACTCCTTTAGAATGTACAAACATAAATGCCCACAAAATACCTCCCCAGCTTGTTGTAATTGATCAGTATTGTACTGTATTGGACTTTTTAGGTACTCTCGAATTTCAATAGGTGGTTGTATGCCATAACTATCAAAATATATTTTCTTTCTACCGTTTTTATACCAAGCAACCCAATGGGTACCAGGTCCACCACTTTTATCAAAGTTTACTATACCGCATTATTTTTTATTTGGTTTTCTCGGTAACGTATCTAGTAAAAAAACTCCCCTAAAAGAAGGAATCTCTCATCTTTTTGCAGCATCTTCTAACTCGAAATTGCTTAGCGGTTTATCTGGTAAAATTACGTTTTCAATTGAAATATCTAACATTTTTTATAGTTAAATATTTCTAATGTCTTTATTATCAACCATGAATTAAATTCGTCAGAATAACCTTTCCACTTTACAAGAGACCTCTTTTTTCCTTTTTTAATAACCTTTTCTATCCTATACAGCTCCTGACTGGTTTTCTGCAGTTCAGGTTCATAAAAGTTACCTTGTATTTCTTCTCCATTAAGATCCTTAATTTTATATGTTGCAGGTGATGTATGTTTTACTTCAGAAACTGTAAAAACCTCCTCAGTCCATCTTGTTGTATAACCTTTCTCAAAAGTCTTTTTCTTTTTAGTTATCCTTACTTTGTCTCCAACAGAAAACTTAGGTTTTATATCCTTTATTTCGAGATGATCAGGGTAAAGATTTCTCCAAACTTTGGTTTCATTTTCTTTTTTACTAGCATTTATTGGAGTCATCTTAATAGATGAATGTCTTGTGTTATTATATTCTTTAACGAGATCTGGTAACACATTGATGTAAACGTTTGTGGAGTTAGCAGAAAAATACTCCCACATTTTTTCTTTCATTGTTCTAATCCATCTCTCAACCACGCTAGATTTTTCCTCATTTTCAGTACAATACAATTCAACCAAGTCTTTTACATCTTTGTTATAAAACTCTTTACCCTTATCCACCCACATTTTTTCAGGTTTTCTCTCCTTAAAAATACTTTTTAGTGCTATAGCAACAGATTTTCCAGTTTTATCTTTTAATGGTATCAACCATCCATATTTAGAAAAGATGTCAATGACAGCGAGAAGGTATTTAACACCACGATTAAACTTAGAAAATGCTTGCATGTCTACTAAATCCGCATTCCATATTTTATCTATATCGTTTACTCTAACTCTCCTTTTCTTAAATTTTCTTTTTACAGGTTTATGTAATTCTTCCGCTAAATTTATCATACCGAAATTTTTTTTTAAACTCCCATTCCAAATTTCCTCTTCGTTCCAATGAGTTTACTTACCAACCCCCTTTCCATTTTTTCTCTACTAGTAGGATTGTAAATACCTTCTAACTCTGTTAACATATTTTTATCACATACTGCATTTCTTGTGGCAGTATCATTATGTTGAAGATAGCAAACATCATGATGGTAAGCAGCTTTATCAACACGATTTATTGGTTTGCTCCATTTCTTTGGTGTTAAATCTGGATTGAGTCTTTTCTTTATAATTTAGTGCCGGGACCTGTGAAATTGTGACCAGGGAGATGCATTTCAAAAGGTAAATTATTTATAGCTTTATTTAGCAATGATCCACCCTTTGTCTCCCTAACAAACTGATTTTTAGTTATTCCACAAACTACACATTTTCCCCGTTTCATATTTCTTCCATTTTTAGCAACAGCATATTCTATATCGCTTGTATCAGTATGTTTTTTACATTTAACACAATACATTTTTTATATATAAAAATTAAAAAAGTTATATAAAATGGATATTGTAAACTTATCATGGAATGAAAAAGTATCAAAGAGATTTAATCACAGCCTTTTACCAAAAAGTATCAGAGGTTTAATTATAGGTAAATCAGGATGTGGTAAAACTACTCTATTGTTAAACCTTTTACTTAGACCGGGATGGCTCGACTACAATGATTTAAGTGTTTTTGGAAAAAGTCTTTTTCAACCAGAATACCGAATACTAAAAGAGGCTTTTGAAGAAAAACTACCAAAAGAATATATCTTAAAGTTGTTTAACATGCGAGATGAAATACAGGATGCAGATGTTTCCCCTATAGCTTTAATTGAGGAATGGATGAAGTCGTTTAAAAACAAATCGGATATAAATTGTAACTTTTTTGAAAATGCGAGTGATGTGCCTGATCCGAGAGAGTTAAACCCAGGAAATAAAAATTTAATGATTTTTGATGATTTACTTTTAGAAAAGCAAAGCAAATGTGAGTGTTACTACATTCGTGGAAGACATAGTAATGTTGACTGCTTTTACCTTTCACAAAATTATTTCAGGCTACCAAGGCAAACTATTAGAGAAAATGCTAATTTTATTTGTCTTTTCCGACAAGACCTAAAAAACATTAACCATATTTATAGTGATCATGTAGGTGATGATATGACAAAGGATGAATTTAGAGAGTTTTGTAAAAGGGCATGGAAAAGACCGCACGGTTTTGCTATCATTGATCTAACCAGTAAAAAACATGATGGGAAGTATAGAAACGGTTTTGACAATTTTTACATACCTAAGTCAGTATAAAAAATATTTTCACTTTTTTAAAAAATGGAAGATCTTTTAGAACAAATTGTAAAAAATACGGAACACAAAACATCATTTCAAATTATAGTAAGCGACAACAAAACACGTTTTAGAACAAGGTTTAATCCCCCTATTCAGCTGGAAAAGGATAAAAAAATATGAAATAGCTTTAGTAACCCTTGAAACTTAATACTCTTTTCCAAACATTGATGCAACAAACAACATATTCGTTTATTCTCCAGACAATGGTACCTCATGGATTAAAATAAAAATACCTGAAGGAAGTTATGACCTTGTTGACATTAATGATTCCATTCACCAAGAGATGAGAAAAAAGGGGCATTACGATGAAGTTAATGAAGAGTATTATATTAGCATTTCTGCAAACACCAATACCCTAAAGTCTGTTCTTACTCTAGAAGATGGTTATCAAGTGGATTTTAATCAACCTAACTCTATTGCCAAAGTATTAGGATTTACTCACGCTAAATATACACAAGGATTTTACGAGTCAGAGAATGTAGTGAACATTCTTAGTATAAATAGTTTGCTTGTTAACATAGATATTATTTCAGGAAGTTATGTTAATGGTTCAACAAAAAACACTATTTACTCTTTTTTCCCAGATGTTGCACCTGGATATAAGATAATTGAGTCGCCACTTAATTTAGTATACTTACCAATAACATTACATGAAATACATAGCTTAGAGGTAAACATTACAGACCAAGATGGTAATTTACTAAATCTTAGAGGCGAAAATTTAACAATTAGATTTCATATTAGAGAAGCGAGATAAAATAAAAAAAGAATTATATATAAAAATGACAAATTACACTACTGTTAAAGTTAATATATCGGAAGGACAAAAGGAAAAGCTTCAATATGCTGTTAAAGCTGGTTGCCCAGTAAGTATTCGTTTAGGTTATGAAGATTTACAAGGTAATGATGTTTTAGCATTAACCAATTCACAAACAAAGAAAATAGCTAAAGTCTATGAGAGTGGTAAGGGTATCACGATTAGAATGACTGCAAAACAACTTAAACATAATATGAAAATAGAGGGAGGTTTTCTTGGAATGTTAGCTGGGTTAGCTGCTAGTGCTTTACCAATGTTAGCAAAAGCTGTTTTACCAGCTTTAGGTGTTGATGCTCTATCCGGATTAGCCTCATCAGGAGTACAAAAAGCAATGGGGTCAGGTCTTTATCTTAAAAAAGGAGGATGTGTTTGTCAAGCGGAAACTGATGGATCTGGATTATACTTAAAGCCATACAAAGGTAAAGGATTAGAGTCTGCTGGTGATGGTTTGTATTTAAGGCAAGGAGGAAAAATTTATGATGGAAAAGGACTTTTACTTGGGCCTAATAGCCCATTTGCTAATATCCCTATCTTAGGGGCTATATTGTAATGTTACAAATAATAATATTTAAATATTATTTATAACAAAAATAAAAGATGAATGTACACAAATTTGGTATAAAACCTAATATTACTACTCAACATAAAACTATAGTTTGGAAACCTCATTTAGATGGAGTAAGATATCCTCCCTTAAAGCAAGATCCTCTAAAATGGAAAATATACTCACAAGTAGATATCAAGATTCCTCCTCGTGATGGTATGAGACTTTCGCTAGGATTTGGTTATATAACTACACGAGGAGTTGTAGTGGTATCTGTTAGTAATAAATGGAAAGATAGTTTAACCATTCTTAATGGAATACATCTTGATAATGAGACTAATGATATCTTAGTCTACATTTATAATTTCTCACAAAACCCAATTAAAATACCTGAGGGTGAGTTATTCTGCTATCTAAAATATCTACAATCTTGATATAAAAAATTATAATTTTGATAAAAAATGAAAGATACAAATCAAGAACATCCTAATAAAATTTATCCTCCACTACCTCAAGAAAGAAATACTGCAAGCGCTCCACCTATTGAGATGCACACAATAGGAGATGATAAAGGACATTCCTACCGTTTACAAAAGATATCCGAAGTACAGAAGTTTCTTGAGAACGGAATTCAAAAAAGAGAAGCCTTAGCTAAGAAATATTTTAGAGCCGCAAGAATTGTTGATAGTATTGATACAGCATTGATCGAGCTAACAATGGCTTCTGGTGTTGGGGGAGCCATATTATTGGGTACAGTTGCAGCGGTACCAATAGCATTAGGTTAAGAAATTACAAGTGCAGCAACCGGATTACTCTCAATGATAGGTAAGTATGTAGTAAGGAATTCAAAAACAAAAGGAGAAAAATATCAAAAGATTCGGATGATAGCTGATGCTAAGCTTGATACAATTGCTTCAGATATATCTAAAGCTTTAGTTGACGGCCATATATCAGATGAAGAGTTTAAACTTATCATGGAAGAACAAGAGAAGTATAAGAAGATGAAGGATGAAATAAGAACAAAAACTAAGAAAAAGATATTTGCTGAAAATGAAGAAAGTTTAATTGAGAGAGGGAGGCAAGAAGCGCGTGAGTCCTTTCGGAAGTTGGTTGAAAAGAATCGTACCGCTCCCTCATAGAAGTAGTAACAAACCAAGAAAAATAAAGTTTTCATGCAGTTTTAGTTATGAAACGCGTTAAGAAATTATGTTAAAAACTGGGATAAAAACTAGGATAAAAAAATATTTTAGTAATAAAAAATGTCTTTTTTTAAAAATCACTGATCCTGCAAAAAGGGATTTAATTGTAAAGGAGTATCTTGAAACAAAAAAGAGGATTCGGGATAATCTACTAGCAGAGAGAACAGGTGAACGACAACTTCAAACAGATCTTTCAAAGTTTTTTAAACCTATTACAGAAACACAAAAAGCTACAACAAAGGAGATTACAGAAGGGCTTAAACCTATTAAAGAAGGTGTAGAAAACTTACCACAAGCTATTAAGTTTCCAGCATTTCAATCTATCAAAGCTTACGAAAAACCAGAAGGACTGGCAGATGAAGAAATTGCTGAGATTAGGCGATTTCAGAAAGAAATGGATAAAGAAGAAGAAAAGAACTATCCAGTTTTTGTTGGGCCACTCGCGGAGAAGTACCTAAGAAGGTTTGCTTCTACGTTGTATGAGACTGATACAACGTATGGGTTATATGACAAAGATGGTACATTTTATATTGGTAACACACCAGTCAGCATTTTAGACGATGATATTTTAGTTGGTGATAGGTATTATGAAGGTACGCCTGGTTTATGGGAATTAATCGTATCTAAAAATCCAGACAAAGATATTTATAATGATGAGGATTTAAAAAATTACAAGGAGATAATGGTTTACAGCAATACCATCTATCGTAATAATGACCCAAAATCTAATTCTCCAAAAAGCGGTAAATCATATAAATGGAGAAACATTCTTCCCGAACTTTGGGATCATGAAAGATACTTTGGAGAAGGAATTGTTATCCCGTGTGACCCTAACGCATTAATGAAAAGACTAGACCTGTTGTTGGCAAGTAAAAAAGCAGGTAACACAGGTGTAAGAAACGAGTTGGTGAGCATTTGTGATGAATTAAAAAGACAAGGTGTTTTAAATACAAACACTTATAAAAATTTAATGTCTATACTATAAAAAATGATTGTCACTAAAAAACACGGATTTAAAAGAAGGTATTCATATGGTGGTACCGGAATCTTTGATAGCATTGCTAACTTTTTAGCGAGGCTTTTTACAAGTAGTGCAGCTAAACAAATTGCATCTTCTGCCCTTGATGTGGGAAAGAGTGTAGCAAAGGAAGGAGCAAAGAAAGCTTTAGAGGTTGGAAAAAGTGCTGCTGTAGATGCAGGGAAAAAATTGGTTACAAAAGCTTTGACACCAAAATCAAAGAAAATTTTACAAAAATATAGCACACCACCTAAACCCACTGATACACCTAAAACGCAAGACATTAATACCTTAATAGAAGGAAGTGCCATTGCTATTCAAGATTTAGTTAAAAAATTAAACAGTGGAGCAGGCATTAAAGTAGTATGAAGAAAAAAATAAAAATAATTTAAGGAAAAAAATATTGCTTAAAAAAGAAAATGCCAGAATTAAAATTTAATCGTGTAGATTATAAAAAATACAATACTAGTTCTATTACTATAGTAGGTGCATTGTTAAAATTAGAGGATTGTGAAATCCTCGAAATTAATAACACAAAATACAGTTATGAAAAAGCCATTGTGAAGCTATCTTCTGAAGAAGTAATCACAATGAAAGAGATTGAGGAAAAGGTGAATGAACGTTTACAAGAGTGGAATATACCCCAAATAACACTTGTATACGGTAATAGAGTTTATCCTAAAACTAAAATAGATACTGTAAAAAGCATTTAACTTAAAGGTGTGTTTGTTAATGATGAAAATAAGTCTTTCGCCCAGCTTTGGTTAGAGTAAAGTATACAATTATAATTTTTATTTAAAAATTATAATTGCAATAATAAAATGGACATTTTAAAAATCACTGACCCAATTTTAAAAGATGATAGTATTGATGAGTATGAACACCATGAGTATGAACCGATCACAGGTACACATCTCAACAACTCAGGAGGAGATATTAGGATTAACATTGAAACTCAAGATATTTTCACACATCCTAGTGAGAGCTATTTACTTATAGAAGGTCGTTTTACAAAAGCTAATGGAACAGCTTACGCAAATGCTGATGCCGCTTCTCTATCAAACAACGCCATGATGTACCTGTTTAAAAATATTAGGTATCAACTTTCAGGTATGGATATTGAATCCTTAACACATCCTGGTCAAGCTACTACAATGCTTGGGTTGTTAAAATATCCAGATGATTTTTCTAAATCACAGGGGCTAAACCAATTGTGGTATAAGGATACAACACCTGCAGCAGCTGTTGGAAACCAAGGTTGGAATGTAAGAAAACAATACATCATTAATAATTCTGATCCAAAGGGAACATTTAGCTTTAGAGTTCCATTAAAACATATATTTGGTTTTTGTGAAGATTATAATAAAATATTGTGTGGAATGAAGCAAACTCTCACCTTGACAAGGAATGATGATGAAGATGCGATTTTTAGAGCTAACGGCGTTGATGCTGGTAAAATTACTTTGTATAAAATATCATGGTTTATGCCTCACGTGCTACCCGCGGATAAGGAGAAGATGGAACTTTATAGGCTTATTGAGAAAAAAGAAAAATTTCCAGTTGGTTACAGAATGCTACAGTGCGACTCCATTTCAGTTCCTCAGTCAACAACATTTACTTGGAGACTTTCAGTTAAATCATCTCCTGAGGTGCCACGTTTTATCATTGTAGGCTTTCAGACTGATAAAATTGGTGATCAAGAGCAAAATCCAGCCACATTTGACAATGTAAACGTTAATAATATTTATGTTATGTTAAACTCCACTAGGTATCCAGCGGTTGACTACAATCTTTCATTTGCCAAACAACAATTTAGTAGAGCTTATGGTGACGCTGCATTATTTAGATCTAAGTTTTACCAAATGGATGGCTTGGTATCAAATCCTAACTTTACCCCTTCAGAGTACAGCAACCTTTATCCTTTGTTTCTGTTTGATGTTTCCAAGCAGAGTGAAAAGTTAAAATATTCTGTTACTAGGCAAATTTCGGTGCAAATGTACCTGCAGGCACAGAGGCATATGCTGTTATTATTAGTGATAAGTTAATTAACTTCCAGTCTGATGGAAATAAAATGAGTGTAGTGTATTAAGATATTTTTTTCTTATACAAAAATGATAAAGACTACAGATTTAAAAAAAAAATCTTAAAGAAAATGATATAAATTTCTGCTCTTACTGGGATAAAGAGCGGTTAGTTAAGTTGGTGAAAGAACATGGATTGTTACCAGAGGAGTCTCCCAAGTTGCGTGAAAAAGAAATAAGCAAGGACCCTAGGTTTGATAGATTAAAAACTATTATGCATAATCCTAAAGAAGTTAGTTTAGAGGATGTTGAAACTGGTGAAATAAAAACCTTTCCATCAATTTATAAGGCAGGTAAATTTATAGATCATTGTCCTCAGACATTTGTGAACTGGAATGGAAGGGTTTGGAAAAATAAATATAAGATTTGCATTCAGTAATTTTATTATGACATTGTTGTTATAATAAAATTTTTTGAAACAAATAGGAAAAATTGTAATTGCTTAAGAAATTATATCTGTTATATAAAAATGAGTTTGTTTAATAGATATATGAACATGGGTAGACGCGTTGCGTCTAATGTTTACTCAGGAGCAAGACGAACTGCGTCTAATGTTTACTCTGGAACAAGACGACTAGCCTCAGCTGTTGTACCAGGATTCATACAAAGAGGAATAAATGATTTTACTAATTGGTTAACCGGTAATGTGGAGACAACACAAATACCACAAGTGTTAGATGAAATTGTTGAACATGTTAGAGAAAATTACCCTCCAAGGCGGCCGTTTGAGATTAGAGCTGCTCAATCCGCATTTAGAGGGTATGCTACCCAACATGTTATAGAGGGTAGAGAAGGCTATAACCCACAAAGATTTTTCGCAGAAACGTGGATGTCTCTTATAAATACTCTTCAAAATAATTTACAAACAAAGGTAAAACTTGTACTTAGGTGTAAATTATGGTTAATGACAAATCTTGACCAAGCCCCTGTTGAACGTGCTTTCCATAGTAATCAACATTTAAATTTAAACAGAGGAGAAGTAGACGATTTGTTGAATAAAATGATAGATGAAGTTTTAGAAAATTTAGCTAATTTTCAAAGAGAAGGTAGTGGTTGGACTTTTGGAAGTGTAGTGCGGTTAGAACTAAATACAGCTGCTTTTGTTCCTTTAGGAGCTAATGGCCACTTACCTTTACCAAAATGGATTGCTAAAAAAAAAGCAGTTATCAATATGAAAAATAAAGATGACAAATGCTTTTTATGGTGTGTTTTAAGAGCGCTATCCCTAAAGACAACCACCCAGAAAAAGTTGACAAGGTTTTGCAAGCAAAGGAAAATAGTGTAAAAATGGAGGGAATAGAGTATCCTGTTTCGTTTAAAGATATCATTAAGTTCGAAAAACAAAATCCTGAAATTAGTGTAAATGTTTATGGGTATACCAATGATTGTAAATTTTATCCTTTAAGAATTACAGATAATGAAAAAAGTAAACATATTGATCTTCTTTTTATTAAAGATGAGGAAAACATGCACTATGCCCTCATCAAAAAATTTAGTAGTTTAATGAGAAAACAAGTAAGTAACAATGGTGGTATGGAATATTGCAAACGATGTATGAATCATTTTGGTAGTAAAGAACTTTTAGAAAAACATAAGCAATACTGTAATGAACATGAACCTATTACTTTAGAAATGCCAAAACCAGGTACCATATTAGCTTTTGAAAACCATGCTAGAAAACTTCGGGTTCCCTTTGCTGTATACGCTGATTTTGAAAGTGTTTTAGAACCAATACACACATGTCAACCAAACCCGGAAAAAAGTTATACTATACAACGTCAAAAGCATATACCTTGCAGTTTTTCTTATATTGTAAAATGTTTTGATGATACTGTGTGTGCACCTGTAGAAAGAAGTCATACCGGAGAAAATGCTGATGAAGTTTTTATAAAGTGGTTAAAAGATGATATACAAGAAATTCATCAACGGTACCACCAAAACCCAAAACCTATTGAAATAACAATAGAGGAAAAAATAAAACATACACAACAAACACATTGCTGGATTTGTGGTGGAGAATTTAATCATGCTAATTATAGAGTAAGAGATCATTGTCATTTTACAGGTAAATATAGAGGCACCGCACATAATAAATGCAACCTAAAAGCTAAAAATCCTAACTTCACACCTGTGTACCTTCATAATCTTAGTGGATATGGTGCTCATCTTTTTATTAAATGCCTTGGTAAATCTGTTGGAAAGATTTATTGTATTCCAAATAATGAAGAGAAATATATTAGTTTTAGTAAAGACATTTGGGTTGGAGAAAATATAAACCATAAAATTAGATTTCTTGATAGCTTTAAGTTTATGAGTTCTAGTTTCGATAAAATTTCAAGCAACTTAGAGGAAAGTCAGTTAAAAATTTTAGCAAAATATTTTACTAAAGAACAACTACCGTTAGTTAGGAGAAAAGCAGTTTTTCCTTATGAGTACCTAGATTCTTTTGATAAACTTAAAGAAGAAAAATTACCACCCAAAGAAGCATTTTACTCTAGTTTAAACAAAGAAGGAATTACAGATGAAGATTATGCTTATGCGCAAAAGGTTTGGAAAGCTTTTAATATGAAAACGTTTAAGGATTACTTAGAACTTTACAATAAAATAGATGTATTGCTTTTAGCAGATGTTTTCGAAAATTTTAGAGATGTTTGTTGTGAAAACTATGACTTAGATCCTAGTTGGTATTATACCGCTCCTGGTTTAGCTTGGGATGCAGCATTGAAAATAACAAAAGTAAACCTTGAGCTCTTATCTGATCCTGATATGCTTTTGATGGTAGAATTAGGTATTAAAGGAGGTGTTAGTATGTGTAGTAAAAGATATGCAAAAGCAAATAATGAGGATATGGGTGAATTATATGATCCTAGTAAACCATCAAAATATTTATTATATATAGATGCAAACAGCCTTTACCCTTGGGCAATGAGTCGTCCTCTTCCTACACATGGTTTTAAATGGATGAAAAACAAAGAATTAGAAATTTGGCAAAAAATTCTATGTATATTAGAAGTAGATTTGGAATATCCTAAAGAGTTACATGATTTACACAATGACTTTCCTTTAGCACCTGAACCTTGAAAGATAGAAAAAGTAGAAAAACTTATTCCAAACTTAAATAATAAAAAGAATTATGTTATTCATCATGAAGCCTTAAAAACATGTGTTGATTTAGGTTTAAAGATTACTAAAATACATCGAGGAATTAAGTTTGAGGAAAGTGCATGGCTTAAGACATATATTGATACAAACATCGAACTAAGAAAAGCAGCTAAAAATAATTTTTAAAAAGATTTTTTTAAGTTGATGAATAATTCAGTCTTTGGTAAGACTATGGAAAACCTGAGAAATAGAGTAACGATACACCTGGTTTCTAATGGAGAGCGTTATAGGAAATTAGTAGCAAAACCAAACTATAGCCACACAACAATATTCGATGAAAACCTAACAGCGGTACACATGAAAAAGACTGATTTAAAATATATTAAACCTATTTACTCAGGATTAAGCATCTTAGATATTAGTAAAACACATATGCAAAAAACTTATTATAATTACTTTAAAGCTAAGTATGGTGAAAAGGTTAGAATGTGTTATACTGATACAGATAGTTTTATTCTTGAAATAGAAACTAAAAATTTATATAAGGATATGGAAAAAGATGTACCTGAAATGTTTGATACAAGCAATTATCCTAAAGATCATTTCTTAAAAAATGATTGTAATGTAAGAGTAGTTGGAAAGTTTAAAGATGAGTTAGGTGGTGAGATTATGACTGAGTTTGTTGGTTTAGGAGCAAAAATGTATGCTTATGAAACTTTAGATGGTAAGGAAGATAAAAGATGTAAAGGTGTTTAAAAAGCGGTTATCAAGAAAGAGATAAATTTTGATAATTACAAAGAGTGTTTGCTTACAGAAAAGGATCAGTATAGAAGGATGACTGTTTTAAGAAGTAGGAGCCATGATATGTATACTGAAGAGTTAAACAAAAAAGCGTTAGGATCAAGTGATGATAAAAGGTTTGTCTTGGAAAATAAAATAGATACACTAGCTTGGGGGCATTATAAAATATAACTTTAAAAAATAAAGTTATCCCTGCACAAATCTCCAAATTCCACATTTTCTACCACACTACTATATAAATTACTAAATTGTCATTTTAACAATTTAATAATTATGCTACACATCTGGAGCATTCTTTTGGAGAAGTAGAAATATCTTCAGCCTTGTCTACAGCTTCTCCTCTGTAATAATACAATCCTTTACATCCCATTTCCCAAGCTTTGTAATGGATCTCATGGACTTCCCTTTTTGTGGCGGCTGCGCTTATGAATACATTTAATGATTGTCCCTGGCATATATATTTCTGTCTATCCACTGCATATTCTATAATTTTTAACTGATCTATTTCCTTAGCTGTTTTATAGACTTTCTTTGTCTCATCAGACAATGGCAAATGACTTACTGAACCTTTGTTTTTTATTATAGAATCCCAAGTCTCTTTGTTATTGAGGTTGATCTTTTCTAGTTCATTTTCTAAATATCTATTTTTCCACAGAAATGATCCAGCTCTTGTTTTTAATACATATGCATTCGCTATATTTGGTTCAATAGAACCTGAGCAATTAATAATTAATGAATTGTTAGACGTTGGGGCAACAGCTAATAAACGAGAGTTTCGTCTTCCTGTGCCTTTCATTGAAGGGCATTCACCTCTTTCTTTTGCCAGTTGTTCGGTTTCTTTTAATGCATATTCTTTCATTTTCTTAAATATCTCTATATTAAGTTTCTTTGCCTCATCTGATTCAAATGGAATACCTTCTTTTTGAAAAAAAGATCCTAGTCCCATCACTCCTAATCCTAATGGTCTATCCCTTATTGCTCCTTTCTTTGCTTTCTTAATATTGTCTGGAGCATTTGAGATAAATACATCTAATACATTATCTAGAAATCTTACAATATCTCTTATAAATTGTTCACCCCATTCTCTGTAATACTCAACGTTTACGGATGATATACAACATACAGCATCTGTAGTTGCGTCAGTAGGTAAATGAATCTCATTACATAAATTACTTCCATGGATTTTTAATCCCTGGTCTTTCATTACTTGAGGTAGATCTGCATTTATAGTATCAATAAAATTTAAATATGGTGTTCCTATTGTACTTCTGGATTCAAAAATGGTTTCCCATATTCTCCTGGCATTTGTTGGAGTTCTAACTTTTGTTTTTGGAACTATAAGGTCATAATTTGTACCATTTTTAACCGCTCTCATGAAGCCATCAGTGATATTAATAGCATTAAATAGATTTAAATTTTTTCTATTAGTATCTCCACCTGTTGGTATCCTCATTGAGATAAATTCGGTTATTTCTGGGTGTGTAACATCTAAACATGCAGCATAACTTCCTTTTCTTGTTTTCCCTTGTTTATATGAGTTTATTGCCGCATTGATAGGTGTTAAAAATGCAATTGGTCCAGGTGATTTACCATCAGATGATCTAATTGAACTCCAGTCTGCTCCTATTCCTCCTCCTACTACTGTAAACCAACATGTGTCACTTAAATGATCAATGATACCCTCTATCTTGTCAGGAACGTAACTCAAAAAACAGGAAATTGGTTGACTTTTTTGTCCTTTTGTATTTGGTAGTGGGGCATTACTCAATATAGGAGAAGAGAACATAAATTTACGAGAAGATGCATAATTATATATCCTCTGTGCAAATTCTAAATCACCTTTACTATAAGCTACGCTGGCCCTTGCAAATGCTTGTTGAGGAGTTTCCCCATTCAATAAATAATATTTACGTAACAGATCCAGTCCATGATTACTAAATAATTCATTTAAATCATTATTAATTGTAATTCCTAAATAGTTTTCCATTATGTTGTTTTAATTCTGAATATAATTGTTTATAAAAATTTTTGAGCTGAAGAAAGTTTCAAAAATAAAAATAAAAAATTTTCGAGACGAAAAAAGTTTCAAAAATAAATATAAATTTTTTTTTTAAATTTAAGTTAGTCTTAGATTCGTGGTTAACTAGTTAGTCGGTTTGTCTGGTTAACTAGTTAGTCGATTAAGAAATTATTTGGGTGGTTAGTTGTGGTTAGGGTTAGTCGATTGGGGGGTTAGTCGATTAAGAAATTTATTGTGTGGTTGGTTGTGGTGGGCATTCTGGGCCATTTTGCGATCTGCGACCAAAAGTGCCCAGATAGGGTATTTTACTATCTACTGATACCAACTCATCCATTTGGTAAAACTTAGATCTAAATAGAGCAGCATCACCATACGCTCTACTAAATTGTTGCCTAGTAAATGATAGATTGTAGTCAACCGCAGGGTATCGGGTAGCATTTAACATAACATAAATATTTTTAACGCCTACGTTGTCAAATATGGATGGATTTCGCGTTTGATTACCAATTTTATCAGTCTGAAAGCCAACGATGATAAAACGTGGCACCTCGGGAGATGATTTAACGGAAAGTCTTCAAGTAAATGTTGTTGACTGAGGAACTGAGATAGAATCGCATTGTAGCATTCTGTAACCAACTGGTATTTTTTCTTTCTTCTCAATAATCTTATAAAGCTCCATCTTTTCTCCATCCGCGGGTAGCACGTGTGGCATAAACCATGCTACTTTATCCAACGTAATTTTACCAGCATCAACACCGTCAGCTCTAAAAATCGCATCTTCATCATCATTCCTTGTCAAGGTAAGAGTTTGTTTCATTCCATACAATATCTTATTATAATCTTCACAAAAACCAAATATATGTTTTAATGGAACTCTAAAACTAAATGTTCCTTTTGGATCGGAATTATTAATGATGTATAATTTTCTTACATTCCAACCTATGTTTTGAGCTCGTGCTTCAGTTAATGTATCCTTATACCATAATTGGTTTAACCCCTGTGATTTAGAAAAATCATCCGGATATTTTAACAACCCAAGCATTGTAGTAGCTTGACCAGGATGTGTTATAGACTCAACATCCATACCTGAAAGTTGATACCTAATATTTTTAAAAAGATGCATCATAGCGTTGTTTGTTAGAGAAACGTTGTCAGCATCTGCGTAAGCTGTTCCATTAGCCTTTGTTAAACGTCCTTCTATAAGTAAATAACTCTCACTAGAATGTGTAAAAATATCTTGGGTTTCGATACTAATTCTAATATCTCCTCCTGAGTTGTTGAGATTTGCACCTGTGATTGGTTCATACTCATGGTGCTCATACTCATCAATACTATCATCTTTTAAAATTGGGTCGGTAATTCTTAAAATGTCCATTTTTTATAATTACAATTATAATTTAAAATAAAATTATAATTGTTTTACTTTACTCTAAATCTCTAACCAAAGCTGGGGAAAAGGTTTATCTTCACTATTAACAAACACACCTTTAAGTTTAATTTTATTTAGTTTATTTTCTGAGGTAAATGTTTTCTTTTTAGGGTAAATTCTATTTCCGTACACAAGTGTTACAGGGGTTATATTGTACTCTTCTAGATGCTTATTTACTTTTTCCTCAATCTCTTTCATTACGTTTACTTTACTAGGAGGCAACTTTATAACAGCTTTTTGATGTTTATAATCTGTGTTATTAATTTCAAGAATCTCCCAATCTTTTAGGTTTAAAGATGCATTTTGTATATGAATAGTACTACTTCTGTATTTTGAATAATATTCACGATCAAATATTAAGTTTAGCATTCTCTTTTTTATATAATGAATGTAATTTTCTTAACTTATTTTTCTTCATACTACTTTAATGCCTGCTCCACTGTTTAATTTTTTAACTAAGTCTTGAATAGCAATGGCACTTCCTTCTATTAAGGTATTAATGTCTTGTGTTTTAGGTGTATCAGTGGGTTTCGGTGGTGTGCTATATTTTTGTAAAATTTTCTTTGATTTTGGTGTCAAAGCTTTTGTAACTAACTTTTTTCCTACATCTACAGCTGCACTTTTTCCAACTTCTTAAGCTTTCTTTGCACCTTCCTTAGCTACACTCTTTCCCACATCAAAGGCAGAAGATGCAATTTGTTTAGCTGCGCTACTTGTAAAAAGCCTCGCTAAAAAGTTAGCAATACTATCAAAGATTCCGGAACCACCGTATGAATACCTTCCTTTAAATCCGTGTTTCTTATTGATAATCATTTTTATAGTATAGACATTAAATTTTTATAAGCGTTTGAATCTAAAACACCTTGTCTTTTTAATTCATCACAAATGCTCACTAACTCGTTTCTTACACCTGTGTTGCCTGCTTCTTTACTTGCCAACAACAGGTCTAATCTTTCTATTAATGCGTTAGGGTTAGACGGGATAATGATACCTAGTCCTGTTACATACTTAATCCTATTTTTCCAAATAGGAGATAGTATTCTATCCCATTTATCACTTTTACTAGCACTAGGTCGTTTTTTGCTTGGATGGTAATCCCGATAAAGAGCATTTGTTTTTATCATCATCTTTGCGTAATTATCATAATCATCCTCATTAAAAATACTTTTTTTCGGGTTCTTAGATATGATTAACTCCCATAGACCAGGTGTTCCTTTATATACATCTTTACCAATTATAATATCATTTTCATCAAACATTACCATTTTGCTGCCAATATATAATTTACCACTACTTTCATCATACCTTACTCCAAATTTTGTATCTGTTATATCCATATTGCCAAGCCTCATTAAATAATCCTTCGCTATTTCTCCAAGATCTTTTCCTTGTTTTTCTAATGATTCTTCAATAGTCTTTATAGATGAGTCTG
This sequence comes from Hippopus hippopus, assembly GCA_946811185.2. Classification (NCBI taxonomy): domain Eukaryota; kingdom Metazoa; phylum Mollusca; class Bivalvia; order Cardiida; family Cardiidae; genus Hippopus; species Hippopus hippopus. Next base: position 31,644,017 of record OX328113.1, read on the forward strand.
GAAACGTAATAGCCTTTGGTAAGCTTTCTATACCCTCTTTAATAGCTCTAAGTCCTGCTGTAATCTCCTTTGTTGTAGCTTTTTGTGTTTCCGTAATAGGTTTAAAAAACTTTGAAAGATCTGTTTGTAATTCTTGTTCACCTGTTCTCTCCGTTAGTAGATTATCCCGAATCTTCTTTTTTGTTTCAAGATACTCCTTTACAATTAAGTCCCTTTTTGCAGGATCAGTGATTTTTAAAAAAGACATTTTTTTAATTACTAAAATAATTTTTTATCCCAGTTTTATCATAATTTTTATCATAATTTTTAACATATTTCATAGCTACAGCTGCATGAAAACTTTATTTTTTTTGGGTTGTTACTACACCGAGGGAGCGGTATGATTCTTTTCAACCAACCTCCGAAAGGACTCACACGCTTCTTGCCTCCCTTTTTCAATTAAACTTTCTTCATTTTCAGTAGATATCTTTTTCTTAGTTTTTGTTCTTATCTCATCCTTCATTTCCTTATACTTCTCTTGTTCTTCCATGATAAGTTTAAACTCTTCATCTGATATACGATTGTCAATTAAAGCTTTGGATATATGTGAAGCAAATTTATCAAGCTTAGCATCAGCTATCATTCGAATCTTTTGATGTTTTTCACCTTTTGTTTTTTAATTTCTTACTACATATTTACCTATCATTGAGAGTAATCCGGTTCCTGCACTTGCAATTTCTAAACCCAATGCTACTGGTACCGCTGCAACTGTACCCAATAATATGGCTCCCCCAATACCAGAAGCCATTGTTAACACAATCAATGCTGTATCAATATTATCAATAACTCTTGCAGCTCTAAAATATTTCTTGGCTAGGGCATCTCTTTTTTGAATTTCATTTTCGAGAAACTTTTGTACTTCAGATATCTTTTGTAAACGGTAGGAATGTCCATTATCATCTCCTATTGTGTGCATCTCAATAGGTGGAGCGCTTGCAGTATTTCTTTCTCGAGGTAACGGAGGATAGATTTTTTTAGAGGGATGTTCTTGATCTGTATCTGCCATTTTTTATTAAAATGATAATTTTTTATATCAAGATTGTAAATATTTTAGATAGCAGAATAACTCACCCTCAGGTATTTCAATTGGTTTTTGTGAGAAATTATAAATATAGACTAAGATATCATTAGACTCATTATCAAGATGTTTTCCATTAAGAATGGTTAAACTATCTTTCCATTTATTACTAACAGATATCACTACAACTCCTCGTGTAGTTATATAACCAAATCCTAGCGAAAGTCTCATACCATCACGAGGAGGAATCTTGATAGTTACTTGTGAGTATATTTTCCATTTTAGAGGATCTTGCTTTAAGGGAGGATATCTTACTCCATGTAAATGAGGTTTCCAAAATATAGTTTTATGTTGAGTAGTAATATTAGGTTTTATACCAAATTTATGTATATCCATTTTTTACTTGTTATAAATAATATTTAAATATTATTATTTATAACATTAGAATATAGCTCCTAAGATAGGGATATTAGCAAATGGACTATTAGGTCCAAGTAAAAGTCCTTTTCCATCATACATTTTTCCTCCTTGCTTTAAATACAAACCATCACCAACAGACTCAAATCCTTTACCTTTATAGGGTTTTAAGTATAATCCAGATCCATCAGTTTCCACTTGACATACACATCCTCCTTTTTTAAGGTAAAGACCTGACCCCATTGCTTTTTGTACACCTGTTGAGGCTAATCCAGAAAGAGCACCAACACCTAAAGCTGGTAAAATAGTTTTTGCTACCATTGGTAAAGCTCTAGCAGCTAACCCAGCCAACATTCCGAGAAAACCTCCCTCTATTTTCATATTATGTTTAAGTTGTTTTGCAGTCATTTTGATCGTGATACCCTTACCACCCTCATAGGCTTTAGCTATTTTTTTTGCTTGTGAATTGGTTAATGCTAAAACATCATTACCTTGTAAATCTTCATGACCTAAACGTATACTTACCGGGCAACCAGCTTTAACAGCATATTGAAGCTTTTTCGTTTGTCCTTCTGATATATTTACTTTAACAGTAGTGTAATTCGTCATTTTATATATAATTCTTTTTTTTTATTTATCTCGCTTCTCTAATATGAAACCTAATTGTTAAATTTTCACTTCTAAGATTTAGTAATGTTCCATTTTGATCTGTAATATTTACCTCTAGGTTATGTATTTCATCTAATGTTATTGGTAAGTATACTAAATTAAGTGGTGACTCAATTATCTTATATCCAGGTGCAACATCTGGGAAAAAAGAGTAAATAGTGTTTTTTGTTGAACCATTAACATAACTTCCTGAAATAATATCTATGTTAACAAGCAAACTGTTTATACTAAGAATGTTCACTACATTCTCTGACTCGTAAAATCCTTGTGTATATTTAGCGCGAGTAAATCCTAATACTTTGGCAATGGAGTCTGGTTGATTAAAATCTACTTGATAACCATCTCCTAGAGTAAGAACAGACTTTAGGGTATTGGTGTTTGCAGAAATGTTAATATAATACTCTTCATTAACTTCATCGCAATGACCCTTTTTTCTCAACAAGGTCATAACTTCCTTCAGGTATTCTTATTCAGGTATTCTTATTTTAATCCATGAATTACCATTGTCTGGAGAATAAATAAATATGTTGTTTGTTGCATCAATGTTTGGAAAAGAGTAGTAAGTTTCAAGGTTTACTAAAGCTATTTCATATTTTTTATCTTTTTCCAACTGAATTGGGGGATTAAACCTTGTTCTAAAACGTGTTTTGTTGTCGCTTACTATAATTTGAAATGATGTTTTGTGGGTTGTATTTTTTACAATTTGTTCTAAAAGATCTTCCATTTTTATAAAAAGTAAAAATATTATTTAGGTGTGTACCAAATAATATTTTTATACTGACTTAGGTATGTAAAAGTTGTCAAAACCGTTTCTATACTTCCCATCATGTTTTTTACTGGTTAGATCAATGATAGCAAAACCGTGCGGTCTTTCCCATGCCTTTTGACAAAATTTTCTAAACTCATCCTTAGGCATATCTTGACCTACATGATCGCTATAAATATAGTTAATGTTTTTTAGGTCTTGTGGGAAAAGGCAAATAAAATTAGCGTTTTCTCTAATAGTTTGTCTCGGTAGTCTAAAATAATTTTGTGAGAGGTAAAAGCAGTCAACATTACTATGCCTTCCTCGAATGTAGTAACACTTACATTTATTTTGCTTTTCTAAAAGTAAATCATCAAAAATCATTAAATTTTTATTTCCTGAGTTTAACTCTCTCGGGTCAGGCACATCACTCGCATTTTCAAAGAAGTTGCAATTTATATCCGATTTGTTTTTAATCGTTTTAATCCATTCTTCAACCAAAGCTGTTGGTACAATGTTTAGTTCTTGTATCTCATCACGCATGTTAAACAACCTTAAGATACATTCTTTTGGTAGTTTTTCTTCAAAAGCCTTTTTTAGTATTCGGTATTCCGGTTGAAAAAGGCTTTTTCCAAAAACACTCAAATCGTTGTAGTCAAGCCAGCCTGGTCTAAGTAAAAGATTTAGCAATAAAGTAGTTTTACCACATCCTGATTTGCCTATGATTATCCCTCTAATACTTTTTGGTAAAAGGGAGTGATTAAATCTCTTTGATACTACTTCATTCCATGATAAGTTTACAATATCCATTTTATATAACTTTTTTAATTTTTATATATAAAAAATGTATTGTGTTAAATGTAAAAAACATACTGATACAAACAACATAGAATATGCTGTTGCTAAAAATGGAAAAAATATGAAACGAGGAAAATCTGTGGTTTGTGGAATAACTAAAACTCAGTTTGTTAAGGCGCAGGGAATAACTGAGGGTGGATCATTGCTAAATAAAGCTATAAATAATTTACCTTTTGAAATGCATCTCCCTGGTCACAATTTCACAGGCCCCGGCACTAAATTAAAGAAAAGACTCAATCCAGATTTAACACCAAAGAAATGGAGCAAACCAATAAACCGCGTTGATAAAGCTGCATATCATCATGATGTTTGCTATCTTCAGCACGATGACACTGCCACAAAAAACGCAGTGTGTGATAAAAATATGTTAACAGAGTTAGAAGGTATTTACAATCCTACTATTAGAGAAAAAATAGATAAGTCCCTCGTTAGTAAACTCATTGGAACGAAGATGAAATTTGGAATGGGGGTTAAAAAAAAAATTTCGGCATGATAAATTTAGCGGAAGAATTACATAAACCTGTAAAAAGAAAATTTAAGAAAAGGAGAGTTAGAGTAAACGGTATAGATAAAATATGGGCTGTGGATTTAGTAGACATGCAAGCATTTTCTAAGTTTAATCGTGGTGTTAAATACCTTCTCGCTGTCATTGACATCTTTTCTAAATATGGATGGTTGATACCATTAAAAGATAAAACAGGAAAATCTGTTGCTATAGCATTAAAAAGTATTTTTAAGGAGAGAAAACCTGAAAAAATGTGGGTGGATAAGGGTAAAGAGTTTTATAACAAAGATGTTAAAGACTTGGTTCAATTGTATTCTACTGAAAATGAGGAAAAATCTAGTGTTGTTGAGAGATGGATTAGAACGATGAAAGAAAAAATGTGGAAGTATTTACACAAACGTTTACATCAATGTGTTACCGGATCTCGTTAAAGAATATAATAACACGAGGCATTCATCTATTAAGATGACTCCAGTAAATGCTAGTAAAAAAGAAAATGAAACCAAAGTTTGGAGAAATTTTTACCCCGATCATCTTGAAATAAAAGATATAAAACCTAAGTTTTCTGTTAGAGACAAAGTAAGGATAACTAAAAAGAAAAAGACTTTTGAGAAAGGTTATACAACAAGATGGACTGAAGAGGTTTTTACAGTTTCTGAAGTAAAAAATACATCACCTGTAACATATAAAATTAAGGATCTTAATGGAGAAGAAATACAAGGTACCTTTTATGAACCCGAACTGCAGAAAACCAGTCAAGAGCTGTACAGGATAGAAAAGGTTATTAAAAAAGGAAAAAAGAAATCTCTTGTAAAGTGGAAAGGTTATTCTGATGAATTTAATTCATGGGTTGATAATAAAGACATTAGAAATATTTAACTATAGAAAATGTTAAATATTTCGATTGAAAACGTAATTTTACCAAATAAACCGTTAAATAATTTCGAGTTAGAAGATGCTGCAAAAAGATGAGAGATTCCTTCTTTTGGGGGAGTTTTTTTACTAGATACATTACCGAGAAAACCAAATAAAAAAGAATGTGGTATAGTAAACTTTGATAAAAGTGGTGGACCTGGTACACATTGGGTTGCTTGGTATAAAAACGGTAAAACTAAAATTTATTTTGACAGTTATGGCATACAACCACCTATTGAAATTCAGGAGTATTTAAAACATCAGATACACTATAATACTGATCAATTACAACAAGCTGGGCAAGTATTTTGCGGTCATTTATGTTTGTACATTCTAAAAGAGTTGGGTTTGGGTAATAAATTTCAAAATGTTTTAAATAAACTTTTTTAGCAATATAAAAAATGCCTGTTGACAAATTCGGACGAATGGAAGATGTTAAAACAAGTGGTGATGGTGTGTCACTCGCTTACATAAATAATAATTTTTTACGTAAAGATGGAACAACTGTTGTTACCGGTTCTATAGACATGGCTGGTAATACTTTAACACGGGTTAGTAATCCAGTAAATTCTCAAGATGTGGCAACTAAGGCTTATGTTGACACCAACTCAGGGTTGTTAGATGAAAACGGTGGATACCACGTTAAAAATGGTTATTCAAACATGGGTTTTAATCCAATAAAAAACGTTAAGGAGCCAACAGAATCGCATGAAGCTGCTACTAAAAATTATGTGGATAGGAGTGGTAAAGCAATAGTAGAGGAACAAGATGGCACTTTTTCCGCTGTTGCAAATATAGATATGAAAGGGTATAGTTTAAACAATCTTATAGATCCCACATATCCACAAGACGCTGCGACTAGGGCTTACGTAGATGGTGCTAATCGAGCCTTTGTTTACACATTTGGAGGGTATCTAGCAGTTTCTGACGTTTCTATGGGTGGGCGAAGGATTAATAATGTTGGAAGTCCTTTAGAAAACCAACAAGCTGCAAATAAGTTTTATGTAGATGTTAGTATAGAAAACGTTAAAGCTCATTTGGGAGGTGGCGCAATATTAAAAAACCCAGATGGAACCTTTTCTGCTGCTAGCGATATCGATACGAATGGTCAGTCCTTAAAAAATATCGCAAACCCAAAGGATCCACATGACTAGGCAAATAAGGTTTACGTAGACAGAATGATGAAATTTAACAAACCCATTATAACCGTGTGGGCTGAAGAAAGTGGTGAAATAGGAAACGGCAATTACGAGTTTTCATTTGGTAATGGTGCTTCAGGCAAAGACCATGGTTTGGGTGTTTACTGTATAAGTGCCTCGGGTAGAATTATAAGAGGTAGTTTAACGTTTGTTAACGATGACCCTAATGTACCAGAAGAGGTAAAAATTAATATTACGGTAAACGGAATAGAACAGGTTGATTACTCTATTATTGCAAAGAAAAGCTTGATTGGTAGCTGTGTAGTTTTTCCTAAACCACTTGAAATAAAGCAATGCGACATTATAAACTTTATTTCAAGATCAGACAACCCTACGGTGCGTCACTCTTACATATCTATTTTGATAGAGTTAGACATGTAAAGTGTTAAATATTGGAAAAAGGATCAGTTTACACCACGTGACATAGTATTTCACAACTTTGCCTAATATTTGACAATGCTTACTCGTATAATATCAGTTTTAGTCTGGACTTTTGAGGATGATGGTAGTATGTTATGATATTAATAATTTCTTTGCTTTGTTTTTTAAAAAATTAAAATGTATATGATAATTGTATAAAATATGATTTTTATTTATAATAATAAAGCAGTCTTACTTCCTTGTTGTATTTTAACTTTTGTAAGAATGTTATTACTAACACAAAATGGTAACCTCTGGCGCGGCCTAACAGCCCGTAAGTTAATACCGAAAAATAAGAACCGCTGGCGAGGCCTAACAGCCCGTAAGTTCATACTAATTACTAACACAAAATGGTAACCTCTGGCGCGGCCTAACAGCCTGTAAGTTAATACCATATTTCTTACACATTAAAAACACAATGTTGTAAGGCTGCTGTTTAAAAACAGAATAAGTATTTTATACAAGTATTCTATACGTTGAACATTTTTTTAAAAACAGGGTAAAATTTTTCTAATATTATAATATACTACCGTTTTCAGTTTTGTGAAAAGCTAAGTAAAAGCTATAGAGTTGTGTACTAAATAATACTTCCTCTTTCGTTTTCGATGAGGAAGTATAAAAAATGGTTTAATCATGGTAGTGTCATTACTCACCTTACTTCATCTATACCTTCTTTTATAAGAAGGTATGGAAAACGGGGTTGAAGGTGATTTCTTAACTAGTTTAACGTTTTTCAACATTAGCCTGGTGCCACTATAAATGTGTAAAAATATAACTTTGTTTATAAAAGTTATATTTTACGTTTGATTGTGCTTTCTGTTTTACAAATTGGACAACTGGTAAAGTTACCGTTTGTGTTACAACCATCACAAACACATATATGACCACAATTACAAAATAATATATTAGGATCTTCTTCTAAGCATATGATGCATGTTTCTGATTTAAATGTTTCAATCTCATTAGTTACAATAGTTTAATTATGATGTTCTCTTTCAACTACTATTGTTCTGGTTTCATTAATTACATTAGGACTTACTATTCTGATTTCAAGATTTGATATATTAGTTCTATTATAAATCCCGTTTTGATTTACATCTAAAAAAACAAACTGTTCTTCATCTAGATTTTCCAATGAACATACTTCGCAGTCATCTTCACCACAATTACATCCATTATCGAATTCACTATCAGTAATTAAATTACCAATACGTATGAATGTTGAAAAAGTAAGATTTTCACTATATGCTTCACTTATAACATCATTTCTTTCAATATCTACTACACTTTCTAGATTAAGAAATTTATTAAATTCACTTAGAATACAATTAGGATCTTCCCCATCTGAATTATATGTGTAAACCCCTTGTATTTGTTCATGTAAAGGAACATATGGTAACTCTACCACATTAACACAAATACAAAAAGTAACACTATCAAAATGTTTTAGTATTTTACTACATTCATAATATAAAACAGGTTTTAAGTTATGAAGTAATTCAATATGATTTTTGTTTTGTGCTTTGGGAAACTCTATCTCTTTTCTACAATAATAGTAAGGCGAACGATATCGCTTGGAGATGAGGCTAATTTTATACTCTAACATTTCATTTAATTTATCACCAAAAATATCTATTTTTGTTTTGACACTCATGATTACTATGCTACAGTTGTTGCTTTCAAACTTTATAAAAAATTTCAAAAATTTTCAATTTAAGTTAGTTTGTTAGTCGAGATTCATGTTTAACTAGTTAGTTAGTTAGCCTGGTTAACTAGTTAGTCGATTAGAAATTTATGGGGGTGGGAATGTTGAGGTGAGGGTTAGTCGGTTGAAAGGATAATCGGTTGAAGGGTTAGTCGGTTGAAGGGTTAGTCGATATGATTGGGTTGAGAATTTAAGAAGATTTTGCGATTTGCGTCCGGTTTGTGCCCAGAATTCCCATTTATATATCTACTGGTCGACACTGAATAACTGCAATGATTTGAAATCACAAATCAAATGGCAGTTGTCTGAACAATGTATGAGGTAGAAATCCTATACCTTGTAACAGAGCCACGTAGGAACCCCCTTTTTTAAGTGTCCCTTACAAATTAGTAGTTTAATGGAATGCTACTGATATATGTTTGCCGGTTAACAGCAATAGAACGTTAAATATATGTGACAATTCTGATCAGTAGTACCCATCATCAAGCTTTAGATATCAATCATCCTAAATAACAGTACCCATCAACCTTTTAAACAAGTTTAACAATATACAAATATTCTTTTCTGTAACTTTTGCAACTTTGACAACTGTACGGTAATACATTGTCAGATATTATCAGTAATATCCATACTTTAAAATGGTATGAATAAATCGTATAAAATATGCATGTATTATAACACAAATTGTTTACTTTTTGCTGCAAGTAGGCCTTTAACTTTTTCTATTTTTAAGAAGCAATCGTGTTTATCTGGACAAACTGTCCTACCTATTTTTTTTTTTGACTGGCTAAATTGATCTGGGCAAGATCGTTCTGTCCAAAACATTGGCTGGCCAATTTCTTCCACATTTGTTTCAAAGAATGTAATATCTTCCCAACCCTCACCCCTTTTCCAAATGATGTAATTTCAGACTTGTCCAAATCGAAAGCATTTGCTCATATGAATCAAATGTAGACCAAATGTAGACCAATTGGTGATCTGAATCGTCGAAAGAAAAAAAAAAAAAATAAAAAAACGTGGAAAAAGGAGAAAATGATGGTTATCTGCATCTTTTTTTTTTCTACAATGTTCTTAACAGCCGTCTTCCTCTTGTTAAGAGTTAAAGCACCCAGTTATGGCCTTTTTCAGTCAGAAAAAAAAAAAACCAATATCCAAACATTCCATTTTCATGGTCGGTTTTTTTTTAATATATCCTACATAGACAGACAATTAAGATCTTAGATATAATTACAAGTACGTTTATTGATCTGCACTGCGTCCAAAGGACAGTCTAATCTTGATCTTTCATTGTCTTCAAAAGCGACTTTACTAGTCCTTAGACAACAGAGGTCATTGTATTTGAGTCATTCTAATGAGCAAGAGCATCACTACCGTGAACCTTGGGCTCTTAATCTGAAATATGGAGGATGAGAATCAACTAATATGGAGTAGCTAATCAGACAAACATCTAACTGAGTTTTACACTTAAAATACTGAACTAATGAAATAGATATGTGAAACATGGAAAAGCAGCCTAACTATTACAGGACCACTGCTGTTTTGATTAGAATATCTCAGAAAACTGGCCTAACAAACCCAAGATCTGATTGCATATTCTACGGTGTCTGGTCTGAATCTGGGCTCTCCGAAAAAGCCTTTTTACCTGGTCACTTGATTCAGACATGGAGAATATGAAGTTAAGTGAGCTTATTTGTTTCGCACTTTCACTTTTATTCCGCTATGAAAATGTTCTCTTCAACTCTACCCGTGAAATCACGAAATGTTGAAATTCTTTCAAATGATGAAAAATCGCTGTGAGGAAAAAGAGAACATGCTGAATACATGCAGTTTTTCTTACTACATTTTAAAGCCCCACAGGATTGTTTAGTCAACATTTGACTGACTGATTTCAGTCTTTAGAATATCATCAAGAAGAAACATGGATGGAAGGAGAGGAAGAGGGGCTGTGAAAACGATTTAATCCTTAATCTGCTAAATGAATGAAATTAAATTTTCAAGCTACAGTAAAACCAAAAGTTTTAACTATTTCGCAGGTATTTTAGGGAAAAAAAATCTCCTCATCGGACAGTGTAGATCCAAAAATCAGACTGCATGTAGTGTGCAGTCTGAACTTGATCTACACTGTCCGCAAATGGTCATAAAGTCGCGCTTTGCAGTCTAAGGGTTAATACATCCTAAGCTGAAGGATGCCTAATCAGATCTATGCTGGTCAGTATTGTGAATAGACAGTCTGGTTAGTAAGGTTGCAAGCGTGAGATAACCAGTTAATTCTGAAAATGTTTACGTAATGACCTCTCCGCTAGGGTCATATCCCTTACACAACTCTACATCCTTTGTCCCTCACAGCTTCACCTCGCTAACAATAAACGACCAACAGCCGAATACTATTTTAAACTTACAGCTGTTTCCAGTTGAATATACACCAGTTTGCTCTAAGACAAAACAATATAAATGTTCAAATTATCTTAAAGCAATGTTTCCGTAAAACTCCGTTCCACTGCAATTTTTATCCCTGCTCAAGGCAAAATGACCTATCATCTTATCAACACCTGCTATATATACGAACAGCACTCGTCAAAACTCGGCTGATCCCGTAACAATGTATAACCTAATCAAGGGATCACTCGAAGTTTGCCGAATAATATGGACAGCAGACGACTAAGAGATGTGCTTACATAATCTGATACTCCTTGATAGACTTCAGTTTCGCAACGCCTGACTGAGCACCAGAAAAATATGTAGCGGAGGCAAAAGCTAACTGATATGCCTCCATTTCAATATGAATTACACACTGGTCAGTGATGGTCAGTGTGTATATTTACTTCATTCCAAAAGCAAATATGGTGAATAGCTGTTGTGTAATGGGTTGTAGTAACAGACAAAGAAAAAGAAATTTCATAACACAGAATTCCGAAATCCCCTCTTTGGAAAAGGGAGGTATGGGAAAGAGCTGTAAATAGATCCCGATACAGGAAAACCCGCAGAGAAATCTTGGACTATTCGGTGCAATCAAGGAAAATGCAGTATACATTTTCTCACATTGTTTTCTATCCTTCCAGACGCAAATTTTATCATTAGAGTCACATTCGCTGCAAATGCTTACAATTTGGATGTGTTAAACTCTTTGTTGTTTGGTAAAGAGTAAACATCGGAGACATTACTCTTTACAACTCCATTTACACTTTACAAAAGGTAGATTGTAGATTGAATAGTGTTTAACGCCGCTTTCAACACCATTTCAGTTATGTCTTAATGGCCAATACACCTATCCATGTTTTCATGGAGTGTTTTTACTAGCACTGCGGCCAGTGCACATATCCATATTTTCCTGGAGTTTCTGTTACCAGTTCTTCGCTCAATATTCTTTGTGAACAACTGGCTGCTTTCCCACATATTCATTGTCAAAACAATGATCATCAGTGAGGGAGGAATGAATTCTGTCGCAATGAGTAGCATCAATCCTTGGAAAGAAATAGGCGGAGCCTGGGATCGAAGCAGTGACCTGTTACTTTACAAAAGGATCCTGTGATTTCACATCCTTCAGGAAAAGTTGTTTTGACAACCTTTTAGGAAAAGGAGAAAATGGTGACCATAATTTTCTCCTTTTCCCACAATGTTTTCTTCCCTGTCTGATAAAAGTCCCATCATCTGTGCCACATTCAATCATTGTGCTCTGCAAATGCTTTCAATTTGGACCGGTCTAAAAATTTTGTCAGTTAGTAAACAAATAACGCTTTTTCAAAGGATCCTGTGTTTTAATATCGCTGTGCCAAATTTCTTTTGAAAACCTTTCAGGAAAAGGAGAAAATAATAACCAGCATTTTCTCTCTATTTTTCCACAATGTTTTCTCTGATATAAAACAATAACCTCATTACCTGTGCATCTTTTCATTTGCTGTCTGCAAGTGCTTCCAAAATTTCGGACATAGCTTAAACTTCATCGTGTTGTAAAGATTTAAGCAAGCTTAAGGGTCTTCCGCTTCCAGATGAAATAGTTTTGGGTTTTCCGTAGATATTACGTACATGTACTTTAGAAAGTAGTCTTGTAACATTTAACTCTTTCCCAATCGACAAATTCAACATACATGTATCTGCAGACGACAAATTCAAAATTGGTACAAATGAGCTTCAGCTCTCTCATAGGGTAGAAAACTTTGTAGGAAAAGGAGAAAATGCCGGTAAACAGCTTTTTCTCCCTTTTCCCACAATGTTTTTCTAAAAGCTTTCTTACCCACAGTTGAGAAAACCCGGGATTGTTTGGTAAAGGGTTAATATTTTCATCATTTGTGTAGTAATTTGGGTTATCAAGAAAGTAATGATAGATATCTGGACAGACAATGCCTGGTTAAAGCTTTACATCATTCAACCACAATATTTCTTGTATAGAACAAGTAAAATGTCTCCAGTGTCAAGTGTTTATTTTTCCATGTACACAGCTAAATCACATGATGAAAGTTTTCTGGCGTAATCAGATATATCAACTTGTTCGAAAATCTATAAATCTTTTAATTCTGCCATCACAACCTTTCATTGGAAGCCGCTTGAAAGCGGCTTCCAGTAGGAATGTACCTAAACTATTTACCATGTAGATGATCAGTAATTATTCGATTGGTCATTATTTTTGGAAAATTTCTAATAATGTTGTGTTGTTGTGACAGAATTACTCCACATAACTCTTTCTTAAATATTCCAACAGACCTACATGAAATTCAAGCCTGGTTTTCTTGCAATATATAGTTCATTCCCAAATAGCAATAAAAAGTACAGAAAAATAAACATCCTTTAATTGGCTAGTCCCCCGAAGTTTTCAAACATATAGGATTCCTTCTATTTTCCCAAACGAAGTTGTTATGATTTCCGTTTATCACAAGCTTTCCCGCCTCTCAATGGTTTTTGCATTTGTCTACTTTTTTACAAAACAAAATAATGATAATTATGATATAGAGAGCATCTTAGAATATGATAATCAGAAGCAATTTTATGTACAAGTTTTTCAGCCAATCTTAATCTGTAAAGGATAAAACGGCGGTTAACCTTTGATCAAGGTATAGACTGGTTACCTCCCTACACAAGAGGCGTCTACGTCAGCTATTTATAGATAACCCTTTTTCTTCCCTTCGTCGACACTTTAGCCGAATGGATTTTTGTTACACGGAATATCTACCTTATGAGACCTGTAAAATCTAGCATTTACTGTATTGTGTGTCGAAGCTGTTATGATCAGACTGCACGTGCTGTAGGTATGGTCTTGATCTACAGACCCCGTGAAAAATGTATGGATCGTGATGTACATTGACTACAGTAATTATCATGGTGGTGCCTGGTGCTCTATGGCTTGAAGCTGCTCGAAAATGACGGAAATAGATGAAGATCAGACAGAACATAGCCCGTGTAATATTTCTTTAATATTCTAGAAGATATTTCGTAAACATGAAAAAATCTTGTTTGTTTTCCTAACTCAGTGTATTAATTTCTTTGTGTAGTCAAAGGGTTAAAGTTATTACAGAACCGTGAATATACAACTTTTTACGTCGCTGCTGGTCAAAGGTTTAGAATAGCTCTTGAAATTTACATTAGAAGTTTTACACTAGGTATGTACAAGGCCTATGCAGAAAATGGATCAAACCACTGTTTATTAAACGAAATATGTATAGTAACAGTTATTATGTTGCGGTTGAATAGATCCAGATCTTTAAAGACTTAAAAAATGTGGTTTTGTGTGTGTGTGTGTGTGTGTGTGTGTAATGGGGTACAATATTCTATAAAGTTTACAAAGAGAATGTGGCTGACAGTCGCATACGCATTTCAATTGACTGAATGACCTACAGAGAAACAAACTCATTCACAAATAGAGAGAACAATTACCATACACACAATTACTAAAATACTCCCAAATTATAATCATCATTTACCAAGCAAACCATCTTTTTACGAGCACACGATTTGAAAACATTGGTGGAAAATGGTAAAAAAAGCTGGCAACAATAAAATTCACCATTTTTCGCATTGTTTTAGTTTATAGATAAATCCGTTGTTACTTCGAAAAGACCCTTGACCCTTTTAAAAAAGAAACCACTGACAAGTCAGCGACTTCTCCTTTCACCAAAAAATGTCCTCGACCTTTAATGGCACGTCTCATCAATTGGATGCTTCTTTAACCAAACTACAAATTTGTTGACTTGTTTACAATGAAAGTACAAACGACAAACTAAACGGGGTTAAAATCTAATTTTTACTTATGTACAGTTAGAAAACATGGTGGGAAAAGGCGAAAATATTTGTTACCATAATTTCTCTTTTTCTCACAACGGTCTCTAGAGCCTTCTTCGTCTTTATCGTTAGAAATCTTTTTAGTGGCAAAGGATTAAGCAGTCGTCGACAGTACCCTCATTGTCACAAACTTAAAATTTTACATTATTGATCAACCCCATTGACCTACCGGTATGTCTATAAAGCAGAACCATCACGACGTCGAAGCAATTCTTTGTACAAAGCCATCGTTCGCTTGTTACAGATAAAAGCTAACATGATAAAGACGCCCAAGGAACCATTGAATAGAATGGATATATATACATATGTCTCATCGAAAGTAAAACGAAACAGCAAGTCGAATAACCATGTGATCCCCGTTACAGTAGATAATCTGATAAATATCACAATATAGTTTCTGTCATTTTTCACGTTCTGTCCAATGGATGGTCGTCTTTTCAACGATATTATAACTGCCAAGAACATGCCAAAATTTGAAACCAACACGAACACTATTGGGAAAGCAACAGTGAAAACTTCCACAAGTAGTTGTTTGGAGACGTCATCGAAGACCTTGCCTAAAGCAATACCAATGTGTACAGCAAAAAGGATGAGAGACATGGAACTGCAGTACAAATGATAGTAACAGTATCTTCTACAATTACCATGTTGAGATACTGTTCTCGGCTTCAACAACACCTGACACATGTGAAAAGTACAAATGTTCATCCAGAACAAGGAAACAAGCGAGAAATACCAATACAACACCCAAAAAATCATTGAGATTTGAAGATGATATGTGTCCATAAAAGCAATGGATACTAAATAAAAAACTTGAGTAAAAAAAAGGGACACAATCAATGCAATGTTGTTTTTACCTGGTAAGGTCCTTAATTGTCTAAACATGCAATACGTCACCAAAGAAAAGATCAAACAAATAATTGAAGCACAATTACAAATATATAAGATAACTTTCATAGCTACGTAATCCAAATCATCGTTTTTGACTGATTGTTTCTGCTGTTCTAAATTCTCACTCGTATAATTTTCACCAAACTGACGTGTCAATTCATCTTCCACTTCATAACCATTTTCATTCTCTTCCCAATCGACGAGTAGCTTGGCTTTGAACATTGGACACGATTTGAGGGACATCAAAGGGTACCTGATGTTTGCATGTCTACAGTATTCATCAAACTGATTATTCAAATGTAGATATGGTATCTGCAACATACTGTCAGTGTCATTAAACATGGAAAGTGAAATGAATTGCGAGACAGTATAATTTATGTCGATAACTCCATTCTTTATATCCTTTCCTTGGAATGTACTATTCATTAATGATGCTATTTTTTCAAATTTCCATTTATTTCTATCCTGCACAAGCTTCAAATCAAAGAATGGCAATGACCTCTGCAAATGCATTTTTGCAATTTCCGTTCCATTAAGGAACACAAAAGCGCTGTTTAAGCCTTTTAATGACTTCACAGTTTTTTCAAGGTGACCCTTTGCAGAGATCTGAACCCTAAGGAGATAAAATAGTAGCTCGGAATCATATGTTTGATTTGCAACTTCTCCAAATTTACCAGACAAAGGCTTTTTGTTGGTGGTTTCGTTGCGAAGTATATCAGATTGCAGAATAACCTGTATACCACATATTGTTTTATCATTGTCTACTCTATTATATATTTCCTCAAGGACAACAGATTTTATCGTCGGAACAATGTCATAAGATAGGTCTAATGGTATCGGATCTTGTGGATCTAGACGCAGGTTTATGTCCAAGTCCATAGTCACTATTCCATCGAAGATCAGCTCACAATGCCCATTTTTGAGTTCTCTACCAGCTGAACACACTGTCTGCCTGGATTTATCCTGAAAAAAAAGTCTTTGCTTGATTAAAGTTTTTTTTTAAATTCTTTTCAGTGGGTCGTAGAAATCTAAATAGAGGATCTTACATGTGTGTTTATGTATTATCATTTTTATCAAACGAGTCGACTAACATTGTATGAAGCGAGCCTTGGCGAGCGTCAAATACATTTTAGTCAACGAGTTTGATAGAAATAATAATAATACATAAACACGAATGTCAGATTCTAGTTATCACATAAAACGATTGACAAAAATATCCTGCCTCATTACCCTTTGGCTATATAGTCTACCGTTCACGGGTCCATATTTATAATTGTAGTTCGGTTTCAAATGTGTCACTACACAATTAGATAGCTCCATGACGTTTACACCGAAAAAATAAAACAGTCTCTAGAGGGGGTAAGTGCAACTATTTCAGCGATTTTGTTTTTTTAAAAGCTTTCCCGCACATTTCTTGCTTTTTATCAAACACGAAAACCAAAAACTGTCTATGCGCATACGCCTTAGTAACAATGACGTCATTTTTCAGCCAAACGGGGTAGTAGTACAATTTCTGGCATTTACTGTGGTTAGTTTGTCTGGCTTCACGTACTCATGACAGAAAACTGATCAGGACCCCATAGTCATGGGTTTAATACACTGCCGGAGGAGGTTTTATGTGATAACAGCTACATCCCTGTGATTCAGTGATGAATGTGATAATTCATCGGTGACTGTTATAACATTTTTTTTTGACAGAAATCTACCACGGATACTAATAGAAAAGGATTTTTTTTGGAGGGGGGAGTGAAAGTCACGTTTCATGACGTAGACGACATCACCAATGACGTCAGTTTTACAGCTGGTCCATATCCGACCCATTATCTCCCGCTAGATGGCATTCTACAAATACACATCTATCTAATTTGGGCATTCTGGGTACAGAACCGGACTACTTTTCAAAACGACAACCGTGACTTTGAATTTCAATACAAAAAAAAAATACGTTTACTCAATGAAACGCTACCTGGTGCGATTCATTCAGCTATGATCAGCTAGCATGTAACCTATGCACCGGCCATTTAAATTATACCTCCCACAAACTTTGTTGGGGGAGGGGTATATAGGAGTCACTGTGTCGGTCTGTCAGTCTGTTGGTCTGTCAGTCTGTAGCTTTTTTTGTCCGATCTATTTCTCAATAACTACTAAACACATTTCAGTCAAACTTCAAAGGAAGTTTCAATAGGAAGTCAAGCTGTGCATATTATAATCTAGTTACAGTTGAATGAATTCCAAAGGCGTTATGGCCCTTTCATGAATATTTTTGTCCGCTCTATTTCTCAATATGTACTAGATGGATTTCAGTCAAACTTCATGGGAAATTTTAATATGAAGCGAAGATGTGCATATTATTATTTGGTTACGATTGAATGATTTTCCAGTGAGTTATGGCCCTTTCATGAATATTTTTGTCCACTCTATTTCTCAATAACTACGGGACAGATTTCAGTCAAATTTCATAGGAAGTATTATTATGAAGTTAAGATGTGCATATTATAATTTGGTTATGATTAAATGATTTTCCAGTGAGTTATGGCCCTTTCATGAATATTTTTGTCTGCTCTATTTCTCAATAACTGCTGGACAGATTTCAGTCAAACTTCATAGGAAGTATTATTATGAAGTCAAGATGTGCATTTTATTATTTGGTTATGGTTGAATGATTTTCCAGTGAGTTATGACCCTTTCATGAATATTTTTGTCTGCTCTATTTCTCAATATCTACTGGATGGATTTCAGTCAAACTTCATGGGAAATTTTAGTATGAAGCAAAGATGTGCATATTATAATTTGGTTATGATTAAATGATTTTCCAGTGAGTTACAGCCCTTTCATGAATATTTTTGTCCACTCTATATCTCAATAACTACTGGACTGATTACAGTCAAACTTCATAGAAAGTTTCAATATGAAGTCTAGATGTGCATATAATAATTTGGTTATGGTTGAATGATTTTCGAAGGAGTTATGGCCCTTTCATGAATATTTTTTGTCCGCTCTATTTCTCAATATGTACTAGATGGATTGCAGTCAAACTTCATGGGAAGTTTAAGTATGAAGCAAAGATGTGCATTTTGTAATTTGGTTATGGTTGAATGATTTTCAAAGGAGTTATGGTCCTTTCATGAATTTTTTGTCCACTCTATTTCTCAATAACTACTTGACAGAGTTCAGTCAAATTTCATGGGAAGTTTCAATATGAAGTCAAAATGTGCATATAATAATTTGGTTATGGTTGAATGATTTTCAAAGGAGTTATGGCCCTTTCATGAATATTTTTGTCCGTTCTGTTTCTCAATATATACTGGATGGATTTGAGTCAAACTTCATGGGAAATTTCAGTATGAAGCGAAGATGTGCATATTGTTATTTTTTATGGTTGAACGATTTTCCAGTGAGTTATGGCCCTTTCATGAATATTTTTGTCCACTCTATATCTCAATTACTACTGGACTGATTTCAGTCAAACTTCATAGGCAGTTTCAATATGAAATCAAGATATGCATATTACAATTTGGTTATGGTTGAATGATTTTCTAATGAGTTACGGCCCTTTCTTACATTTTTTCCCTCTCCATTTCTCATTAACTTTTGCACATATTTCAGTCAAATGTCATTGGAAGTTTTAATATGAAGCCAAGATGTGCATAGTATAATTTTGTTATGGTTGAATGATTTTTAAATGAGTTTTGTTCTTCAAATGATTTTCTTGTCCACTCTATTTCTCAGTAAGTGCATGATGGATTTCAGTCAGACTTAATAGGAAGTTTCATGATAAAGCATGTCATTATTTGGTTATGGTTAAATGATTCTCTAATGAGTTATGGTCCTTTCATGAATTTTTTGTCTGCTCTATTTTTTAACTAAATACACGATGGATTTCTGTCAAACTGCAAAGGAAGTTTCAGAATAAAGCAAAGATGTGCTTGTTGTAATTATGGCGGAATGATTTTCAAATGAGTTTTTGCCTTTATGATTTTTTTTAGTCCCAGCTACTTCTCCATAACAACGGGACAGGTTTCTATCAAACCTCATAGAAAGTTTCAATACAAAGTTAAGATATGCATATTAATCTTTGCTTATGGTTGAATGATTTTTCCAATGAGTTATTACCCTTTGGTGAAGGTTTTTGTTTCAGCTTTTTCTCAATAACTACTAGACATATTTCATTTATTGTCCACTCTATTGATCAGTAATTATACTGTTATACTGGTAAAGTGATATCTGTTTAAAAGCAGTTATCCATAGAATTCATCAAAAGAAATCTTGGTGAGCAGAGTGCACTGCATCATAAGGGGAATGGAAGAGGAGCCCATTTCAGAGTCCTTCCCAAAGTTTCTTTATTTTGTTTCAGTATTTATTGGCTGTGTAATAGTCTCTTAACACTTTGGACGAAGGCATTGTGCATTTCTGTGACAAAAGGTTATTTCTTGACATGGAGCCGGTTGGGAATCTCTTACTTTTGTACTAAACCATTCTGCATTCATGTGACATAGAGCTGTTTTGTGACAAGGAGCTGGTGGGGGGGATATGATCACGTTTAGTGATTGCTCTAGTTAAAACATCCCCTACAAGCTTGGGTAATAGCTTTGGTATAAGCCCGACTTTTCCCTAGTATATGGGGTCGGTGATGCGTCATAGCAGACAGGTCGAATCTTCGAAGAATTCATATGACATGCGCAGACAACGATATCCAACCACATGTAATAGATCTATTTCGCTGGAAAAAAAAACGCACATATTTTTCACGATGAGAAATGATTATACGTATAAAGAAAGGTTAAAGTGAAAAGCATAAAAGACATCGGATAATTGTGTGTTTCAGTGTATGATCGGAATTTCCTTCATCTCGTGAAAAGCAAAAGTTATATCTCCACTCGCGGCTTCGAAACTTGTAAAATATAGCCCTCGCCTTTTATTCGATGAAATAAGTTTCAACAATACACCAAAACAGACATGTATCCTGTATTTGTGTTTGACGCTGCTGTAATTAGCACTAGAATTGAGCGGCGCTTTGGAAAAAGGTGGTTTGAAGGATCTCCGTGATACATTAAACCAAGCAATTCATCACATAATTGTGGATCCATAGAATTCATTTGGTCTAGCAACCGACTGAATCAAATGATAGAACTGTCCTTGGACACGTAGATCTAAATTTACAAATAGCAAACAGTTTCTACTATGTCAGCCTATGCGTACTGTCAGGTTGACATGGGTTGATACGTTTTTGCAGATTCATGATAACCCCCTTTCCAAAGAGCATGACCCAATAATATTAGGTAGAGCTCTAGATAGAGGGAGTGATTTTGAATTCAAAATTGAAAATATTTAGTTTTCTCTACTAAACTTTATATTGCGGGGACTCATTAGAATCGCCTCATTGAGACGATTCTAATGAGTATCCACAACATAGGGTTTCGAATAGAAATAGTGGATTAAGAATCCCATCACTCCCTCCTATCTGGAGCTTTGATTAGGTCCACCAATCCATGTGGATTTGAATTGTTTAAGGCTCTTCCTCATCTTCAGATACCATTAAAGAGTTCAAACAGCGGTTTTCAGGTACCAAATATAACATCTTTATCATTCAGTCGTTGTTGAACTAGGACCGATTTCATCGAATAATCTTGAGAACATTTTTATCCTTAAACATGTTATATATCTTTAAAAACACCATTTTAGATTGGCTAAACTAAATTATTAGCCCATCTATGTTGGAAGTTGTGTTACTTTTTAAATCCAGATGAATTGAAGAATGAAATTAAGAATGGTTGGAGAAATCGGACCCTAACTCATAAGTTTTTAGGTTTTCTCACCTGTACAACGTTAATCTAGGTATCCAGGTATTACATGCCAAGAGTTCATAAAATATTCATGTTCGGTGGTTTTGAGTCCAAACTTTATCAGTAACTTTATTGTGAAGCTTGCGCACTAGTCTTCTGGTATAGGCAAAGAAGGGGTCCATTACTATTATGATTATTATTTTTATTCTGGAACCAAACTCACAACCTCAGTACAAACTCATGAAGCAAGATCCGTAACTCATGGAAAACATTTTCGGTGTCTAATCTTTGGATCCTCATGTCAAGAGAAAGAAAAATGTTAAACATGGCATTTCCGATGTTTATGATCTTTGACTGGAAAGTCATGTAGTAATTGTTATAGGCCGTTGTGACCATTTTAGCAGTAAAGCATGTGTATTGCAAAGGCCTATTTATTTCGGGATTAAACCGTCCTCTGATCATTATGGTCGGAAAATGATTGGAGCAACAAGGCTGTAGTCAGTATGCATTTTAAAGCCTCAGTAAAGCCAAAGAATTGGTAATTTTCACTGTTATAAACTCGAAAATATAACGGATTACCCATCACAATACACATATATAAGATCGGAGAAAACCCGAACGTGTCAGTTACTGCATTGGTTGCCATGATATACTCGTGCGAAAATGCATAGAGAAGCCCGTCGATTTCAGGGACGCCATTGATCGAGACAACCTTCGTTATCGTTCGTGTATATTCGAAATAGGTCTTCGAGAACGTCACGTGATAACATTGCATCTCGTTAGTGCTATGGCGTAGTACACAGGACTACTGTTTACACTTCCAATATTATGCCATCGGAGAGTAAGATTGCTCATTCTGAACCTGTTTTCTTATTTCGATGTAGTAAACTCTTCCTGTATTGATGATAACCATATAAGCGACGATCAGCCTGTGTCGTTGTTTCTGTTTACAATGTCGATAAACTTGGTTTTTAGCTCCACTGGCCGAAGGTCAGCGGGCTTATGTCATGGCCCGGTGTCCGTCATGCGTCCGTCCGTGCGTGCGTGAATAAATCGTATAAAATATGCATGTATTATAACACAAATTGTTTACTTTTTGCTGCAAGTAGGCCTTTAACTTTTTCTATTTTTAAGAAGCAATCGTGTTTATCTGGACAAACTGTCCTACCTAATTTTTTTGATCTGGGCAAGATCGTTCTGTCCAAAACATTGGCTGGCCAATTTCTTCCACATTTGTTTCAAAGAATGTAATATCTTCCCAACCCTCACCCCTTTTCCAAATGATGTAATTTCAGACTTGTCCAAGTCGAAAGCATTTGCTCATATGAATCAAATGTAGATCAAATGTAGGCCAACTGGTGATCTGAATCGTCGAAAGAAAAAAAAAAACTCGTGGAAAAAGGAGAAAACGATGGTTATCTGCATCTTTTTTTTTTACAATGTTTTTAACAGCCGTCTTCCTCTTGGTCATCAAAAACGGGATATTTTTGTTAAGAGTTAAAGCACCCAGTTATGGCCTTTTTCAGTCAGAAAAAAAAAACAATATCCAAACATTCCATTTTCATGGTCGGTTTTTTTTTTTATATATATCTTACATAGACAGACAATTAAGATCTTAGATATAATTACAAGTACGTTTATTGATCAGCACTGCGTTCAAAGGACAGTCTAATCTTGATCTTTCATTGTCTTCAAAAGCGACTTTACTAGTCCTTAGACAACAGAGGTCATTGTATTTGAGTCATTCTAATGAGCAAGAGCATCACTACAGTGAACCTTGGGCTCTTAATCTGAAATATGGAGGATGAGAATCAACTAATATGGAGTAGCTAATCAGACAAACATCTGAGTTTTACACTTAAAGCACTGAACTAATGAAATAGATATGTGAAACGTGGAAAAGCAGCCTAACTATTACAGGACCACTGCTGTTTTGATTAGAATATCTCAGAAAACTGGCCTAACAAACCCAAGATCTGATTGCATATTCTACGGTGTCTGGTCTGAATCTGGGCTCTCCGAAAAAGCCTTTTTACCTGGTCAGTTGATTCACACATGGAGAATATGAAGTTAAGTGAGCTTATTTGTTTCGCACTTTCACTTTTATTCCGCTATGAAAATGTTCTCTTCAACTCTACCCGTGAAATCACGAAATGTTGAAATTCTTTCAAATGATGAAAAATCGCTGTGAGGAAAAAGAGAACATGCTGAATACATGCAGTTTTTCTTACTACATTTTAAAGCCCCACAGGATTGTTTAGTCAACATTTGACTGACTGATTTCAGTCTTTAGAATATCATCAAGAAGAAACATGGATGGAGGGAGAGGAAGAGGGGCTGTGAAAACGATTTAATCCTTAATCTGCTAAATGAATGAAATTAAATTTTCAAGCTACAGTAAAACCAAAAGTTTTAACTATTTCGCAGGTATTTTTGGGGAAAAAAATCTCCTTATCGGACAGTGTAGATCCAAAAATCAGACTGCATGTAGTGTGCAGTCTGATCTTGATCTACACTGTCCGCAAATGGTCATAAAGTCGCGCTTTGCAGTCTAAGGGTTAATACATCCTAAGCTGAAGGATGCCTAATCAGATCTATGCTGGTCAGTATTGTGAATGGACAGTCTGGTTAGTAAGGTTGCAAGCGTGAGATAACCAGTTAATTCTGAAAATGTTTACGTAATGACCTCTCCGCTAGGGTCATATCCCTTACACAAACCTACATCCTTTGTCCCTCACAGCTTCACCTCGCTAACAATAAACGACCAACAGCCGAATACTATTTTAAACTTACAGCTGTTTCCACCAGTTTGCTCTAAGACAAAACAATCTAAATGTTCAAATTATCTTAAAGCAATGTTTCCGTAAAACTCCGTTCCATTGCAATTTTTATCCCTGCTCAAGGCAAAATGACCTATCATCTTATCAACACCTGCTGTATATACGAACAGCACTCGTCAAAACTCGGCTGATCCCGTAACAATGTATAACCTGATCAACGGATCACTCGAAGTTTGCCGAATAATATGGACAGCAGACGACTAAGAGATGTGCTTACATAATCTGATACTCCTTGATAGACTTCAGTTTCGCAACGCCTGACTGAGCACCAGAAAAATATGTAGCGGAGGCAAGAAGCTAACTGATAAGCCTCCATTTCAATATGAATTACACACTGGTCAGTGATGGTCAGTGTGTATATTTACTTCATTCCAAAAGCAAATATGGTGAATAGCTGTTGTGTAATGGGTTGTAGTAACAGACAAAGAAAAAGAAATTTCATAACACAGAATTCCAAAATCCCCTCTTTGGAAAAGGGAGGTATGGGAAAGAGCTGTAAATAGATCCCGATACAAGAAAACCGTCAGAGAAATCTTGGACTATTCGGTGCACTCAAGGACAATGCAGTATACATTTTCTCACACTGTTTTCTATCCTTCCAGGAGCAAATTTTATCATTAGAGCCACATTCGCTGTAAATGCTTACAATTTGGATGTGTTAAACTCTTTGTTGTTTGGTAAAGAGTAAACACCGGAGACATTACTCTTTACAACTCCATTTACACTTTACAAAAGGTAGATTGTAGATTGAATGGTGTTTAACACCGCTTTCAACAACATTTCAGTTATGTCTTAGTGGCCAATGCACCTATCCATGTTTTCATGGAGTGTTTTTACTAGCACTGCGGCCAGTGCACATATCCATATTTTCCTGGAGTTTCTGTTACCAGTTCTTCGCTCAGTATTCTTTGTGAACAACTGGCTGCTTTCCCACATATTCATTGTCAAAACAATGATCATCGGTGAGAGAGGAATGAATTCTGTCGCAATGAGTAGCATCAATCCTTGGAAAGAAATGGGCGGAGCCTGGGATCGAAGCAGTGACCTGTTACTTTACAAAAGGATCCTGTGATTTCACATCCTTCAGGAAAAGTTGTTTTGACAACCTTTTAGGAAAAGGAGAAAATGGTGACCATAATTTTCTCCTTTTCCCACAATGTTTTCTTCCCTTTCTGATAAAAGTCCCATCATCTGTGCCACATTCAATCATTGTGCTCTGCAAATGCTTTCAATTTGGACCGGTCTAAAAATTTTGTCAGTTAGTAAACAAATAACGCTTTTTCAAAGGATCCTGTGTTTTAATATCGCTGTGCCAAATTTCTTTTGAAAACCTTTCAGGAAAAGGAGAAAATAATAACCAGCATTTTCTCTCTATTTTCCCACAATGTTTTCTCTGATATAAAACAATAACCTCATTACCTGTGCATCTTTTCATTTGCTGTCTGCAAGTGCTTCCAAAATTTCGGACATAGCTTAAACTTCATCGTGTTGTAAAGATTTAAGCAAGCTTAAGGGTCTGCCGCTTCCAGATGAAATAGTTTTGGGTTTTCCGCAGATATTACGTATATGTACTTTAAAAAGTAGCCTTGTAACATTTAACTCTTTCCCAATCGACAAATTCAACATACATGTATCTGCAGACGACAAATTCAAAATTGGTACAAATGAGCTTCAGCTCTCTCATAGGGTAGAAAACTTTGTAGGAAAAGGAGGAAATGCCGGTAACCAGCTTTTTCTCCCTTTTCCCACAATGTTTTTCTAAAAGCTTTCTTACCCACAGTTGAGAAAACCCGGGATTGTTTGGTAAAGGGTTAATATTTTCATCATTTGTGTAGTAATTTGGGTTATCAAGAAAGTAATGATAGATATCTGGACAGACAATGCCTGGCTAAAGCTTTACATCATTCAACCACAATATTTCTTGTATAGAACAAGTAAAATGTCTCCAGTGTCAAGTGTTTATTTTTCCATGTACACAGCTAAATCACATGATGAAAGTTTTCTGGCGTAATCAGATAAATCAACTTGTTCGAAAATCTATAAATCTTTTA
The DNA here is from genome assembly GCA_946811185.2 of Hippopus hippopus. NCBI lineage: Eukaryota > Metazoa > Mollusca > Bivalvia > Cardiida > Cardiidae > Hippopus > Hippopus hippopus. The sequence goes on from OX328113.1 coordinate 31,670,342, forward strand.
ATTCTGCCATCACAACCTTTCATTGGAAGCCGCTTGAAAGCGGCTTCCAGTAGGAATGTACCTAAACTATTTACGATGTAGATGATCAGTAATTATTCGATTGGTCATTATTTTTGGAAAATTTCTAATAATGTTGTGTTGTTGTGACAGAATTACTCCACATAACTCTTTCTTAAATATTCCAACAGACCTACATGAAATTCAAGCCTGGTTTTCTTGCAATATATAGTTCATTCCCAAATAGCAATAAAAAGTATAGAAAAATAAACATCCTTTAATTGGCTAGTCCCCCGAAGTTTTCAAACATATAGGATTCCTTCTATTTTCCCAAACGAAGTTGTTATGATTTCCGTTTATCACAAGCTTTCCCGCCTCTCAATGGTTTTTGCATTTGTCTACTTTTTTACAAAACAAAATAATGATAATTATGATATAGAGAGCATCTTAGAATATGATAATCAGAAGCAATTTTATGTTTTAAGTTTTTCAACCAATCTTAATCTGTAAAGGATAAAACGGCGGTTAACCTTTGATCAAGGTATAGACTGGTTACCTCCCTACACAAGAGGCGTCTACGTCAGCTATTTATAGATAACCCTTTTTCTTCCCTTCGTCGACACTTTAGCCGAATGGATTTTTGTTACACGGAATATCTACCTTATGAGACCTGTAAAATTTAGCATTTACTGTATTGTGTGTCGAAGCTGTTATGATCAGACTGTACGTGCTGTAGGTATGGTCTTGATCTACAGACCCCGTGAAAAATGTATGGATCGTGATGTACATTGACTACAGTAATTATCATGGTGGTGCCTGGTGCTCTAAGGCTTGAAGCTGCTCGAAAATGACGGAAATAGATGAAGATCAGATAGCACATAGCCCGTGTAATATTCCTTTAATATTCTAGAAGATATTTCGTAAACATGAAAAAATCTTGTTTGTTTTCCTAACTCAGTGTATTAATTTCTTTGTGTAGTCAAAGGGTTAAAGTTATTACAGAACCTATTACTGTGAATATACAACTTTTTACGTCGCTGCTGGTCAAAGGTTTAGAATAGCTCTTGAAATTTACATTAGAAGTTTTACACTAGGTATGTACAAGGCCTATGCAGAAAATGGTTCAAACTACTGTTTATTAAAAGAAATATGTATAGTAATAGTTATTATGTTGCGGTTGAATAGATCCAGATCTTTAAAAACTTAAAAAATGTGGTTTTGTGTGTGTGTGTGTGTGTGTGTGTGTGTGTGTGTGTGTAATGGGGTACAATATTCTATAAAGTTTACACAGAGAATGTGGCTGACAGTCGCATACGCATTTCAATTGACTGAATGACCTACAGAGAAACAAACTCATTCACAAATAGAGAGAACAATTACCATACACACAATTACTAAAATACTCCCAAATTATAATCACCATTTACCAAGCAAACCATCTTTTTACGACTCGTAGCACACGATTTAAAAACATTGGTGGAAAATGGTAAAAAAAGCCCGCAACAATAAAATTCACCATTTTTCACATTGTTTTAGTTTATAGATAAATCCGTTGTTACTTCGAGAAGACCCTTGACCCTTTTAAAAAGGGACCACTGACAAGTCAGCGACTTCTCCTTTCACCAAAAAATGTCCTCGACCTTTAATGGCACGTCTCATCAATTGGATGCTTCTTTAACCAAACTACAAATTTGTTGACTTGTTTACAATGAAAGTACAAACGACAACTCTAAACGGGGTTAAAATCTAATTTTTACTTATGTACAGTTAGAAAACATGGTGGGAAAAGGCGAAAATATTTGTTACCGTAATTTCTCTTTTTCTCACAACGGTCTCTAGAGCCTTCTTCGTCTTTATCGTTAGAAATCTTTTTAGTGGCAAAGGATTAAGCAGTCGTCGACAGTACCCTCATTGTCACAAACTTAAAATTTTACATTATTGATCAACCCCATTGACCTACCGGTATGTCTATAAAGCAGAACCATCACGACGTCGAAGCAATTCTTTGTACAAAGCCATCGTTCGCTTGTTACAGATAAAAGCTAACATGATAAAGACGCCCAAGGAACCATTGAATAGAATGGATATATATACATATGTCTCATCGAAAGTAAAACGAAACAGCAAGTCGAATAACCATGTGATCCCCGTTACAGTAGATAATCTGATAAATATCACAATATAGTTTCTGTCATTTTTCACGTTCTGTCTAATGGATGGTCGTCTTTTCAACGATATTATAACTGCCAAGAACATGCCAAAATTTGAAACCAACACGAACACTATTGGGAAAGCAACAGTGAAAACTCCCACAAGTAGTTGTTTGGAGACGTCATCGAAGACCTTGCCTAAAGCAATACCAATGTGTACAGCAAAAAGGATGAGAGACATGGAACTGCAGTACAAATGATAGTAACAGTATCTTCTACAATTACCATGTTGAGATACTGTTCTCGGCTTCAACAACACCTGACACATGTGAAAAGTACAAATGTTCATCCAGAACAAGGAAACAAGCGAGAAATACCAATACAACACCCCAAAAATCATAGAGATTTGAAGATGATATGTGTCCATAAAAGCAATGAATACTAAATAAAAAACTTGAGTAAAAAAAAGGGACACAATCAATGCAATGTTGTTTTTACCTGGTAAGGTCCTTAATTGTTTAAACATGCAATACGTCACCAAAGACAAGATCAAACAAATAATTGAAGCACAATTACAAATATATAAGATAACTTTCATAGCTACGTAATCCAAATCATCGTTTTTGACTGATTGTTTCTGCTGTTCTAAATTCTCACTCGTATAATTTTCACCAAACTGACGTGTCAATTCATCTTCCACTTCATAACCATTTTCATTCTCTCCCCAATCGACGAGTAGCTTGGCTTTGAACATTGGACACGATTTGAGGGACATCAAAGGGTACCTGATGTTTGCATGTCTACAGTATTCATCAAACTGATTATTCAAATGTAGATATGGTATCTGCAACATACTGTCAGTGTCATTAAACATGGAAAGTGAAATGAATTGCGAGACAGTATAATTTATGTCGATAACTCCATTCTTTATATCCTTTCCTTGGAATGTACTATTCATTAATGATGCTATTTTTTCAAATTTCCATTTATTTCTATCCTGCACAAGCTTCATTTCAAAGAATGGCAATGACCTCTGCAAATGCATTTTTGCAATTTCCGTTTCATTAAGGAACACAAAAGCGCTGTTTAAGCCTGTTAATGACTTCACAGTTTTTTCAAGGTGACCCTTTGCAGAGATCTGAACCCTAAGGAGATAAAACAGTAGCTCGGAATCATATGTTTGATTTGCAACTTCTCCAAATTTACCAGACAAAGGCTTTTTATTGGTGGTTTCGTTGCGAAGTATATCAGATTGCAGAATAACCTGTATACCACATATTGTTTTATCATTGTCTACTCTATTATATATTTCCTCAAGGACAACAGATTTTATCGTCGGAACAATGTCATAAGATAGGTCTAATGGTATCGGATCTTGTGGATCTAGACGCAGGTTTATGTCCAAGTCCATAGTCACTATTCCATCGAAGATCAGCTCACAATGCCCATTTTTGAGTTCTCTACCAGCTGAACACACTGTCTGCCTGGATTTATCCTGAAAAAAAAGTCTTTGCTTGATTAAAGTTTTTTTTTTTAAATTCTTTTCAGTGGGTCGTAGAAATCTAAATAGAAGATCTTACATATGTGTTTATGTATTATCATTTTTATCAAACGAGTCGACTAACATTGTATGAAGCGAGCCTTGGCGAGCGTCAAATACATTTTAGTCAACGAGTTTGATAGAAATAATAATAATACATAAACACGAATGTCAGATTTTAGTTATCACATAAAACGATTGACAAAAATATCCTGCCTCATTACCCTTTGGCTATATAGTCTACCGTTCACGGGTCCATGTTTATAATTGTAGTTCGGTTTCAAATGTGTCAATACACAATTAGATAGCTCCATGACGTTTACACCGAAAAAATAAAACAGTCTCTAGAGGGGGTAAGTGCAACTATTTCAGCGATTTTGTTTTTTTAAAAGCTTTCCCGCACATTTCTTGCTTTTTATCAAACATGAAAACCAAAAACTGTCTATGCGCATACGCCTTAGCAACAATAACGTCATTTTTCAGCCAAACGGCGTAGTAGTACAATTTCTGGCATTTACTGTGGTTGGTTTCTCTGGCTTCACGTACTCATGACAGAAAACTGATCAGGACCCCATAGTCATGGGTTTAATACACTGCCGGAGGAGGTTTTATGTGATAACAGTTATATCCCTGTGATTCAGTGATGAATGTGATAATTCATCGGTGACTGTTATAACATTTTTTTTTTGACAGAAATCTACAACGGATACTAATAGAAAAGGATTTTTTTTGGAGGGGGGGGGTGAAAGTCACGTTTCATGACGTAGACGACATCACCAATGACGTCAGTTTTACAGCTGGTCCATATCCGACCCATTATCTCCCGCTAGATGGCATTCTACAAATACACATCTATCTAATTTGGGCATTCTGGGTACAGAACCGGACTACTTTTCAAAACGACAACCGTGACTGAATTTAAATAAAAAAAAATACGTTTACTCAATGAAACGCTACCTGGTGCGATTCATTCAGCTATGATCAGCTAGCATGTAACCTATGCACCGGCCATTTAAATTATACCTCCCACAAACTTTGTTGGGGGGGGGGGTATATAGGAGTCACTGTGTCGGTCTGTCAGTCTGTTGGTCTGTCAGTCTGTAGCTTTTTTTGTCCGATCTATTTCTCAATAACTACTAAACACATTTTAGTCAAACTTCAAAGGAAGTTTCAATAGGAAGTCAAGCTGTGCATATTATAATCTAGTTACAGTTGAATGAATTCCAAAGGCGTTATGGCCCTTTCATGAATATTTTTGTCCGCTGTATTTCTCAATATGTACTGGATGGATTTCAGTCAAACTTCATAGGAAATTTTAATATGAAGCGAAGATGTGCATATTATCATTTGGTTACGATTGAATGATTTTCCAGTGAGTTATGGCCCTTTCATGAATATTTTTGTCCGCTCTATTTCTCAATAACTGCTGGACAGATTTCAGTCAAACTTCATAGGAAGTATTATTATGAAGTCAAGATGTGCATTTTATAATTTTGTTATGGTTGAATGATTTTCCAGTGAGTTATGGCCCTTTCATGAATATTTTTGTCTGCTCTATTTCTCAATATCTACTGGATGGATTTCAGTCAAACTTCATGGGAAATTTTAGTATGAAGCAAAGATGTGCATATTATAATTTGGTTATGATTAAATGATTTTCCAGTGAGTTACAGCCCTTTCATGAATATTTTTGTCCACTCTATATCTCAATAACTACTGGACTGATTACAGTCAAACTTCATAGGAAGTTTCAATATGAAGTCTAGATGTGCATATAATAATTTGGTTATGGTTGAATAATTTTCGAAGGAGTTATGGCCCTTTCATGAATATTTTTTGTCCGCTCTATTTCTCAATATGTATTAGATGGATTGCAGTCAAACTTCATGGGAAGTTTAAGTATGAAGCAAAGATGTGCATTTTATAATTTGGTTATGGTTGAATGATTTTCAAAGGAGTTATGGTCCTTTCATGAATTTTTTGTCCACTCTATTTCTCAATAACTACTTGACAGAGTTCAGTCAAATTTCATGGGAAGTTTCAATATGAAGTCAAAATGTGCATATAATAATTTGGTTATGGTTGAATGATTTTCAAAGGAGTTATGGCCCTTTCATGAATATTTTTGTCCGTTCTGTTTCTCAATATATACTGGATGGATTTGAGTCAAACTTCATGGGAAATTTCAGTATGAAGCGAAGATGTGCATATTGTTATTTGGTTATGGTTGAATGATTTTCCAGTGAGTTATGGCCCTTTCATGAGTATTTTTGTCCACTCTATATCTCAATTACTACTGGACTGATTTCAGTCAAACTTCATAGGCAGTTTCAATATGAAATCAAGATATGCATATTACAATTTGGTTATGGTTGAATGATTTTCTAATGAGTTACGGCCCTTTCTTACATTTTTTCCCTCTCCATTTCTCATTAACTTTTGCACATATTTCAGTCAAATGTCATTGGAAGTTTTAATATGAAGCCAAGATGTGCATAGCATAATTTTGTTATGGTTGAGTGATTTTTAAATGAATTTTGTTCTTCAAATGATTTTCTTGTCCACTCTATTTCTCAGTAAGTGCATGATGGATTTCAGTCAGACTTAATAGGAAGTTTCATGATAAAGCAAAGATGTGCATGTCATTATTTGGTTATGGTTAAATGATTCTCTAATGAGTTATGGTCCTTTCATGAATTTTTTGTCTGCTCTATTTTTAGCTCCACTGGCCGAAGGCCAGCGAGCTATTGTCATGGCGTTGTGTCCGTCGTGCGTCCGTCCGTCCGTCCGTTCGTTCGTCCGTTCGTCCGTGCGTGCGTCCATAAACATTTTCTTTAAAAAACTTCTCCTCAGAAACTATTGACTGGATTTTTACCAAATTTCACAGGAATGTTCCTTTGGTGGTCCTCTTTCAAATTCCTTCAAATAATTGTGTTCCATGAAGAATTCTGGTTGCCATGGCAACCAAAGTAAAAAACCTTTAAAAATCTTCTCCTCCCAAACCGCTATTTGGATATTTTGCAGGAATGTTCCTTAGATACAGGTTTATAGAATTCCTTAAAAAAAAAATGATCTGTCAAAAAACATGGCTTTTATGGGAGACTCATTTTCCTTTTATGGTATAAAGTAAAATCTTTGAAAAATTTCTTCTCTAAAACTATTCATTGGATTTCATTGTTGTTTTGCAGGTAAGTTCCTATGGTGGTTGTCTACCAAATTGTTTCTTCAGTGAGCTAAAATGCAGGATTGAATGATAATTGTTAAAAACTTCCTTTCGCCATTATAGAAATATCAGGCCTGTGGAGCGATACAGGCGCTCAAGCGCCTCTAGTTTAACTAACTACACGATGGATTTCTGTCAAACTGCAAAGGAAATTTCAGAATAAAGCAAAGATGTGCTTGTTGTAATTTGATTATGGCGGAATGATTTTCAAATGAGTTTTTGCCTTTATGATTTTTTTTAGTCCCAGCTACTTCTCCATAACAACGGGACAGGTTTCTATCAAACCTCATAGAAAGTTTCAATACAAAGTTAAGATGTGCATATAAATCTTTGCTTATGATTGAATGATTTTTCCAATGAGTTATTACCCTTTGGTGAAGGTTTTTGTTTCAGCTTTTTCTCAATAACTACTAGACAGATTTCATTTATTGTCCACTCTATTGATCAGTAATTATACTGTTATACTGGTAAAGTGATATCTGTTTAAAAGCAGTTATCCATAGAATTCATCAAAAGAAATCTTGGTGAGCAGAGTGCACTGCATCATAAGGGGAATGGAAGAGGAGCCCATTTCAGTGTCCTTCCCAAAGTTTCTTTATTTTGTTTCAGTATTTATTGGCTGTGTAATAGTCTCTTAACACTTTGGACGAAGGCATTGTGCATTTCTGTGACAAAAGGTTATTTCTTGACATGGAGCCGGTTGGGAATCTCTTACTTTTGTACTAAACCATTCTGCATTCATGTGACATAGAGCTGTTTTGTGACAAGGAGCTGGTGGGGGGATATGATCACGTTTAGTGATTGCTCTAGTTAAAACAGCCCCTACAAGCTTGGGTAATAGCTTTGGTATAAGCCCGACTTTTCCCTAGTATATGGGGTCGGTGATGCGTCATAGCAGACAGGTCGAATCTTCGAAGAATTCATATGACATGCGCAGACAACGATATCCAGCCACATGTAATAGATCTATTTCGCTGGAAAAAAAAACGCACATATTTTTCACGATGAGAAATGATTATACGTTTAAAGAAAGGTTAAAGTGAAAAGCATAAAAGACATCAGATAATTGTGTGTTTCAGTGTATGATCGGAATTTCCTTCATCTCGTGAAAAGCAAAAGTTATATCTCCACTCGCGGCTTCGAAACTTGTAAAATATAGCCCTCGCCTTTTATTCGATGAAATAAGTTTCAACAATACACCAAAACAGACATGTATCCTGTATTTGTGTTTGACGCTGCTGTAATTAGCACTAGAATTGAGCGGCGCTTTGGAAAAAGGGGGTTTGAAGGATCTCCGTGATACATTAAACCAAGCATTTCATCACATAATTGTGGATCCATAGAATTCATTTGGTCTAGCAACCGACTGAATCAAATGATAGAACTGTCCTTGGACACGTAGATCTAAATTTACAAATAGCAAACAGTTTCTACTATGTCAGCCTATGCGTACTGTCAGGTTGACATGGGTTGATACGTTTTTGCAGATTCATGATAACCCCCTTTCCAAAGAGCATGACCCAATAATATTAGGTAGAGCTCTAGATAGAGGGAGTGATTTTGAATTCAAAATTGAAAATATTTAGTTTTCTCTACTAAACTATATTGCGGGGACTCATTAGAATCGCCTCATCGAGACGATTCTAATGAGTACCCACCACATAGGGTTTCGAATAGAAATAGTGGATTAAGAATCCCATCACTCCCTCCTATCTGGAGCTCTGATTAGGTCCACCAATCCATGTGGATTTGAATTGTTTAAGGCTCTTCCTCATCTTCAGATACCATTAAAGAGTTCAAACAGCGGTTTTCAGGTACCAAATGTAACATCTTTATCATTCAGTCGTTGTTGAACTAGGACCGATTTCATCGAATAATCTTGAGAACATTCTTATCCTCAAACATGTTATATATCTTTAAAAAACACCATTTTTGATTGGCTAAACTAAATTATTAGCCCATCTATGTTGGAAGTTGTGTTACTTTTTAAATCCAGATGAATTGAAGAATGAAATTAAGAATGGTTGGAGAAATCGGACCCTAACTCTTAAGTTTTTAGGTTTTCTCACCTGTACAACGTTAATCTAGGTATCCAGGTATTACATGCCCAGAGTTCACAAAATATTCATGTTCGGTGGTTTTGAGTCCAAACTTTATCAGTAACTTTATTGTGAAGCTTGCGCACTAGTCTTCTGGTATAGGCAAAGAAGGGGTCCATTACTATTATGATTATAATTATTATTTTTATTCTGGAACCAAACTCACAACCTCAGTACAAACTCATGAAGCAAGATCCGTAACTCATGGAAAACATTTTCGGTGTCTAATCTTTGGATCCTCATGTCAAGAGAAAGAAAAATGTTAAACATGGCATTTCCGATGTTTATGATCTTTGACTGGAAAGTCATGTAGTAATTGTTATAGGCCGTTGTGATAATTTTAGCAGTAAAGCATGTGTATTGCAAAGGCCTGTTTATTTCGGGATTAAACCGTCCTCTGATCATTCTGGTCGGAAAATGATTGGAACAACAAGGCTGTAGTCAGTATGCATTTTAAAGCCTCAGTAAAGCCAAAGAATTGGTAATTTTCACTGTTATAAACTCGAAAATATAACGGATTACCCATCACAATACACATATATAAGATCGGAGAAAACCCGAACGTGTCAGTTACTGCATTTGGTTGCCATGATATACTCGTGCGAAAATGCATAGAGAAGCCCGTCGATTTCAGGGACGCCATTGATCGAGACAACCTTCGTTATCGTTCGTGTATATTCGAAATAGGTCTTCGAGAATGTCACGTGATAACATTGCATCTCATTAGTGCTATGGCGTAGTACACATGACTACTGTTTACACTTCCAATATTATGCCATCGGAGAGTAAGATTGCTCATTCTGAACCTGTTTTCTTATTTCGATGTAGTAAACTCTTCCTGTATTGATGATAACCATATAAGCGACGATCAGCCTGTGTCGTTGTTTCTGTTTACAATGTCGATAAACTTGGTTTTTAGCTCCACTGGCCGAAGGCCAGCGGGCTTATGTCATGGCCCGGTGTCCGTCGTGCGTCCGTCAGTCCGTGCGTGCGTCCGTCCGTGCGTGCGTTAACTTTTTTTTTCAAACTTCTTCTTCTCTGAAACTACCCATCCAAATTTGATGAAACTTCGCAGAAATGATCCTGCCATGGTCCTCTTTAGAATTTCTTGAAAAAATTTGATTCCTTCAAAAACTCTGGTTGCCATGGTAACAAAAATGAAAAATATTGAACAGCTTTGAAAATCTTCTTGTCTGATACCATAAGGCCCAGGGCTACCAAATTTGGCATGTAGCTTTATCTAATGGACCGCTATCAAATTCCTTCATATCATAGTCCTTGGGTCAAAATTGGCTCTGCCAAGAGATCACAAGTTTAACATGGGCTTATATAGTAACTGTAATATAAAAATAGTAATCAAGGGAAATTACTCTTGATATACAAGATAAAGTTTGTTACTATTTACCTCCCTTGATTATCAAACTGCACTTATACATTATTGGAGTTTGGTATTCAAGTTTTTTGGAGAGGAAATGTTCTGTTTTAAGGGAGAGTGATTTATTTTGATGCTAATGGTTATGCTCACATGAATGGAATGTTTAATTGAAAGTAAGGTTTCTATCACTCAAATGTTTTCAGAACTTTACCTTTCATGCTAATGAATAAACCTGCTTGTATTCACTGACATTATCTTTGCATTTAAAAAGATATGACTGTTTTGTTTGGCGGGTGGGGTGGAGGTTATGTTTTCAAAGTAAGTTTGTTACCATACAGACTTTTTATGCTTTATGTCTCTGTTAATATCATGTAGCGCATGATACGTTAATTTTACTCTGTTAGAAAAATGACATTTTTTTTTTTTACTGTACCAAGTTTAAAACCATTGCAAAAAAAAAACAAATTGAATGTAGCTTAAATGACTATTTCTGTCTTTGATAGGTTAGGAAACGTTGTGGAAAAAGGAGAAAATACTGACTGACAGCATGTTGTCCTTTTCTCACGATGTTTTTGAAAGCCTTCTCTTTCAGGGTCATTAACATTTAGATTTGTGTGGTTAAGGGTTAAAAAGCCAGTGGAGCGATACAGGGCCATCATGGCCCTCTTGTTTCAGACCTGTAATCTGCACAAAACGATCAAGTGAATGAAAGTTTTGTTACGACGCATTGAATTATCACGTGGTGTTTACGTCACTTTTACGTCACTGCGGAGATTTACGACGAAAAGTCGGCTAATCGTCGGCGATCATCGATGTAAACATACAGATAATGCGGCATGGTAGGACCTGTTCTAGTTTCAAAATTCTTTTTTTTGTGCCATTGACTGGAACTTTTACGAACTGCACGTTTACATATCGTTAAAATAATAAAAATCGCCATATTTTCACATGGTAAAAATGAAATTTACTTTTATTTTATAAACAGGCTATTTTACATTTGGACGTTACTGAGACTTTAAATAAGAGCTTTCTTCTTGAAAAAAAAAAATGTAGTCAGAAAATGGTTGGAGCGTCAAGGTAGTACTAACAAGTATTCCTAGACTGAAAATGTCAGATAAATGATGAACTGAAAACGATAAAGGATATAACAACCAAACCCCGAATAGAACCAGATAATAACAAATGATAGTAACAATAATCATGATAATAATAGTTCAAACTTTTACCACATAACGCCGACATTTAACAAATACGAAAATGAGAGTTTTTGAAAACTTTGTGAGGAAAAAGAGAAAATGCTGCAAATAAACATTTCATTCTTTTCCCCACGATGTTTTCTGCTTGGCAAAAATAAATTTCCCTTTTTGAGTATTATTTATTTTGTCCTCTGCATATGCTGTAAATTTTCACAAGTCAAGTATTTTGAAGGTCGTTTGGTGAAGAGCTGAAACATTTTTATCTGTGTATGTGCAATTTTCCAAATCCAAAAGCAATATCCACAGCAAAGAGAATATTTGGAATTAATCGGTTCTTTTAGGCTTCTCGTATTTTCCTTTTACACTCAGAGACGAGAGAAACCTTTTGATATGGAAAGGAAAATCTTTTTGCTGTTTTTTAGGTAGCCAAGTGATACATCATACGACCATTTTTAAAAATGTTTAAAGAACTGTGATCTGTTGGAATGAAATGAGCCAAGCTCTGTGAAAAGCGGAATTAACGAATATGCAAAAAAGTATCAACTAAAGTCATCCTGCTCAGCATGCGCAGGCTAACCTGTGACGAAATTTCATGCTTTTAGCATCTTTCTTTTGCCTGTCCAAGCCCCATTCTACTTTAGAACTCACCCAGTTGTCGCACAAGACGGATTCCATGGATCCATAATTATAACGATGACTTGCTTAGTATTATGTATCAAGGAAATGCATTGAACCAAGTTTTTGTCAGAGATTGGCTCAAATAAGGATCCTGTAGCAAATACGGTACAAGTCTATTCAATTAAAGATACTCTACGTTACCTTAAATCTATCATACCGTTCACCCTTTTCACAGGAATTGTTGTTTTCCTGTATGCTGTCAGACAATCGTAAAAAACCTGTAAAGTCTACCGGAGTCGGAGTGATATTAGAACTTGGACAGATGTCAGTCAGTGTCTGATTATAGCCATTGCAACGGGCGCAAAATACATTGCGAAAATATTGACCGTTTTCAACACAAACGACACTTTCATGAAGTGCGCAAGCCTTGTCCAAGTCAGGATCATTACTATCCCACAGTCCAGTATAATTACACACCGATATGCTGTGTGTACAATACTGGATGTTTGTGTTCATATTTGGTTGTTTAAATGTTATATTACAAGACACTTCACCATCCACAATCTGCTTTATTAACTGCATCGAACTGGTTATCATTGACAGCTCCAGCAAATGAGAACATTCAAGTCCAGGTGGCCAATACAAACGGGATGATGGATTCACGAAATTACATTCTGCGCAGTACCTATTTCTGTATATCCGGTCACTAGATGCATCGGAAACCAGAGTTATGTCTTCTATTTCTATGTCGCGAAGATTGTACTCGTAATTTCTCACACACTTTGTAACAAGATCACTGTCTGTTTGCCTTGGGCAGTCTGAGATAGCCTTAACGCCGTGAACATATTTATGTTTGTCTTTTATTTCTGTAGCAACACATGCTTCAAGCACTTGAGAGCTATTCAAGTCTTTCCCAGGTGCACGTGCCGTGGTTCCATGTTGGTGTCCGCCAAACTCAGGAGTGTGAATGATCAAGAGAAGTATCGAGAGGCATTTGAAGATTTTTTGTCCAGCGAGAAATTCCATTATTAAAATAGTTATTGTTGCAATTTTCGACACTATTATTATTATTATTTTCAACAGATATCTATTCTTCGTCTAGATGTATAAATGTTGTGCGTCCATGGTAAAAATCCACTTCTGAGAAAACAAACGATTGACTCTGATATTTAAACGTCAATGTATCATTGATAAAATTACTTATTTATCCTAGACACAAATACTAAATGTAACCTTAGCGTTTTGGCGCTATCTAGCAGTCTAACATTCATATTAAACGAATCTCATTAATAATTGAACATCGAACACTTTCATGTATTAAAAAATTACTAAAAAAATTTACGCGGATAGAAATTTATAACGAAATTTATAGCGGACGAAACAATGCAACCGGAAACAAGCATGGGCCGACTTAATATGGTCAGAATCGTTTAAAATTCATTCCCATGTTTCCGTCCGGATAACTACAAAACTTTCAAAAAGGCGGAATTGAGTAGGTGCTAGTTTCTAAAACTACTTAACAAACGGAAAGAACCTGTCACTCCTCAACTCCTGAAACGGTGATAACCTCCCTGATACTTCTCAATGACCATTGCAAATTGAACAGCTTTTAATGACGGCGTAGACGAACATCTGACTGCAAAGAACATGAAGTATGTCCGCTTCCTTCTTTTACATAATGACCATTTTCCATTTGTAGCGGAATGTACTTTTCGACCTCCGAAAATTTCTTATTCATTTGGTTGGCACGAAAAGGATTAACAGGCTAGTCTGACACTATAGTTTAGTTATGTCATTTTTCTCATCTTTGATCTATGGACGGATTCAAAAACTTCTGGAAAAATGAGAAAAAGATGATTATTATAATTTTGAATTATCCAAAAATGTTTTTAAAAGGTCGTATTTAAAACGCCTGACATTTTGGTAAAGAGTAATATTGATCAAGATCTCAGTACATACGAGATATGTCAGGAAAGTAATAGGACAAGCTTACCCAAAGCGACCCCGTTAATGTCATTCAATGATAATAGAACTCGGCATACATATTACTAATATTCAACCTTTCTTCCTTACATGTTCCAGTTTTCAGCTTTGTACGTTAAAGCAATCCATAATAGTAGTATATCCGAAGTAACAAGGTTTCAAGCACTTTTAAACGTCAGCAAAAGTTAGATTTTGAATAACGGTCTTTTTTCGAGAAGAAGGTAGATACCGCCGTGCAGGACACATTTACTGTGCCGATGAACCCATTTGATGTAAATTTAGTAACAAATCGTATTGTCAGGCAAAGCTACTCAAGGTCCAAGAACTGTCTCTAATGGAGGTCTGATTTCAACTGAGGGAAAAATACAAAGTGAAGTGGCGGTAAGTCGGGCGATGACGGAGAATGCTTAGCTCTCTCAAACGCTAATGACGTCAATTGTAAGACACGATTCCTCTGCTCGGTGTGTACGTGAAATGTGATGTTAATAGACCAAGTTTTCAATTTCTGTGTTGGAATGCTTTTTGCTAATTGCATTGATGAAATAGAACACATCTACTATAGCGGTCACTCGTAAATTTGTTTATACATGTATTTGGATGGGGGCTTCCGCCCCCAAACACCCGCTGCAGTGGCATGGATGGTCTTACGAACAAAGTCCGTAACAAAGAAACAAATGAACAAATGCATAGCTGAAATACAAACTGCATCTGGCGGGATTCGAACCCACGGCGGACAAGATCCTTGTTCTTCGAGTTTTAAAAGACCAATACCATAACCACTAACGCAGTTGTTAGGTATTGTATTTAAATCGGGACAAAGCCATGCATGAAGGAGTGGTCTCCCGTAACACACCCCCTCTTAAAGTCATCATTTATTGATGACTCAAAGCCTTATTAGGCAGAAAGTCTATTATTTAGACAACAAATGTCCGTTTTTGGACAACAAATGCGATTAATGGCTCAATGACCAATACCGGACGAGCCCCCATCTTACGAACAAAGTCCGTAACAAAGAAACAAATGAACAAATGCATAGCTGAAATACAAACTGCATCTGGCGGGATTCGAACCGATGGCGGACAAGATCCTCGTTCTTCGAGGTTAAAAGACCAATACCATAACCACTGAGCTAAAGAGATATCTCCCCAACGCAGTTGTTAGGTATTGTATTTAAATCGGGACGAAGCCATGCATGAAGGAGTGGTCTCCCGTAACAATGGATGCATCGAATGAAAGTCTTTAATTACAAAAAAAAAAAAACGAATAAGAATACTAACGATAATGACAATAATGAAGAATGCAAACAATTTGTTTCCCTCTGGGGTCCATCAAAATAGAGTCCACCCAATCAAATCTCTGCGCAGAATCTTTATTATTATACGCTGCGTTACAGTTTTTCCCGGTACGGCGTATGTCAGAAGGATACCCTCGTAATCCATCCATAAGATAAGCATGAACTTCTGTGCAGATTTTGACAAGCCTGTTTTGTTAGGTTGTGACGATGTACAGTGCTTCCAAACCATAGACTCACATTATGTTTTCGTTTCATATAGATCTAAATAAGTTTAAAGTATTGTAATAAAGCGATGAAGATAATGTTCTTTTGGTCGTTTATAGCTTCGAATGAAAGCCGACGACAAAGTTATTCTTTCGATTTTCTCATCATCACTAAACCTGCGGGGCACTCAGAGCGCACCAACTTTGCTCAATTTTAGATCATCTCTTCACTTTTGGTGAACAGCAGTCTTACTTACACTAAACGAGCTGAGCTCCGATAGCGCAGTCGGTAGCGTTCAGAACTCAAGAACTGCGATCGCTGGTTCGATCCGCCGCTGGGCCAATTTCTGTCCGAGGATTGATGATAGTCATTACGACAGGATCAATTAGTGTCTCACCGCTGATCATTGTTTCGACGATTGTTATGTGGGAAAGCTGCCAGTGGTTTGGAAAAAATATTGTGCGGAGTACTGGTAGAAGAAACTCCAGGAGAGCACGAATAGGTGCACTGGACGCCGCGATATAACTGAAATAATGTTGAATCGGCGTTAGATACCGTACAATCAATCAATCAATCAATCAATACACCAAACGATGAGCTTAATCTTCTTACAGTTACTCGCCGTTCTTTATCAATAATTTTACTGAGCAATGCACTATCCAAAACTGTCGGTCTCCCGGATCTTTTGCTATCACTAACTTCAGTTTCACCTGTCGAGAGTCTTCAATGCCACCGATGGAAAAGACTTCTGGTTACTTTCATCCAACTATTTTAGGAAACAAACTTTAAAGTGTCCGCTAGGGTCATATCAGCACCAACACAGAACTTTATCATTTATCTCCTTACGCGCAGCGACGTCGCTCACTTTACCTGCACCAAAATGTTGCTAGCTCCCATAAAAATGCGCAAAGTGTTAAAATGATTGGCAACATTATGATTTATTTCATGGTTTTCGGTAATTTATAGGGAAACAACGGTGGATTACAATGTTTGATAATTCATGGTTACGACCGATTTCAAAGTAACCAGTATAGAGCTAAATTGCTATCTTGCACCATGTTTATAACTTCGCTTTTTCAAATACATCTGATTTATATCAGTCAGTGATTAAATCTAATAATCTAAAACAAAATCCCACATTTCAAAATGTTTATTAATCCCGTTAACTTCAGGCTTTTGAGTTTTGTTGATCTTTTGTGTCACTTCGAATGAATGAATGGAGGACACTAAAGACATTTACACTAATGTATTAAGCAATAAGAAGAATAAAGATTGAAAGAATATCAATTTGAAAATGGATTCTGTCTTTTTTAAACAATTCACCTCACGCCATTTTTTCTCAGATTGATGAAAGCAGAATTCTATCATAATTCCGGCCTTTACCAACGCACTGTCTTCTTAGTGAACTCGTAAATGCACTCTTAGTGGAATGCGTTCTTATGTGGGGGGGGGGGGGTGGGGTTGATGCGGGTACGCCACGTGATATTACTGAAAACAACTTTACCGGATTTTGATGAAAGTCCTGACAAAAAAGGGATTATGAGAATGACATAAATAGAATATTTGATTTTTTCGGTGAAAGATCGAAATCTATTTCACCTCGTGATCATCATCGGTAATATTTTCACTGGTGGCTGTGGTTCTCATGAAAATACTATCGATGATGTTCACTCGATGAAATAAATTTCGATCTCTCACTGAAAAACAAACAAGTATCCTCTACTTACTACATGGCATCATTAAAACGGTCTTTAAAGACGTCAGTAAGAGTTTCGTGATATATAGTGCTTGAATAAAGGAATTATAGGTAACTATGATACATTTTTTTTTTGCACATAGGACACCTTTTTTCAAAGTGCTCCGCAAAGCGATATCGCGCTACTATAGCAACTGTAACGTTTGTTTTTTACAGTACCACTTTACAGTGACAAATATAAAAAAGACAAAACTTCAAGTTGATACAAGATCCATTTATGTTGCATCTAAAATAACAAAATGGCAGAAATGTCCTATTACTTTTCGGATATATCTCGTAAATACCACGGTTCGGCATTTGATTTCCCAATACTTAAATTACAGAATTTATATAGCCCTTCCCAAACACACATTCATATTTTTTGTCTATGCATCACTTTTAGCGCGGAAAAAAGAGAGAAAAAGAAACATTTTGCTATGCCAGGATGTTATCGAAAAAAGTCTAGACTTACACAACTTAAGTTCTTACTTTACGCGTGGTACCTGTAAAATTGTACGTATTTCTAGGTAATATTTTAGTCTTGCTCTCTTAAATAGGGGTTTAATACATCTGCAAAACGTATCAACTGTGCGGAGTGTGCAGGCTGACCTAAATCTAAACCTGTTGGTCTCAGCCAGTGACCGATATGTCCAAGGACCATTCTACCTCGTAAGTTCAGTCGAGTATTAAAGAAAAACAAATTGTATCAATAAATATGTGATGACTTGTTTGGTATAATGCATCATAGAGATGCGTTAAAGACCTTTTTGCCAAAGCGAGGCTTATTTGTAACCGTCAGTAAATTTTTCGAAGCCATACAATGGTCTCATTTTGTTCGAACACATTAGATAAACGATTTTAAACCCTTTGGCTAAACGTGACACACGGACCTTTTGCGGACATTGTAGATCAAGATCAGACTGCACAGAACGTGCAGTCTGATCTTGGATCTACACTGTCCGATAAGGAGATATTATTCCTCAAACCATAACTTTGAAATAGCAATATTTTGGTTTTTACTATCGAATTGAAAATTTCATTTTAGTTATTTAGCATGATAGGGATTAAGTCTGTAATTTCATTTGTGTATAACATCGTGACCTTTGAAAATTCCATGCAGTATTCAAGATTAATTTAATTCAAAATTAATTTATATGTTGTACACATTTTTTCCGTCTTCTCTTCCGTGTTTTATAATAGGACATTGTTAAAGGAGTTTGTCCCGTTGTCTACGCATGATATATTCTGACGCATTACTATCCTGTACACAATAAACGTTAAAACGCTGTGTGCATAACTCTAAACTTTCCCTAAAAAAGTACAAGCGGAAAATGGCTATATATGATACGTTTGTTGAGAAACCAAGCCTGAATATTTATTCCAAATTGTTTAGAGATATACATTAATTTCAAATGGGAAAAACAGTCATTGTGCTGTTCAAAGCATTGTGAGAAAAGGAGCAAGTGCTCTTAGCTAGCAGTATCTCCTTTCATCATATAACCTCCCTTGTTTTCAATGTAGTGTACCCATTACGAATTTTCTTATCTCATGCACGTTTGATAGCACCACTGTGTGACGTCATTTCTGACGTCCATTTTGTAGGTGTTTCATAGAAGTGAATGGATTTTACGGATAATTTGAAAATAGGCAAAGCCTAAATACGGGCGGAAAGGCAAAGCAAAATTACCTTTTTAGATTCTACACTTTAACAGCAATTTTTAAAATTCAAATACTGTATCACAAAAATATATATGTTACAATGACTTGAAACTAGTAACACTAAAATGTTACAAATCATGATCATACTGCCAAAACATTTCCATGTTGCAAACTGAAAACAACTTCATTTTGCAAAATGAAATCAATTTGCATGGGATTTATATTTACATTATACAAAAACAATTATTTTGTATAGATCACTATGATATCTTATGGTACTTCAAACCCCTGCTGCTTTACAATTCATTTACTAATGAAAAGAAAAAAAACAAACTCCGCACTAACCTTTTACAAAATAACTAAATGTTAGACTGGTCAAAACCGAAAGCATTAACAGTTAAGTGGCTCCAATAACTTGATATTGATGCAGTAGAAAACATTGTTGGAAAAGGAAAAGCACTGTTTAACCCTTTCCCAAACAACAAAATTTTGGACTAAACCAAATTGAGAAGGTCTGGAGAACAGAAATTAAATGCACCACACATGGTAATTTTCTGTTTTTGATACATGAGTAGCTGAGATCATGTAAAACTGTATTTGGGTTATGACAAATCCTTTTGGTTTTAGATTCACATGATGGCAATATTGTAAATTTGTCTTTTTGACCATCCATTTCTATGTGCCTTCTAAAGTAATGTACTTTTGAACCAGGACACAATGTTTTCAGATACCTTCAGGGTTGTGCCAACATGGGACTTTGAGTCAAACAGGTAAGGGCAAGGTTGAAAAAGTAATAAGACATGTTTAAGATAAAAATTTATTAGCCAACTTTCTTTTTCTTTCATAGATTGCAATTTTTTGTTCTTAAATAATACATAGAATTATGCAGACCAATTCGTTTCCAGTTATTACAGTTTAACTCATTACCGTACACACTGTACAGGTGAAATACAGAGCTACCACTCACAATGGGCTAAGATGCATCACAAACTAGATTTTTTAGCACATGTGAGAAATAATCTGCAATGATTCTATTTGCATAAACGTTGGAAAAGGAGCAGTTGCTTTTGACAAATACATTATATGTACCTCCTTTTGCAGCATTTTTACCATGTTCTACGGCTGAAGTCTATTAACCCTTTAGCAAAATCCCTAAGGAAGATGGCTCTTGAAAACATTGTGGGAAAAGAAGAAAATGCTGGTAACCAGCATTTTCTCCTTTTCTTACAATGTTCTCTGCCCTTCCCAAAACAAATTCCAGTTGTTGAGTTTAATTCATTTTGATGTTTGCAATTGGTTTCAATTTGAACAAGACTATAATTTTTCATATGGTAAAGAGTTAAGCTATAATTGTGAAATGAAGCATCTTGCAAGAGTGATTTGCAACACAGCTAACCAAAGTATTTGTGAGAAAAGGGACTACAGTGTGTTCTTTTTAATGTATATTCAAGCAAATGCGCCTTTTATCATACAGTTTTGATTAGGGTTCTAACAGAAGGTCCAATTCAAGCTGTCAATATCAGCACTAATGGTATGGTTAGTGGCTAATTAGTCCATATCACTTTCACTGCTCAAACTCTCTGGTAGTTGACTGTTTCTTTATCTAGCTACCAATACTTCTCTAGCTCTTTTCTGGCCTCCTGAATGCTACAAACTTGTAATTTTATGCAAGCACCTGAAAGAAATAAAAATATTGAAATATTAGAGAAGCAGCATGTAATTGTGTAAAGCTTGTGGTTGTCTGTGAGCTTTTCCTTATGTTTATCTGCTTACAGAAAAAAAATTAAAGTTTTTCTGGTATACATATATCTCATTAGATATTTCACATAAGTGAGCAATATTCTATTTCCAAAGATAAAGATTTCTTCACCTTTATTTTTCTTTTTACTTTGGTCAAAGAAAATTCCAGTAAGACTGGATTTTCTAAATAAAAATGTCTGAGGAACATTTTTTCAAGGCATAGTTTGTAATAAATGTGTCGTTCCGGCAAAAGAAACACTGTCCCAAGTGAAAAGATTTGCACATATCCAAGTTGAAAGCATCTTTAGATGACAAATTTAAAAATGATACCAATGAGCTAAAGTTCCTTGATAGTGTAAAAAATGTTGTGGTAATGGAGAAATTAATTTTAACAAGCGATTCTCCTTTACCTACAATGTCTTCAAAGACTTTCTTTCCCAGGGTCATTAAAACCAGGGATTGTTTGATGAAGGATTAATGCTTCTCTGTGATCCTTTTTACCAAACAAGTCATATCATAATTATGGATCCATAAAACCAATTTTGTCTAACAACTGAATAAATCAGATGGCAGAATGGTCCGTTGATATGCTGAAAATAGACTAATAGCAAAACGTTTCAACCCAGGTCAGCCTGCACGGTCTGCATAGACTGTGTAGGCTGACCTCGGTCGATACTTTTTGCAGATGCATTAAGCCCCCTTTTCAGACAGCATGGTTAAAATACTATGGTAAAGTATAAGAAATACATGTACTGCCAAAACCTAGCAGCTCAGTGCATACTAGTATTTAAATTTTCTACTGCAAATGGGAATTACTTGTGGAACACTGATAATGCTAAACAAATGAAATGGATATTCTAAGTCTGAACTAAAGCTGCATATACTGTGATTTCAAAGCTGTTTTTCCATAATTTTTGGCAAAGAAGCAAATTGTGGATTCAAGATAAAACTGCTCATTTTGAACTGTCTGCATTAGCAATTCAATCTGAGTGATGCCCTTCAAAGGTTGAATAAGGGGACAGTCATTTTGCAGTCGTGAAATCTGTCTATCTTCATGAGATAGGAAATGACGTCACTGTAACTATTTGAATGTGATCCCACATAATCGACATATAAAATTATTCATGTGACATCCCCACAGGCCTTTGCAAATCATTTCTATGGTAAATTCTTCACTACAATTTATGACAAAATTTGAGATTTGTCAAAATTGAATTAATTTGCTGACAATAAATTTCTTTCTATCCTTTCAATGACAAAACCAATTGTTTGAGGCACATTTGTCACCTGCAAATGCTTTCAAATTGAACCAATTTGATTCTAGGTAAGGAGTAAACACGCATCTACACTCATTTTTCAGCCATTTTTTTTAAAAACCAATTTCATATTTATTTTATGAAACTATACTTATATTTTCATACTAAATGTTGTCCCAAACGGTTTGAAGGTTGCACAGATTACGTCGGATAGAAAATGCAAGTCATTTTCTTGCGGTCTTCAAAGAAAGACTGCTGTCATCTCTGGTTTTAAATCAAAGACAAATCCCTCATCCCTTACAACAATATATCATCGGTTTACTTCCAAAACCTCGTATTTACAGCTTGTTACAAGCTGTAGTTATGAGGTTTTGGAAGTAAACCGACGATATATTGGTGTTTTATCTATGTTACATGACTTACTTCTGAACCATTCCTACCTCTGTCAACTTTCAACAGCATTTTTGTCTCTTTGGCTGCAAGAATGTATCTTTATGGAAATACAATTCCATAAATTCTGTCATACTTCTCTTTCATACTAATCAATAGTTAAAATTACAAACTTATACCATGCTAAATTCCAATGTGTTAGCTGTTGCCATTATATGTCTGAAATAATGTTGAAAATGGCATAAAACACTGTTAAAAAAGTCATACTAGATCTATATTCAGTCATGAGATATTGGAAGTTTGGGATGATATTGAAAATCTAAAAAGATCATTTTAGCAACCTGAGCTAGTTATGAAATTATTTAGAGTTCAACAAAATTCAAGCTTTTTTTTCCCTACCTCTGCTTCCCTATTGAAAACATTGTGACAAAGGAGAAAATAGTATCTGTACTTGTCACTATGATTTTACTTGTCGACATTCAGATTGGTGTAGATGTCAACTCTTAACCCTTCACCACACAATCCTGACTTTAAATAACCCTATGAGAGAAGGCTTATGAAAACATTGTGGCTAAAGGAGAAAATGCTAGTGACTTGTGCAGTGTTTCATGGTGCACGAAAACCAATTTCAATATCTTCATCAACTCTAGGCTTTCTTCAGTACCTATGCAAACAGTGCAATAACTGCTATAATCGTGTTACACTTTTTCTGCTTGCAGAAATTACACAAATCTAGCGTGTTATTGCAACAACATAAGAAAATACATACCGTGTAAGAAAATGGTGGTCGTTATAAGTTGCGTAGAGTCGCTTCCCTTCTGCAACCCCCCCCACCCTTTACATATTTAGTGTATGGAAAGCTCTGGGAAATCCCTTATCCACCGGTATATTTGTAAACACTCTCGTCACTCGGCCATTTCCGTAACCTGAACCAGTTAGATTTGATTTGCTCTCCGGAATCTCTCGAGTACCTATTCTGTTAATTGACTTTACAGAAAACTTCATTAAAATCGGCAAAAGAAATTTCTCTGTCCGTTGTAAATGACAAATGACTTGTGACGCAAATTTACATTGATTTGGGGACAGATATTCGAATATGCAAGAGATCCCAGACACCTCCAATATGTGTAAACCAAATCGCCGATATTTCCCGAGTGATGTTTACGCCACCCCCCCCCCCCCACCTTTTCGACACGAATTTGCACCTGGACTCTACCATTGTAACCGCACCTAGAAAGCCGAAGTATTCCCTGTACGTTTTTGCAACTTCTCGGAATTTTTTTTTCCCTAGCATAGTGCGATTTTGTAGACTGGTACACATACGTGTTACCTATAGACGGGCTCCAAGGCCGCTTCGCGGCCTTTCCGCCCGTATTACCGCGGGTACATCTATAGATGGTTTTGCCTCTTCTGATCTATAATTGGTGAAGTATCTTTATGTCATAAAACGAATTTGACATTCGTTGGTGTTTGAGATAAATTTTATTAAACTCACCGAGAAAGAAAATGTTATCAAGCTCGCCAACAGCTCGCTTAATAGCATTTTCCCTAGACTCGTTTTATAAAATTTTATCTCAAACGCCAACTCATGTCATATCCTATATATCTCACAATATTGATTTCTGTGTACATAAATGCCCCTCAATATACTTATAGAGGTTACAGATAGGCCCATTAATCTGTTAAAAAATAGAAATATGTGCAATGCTCTGACAAAAGGAGGCTCAATGTATATCCGTTATCCATCATACCAAACCAGCCATCATATC
Organism: Hippopus hippopus; assembly: GCA_946811185.2. Classification (NCBI taxonomy): domain Eukaryota; kingdom Metazoa; phylum Mollusca; class Bivalvia; order Cardiida; family Cardiidae; genus Hippopus; species Hippopus hippopus. Next base: position 31,694,570 of record OX328113.1, read on the forward strand.
GATCTACTCATAAATCCATAACAGCTTTTTTTTTAACAATCGACTAAATCATGAGGTAGAATGGTCCTTAGATATACAGAAAATTGAGCAATAGCGGAAACTTCTGGCCCAAGTCAGCCTGCGCAGATTGCGCAGGCTGACCTGGGTCGATACTTTTTACAGATGCATGAAGATCCCTTTTCACAGAGCATGGCTCATATATTTCACACAGTTTTTCAGATTTCTACGCGTGATACATTTTGCTGTCTGAGCAAAGCCTAATTAATACGTCTTTGCTTTTGCTTAGACCATGCCACTTTTTAACAGTTCTCTCAAATATTTGTCATTTCTGTGGATCATCAATAGGTTACAAACACTCTTAACACTCAACCTGTTTCGTATTTCAGTCTTGGTTCTATTTACATCTGAACATACCCGACTTCAGCAGTACTTATAGGTAAAACTGCTGCTGCACGCTGTAATTATCATATTGATTGAAGCTTCAGTGAACCTGTAACTATGTATTCCGGTGCTATACAACAAACCAAGCACGGTATAACACCAGGCATTATTTCGGATGATAGTTTGCCCACATGGGTAGCCATTGGCGAATATGAATACGCACAATATTACCCAACTAGTCATATTGACAGTGACAGCTTGCTTATTCACGCATCTCCATGGTTTTACTATCATTAAGGTTTTTATTTTATTTTATCATTCCCGAGGAAATTGGCACGTGACCAGTGCCTCGAACCGGCCTTGAACAAGGATTTCCAGATTACAGAACTAACGTCTTAACTACTGACCTTTCTTATTAGTCCAGTCAACCTGACAGATGGGTTGGAACTAATTGCAAAAGTTTTTATTTTTACATTCCACGAAAGAAAATGAACATAATAATCCCAAGAAAAAAGTTGCACTGAAAATTCATTGCCCGAAAAGAGATATTTGTAATTTAAATTTGCAAATTTCGGGAAAAATATACGTGCTCGATGATGGCCCGAATAGCCGCCGTATTTAATACTATCCAACCTACGTCAAAGTTATCACGCGCCATTCTGCGAGTTAAATGTAAACACAGAGGATGATGACCAGCAAAACGTACTTCGACAAAGAAATTTAAACTACCGATGTATCGACGAAACTTCGACGATTACTTTAAAGGTATTTTTCTTTCACATACTGGTATCTTTTATTACAGATGGGTGTTTAAATTCGAAAACAGACTTCAATTTGTGCATCCACTATTCCAAATCGTCGATGATCATCTGACGACTGTCAGATCATATAATACCCACTTCTGTGTTTATATAATTGTATATCAACTTCATAGATCGCCGAAATATCGTTTAAAAGATAACAGAATGAGTTTCCGAGCTATGGAACGCCACAGCTGTCTGATGTTGTGAGCAGTAGTGTTGACATGCCTAATCTCTGTCTTATTATGTCTAAAAGAAGTGTTATTATGCCCAAATGTGGTGTTGACTTGTCTAAACTTTGCGTTATTATATCAAAAGGTAGTGTGGTTATGTCCAAATGTGGTGTTGACTTGTCTAAACATTGCTTATCATGTCAAAAGGTAGTGTGGTTATGTCCAAATGTGGTGTTGACTTGTCTAAACATTGCTTATCATGTCAAAAGGTAGTGTGGTTATGTCCAAATGTCGTGTTGACTTGTCTAAACATTGCTTATCATGTCAAAAGGTAGTGTGGTTATGTCCAAATGTGGTGTTGACTTGTCTAAACATTGCCTTATTATGTCAAAAGGTAGTGTGGTTATGTCCAAATGTGGTGTTGACTTGTCTTAAGACAGTCTTATTATGTGAAAAACTGGTGTTATCATGTCTGAATACCGTGTTGACTTGTCAAAGCATTGTCTTATTATGTCAAAAAGCAGTTTAATTATGTCCAAGGGTATGTTGACTTGTTCAAACGCTGTCTTATTATGTCAAAAAGTAGTGTTATCATGTTCAAATGTGGTGTTGACTTGTCTTAAGACAGTCTTATTATATGAAAAAGTGGTGTTATCATGTCCGAATACCGTGTTGACTTGTCAAAGCATTGTCTTATTATGTCAAAAAGCTGTTTAATTATATCCAAGGGTATGTTGACTTGTTCAAACGCTGTCTTATTATGTCAAAAAATAGTGTTATCATGTTCAAATGAGGTGTTGACTTGTCTTAACACAGTCTTATCATGTCAAAAAGTGGTGTTATCATGTCCAACTATCGTGTTGACTTGTTCAAACATTGTCTTATTATGTCAAAAAGCAGTTTTATTATGTCCAAATGTATGATAGCTTGTCCAAACCCTGTCTTATTATGTAAAAAAAGTAGTACTATCCTGTTCATATGTGGTGTTGACTTGTCTACACATTGTCTTACTATGTCAAAAAGACAATATCAGGAGTAATTTTTTCATTTCTAAAGGCACTAACGTGTCTATCTAATCCAATTTTTTTCAAGATATCATCCATTTGTACTTCCACTAACAACCACGTTCTATATACACGTATAATATGAAAAAGGCAAAGCCTCAATACGGGCGACGTGAATGATTTGTGGAACAAATATCTATTTATTCGAATGACGAGCTAGATTCTTGATATTGAAATCAAAGGGTTTTGAGTTCGAATTCTGTCTTTGCCAAAACTAATTTTGAGCGTTGTCAAAAGTAGAAAGCATTTTTCTTTCGTAGATTTATACATGTGAAATAGGGTGAACTGTCCCTAATTTCCTGAACAAAATAAAGACAGTTCCTTGACAATTTCGTTAAGTTATGTCCAGAAAAAATATCTTGGAATGATTATTGGTCAACATGTAAAGACTATCTTATGGGAACATTTCCTCACCGCATGTAGATCTAGATCTATATTAGAGAGACTTTGATTTTCACGAGGAATCCGTCAGTAGGCTGGGAAGAATACTAGTATTGAGCAGAGTACTGGTAAAAGGAACTTCGGGAATGCATGGTAGGTGCACTTGCCGCCGCAATGAATATACACACAAAAGGAATCGTCAGTGCACAGGTCTACGCACGTTTTACCTGGAGTTTCTTTACAATCAGAGTGCTTAGATCGCTAAAATCAGATTATAGACTATGTGGCTTTCCTTTTTCATCCCATCTGCTTTCCTACACATCCGTCGTTGAAACAGTGATCAGTGCAGAGACAGGAATGAATTCTGTCGCAATGACTAGATCTAGATCTATCATCAATCCTAGGAAAGAAATTTGCCAAGTTTTCGGATAGATATCCAACTTATGGCAAAAATACGCCAAACTTTTCGATCTATTAACAAGCTTTCGTAACATTAAATAGATTTAAATATATTTGAGCCATGTTGCGGTAAAAGAGGGTTTAATGCATCTCTGTGATGTATGATACCAAGCAAGTCATCACATCATTATATATCCATATTGTATGATAACAGACTGAATCAAAAGGCATGCGTACTGGTCCTTTGACATGTTCTAACGTTTAAAAATAGATCTAGCAAAGAGTTTTGACCCAGGTTAGCTTGCGCGGACTGCACATGCCGACCTGGGTCGATAGTTTTTTGCAAATGCATTAAGCCCCCTTTTTACAGATCATAAATCCGGTTTTCTCTGTAAATGGCATTTTGAAAAAGCCAAAAAACTAGTTTAGTCATGATTTCTTCGACACAATGTTTTCCGCGAAAAAAGGCTCGTGCATGACGTAAGAATAGTATGATTAATGACGTCATTATTTCTTAGCATAGATCATTGCGTATGTTTAAACACAAATAGACGCTTAACACGCTGAAAGTAAGTAAGAAATTAGATAATCTGTACTCATTAAACTGATAATGATTTTTAAGTAATCATCCGATCGGTAGATAATTTTTGTCATTTTTGACCAATCAGGTACTTGTGCGAAAGACTGTCATACGTGTGACGCTGTGCGACTAACCGGAAGACACTCGATTTTTAAGTCATCCCTATTTAGATTTAGACTAAAACCCAGAACGAAGTCGGAATTTCATTTTTGAAAATCTAGAACGGTGTTACCGCAAAACGAGCTTCGCTCGTTAATATACATGTAAATGTATTGCTATGTTTCAGGCGGTGCATAGACAAGTCACCGTCACATTTACTTTTCGACAAATAAGACAACGGTTAGACAAATTAACTCGTCATTTCAACAAGATAATACTACTGTTTAACATAATAAGACAGTGTTAAGACAAGTCAACGCCACATTTGGACAAGATAGCACTACTCTTTGACATAATGATACAACCTATAGATAAGTTAACATCACATATGAACATGATAAAACTACTTCTTGACAAAATAAAACAATGTATAGACAAGTTAACACCACGCTTTGATATAAAAACACTGCTTTTTGACATAATAAGAGAATGTGTAGACAAGTCAACATCACATGTGAACATGATAACACTACTTTTTGACATAATAGGACAGTATTTAGACAAGTCCACAGCACATTTGGACATAATAACACTGCTTTTTAACATAATAAGACAATGTGCAGACAAATCTAATTTACATTTTAGCATGATAACACTACTCTCTGACATAATAGGACAATGTATAGACTAGTCAACATCACATATGAACATGATAACACTACTTTTTGACATAATAGGACAGTATTTAGACAAGTCCACAGCACATTTGGACAAAATAACACTGCATTTTAACATAATAAGACAATGTGTAGACAAGTCAACATCACATAAGAACATAATAACAACACTTTTGAACATATTAAGGCAATGTTTTGACAAGTCAAGACGACATTTGGACATGATAAGACCACTTTTTCACATAATAAGACTGTGTAGAGACAAAATTTGTAACACCACTTTTTGACATAATAAGGTAATGTTTTGACAATTAAACACCTCATTTAACATGATTACACTTCTTTTTGACATAATTAGACAGCGTTTAGACAAATAAACACCACATTCGGACATAAAAACACTGCTTTTTGACATAATAAGACAATGTGTAGACAAGTCAACATCATATATGAACACGATAACACTACTTTTTGACATGATAAGACATCGTTGAGTCAAATCACCACCACATTTGGACATAATAACACTGCTTTTTGACATAATAATACAATGGGTAGACAAGTCCACATCGCATATAAACATGATACTTTTTGACATGATAAGACAATATTGAGACAAGTCAACACCACTTTTCACGTAATAAGACCGTGTTTAGATAAATCAACACGTCATTTGGACATGGTAACACTACTGTTTAATATAATAACACAATGTATAGACAAATCAGCATCACATATGGACATAATAACACTTCTTTTATACATAATAAGACAGAATTTAGACAAGTCGACACCGAACTTGGAAATATTAAGACTACTATTTGACATAATATTCTTAAAATAGCGTTTTGACAAGTGAACGCCACATTAAGAAATAATAACACTACTTTTTGACATAATAAGACATCGTTTACACAAGTCAGCTCCACATTCAGACATATTATTACTACTTTTTGACATAATAAGACAACGTTTAGACAAGTCAACACCACATTTGGACATAATAACGCTGCCTTTTGACAAAATAAGACGATGTTTAGCCAAGTCAACACCACAATTGGACATAATAGCTCTTCTTTTAGACATAATGAGACAGAGGTTAGACATGTCAACACTATTGCTCACAACATCATACAGCTGTGGCGTTCCATACCGAGCCATCTGTTGTGTGCGTGTTACTTGTGAAAGAAATCTAAAGATGTTGATAAAATTTGATGACGTCACTACAAGCGATGGCTGCAAAAAAAAAGTACGGAAGCACGGCAGTGCTTGAATTTCACCTCATCGGTATCAACGGTATCAATTACCCGATATAATTTCTTTTATTGTGTTATTATCATTATTATTATTATTATTATTATTATTATTATTATTATTATTTTAGGTTTTCTTTTTAAATGTATTATGTTCAAACATTCTTTTCGATTTATTCGTACTTGATTTGTCTCATTCAAATAGTTGAATAGTATTTAAGCTAAAAATAGATTGAGTGAATGAATTAATTTGAAACATAAGTAGTTGAGTACTCATAACAACAAGATAAATGGTAGTCTAATTCATATCAATTTTACAACAGAAGTAGAAGCACGTTTAAACTTTTATTCAGTGTTTGTTGATTTAGCTGGCTTTACTGGTTTTCACCAATCTTTCACCCATATCACAGCAAACTTCGCTTAATCATGTTGTCCATTGGTTTCACCAGTGCTAAACTGCCTATCGAAAAGACACTTCCACGTGACCAATGACGCTAGTAGGATTTCATTCAAGGTCCCCTTGATTAAAAATCCAACCTGTAAGCAATGAAACACAGATGGTCTTACGTTAGTGCTGAGAGCTGTTTAGACTTACTATACAGTTACTTGTAGAACGAAAGCATGCTTGTTTTCTTTACAGAATTATAATATTTATCTTTAAGCATTCCCTGTGAACATGAAATACAAAATAAGATGCTACATGTACTCAACTTATGATAATCAACAGATTTAGATTTTTAGGTGATTTCTACGACAAATGTAGTATTTTACCCTTTATTTTGAGAAAAATGGCTGATGTCATTCAAAAGAGGAATTTACTGGCGAATCATTTACCATTAGGAGAACCAATGAATGAAAACTGTAAGATTTTTCAGCCTAAAAACTGGGGCAAAAGATACGCTAAAGATATGAGAATAAAACAAAATATCGACTGTAATTTTATCAAAATAAATTCTATGAAATTTTGCCAATGAAAAAGCAGATACATTTAAAAAAATACAATAGGCCTTACTCATTTCAAAGCTAATTTATTTTTGAATTAATCTATTGACTGGTACTTTTTTAAAAGATTCTGAAAATGATATGACCTGAAGATGTGTTTGTTTCTCTACTGTATAAACCCAATACATTTAAAAACGCAACACTTGTAATTTATAAAAATTAGACGGAAAATAACAAGTTTTGATCAAATTTACCCTTTCATGTAATTCAGTGTTATTCCATTTAGTGATTCACAGTTTCATTAGATTGCTTAAAGCCTTTCAAATGGAAAATGATACAAAAAGTTCCCAGCCGAAAATCAAAATGTCACAAGATTAAATCGAGTATGGCCACTCCTTGCATTTATCAAAACTTGCCAGCTCTGTCTCATTAACAAAATTGTGAAGTTAGTACTTCCTATGGGATGTTCTCCATTTCCTCAAGAAGAGCACTGTTTTTTTAAGGTTTACGGCCCCTAACTCTCATATTAAAAGACGGAAGCTGTCGAGATGTCAAGGTGTGGCCATATTCGATGTTAATCATGTGATTTTGAATAGTTTCTTTGTATTTGTAAAGCTGTTCCCTAGTAATATCTAATACTCGACCAAACTTGAAGGAATCTCCAGATGAAAAATTTGACTTTGTAAAGATGATAAGAATATAAAATGTGGGGGAAATGGGAATTGCCCGTTACTGGCAATTTCACTCTTTTCCTCAACGTTTACAACTGTTGTCAGCTGTAGATGGTCCAAAGTCCAATGGGGGAGAGAAAGATTAAAAATCAATTTGTACAAATAGTAATTTAACCCTTTACCCTGGACGAGAAAATTGGATTAGTCCAACTTTTAAGCACTTGCACACCACAAATTAAATGTAGCTCAAATGTCAGAGTTTGTGAGTAAAAGAACAGAAACCATTGTCTGAAAAGGAGGAAATGCTGGTTATCAGCATTTTCTCTTTTTCCCATAATTTTTTTTGAAAACCTTCTCCGTAAGGGTTGTTAAAACATCGGATTGTGTGGTAAAGGGCTAAGTATCAAAATTTTTATTTCTTACCCAAATTTCTGTCATATAGGAACAAAGTTTAAATTTGTTACAACTGTGTTGAACCGTTTGTATTAGGCAATGCTAAAAGTTAAATATGCAGGCATCATGTAGAAGTGATACAGCCCTAGAATGCAACCTTTCTACCGAAATTAAACGGTAAACTGGATGGGCCGCTCTCCCAAAGTCTATATCAGTCACATATAGCACAGAAAATTTGAGGAATTAATCGTATAAACATCCTGTTTGAGAAGAAGAAACTTATTGGACAAGAATTTGAGTTTCCTAGGGTTTTCAGAGCTTGATTTCGATTAAATTGACAGCGTCGTACCTGAAATGAAACTGCTGAAAGTTTTGTTGCTAAGCTTCGTACCAGACCAAAGACGCTGAAATTGTTAACATATTACATAATTGTAGACTCTTCTAAATTTAAAGCTCCTGCAGATGAAAAAGTAAACGTGGCACATTTATACGGAATTTTACTGGAGAAAATACTGTGGATATAAGAGAACTTGCTCGTTATGAGCCATTTCGCTTTTTCCCAAAAATTTTCAATACGCATGTATGTAAGACTCGTAAAACATGGGATTGTTCATAAAGGGTTAAAAAGTGAAATTAAAAAGTGAAATTACAAAGGGAAATGTTGCGATATTAACAACTTTAGTACTGTAAGAATTCTAAATTTGATTGTTCTCTTGCAATCATTTATGTTACAGAGCAAGTAATGTATTTAGGCTATGACAGAGACTCAGATACATGTACTATTTACATCTATATAGGCCCCGCTAACCCTACCCTGGATCTGCATTTGCATTGCATATGCACATGATGATGATGTTTTGCCATATAAAGGTTTTATTTCAAACAGATTTGTGTATTAAATGAATTTAATGTGTTGCAATTCATTAATTTACAAAAAAATTGAAAAATGCATCATAGGCTAAGTGGGTGGGGTAAATTAATACGGTATCGCAACAAGTAACTTCTATTTGTTTTCTTGTTTAAATCTGAAAACAAAAGATATTGAGATTACAATCTTCCCTGCAATACCAGTTTTACAAATTAGGTGACAAAACATAATTTTCTATTGAGTAGTTTGCATAAAATGGCATTTTGTTGAAAAACTAGATGATGACGGGAAATTTATGGTGGACCTATTCGAGGACATTTTTTGCAACTTTTTTCTTGTGATTAATGAGGTATCATATGAAACGAAAATGACAAAATCATTTCTTTTGCAATTAGTTCCAAGTTTGGTGCTGTTTTCAGCTAGGTTGACTGGCCTATATCTGACCTGAGTATAATACGGGTGTATCTTACTCACAAGTACAACCGACCGGAAAACCTTTTTGTAACAGTTATGTACTGTGTGTAGAACATAATGGTGTAGATCTACTTTGACTCCTTTGTGTATAAATGTTCGGGATATACCTATAGTATAATAGAATTTGGTTCTCTGGTTCGTTGGTTATCTATATAGAGGATCTTACATGAGTGTTTATGTATTATCATTTTTATCAAACGAGTTGACTAAAATTGCATGACGCGAGCTTTGGCGAGCTAGACTTTCTATGCGTGAACATATCTCTGCCTCCTCTTCTACTGCTTGTCAACACTATCTATGATACTTTGATTACTTACTGTTATGCGTCATCATATCTCTGCCTCTTCTACTGCTTGTCAACACTATCTATGATACTTTGATTACTTACTGTTATGCGTGAACATGTCTATGCCCCCTCTTCTATTTTTGGTATGGGCGGAACTTCTGTATACAAAAATACGCTTTATCAAAATGTTATTACTGATTGCTTTGATGTCTTTTAACATAATCTTTGTAGTTTTTTTTTAACCTCTTTAACTCTTAGGCTGCTAAGCACGACTGGAGGACCTTTTTGCGAATAGTGCAGATCAAGATCAGACTGCATAGAACATGCAACCTGATGTTTGATCTACACTATCCGATAAGCAGATATTTATTCCCCCTGCCCTCCCCCCCCCCCAAAAAAAAAAGAAACTTTGAAATAGCATTTTTGCAATCGGCTTAAAGGTCTCATTTCTCGCATTAGTCTGGACAAGGTTAAAGAAAATTGGGTGGGGTAATGAAGAGGTTATGGGGGCTAAACTCACATCCGATATTCAAGTACCCCGAAATTTCGTCGGTTACAAATCTTATGCTCTATAATTTGAGCTTATTCGGCTTACGACAAGAATACTGAAAAGTGAGATTGGCGAAAAACTCCATTCACAGTTCATACAGAAATAGGTACAATTTTAGAGGCGGCATGCGTCTTGTGAAATGAAAACTTTTAACCCGATTGTAAAATACAAAATTTTGCTATTTTAATGGTATTTTTTGGGGAAAAATATATCTCTTTATCGCACAGTGTAGATTCAAGTTCAGACTGCACTTTCTGTGCAGTTTGGTTTTGATCTACATTTTTCGATGAAGGTCATTGAGTTGCGCTTCGCAGCCTAAGGCTTAAAGTAAAAGTTCAGCGTTGTATGGGCACCCCCCGGGTAGCCCAGTGATTAGTTTATTCGACTTGTGACCGGATGGTTGCGGGTTCTATACCCGGTTTAAGCAAACTTTCTTTTCGAGGTATTTTTTGCCTTCAATCTCTGATACATGCAAGAAAAATAAGTAGTGTAAGCACTGTTGTGAGAAAGCCAGGAAACACATGCTCATGTGCACTGACCGCTGTGTTACGACCTAAGCAGTTAAAGACTCACTCTAAATTCCTTTACTAAATCAAGTAATTAAAATTATTCTTTCGTGGATAAAAAAGCTTAAATAGCTATGATCAGTAAACATGTTTACTGTTTGAAATGGTAGGATTCTTGAAAATTCTTTCACCTTTGACATATTTTCGGAAAAAGAACAAAGTAGTTTTCAAGCATGCACTGTACCATTATCATGGAAATATGTTTTTAAAGCCCAGCATAGTGTATTTTTTTCTTAGTTATATGTATATACGACGTACACATATTAGGTACTAATCGACGCGAATTTTATCAAAATTACGACAAAAACATTCAAAGTTGTCCAAAACTGATAAATCTCGGAAAGCGGCTTCTATTCTGTGCAACAGTAGTTCTTCAGGACAGGGCACCTTGATTGGATTCGTATAACAACGCCTTTCATCGCCAAAATCGTGCGGATTCGGCTAAGACTCGGGTAATCCGTCATCGATCGTTTGTCGGCCGATCGATTACGGATTAACCGAGTCTTAGCCGAACCCGTACGTTTTTTCGGCGACAAAAAAGGATTGATAATGCATGTATATACATGCATGTATATACATAAACATAGGTGAAACTTAAAAAAAAAAAAAAAAAATGGGTTCAAGGCTGGTGAATTTCAAATTTCGGTAGCTTTAAACATGGAACTACCAGGTGAAGCAAACTGATAAAATATGACACGAAAAATTTCCGATTTTAATGTCAATGAGTCTTAACTCTTTACCACACAATGCAGACTTTAAACGACCATGGGGAAAGGCCTTTTGAAAACATTATGGGAAAAGGAGAAAATGCTGGTAAACAGCTTTTCTGCTTTTCGAAAAATGTTTTATTACACGTTACCTTATCAAACACAGAAACCATCATTTGAGCTTCATTTATTTTGTTGTCTGCAAATTCCTTTAATTTGATCGAGTACAGAAAATTGTCGTTTGCTAGAGAGTTGAAACGGCGTTAAATTCCAAAACAAACACAGAAACAAACCAGAATTTTACTATCATAAGATAAGGGGCTTTTTGAAAACACTAAAGAGATGTTAAAATGATTGTATAGGTTGTACGAATTGACCTGACAGGGCGGAGCTATGTTACAGTTCAGTGCATTTCAGTTTTAGGTAAAATGGGTAATTCGGAAATCATCGTGAGTATCCCTATGTATAAACAACGTGAGAATGGAACATCATGGATGACAAGCACCTTTTTTCACAACGTTTTCAGATGGTAAAAGAGTATGCACTTCATGCGTCTATAAAGCAAAGGATCGATAAAGTATTGTTATGATGCACGTGTTTACGTAGATTTACGACTAAAAATTTCGAACTGACTCGAGGCCACTAAAATGAAAATAATCTGGTCGACTAATGTCAAAGGTTAGCCACGCCCTGCCAGGTCAATTCTTACAGCCTATAACCAGCATATTCCCATTTTTCTGCAATGTTTTCTATCTGTTTGCAAAATTTCTTCATTCTGGATACGTTTGACATTTTGTCGTCCGATAAGGGGTTACATTGGTATCCTGTTCTCAAAAATAAAACAAAAATGATTAATTTATTGTGTATGACTATTGACCCTTTGGCTGCTAAGGGCGGCTCACTGACGTTTTGCGGACAGTGTAGATCTACGATCAGACTGCACAGAACGTCTGATCTTGGATCTACACTCTCAGATAATGAGTTGTTTTTTTTTGTCCAAAATGAGTTTGAAAAAGCATTTTTCGGGATATCTCTATCGGCTTAAATTTTTCATTTAACTAATTCAGCAAGAAAAGGATCAAAAGAGATTAAACAAAGATTGTGACTAATTTCTAGAGTCTGATTGGTAAAGGAGAGACTTTTAATCCTTTCCTAGGCAACAAAATGAATATGATTTTTTCCCAGATCAACTAAAATAACAATAATAATAAACACATTGGTCATGAATTACAAAGAGGTAACGGATGGTATGTATTCAAGATCAGATTGCATGTTCTGAGCTATCTGGTCTTGATCTACATTGTCTGCAATAGATTTTTGATTTACAATTGGCATTGATGGAGTTAAAGGGAAGTAATTGCTGATTAATGAGAAGGTCTTTCCGCTTATGAAGTATTTATACTTAGGGATGAGTTTTTGCAGATTTGACTGTATATATCCGGCCAATTGTAGTTTTCTATTGATATGTTACTCCTACTAGTATAATTTCCCAAAGTGATTTTGCATATGCAGAATATTGAAAGAGAGCAAATAGTTTCGACAAAGGGCAGCCTGTGCGGACTGCGTATGATGACGTAGGTGGATACTTTTTGCAGATCTATGCATAAAAACCCTTTTAACAGAGCAAGGCTCATATGTATCCGCTTACAGTTACTTGCTGATTCATATTGTGGGAAAGTCGTCGAAATTCAAGTTTGTACTTATAAGAAACAAATGATAGACTCTGCGTATTGACCTTTGAAGTGTCATTGATAAAAAAAAAAAAAAAAAACACGTGTGAAACGCACATAGTGAATGAAACATTGCTGTACGGAGCTATCGAGCAGTTTAATAGTTCTCTTTGTTTCTCCCTCTCTCTATAGAAATATATATGCACGGACGCACGGCATAAATTTGGACCAAAAAATAGATCTTTGTAAAATATTTCTGATGTTGTTTAGTGAATTACAAAAGTAGTTACATTCATTTTAACAATGGAACATCTCGGTGGACACAGAGTTTTCATAGGTCTTTCTGTACTTCTTTTGGCAATTCATTTTCTCGAGTTCGAAGGAACAACAGTGCATGCATCTTGGAAAGACTTGAACAGAACCACGAAACGTGAAGGTTTGTTAAATGCTTTTAACAAACACACGACCGAAATAATGCTGGAAGAAGATATTGAGGTACAGTTGCGATCTAGTCGTGCGAAGAATTTCTTAGATGGCCTCTCAAATCAATTCCAACGAGAAATAGTGTTAAATAACTTACAGCTTTGTCCATTTGTGCCACTCTGTCAGTTTGAGTTTTATTTTGATCCCCTGAAATACAATCTATCACGCGAATACTCATGCTGTTTTCCATGTAGCTGTGACAAGGAGAAATGTCTTTCGATTGGAACTTGTTGCCCAGATATTCTATGGTCGAGGCACAACACTCAAGATTTATCAGATGGCGTTCGAGAAACATGTGTTGCTACAGAAATAAAGGGCATACATACAGATAGTGTGCACCGGATAAAAGCTATCACAGAATGCCCAAGGCAAACAGACAGTGATCTTGTTACAAAGTGTGTGAGAAATTATGAGTACAATCTTCACGACATTGAAATAGAAGATATAACTCTGGTTTCCGATACATCTAGTGATCGAATATACAGAAATAAGTACTGCGCAGAGTGTAATTTCGTGAACACGTCATCCCGTTTGTATTGGCCGCCTAGACTTGAATGCTCTCATTTGCCGGAGCTGTCGATGATCTCCAGTACCATGAAGTTAATAAAGCAGATAGTGGATGGTGAAATTTTCTGCAATGTAACATTTCAACAACCAAAAATGAACACTAACATAGAATCATGCACCAACAGCATATCGGTGTGTAATTTTACTGGGTTATGGGAAAACTATGATCCTTACTTGGAAAAGGCATGTAGATTCTACGAAAGTGTCGTTCGTGTTGATAACGGTCAATATTTTCGTAATGTCTTTTGTGCCCGTTGCAATGGCTTTAATCATACACTGACTGACATCTGTCCAAGTTTCAATATCACTCCGATTCCGGTAGATTTTGCAGGCTTCTTACAACTGTCTGACAGCATACAGGACAACAGCGATTCTTGTGGAAAGGATGAAACGTATGATAGCATCAAGGTATTGCACAGTATTATTAATCAAGTAAAATTGTTGTGTTTTAACCATTGCTTCACATATCAAAATTGTTCTCTCGTCTCTGTGGATAAAAAAAGAAAAGTAAAATATGACAAACCCCAACTGCGCGATTAATTTCACATCAGTTCTCTGAAAGCACATGCAGACAACAAAATAAATGTGACTCAAAAAAGGTGCTTTTTGGGCATTTAACCGACGGGTTGCTCCTTTTGTAATCGGTAACTGTGTCTATTTTATAAGATCATATATGACGTCATCTACTGATCTAAATACGAACTCGCGTAATCGACACAATTTATATTGCCACAAGTGTTTGCAAACACTTTCGCAAAATCTAAAATTACCTTGAGACGCTATTTGGCCCGTTAATGAAGTACCATCAAAGGTTTTTTGCATACCTTTGCTTTTTCCATGTACTTATGGTTTTCCAGCCATCGATTTATTCACTTCTATTTCATCTTTTTTTTTTTTTAGTTTGGCGATATCATGAAATTCTGAAAAAAAAAGGGGATTAATTTTTCCATATTCATGGCATGAGGATTATGATCAGCCTTCAAAACGGTTTTAGATGAGTTACAGATCTTACGGATCTTGCTTTTTGCGTTTGTAATGAGGTCATCAGGTTGCAAACTGAAATGTAGTAGATTAAACTTCTCTCTTTGCCTTTACTACATGACGTGTCCTTCAGTTTCAGAATAAAATGTCTATTAAAGTTTGCACCCAGATCCACGAAACATAAAAAACCTATGAACTATGGGCATGAGATACCCAAATACCTTGTCAAGGTGAGAAAAATTGAAACCTCAATGATTCAGAAATATAATCGTTACCTGTTCTCTGTTCGATCTCATTGATTGTACCGGAAGATCAGCCTAAACCTTGCCCACTTAAAATACAGGGACACAGAAATATGTGGAACTCGTAATATTTGAGTAATACTCTGTGAAAAAGGTGTTTAATAAATCTGCAAAAAAGTATTCTCTTATGTCAGCCTGAGCTGTCAGTGCTGGCTGATATGGGTCAAAAGTTTTTGTAATTTGTAAATTCTCTGCATCTCGAAGGATTATACTATCTTATGATTCAATCTGTTATTAGATAAAAATGATTTTTGAATACATAATTATGTAATGACTTGCTTGGTTAAATGCACCACAGAGTTTCATTAAATCCCCTTTTCCAAGATCGCCGCTCAGTTGTAATACTAACAGCAGCAGTGTCATACACAAATAGGGGAAAAAAATTTTAATCGAGTAAACACTAATACTTTCAGGAAAAATGCAGACAGACAGTGTGTTCAGCTGGTAGAGAGCTGAAAAACGGGCGCTGTGAGCTGATCTACGATGGAATAGTGACCATGGACTTGGACATAAACCTGCGTCTAGATCCACTAGAGTCGATACCATTACACCTTGCTTATGATCTTGTTCCGACGGTAAAATCTGTCGTTCTTGGTGAAATTTTTAATAGAGTAGACCTTAACCGTACAATATGTGGTATACATATACTTCTACAATCTAATTTACTTGGTAACCAGACTTCCAACAGAAACCGTTCGTCTGGTAAATGGGGAGAAGATGAAGACCTAACGAATGATTCTGAACTACTATTTTATCTCCTCAGGATTCAGATCTCTGTTAAGGCTCACCTCGAGAAAACCGTAGAGTCATTAAAAAGCTTAAACGGAACGATTGTGTTTTTAAATGAAACGGAACTTGCAAAGTCGTATGTGGAGAAGCCATTGCAATTCTTTGAAATAAAGCTTGTGCAAGATATAATTAAAATGAAATTTGATAAAATGGCATCCGTAATAAATAGTACATTCCCAAAGAAGAACAAAGAGAATGGACTTATCGACTTTAATGTTGCGGTTTCTCTATCTGATTCACTTTCCCTGTTTAATGACACTGACAGTATGTTGCAGATACCATATCTACATTTGAATAATCAGTCTGACGAATACTGTAGACATAAAAACCTTAGGTATGCTTTGCTGTCCTTAAATTCGTGTCCAATGTACAAGATAACGTGGGAAAAAAATTATTGGAAAGAAAACGAAAATAGTATTGAATTCGAAGGTAGACCGATACGTTTAGACCCTAATGATTACACGATTGAAATGAAATCACAGGCTACGTATCTTTTGATCTGTGTTAATACTTATTTAGAGAAATTTAAGCCGGACGAGCAATTAGTCAAAGACGTTGTTTTGGGTCCCTTACAAATAGCCAAAACTGTTATCGCTATCATTTTTGTTTCTGCTTCACTTATTTGTTTGATCTTTACTTTGGTGACGTATTGTATTTTTAAACAATTACGGACCTTGCCAGGTAAAAACAATATTGCATTGACTGTGTCCCTTATTTTTAAGCAAATTTTAGTAATTGTGTGGTACACTTCCAAAAATAGTCCATTCTGCAAAATAATTGGTTTGTTGATTCATTTCTTTTGGCTTGTTTCTATGTTCTGGATGAACATTTGCACGTTTCACATATGTCAGGCATTATTAAAGAAGAGAAACGTATCCACACATGCTAACTGTAGAAGATACTTTTACTATCATTTGTACTGCATTTGCATGGCACTCATCTTTTTCGCTTTTCGTTTTGGGGTTTTTACAGTAAGGTCGGAGAACACAGTCATGGGATATTGCAAGGACGCCATTGACTTCCCCGCAAAAAAGATGGTGGTGATGTTTAGTATATGTTTCCCTATTGCGTTTGTAGTCGTTTCAGATTTTAGCATGCTCTTGGCTGTTATGATATCGTTGAAAAGACAACCACCCATAAGGCAGAATGTGAAAAATGATAGAAACTATGCTGTGATATTTATTAAACTTTCCACTGTAACTGGAATCGCGTGGATATTCGGCTTTCTCTATTATATGTACACTGATATTGATGTCCTTTTCTTTTTGTATGTTATATCTTGTGCACCCTCGGGTCTCTTTATCATGCTCGCTTTTGTCTGTAACAAACGAACAATGACTTTGTACAAAGAATTGCTTCGACATTGTTATGGTTCTTGTTAATAGATATACTAGTAGAAGGTAATCAAGAATGATCAATAATGTGTACATGTTTGTTTCGACTTTTACTGGGCGACATACATAATATCATCGACCATCTGTAGAGAATAAAGTGAAATTATTTTTGGCATGCATTAAGTTGTGCTCTGTGACAGAAAATAAGTGAGTTTTCGGTTTTCTGTATGTGGACTGGCATTGAGTATTTTCTTTTTATAATTATTATTTTGAATGCTTCCCAGGTGCTCTTTGTCATGCTAGTCCAATATCTGTACGTATACACGCTTATTTACCTTTCAATATTTATCCATTGGACATTCCATATTTTATTATTCTATTTTATTTTTATTTTTTTTATCTATTTTTATTTCATTTTATTTATTTATTATTTCATTTTATTTATTTATTTATTCATTTTGCATGTAGCGTCTAAACAGGTCCCATTCAGTTCTTCGTAGCAAAACCATTCTCTGTAAAACCGATTTTATTACGAAAAAGAAAATGATTTACATTTAGGATCAACTTCATTTGAAAATGTTAAGTCACTGTGTTTATTATATAGGGGCACATTCTTTCAGAAATTAATCAAATCACATTTACATTGGATTGCCGATAGAGTCGCCGCCATGTTTTTTAATCATGAAGACGGAACATGTGTATTCCTCATTCCTCATTGTGTTTTCCTCTTGTGTACTTTTTGTCGTATTTGTCAAAGACAATACCACTATGAGTTAAATATTGAATTTTGAAGACCATGTATCGTATTTTGTGCAAAGCCGAAGTAAAAAAACCTAATTAAACTTATTTTTTTCTCAGACAAATGAGTTTTTCGGTAGCACTCAGATATATAATTGGAAATGGCATGTTAAAATACACTTGGTGAGGCCATCGATCGTGCAAATACTAATTTTTGATTGAAAATAGCTTCACCCGCTCATAGCCTTCTATTGGCGCAATGATATACACAAAATCTGTCTACTGATCGCTTGGTCCTGGGCTCTTTCTTTCCAAAACCAGTTCGTCCCTTGGCTTGTTCGTCCCATGATTGCGCACTACTCCATTTGATTGTGCATGAATATTTATAGATCGAAATATTTGATTGTAATATTGGGAATTAAATCTTTACAGCCAAAGATATCTCGAACTCATAGTTTTCAGGTACAAACTTAATTTTATTCCATATATTTTCATGGTTTCTATCTCTATCCACCATGCATCCTAGTGTCAAGGGACGTTACTCCTGACTCGTCCTAATCATGAAAGGGAGACCACCAATACACAAATAATCTTGACTTTGTCATGAGTACGCTCCCTTCAACCAAAAAGGTACTCTTTTGCTTAGTAGGTTGACTTCCAAGCAAATATTTGAATAATATTTCTCTTTTTCTTTCAAATTATTAATTCCACACAATGGCTTCCTTGACAAATACCACTTCAGCGTTCTCAACGCTTTGATTTTATATCTAGAGTTTATTTTTTCCACTTATATTCCTCTCATTCCCCATGTTTTTCTAAGGAGCATTCCTCAAGTACATTGCTTATATGTATTTCTCATTTATATCCCATTCTTCATACATTCATTTTATATATTCCTCATCCCTCATGTACATGTATATTCCTCATGCATTTTGGGCAAATAAGATATTTTGTATTGTATTGTTAACCTTATTCCTCATTTTAATTCCCTATTCCTTATGTAAATTCGTTATGTATTATTTATATATCTCCTACATGCCCTATGCAACTGCACTTATGCATAAAAGGATTTTAGTTGGTCGGATTACAGTTGATTCAATAGAATTATTGAGCAGAATGTCTCCATACGAAAATGATAAAATGGTAAAAGCTGGAAAAATAATATGAAAGAACAGACTGAGGAGATGGATTTTTTTTTTGGGGGGGGGGGGTGTGTTGGGGCATGCAGACAGTCTGGGGTTTTCTTTTCATGGCAACATGACGAAGCTCTGTTTGTGTGCAAACTTGATCAAGCTGTCTTGCTGGTTCCAAATATTTGTTCTTCTGCTCTCTGGTACCCTATTTGTCTTTTGTTGGTATAAATAAAACTCTTTTGTGGGCTCCGCGTATTTGTTTTTCTGCTCTGTGGCACCCGGTACGTCTGTTGTTGGTATGAACCTAGCGGTCTTTGCTCTTCCGCTCTCTTGTACCCTACACGTCTATTATTGTATGAAATGCTTTAGTCGACTGAAATTGTAGAACTATCAACCAGGGATGCGGACCTGAAATCAAAGCACAAGAAGGCAAAGGAATAGTACGCTTGTTGCAATAAGTGAAATTGTAGTCTTCTTTTTATGTGTATCTGTTGTTATTGTTGTTTCACGACTACAATTGCTTTTGCGACCAGTATAGATTAAGATCAGACTGCAAAGTACACGCAGTCTAATCTCTGATCTTTGCTGAAACATTTTAGATAAATTGAACCTTGGAACTGCAATCATTTCTGTCTTATTGACTGAAAATGTCTGTTGAATTTATTCGGGGCTGTAACGGTTATTGTAATATTGTGATATATGGTTCTTTTGTAAAGAGTTAACTCTTTAACAAATAACTCTTTAATTTTAGATTTATCCAAAGTCAAAGCACTTGCAGACGGCAATATAAACATGAACCAAACCTATTTTGGGAAAAGTTGAAAACAACTTGGAAAAGGTCGAAAAATCTGATTATCATGAAATTTTTATTTTTATTATTATTATTTTTTCTTTTTTCCACAAATTTCATCAAAAGCATTCTTCATCAAGGTTGTTAATACTCGAGATTGTTTGGTAAAGGGTTTATAGGATTCATTTTCAATCTCTATATATAAATTTGTTTGTATCCCTTCACAGCAAAATTTTCCATCCAATTCAATATGTGTGTGTGTTTGTTTGTTTTTTGTTAGTTTGTATATACATGTATGTATTTAACGCCGTACTACTTCACTTATTGATCAGCAGCTAGTGCACCTATCCATACTTTCCTAAAGTATCCCAAACGGTATTTTGCAAAATATTCTCCCCACACAACTTGCTGCTTTCCCAAATAATCATTATTGAAACAATGATCTGTGGTTACAGAGGAATAAACTGTGTCACAAAAATTTAATCCTTGGATAGAAATTCTCCAAGCTCGGGATTTGGACCAGCTTCCTCCGGTTTGAAGGCGTATACGCGAACGACTACACTACCCGGCTCAGCCCATCTAATTGAAACAAGTGTAATTCCTAGCCACTGACAGACATTTTTTTTTTTTTTTTTCAATTTAACTGACCTTAAATGGTTATAAAAATTTTGATAAACAATCCCAGATTTTAATGACGCCTCCAAAAAGACTTTTGAAAACATGTCAGGAAAAGAAGAAATTACTGGTAGCAAGCATTTTTTCCTTTTCTCATATCATTTTCTATCCTGTCTGAAAAAAAATCCATGATTTGAGTCATATTAAATATGTGGCTTGAATGATTACATTTGTCTTTGACACCGAAGAAAACTTCGTGAGAAAAGGAGAACTTGTCGATGACCAGCATTTTCCTCTTTTCCCGCAAAATTTTCAACAGGTTTCTTGCTCAAGGTCGTTAAAACTCGAGGCTACTTGGTAAAAGTTTAACCCTCGGAGCGCCGAAAAAATCTTACAGATATTTTTATTCTCGAAGTAAGACCAATATAATTGCAATTTGTAGGTTCCAGGTCCAAGACGGACATAGTAGACCAAAGGTCAAACTTCATGATTGCAGTCTAATCTTGATCTACATTTGTTTAAAAGGCAATTCATGTAGTTGTGGAAAGCGCTGTAAAGGGTAAAGTGTCTGTGTATGTCAGATTTTATATTCAATATTAGACTCATAACATTGTACACAGTTGTGTTTTTCTATTGTCTATATTTACTCTAGTAGTACCAATATGCAATTTATTATAACTGTTCTCGAATTCTTTTACTAAACGAAAAAAAAACAAAAAAACAAACAAACAAACAAACAAACAAATCAAGACCTATCCAAAGCATTTGAATACGACACATAAAATGATGTTAAAATGACAAACGATAAAAAAAGAAACATTTTGGGAAACGGGAAAAAAATGCTGCTTGCCATCATTTTCTCCTTTTTGTCCACAATATTTTGAAAAGACATTCTTTCTTTTACTAGGGGCGGGGAGAGGGGTCGAAAAAACACGTGATTGTTTTGTACACCAGTGTCATGTAACCTCTCATCGAGAGCATTTTAATGAGTACCCACAATATAGGATTAAGTAAGGAAAAAATCTATTTCGAATTTAAAGATCCCCCAAATTTTGGTCGAACTCCAAAGTTAGCTTAACCCTCAGGCTGCCAAAGCGACTCAAGACCTTTTGCGGACAGTGTATGTCAAGATCAAATTGCACATGCAGTCTGATCTTAAATCTACAGTGTCCGAGGAGGAGATACCTTTCCGCCCGAAATATCTCTGGAATAGCAAAATTTGAATTTTTAATATCGGCTTGAAAGTTTCCAATCACTTATTTAGCAGAAGGGTTTAACATTATACTATACATGTAACACTGAGTGCAATACAAATTTCTAACAACTTATATCGACCACTCTCGGTTACATCTTTGCGAGCCAAGGATAGCCGTCACTACAGTGCTCTAGTCACCCTTGGCTAATTGAGTCGTATTTTGTAATCCCCGCAATACGCCGCCAGCTGTATATTGATAGTAAGAGTCCCTTGAATTACGTCATCGAAAACAATAAAAATTCACGTAACACAACCCATACAGCAAAATGCACCCACGTATTTTGACACCCCGCCATCAGCTGTTAGAATGTTTCCTTAAACTTCATTGTATCTGATTTGTTACACTGAATGTTTGAGTTAATACTGTTCATCTAAATGTTTTTTGTAATGGCTCTCGGCATATCCTTCAATTCTCTCCTGCGGTAGCTAAATGTATTTTCCTTTTCTGCAGAATAAAGATGGATAGCAAATGTAACACTGCAAACAAGGACTACAGGGACTTATATGAAAATTTGAGTGTTTCTGAACTGAATGGTCTAAATGTGGCTCTTTCAACAATTTACTTCAATGATGTATTTTTTTTTGTTTACATAGTCCGTGATTAAAACTTCAGGCAAGAGCTGATTTCTTGTTATAGCAAGATTTTTTGCAGAAAACAGGAGGTGTACTAATTTAAGCCATGGTATGTGAAGAAAGGGGTTTAATGCATCTGCAAAATGTACCGACCCAGGTCAGCCGTCGCAGTCTGCGCAATCTGACCTGGTCGTAACTTTTTGCCATAGGCCATCAGCTGTCAGAGGACCAATGTACCTCAAGATGTAATCGGTTGTTATTTTTTTGTGATTATTTGCTTGGTAACACGCATCACAGAGATGCTTTATACCCCTTTTTCCAGAGCATGGCTCATTTTTTTGGCAAGATGGACTCATCAGCTTACTCTTTCACACAAAAGCTTAATATCAATAGCCATGGTTCTATTGATTATGCTAAACAATTACTGGACTTGTAATCTAGCGTTATCTGTTTGGAATGCATTGTCCTTTTATAAATAGTCTCTCAACCCTGAGAAACAGTGCTTTTGTAATCATTGAGGAGAAACGAAGAAATGCTCAAAACAAGCATTCTTTTGTTAACACAGTTGTTTTATCACATAAAACCTCCCCCGGCAATGTATTAAACCCATGACTTATTTTTGGTAATACACAAGTGTATTATCGATTTTTGGTTCCCGGCTGTGATCAGTTTTCAATCATGAGCGCATGAAGCTTGAGAAACCAACCACAGTAATTGCTGGACTTTAAACTACCACGCCGTTTCGCGGAAAAATCACGTCTTTGTTGCTAAGGCCTATGCGCGTGGACAGTTTTTGATTTTCATGTTTAATAAAAAGCAAGAAATGCAGCGAAAGCTTTTAAAAAACAACAAAATCGCTGAATTAGTTGCACTTACCCCCTCTAGAAATTGTTTTATTCTACTCTCTGTGTAAATGTCATGGTAGCTATCTACTTGTGTATGGCGTTTAACATCATACAAATAAATCAGAGTGCGTAGATCGCATTTATAAGATTAGATCTATTTAGATCTATAGTTTTTATGCTCCATGAAGGTTGAGCATATAGTCGCCACTTCGTCTGTCCGTCGGTCCTTCCGTCCGTCGGTCCTTCCGTCCGTCCGTCCAAAGCCATTTCTCCACATCCCCTTGACCAAATTGGATGAAACTTCATATATGAGCTCCTAAGGATACTGAGCCGATGTAATTTTTCCGGTTTTCCAATTAGAGGCTTGTCTTGGAAAAGGGGGGTTTCTTGTAAAATTCCAATTTTTACTATCATCTTCAGTTCTCGTCAACATTTCAAGAAACTTCACATTTATATTGTTTATTTAAAGTGCCACTATGTGCCCTTGGTTTTTTTTTATCTATGCAAAACCAATGTTACGGGAAAGGGGTGCTTCATGTCATATAACTTTAGGTTTTGTTTTTTTGGGACTCTGAAATTAAACATTTCCCAGTTTCTTCAAGACTATTCAAGATATACCGGTATGTTGCTGATCAAAAGCCCCAGACCATGATTTCATTCTTACCAAACACAAGTAGCCTGTTTCACCCCCACCCTCCTCTCCTGTGACCAACCATTTACCGATAGCCTTCACTTTCCTAAAAAGAGACCTGTTCGGGGAGCATAACCCGTCTACGACGGCTCTTGTTTTGTCTGCAATTCACACAGCAATTGATTGTTATACCTCAACATGAATATAAGATCTTTGTTAATCATCGGTAGATCTACAAGTCATCCGTTTCAACCCATATATCTCTAATCATCCGGATACCGAATGAAATTTTCCGCAGCATGTCAGATGTAGATCTATTTGAATTTGAATTTTTTAAAGTGTCAGGGAATTTTGTTCAAGTCTGTCTCCAATCATTGTCAATGTTTTCGTTGCTAAGGGATTTAGACACTTATATTAGTAGTTTATTAATATATTAAAATAAAACAAGCCGACTGCTTACAATCAATGCAGAATCGCTTGTTTGTATGGTGTCTGATGTCGATTTCAACATTATTTCATATATGGAACCTTCGAAATATTGATGGTCACATATACGGTTTGCTAGATCTATATCCGAAAGGTTGGGGGGGGGGGGCGGAGACTCTTTCTTCAGGCCATTTCCTGAAAATCCCTTACAAGGGTGAAACCGATAGAACTAATTTTTATTAATCATAACATTGATTTACTAACGAAGAAATAAAGAGAAGTTTATCCGGTTTTTTTCCCGAGTGTATACGGCGGCAAACGCATGTACTATACGTTCCTTTAATTTCTTTTACCAGTACTCCGCTCAAAATTCTTCCCAACCTACTGCTCATTCTCCGTAAAACTTTTAGTCGAAAAATAAACAGAACGCACTGTGACAAAGCATCATAAATCTCCAAAGATGGAGGGATCAAGATGTGAATCAGGTCCGAAAATGATCAGATGGCGCTGCAGTAGCGTCCGGGTAACAGTAAAAACAACCCAGTTGAGCTTAATCACCCAATAAACTCTTCAAAATGTGGCGATTACATTTGACTCTTTGGCGATCGAAGCCACTGGGGTATTGCAGAAAGACAGCAGTGTTCCGTGGAATGATATCTAGATCTATCAAAAGTGAAGCATTTATTTTTCCTTCTCTTTTTAACATGGAATGTGAAAATGTGACTTCCTTCCTTTCTGTCTTTTCTTATACGGATCTAGATCTACGTGCAGCAAGGAAATGTCTTCGTAAAACGTATGTGACACAATAATCACTCCAGGTCATTTGGCTCTGAGCCTAAATCAACAAAATTGTCGGGGAACTGTCTTTATTATTAAGAGAATCCGGTACCGTTCGCCCTATGTATTTCATATGAATACATCTACGATAGAAGCTGATGCAGTCTCCTTTTAACAACGCTCAAAATTAGTTTTGACAAAGCCGGGATTCGAACTCAAAACTCGATTATTTTAAAATCTAGCCCGTCGGTCAAATTACTATAGATATTCTTTCTAAAAATCATTCACGTCGCTTGTATTGAGGCTTTGCCTTTTTCATATTTGTTGTGTATTCCGGTAGATTTAGGTAAAATCTATACTTGGGTATTTAGTCAAGGTAATGACTTACTGCGCATGTCAATGTTGTATTGTGTACTTCCTGGAGCCGGCCAAACCGGGGGACAAGACGTTCAATGAACTGAGAACGTTGATTAAAAATCATCTTAACCCAAAACCTCTTATTATTGCGGAACGCTTCAAGTTTCACCAGAGAAATCAAAAGGAAGGGGAAAGTATAAGCCAGTATATTGCAGAACTTCGCAAATTAAGTGAAAACTGTGAATTTGGAGAATTTCTAGACCAAGCATTAAGGGATAGGCTTGTTTGTGGGTTGGCTCAACCAACCATTCAGAAAAAAACTTTTGTCTGAGGCAAATTTAACACTCAAAAAGGCATCAGACATTGCGGTTTCCATGGAGATGGCAGCTTTTGAAACTCAGAGATTTAAGAGAAATGCTGAGGTTGAAGTAAAGAGTCATTTAGCTACCAGCAAACTTTCTGTGTCTAACAAAGAATGTTTCCGTTGTGTGAAAACAAATCATGATGTAGATTCTTGTTATCACAAGAAGAGTCAGTGTCATTCATGCAAAAAATTTGGTCATCTTGGGAAAAAGTGCCCTCAAAAGACAGGAGGAAGGTCTAAGCCTAGTGCTGGAAATTCACAAAGTCAAGATAGAAAGAAAACTAAAAAGAGTAAATCAAAAGTTCAGTATTTGGAAACAAATCAGTGTTCAAGTGAGGAATCTGTTGAGGCAGATCAATGGCCTATATTCACTGTTAAGACTGAGAAACAGAAAGATATTTCTCTTTACTTAGAAATAGAAGGAAAATCACTTAAAGTGGAACTTGATACTGGTGCTGCGGTGTCAATTATCTCAGAAAAGGTTTATCATGAGCTTCTTGGAAACATTCCGTTAAAACCGAGTACCATTCTGTTGAAAACTTACACTAATGAAGCTGTACATGTTCTAGGGGAAATGGATGTTAAAGTTAAATATGAAACTCAATCAGCAACCCTTCCATTAGTGGTTGTTAAGGGTACTGGTCCTTCATTATTTGGTAAGAACTGGCTATCTAGTTTTACTCTGGATTGGGTAAAAATTAAGTTTACTACAACTAGTACTGGAATTTCAGCTATGGACAGGTTACTTAACAAATTTCCAGGTGTATTTGAAAATAAATGTGGTACCATGAAAGGTGTTACTATTAGACTTAGGGTGAAAGAAGGTAGTAATCCAGTGTTTTACAAACCAAGAGCAGTACCTTATGCTTTACGAGATGGAGTTACAACAGAGTTAAACCGTCTTGTTAAGGAGGGAATCATTGAAAAAGTGTCATATTCTGACTGGGCTACACCTATAGTAGCTATTCAAAAGCCAAATAAGACTGTTAGGTTGTGTGGGGATTATAAAGTTACCCTAAATCCAGTACTACATGTACCTGAGTATCCATTACCTACAGCCGATGACGTCTTTCAGAAACTGAATGGCGGAGAAAAGTTTACCAAATTGGATCTTTCTCATGCATATCAACAGGTGTTGCTTGATGAAGAATCTAGGAAATATGTAACAATCAATGCTCACCTTGGGTTGTTTAGGTATCTTCGTTTACCGTATGGGGTTGCTAGTGCTCCTGCATTGTTCCAGGACACAATGGACAAAATACTGAACGGTTTAGAACATGTTGGATGTATTCTAGATGATATTATCATTACTGGTGTGGATAATGATGAACATTTGCGAAATGTCAAATTAGTACTCCAAAGACTGAGTGACATGAACATTCAGTTAAATCTCTCGAAGCGTTACTTCATGAAAGATGAAGTTGAATATTTTGCATTTCGTGTTACCAACGAGGGAATTCAACCGTCTGAAAAGAAGGTAGATGCTGTGCTTCAAGTGTCTGAACCTAAGAGTCTCAAAGAGCGACAATCTTGGTTGTGACTTGTAAATTACTATAGGCAATTTATACCAAATATGTCAACAATTGTGCAGCCTCTTACTGAGTTGTTAGGGAAAAATGTACCTTGGAATTGGACAGATGCATGTAAACAAGCATGTGAAACTGCAAAGCAGTTATTGACCTCATCATCAGTTCTTGTACATTATCAGTCGGAAAGGACAGTAACTTTAGCTGTTGATGCTTCGCCTTATGGTGTCGGAGCTGTAATATCACATGAAATGGATGATGGTTTAGACAGACCCATAGCATTTGCATCAGGGTCATTAAGTGCATCAGAGCGAAATTATTCGCAACTGGAGAAAGAAGCCCTAGCCATTATATTTGGTATCAAAAAGTTCCATCAGTACCTCTATGGGAGGAAATTTGTACTGCTAACAGACCATAAACCACTAACTACAATTTTGGGCCCTAAAAAAGGAATTCCGGTTCTAGCAGCGTCACGTTTACAACGCTGGGCAGTGCAGTTATCAGCATATGACTATGACATTAAGTATAGGTCAACTGACAGGAATAGTAATGCTGATATGTTATCAAGATTTCCATTACCAGAAATGCAGGATGAGTCAGAGAATGTATTCTTCGTGGAGGCTAATGAAGCAAATAGGGAACAAATAAATGCATTACCATTTACACCAGAGAAAATTGCCAAAGGGTCTAGAAAAGACCCTGTTTTGTCAAGAATTATTCGTTTCACAGTAAATGGGTGGCCTGAAAAATCTTCATTAAGTGCAGAATATAGACCAAACTATAAGTTCCAGGACGAGTTTGCCACTGAACAGGGATGTTTATTAAGAGGAATAAGAGTGGTCATTCCTTGGAAATTTCAAGCAAAGTTGCTAGATGAGCTTCATGAAAATCATCCAGGTATAGTTAGAATGAAATCCTTAGCCAGAATGCATATGTGGTGGTCAACACTAGATATAAAATAAAGTGAATAATTGTGTTTCTTGTCAACACAACAGAAGTCCAATGGCCAAAGCTCCACCTAACCCATGGCCATGGCCAAATCAACCTTGGAAACGTATTTACATAGACTATGCTGGACCATTTATTAACAAAATGTATCTAATAGTGGTAGATTCTCACCCTAAATGGCTTGAAGTTATCACCATGGGAAGCACTACTTCTGAGAGTACTATAGATGCACTGAGATATCTGTTTTCTTCATATGGGCTAGTGGAGGAAATAGTATCGGACAATGGTCCACAATTCGTTTCTGTAGAATTTCAAACATTTGATTTGTTAAGGCATGTGGAATTAAACATATTTGTTCAGCGCCATACCATCCAAGCTCGAACGGCTTAGCTGAGAGAGCAGTACGTACTTTCAAGACGGCTATGAAAACAATGTGTAAAGAACCAGGAACACTTAATCAGAAGTTGGCCAAGTTCTTACTTTCATACAGATCTACCCCTCATACTTTAACTCAAGTGTCTCCAGCAGAGTTATTTCTTGGAAGGCGTGTTCGAACACGTTTTGACATTATGCGGCCAAATCTTGGTAACGCGATTCAGAAAAAATCAACGCCTGAAAGATCTACTGTGAGATTGTTTCAAGAAGGAGATAAAGTGTGTGTTAAAGACTATAGAAACTCAACAGAAAGTTGGGTCGATGCTATTGTTGTTAATCAACTGGGACCGGTTACATATCAAGTTAAAGTTGATGACTTGATCTGGAAGCGTCATGTTGACCAGATTCGAAAACGTGAAGTTTCAGTACGAAGTGGAAAACAGGAAAATGGTATTTTCGACTATTCACAAGTCATTTGTGTGCCTGATTCAACCAATACTACCGAGCCAGATAGTTCAACAATGGGTGAACAAGTTCCTGTCACAGAGACAAAAACTCCGCTCAAACATGAAAAACCATCAGTGAGTCAGTTCAAGGCAGATAGTCCAAAGGTTGAAGCGAAATTACCACAACGTTCAACCAGGGGAATTCCACCAAAGAAGTTAGATTTATAAGTGATTAAGAATGATATGCACTGTTTATAAGGGGCATAATAATCCCCGTGCTATCATTGAGAAATTAATTCTCTTTCTTACTTTTATAGTTTATGTCTATCATGTTTTGTTTCAGTTCTTGAAATTTTGATTGCAGTGACATCTTTTTTTTTGAGGGGAGGGAAAGGTGTTGTGTATTCCGGTAGATTTAGGTAAAATCTATACTTGGGTATTTAGTCAAGGTAATGACTTACTGCGCATGTCAATGTTGTATTGTGTACTTCCTGGAGCCGAAATTAAATGTCACATCAAACAGCGATATTGAGTTGTATTTTTACCCGAAATAAGAACCAAGACACAATAATATTAATTGTAGTTCGGTGTCAAATGTGTAAACACACAAGTAGATAGCTCCATGACATTTACATAGAAAGTAGAATAAAGCGGTCTCTAGAGGGGGTAAGTACAAGCAATTCAATAATTTTGTTGTTTTTAAAAAGCTTTCGCTGCATTTCTTGCTTTTTATTAAACATGAAAATCAAAAACTGTCCACGCGCATAAGCCTTAGCAACAATGACGTGATTTTTCCGCGAAACGGCATAGTAGTTAAAAGTCCAGCATTTACTGTAGTTGGTTTCTCAAGCTTCATGCGCTCATGATTGAAAACTGATCACAGCCGGGAACCAAAAACCGAATAATACACTTGTGTATTATCAAAAATAAGTCATGGGTTTAATACATTGCCGGGGGAAGTTTTATGTGATAAAACAACTGTGTTAACAAAAGAATGCTTGTTTTGAGCATTTCTTCGTTTCTCCTCAATGATTACAAAAGCACTGTTTCTCAGGGTTGAGAGACTATTTATAAAAGGACAATGCATTCTAAACAGATAACGCTAGATTACAAGTCCAGTAATTGTTTAGCATAATCAATAAAACCATGGCTATTGATATTAAGCTTTTGTGTGAAAGAGTAAGCTGATGAGTCCATCTTGCCAAAAAAATGAGCCATGCTCTGGAAAAAGGGGTATAAAGCATCTCTGTGATGCGTGTTACCAAGCAAATAATCACATAAAATAACAACCGATTACATCTTGAGGTACACTGGTCCTCTGACAGCTGATGACCAATAGCAAAAAGTATCGCAGACTGCGACGGCTGACCTGGGTCGATTTTTTTTGCTGATGCATTAAACCCCTTTTTCACATAGCATGGCTTAAATTGATACGCATCTCATTTTCTGCAAAAAATCTTGCTGTAGCAGGAAATCAGCTCTTGCCTGAAGATTAAATCAAAGACTATGTAGACAAAATAATACAACATTATTTAAGTAAAATGTTGAAAGAGCCACATTCAGAATATTCAGTTCAGAAACGCTCAAATCGTCATACAAGTTCTTGTAATCCTTGTTGGCAGTGTTACATTAGCTATCCATCTTTATTCTGCAGAAAAGGAAAATAGCTACCACAGGAGAGAATTAAAGGATATACTGAGAGCCATTACAAAAAAAATATTTAGACGAACAGTTTTAACTCAAACATTCAGTGTAACAAATCAGATAAATGAAGTTTAAGGAAACATTCTAACAGCTGATGGCGGGCTGTCAAAATACGCGTGTGGATTTTGCTGTATGGATTATGTTACGCGAATTTTCATTGTTTTCGATGATGTAATTCAGGGGACTCTAACTATCAATATAGAGTTGGCGGCGTATTGCGGGGATTACAAAATACGACTCGATTAGCCAAGGGTTAATAGAGAACTGTTGTGATGGTCACCCTTGGGTCCCAAAGATGTCACCGAGAGTGGTCGATATAAGTTGTAAAACTTTTGTTTTGCATTCAATGTAACATACATAGTATAATGTTTAACCATTTTCCTGCTAAATAAGTGAATTGAAACTTTCAAGCCGATATTAAAAATTCAAATTTTGCTATTCCAGAGATATTTTGGGCGGAGAGGTATCTCCTCCTCGGACACTGTAGATCAGACTGCATGTGCAATCTGTTCTTGATCTACACTGTCCGCAAAAGGTCCTTGAGTCGCTCTTGGGAGCCTGAGGGTTAAGCTAACTTTAGAGTTCGACCAAAATTTGGGGGATCTTTAAATTCGAAATAGATTTTTTCCTTACTTAATCCTATATTGTAGGTACTCATTAAAATACTGTCGATGGGAGGTCACATGACACTGGTGTACAAAACAATTATGTGGTTTTTCGACCCCCCCCTCCACGCCCCTATTAAAAAAAAAGAAGGTCTTTCCAAGATGTTGTGGACAAAAAGGAGAAAATGATGGCAACCAGCATTTTTTTTCCCGTTTCCCAAAATGTTTCTTTTTTTATCGTTTGTCATTTTAGCATCATTTTATGTGTCGTATTCAAATGCTTTGGATAGGTCTTAGTTTTTTGTTTTTTTCGTTTAGTAAAAGAACTAGGGAACGGTGATAATGAATTGTATATTGGAACTACTAGAGTAAATAAAGACATTAGAAAAACACAACTATGTACAATGTTACGAGTCTAATATTCAACATGAAATCTGACATACACAGACACTTTACCCTTTACAGCGCTCTTCACAAATGCATGAATTGCCTTTTAAACAAATGTAGATCAAGATTAGACTGCATAAAACATGAAGTCTGACCTTTGATCTATTATGTCCGTCTTGGACCTGGAACCTAGAAATTGCAATTATTTTGGTCTTACTTCTAGAATATAAATATTTGTTAGACTGTTCGGTGCTCTTAGGGCCAACCTTTTACCAATCAGCCTCGATTTTTAACAACCTTGGATAAAAAACATGTTGAAAATTTTGCAGGAAAAGAGGAAAATGGTGGTCATCGACATGTTCTCCTTTTCTCACAAAGTTTTCTTCGGTGTCAAAGACAAATGTAATCAAAAAAGTTTGATTAGGTGCACTAGCTGCTGATCTACAAGTGAAATAGTACGGCGTTAAATACATACATGTACATACCAACTAACAAAAAACAAACACACACACATATTGAATTGGATGGAAAATAATGTCGTAAAGGGAGACAAACAAAGTTTTATGTAGAGAATGAAAGTGAATCCTATAAACCCTTTACCAAACAATCCCAAGTATTAACAACCTTGATGAAGAATGCTTTTGATGAAATTGTGGAAAAACTAATAATAATAATAATAATAAAAATAAAAATTTCATGATAACCAGATTTTTCGACTTTTTCCAAGATTTTTTCAACTTTTCCCAAGATAGTTTTGGTTCATGTTTATATTGCCGTCTGCAAGTGCTTTGATTTTGGATAAATCAAAACTTGTGTCATTTGTTAAAGAGTTAACTCTTTACAAAAGAACCATATTTCACAATTTTACAATAACCGTTACAGCCCCGAATAAATTCAACAGACATTTTCAGTCTAGAAATAAGACAGAAATGATCGCAATTCCAAGGTTTAATTTATCTAAAATGTTTCAGCAAAGATCAGAGATTAGACTGCATGTACTTTGCAGTCTGATCTTAATCTATACTAGTCGCAAAGGCAATTGTTGTCGTGAAACAACAACTAAACAACAACAACAACAACAACAACAACAGATACACGTAAAAAGAAGACTACAATTTCACTTATTGCAACAAGCGTACTATTCCTTTATCTTCTTGTGCTTTGATTTCAGTTCCGCATCCCTGGTTGATAGTTCTTCAATTTCAGTCGACTAAAGCATTTCATACAACAATCAGACGTGCGGGGTACCAGAGAGCGGAAGAACAAAGACCGCTAGGTTCCTACCAACAACAGACGTACCGGGTACCACAGAGCAGAAAAATACCCGGAGCCCCCAAAATAGTCATATTCATACCAGCAAAAGACAAACAGGGTACGAGAGAGCAGAAGAACAAATATTTGGAACCAGCAAGACAGCTTGATCAATTTCGCACACAAACAGAGCTTCGTCATGTTGCCATGAAAAGAAAACGCCAGTCTGTCTGCATGCCTCAACCTACACCCCCCCTCCAAAAAAAAAAAAAAAAAAAAAAAAAAAAAATCCATCTTTTCAATCTATTCTTTCATATTATTTTTCAGCTTTTACCATTTACCATTTTAGTATGGGGACATTCTGCTCAATAATTCCATTTCTTCAACTTTAAACCAACCGACTAAAATCCTTTTATGTACATGTGCAGTTGCATAGGGCATGTAGGAGATATATAAATAATACATAAGGAATGTACATAAGGAATGGGGAATTTAAATGAGGAATAAGGTTAACAATACAATACAAAATATCTCATTTGCCGAAAAAGCATGAGGAATATGCATGAAGGATGAGTAATATATAAAAGTAATGTATGAAGAATGGGATATAAATGAGAAATACATATAAGGAATGTACATGAGGAATGTTCCTTAGAAAAACATGGGAATGAGAGGAATATAAGTGGAAGAAATAAACTCTAGATATAAAAAAGTAAACAAGAGGAAAACACAATGAAGAATGAGGATACATATGTTCCGTTTTCATGACTAAAAAACATGGTGGCGACTCCATCGGCAATCCAATGTAAATGTGATTTGATTGATTTCTGAATGAATGTGCCCATTAATAATTAACCCAGTAACTTAATATTTTCAAATGAAGTTGATCCTTAATGTAAATCAATTTCTTTTTAATAAATAACTAAATATATAAATAAAATGAAATAAAAATAAAAATAAATGATAAAATATGAAATGTCCGATGGATAAATATTGAAAGGTAAAGAAGCATGTATACGTACAGATATTTGGAATAGCATGACAAAGAGCACCTGGGAAGCATTCAAAATAGTAACTATAAAAAGAAAATACTCAATGCCAGTCCACATACAGAAAACCGAAACTCATATTTTCTGTCACAGAGCACAACTTAATGCATGCCAAAAATAGTTTCACTTTATTCTCTACAGATGGTCGATGATATTATGTATGTCGTCCAGTAAAAGTCAAAACAAACGTGTATACATTATTGATCATTCTTGATTACCTTCTACTAGTATATCTATTAACCAGAACCATAACAATGTCGAAGCAATTCTTTGTACAAAGTCATTGTTCGTTTGTTACAGACAAAAGCGAGCATGATAAAGAGACCCGAGGGTGCACACGATATAACATACAAAAAGAAAAGGACATCAATATCAGTGTACATATAATAGAAAAAGCCAAATATCCACGCGATTCCAGTTACAGTGGAAAGTTTAATAAATATCACAGCATAGTTTCTATTATTTTTCCCATTCTGCCTTATGGGTGGTTGTCTTTTCAACGATATCATAACAGCCAAGAGCATGCTAAAATCTGAAACGACTACAAACGCAATAGGGAAACATATACTAAACATCACCACCATCCTTTTTGCGGGGTAGTCATTGACTTCCATGCAATATCCAATGACTATGTTCTCCGACCTTACCATAAAAACCCCAAAACGAAAAGCGAAAAAGATGAGTGCCATGCAAATGCAGTACAAATGATAGTAAAAGTATCTTCTACAGTTAGCATTTGTGGATACGTTTCTCTTCTTTAATAATGCCTGACAAATGTGAAACGTGCAAATGTTCATCCAGAACATGGAAACAAGCCAGAAAAAATGAAGCGACAATGAAATTATTTTGCAGAATGGACCATTTTTGGAAAGGTACCACACACTTGATAAGATTTGCCAAAAAATAAGGGACACAATCAATGCAATAATGTTTTTACCTGGTAAGGTTCGTAATTGTTTAAACATGCAATACGTCACCAAAGTAAAGATCAAACATATAATTGAAACAGAAACACAAATGATAGAGATAACAATTTTGGCTATATCTAATGGATCCAAATCAACGTCTCTGACTGATTGCTCGTCCGGCTTAAATTTCTCTAAATACTTATCAACACAAATCAGAATATACGCAGGCTGTGATTTCATTACAATCATGTAATCTTTATGGTCGAGACGTATCGCTGTACGTTCCAATTCAATACCATTTTCGTTTTCTTTCCAATTAAATTTTTGCCATGGTATCTTGAACATTGGACACGATTTTAGGGACAGCAAAGAGTATCCAAGTTTTACATGTCTACAGTATTTATCAGACTGAACATTTAAATGTAGATACGGTATCTGCAACATACTGTCAGTGTCATTAAACAGGGAAAGTGAATCAGATTGCGAAACAACATGATTATAGTCGATAACTCCATTCTTTTTCTTCTTCTTTTGAAATTTACTATTCATTACGGATGCCATTTTATCAAATTTCCATTTATTTGTATCTTGCACAAGCTTCATGACAAAGAATGTCAATGGCTTTTCCACAAACGGCTTTGGAATGTCCGTTTCATTTAGGGACATAAAAGCGCCGTCTAAGCTTTTTAATGACTCCACGGTTTTCTCCAGGTGAGCCTTTACAGAGATCTGAATCCTAAGGAGATAAAAAAGTAGTTTAGAATAATTTGTTTGATCTTCAACTTCTTCCCATCTACGAGACAAACGGTTTCTGTTGGGTGTCTGGTTACCCGTTACATGTATATTAGATTGTAGAAGTATCTGTATACCACATATTGTTTGGTTAAGGTTTACTCTATTAGAAATTTCACCAAGAACGACAGATTGTATTGTCGGAACAAGATCGTAAGCTAGGCGTAATGGTATCGGATCTTGTGGATCTAGACGCAGGTATATGTCCAAGTCCATGGTCACTATTCCATCGAAGATCAGCTCACAGCGTCCGTTTTTGAGCTCTCTACCAGCTGAACACACTGTCTGCCTGCATTTTTCCTGAAAGTATTGGTGTTTGCTCGATTAAAGTTTTTTTTCCTATTTGTGTATTACACTGTCGTAGTTAGTATTACAATTGAGCGGCGATCTTGGAAAAGGGGTTTAATGCACCTCTGTGATGCATTTAACCAAACAAGTCATTACATAATTATGTATGTATTCAAAAATCAATCTTATCTAATAACAGATTGAATCATAAGATAGAATAATCCTTCGAGATACAGAACATTTACAAATAACAAACAATTTCGACCCATATCAGCCAGTACTGACAGCGCAGGCTGACATAAGAAAATAGTTTTTTGCAGATTTATTAAACACCATTTTCACAGAGTATTACTCAAATATTATGAGTTCCACATATTTTTGTGTTCCTGTATTTTAAGTGGGCAAGGTTAAGGCTGATCATCAAGTACAATCAATGAGATCGAACAGAGAACAGGTAACACTTTTGTTACTGAATCATTGAGGACAGGGTAATTTGTTGCAATTTTTCTCACCTTGACAAGGTATTTGGGTATCTCATGCCAATAGTTCACAAAATCATTTATGTTTCGTGGATTTGGGTTCAAACTTTAATAGTCATTTTATTCTGAAACTGAAGGACACGTCATGTAGTAAAGGCAAAGTGGGGAGTTTAATCTACTACATTTCAGTTTGCGTTTTAAAAACAACCTGACGACCTCATTACAAACGCAAAAAAGCAAGATCCGTAAGATCTGTAACTCATCTAAAACGTTTTTATGGCTGATCATAATCCTCATGCTATATACATGGAAAATTTAATACGTATTTTTTATTATTTTTATTTTTTTATGTTTTTATTTATTTATTTATTTTTTTTTTTTTTTTCAGACTTTCATGATATCGCCAAACTTGAAAATGAAATAGAAGTGAATAAATCGATGGATGGAAAACCATAAGTACATGGAAAAAAGCAAAGGCATGCAAAAAAAAAAACACATTTGATGGTACTTCATTAACGGGCCACATGGCGTCTCAAGGTAATTTAAGATTTTGTGCAAGTGTTTCCAAAGACTTGTGGCAATACGAATTGTGTCGATTACACGAATTCGTATTTAGATCAGTAGATGACGTCATATCTGATCTTATAAAAATAGACAGTTACCGATTACAAAAGGAGCAACCTGTCAGTTAAATGCCCAAATAGCACCTTTTTGAGTCACGTTTATTTTGTTTTCTGTATGTGCTTTCAGAGAACTGATGTGAAATTAATCGCGCAGTTGGGGTTTGTCATTGTGGCGCCACATGAGCGGCGGCACCAAATTTTTTTCGCTTTTGAACAGTGCCATAATGAGAGGTAACCATATTGTTTACCAGGCTTCCAGTCATTTCGTACATAGGTCATTTCGTACCAAGGTCATTTCGTACGATTTTGGTCATTTTGTACCCACCTATACTTTTTGTTTTGGTCATTTCGTACTCATTTTGATCATTTCGTACCGACTTTCGTCATTTCGTACCCAGTTTTTAATATCACTTTGGTAATTTACCATTTTCTTGTGTTGTTTGCCAAATGACAACTGCTTTTGTACATACATGTTGCTCCAATTGAAATTATGTTAAATTTCGCCGGAGAATGGCTATGATTGTATCTTACCATTATTGGTTCTTTCTTTATTAAGTTTTAATTTGCATTCTAAAGATTGTTTAGGACTTCTCAGTTCATTTCACATCGAGTTCTGCATAAATACTTTTGTCAATTTGAAATGCGTTAAAAATTTTCTGGAGAGAGGCCACATTTTCGTTGTGTTCTTCATAAATCATGTTGCAAAACCATGACTTTTTCTTAGACTTTAACTCTTTACCAAACAGCATAGTTTTAGACTTTTGAGAGCATTTGCAGACGACAATTCGAATGTGGTTACCATTTTTTCTTTCTTCCACATTGTTTTCAAAATGGTTTTTCCGCAAGGTTGTTAATACTCGGGATTAAAACAATGCCTTAAATGGTGCAAACTTTAAAAATATATTTGTCCAAAACCAGATGGCCCAGAGTTTGAATATTTGTCATGTAGTATCACCACTTGGACCTCTATGAAGTTTGTTCAAGTGATGCCCTTGACGTAAAAATTAATCCGCTGTAATGTTCCCTATTTCAGAAACATCTCATTGATGTTATGCATCAATATTCACTTGTATTTTTCTCTTATGCGCAGAAACGAGAGAAAAATTTTGATACATTAAGCAATAGCATAAACACTACAATTTTACTTGATTAATAGTACTGTACAATACCTTGATGCTATCATACTTTTCGTCCTTTCCACAAGAATGGCTGTTGTCCTGTATGCTGTCAGACAGTCGTAAGAAGCCTGCAAAATCTACCGGAATCGGAGTGATATTGAAACTTGGACAGTTGTCAGTCAGTGTATGATTAAAGCCATTGCAACGGGCACAAAAGACATTACGAAAATATTGACCGTTATCAACACGAACGACACTTTCGTAGATTCTACATGCCTTTTCCAAGTAAGGATCATAGTTTTCCCATAACCCAGTAGAATTACACACCGATATGCTGTTTGTGCATGATTTGATACTGGTGTTTATTTTTGGTTGTTGAAATGTTACATTGCAGGAAATTTCACCATCCACTATCTGCTTTATTAATTTCATGGAACTGGAGATCACCGACAGCTCCGGCAAATGAGAGCATTCAAGTCTAGGCGGCCAATACAAACGGAATGACGTGTTCACGAAATTACATTCTGCGCAGTACTTATTTCTGTATATCCGATCATTAGATGCATCGGAAACCAGAGTTATATCTTCTATTTCAATGTCGTGAAAATTATACTCGTAATTTCTCACACACTTTGTAACAAGATCACTGTCTGTTTGCCTTGGGCATTCTGAGATAGCTTTTATCCGGTGCACACTATCTGTATGTATGCCCTTTATTTCTGTCGCAACACAGGTTTCTCGAACGCCATCTGATAATTCTGAGGTGTTGTGCCTCGACCATAGAATATCTGGGCAACAAGTTCCAATCGAAAGACATTTCTCCTTGTCACAGCTACATGGAAAACAGCATGAGTATTCGCGTGATAGATTGTATTTCAGGGGATCAAAGTAAAGCTCAAACTGACAGAGTGGCACAAATGGACAAAGCCGTAAGTTAGTTAACACTCTTTCTCGTTGGAATTGATTTGAGAGGCCATCTAAGAAATTCTTCGCGCGACTAGATCGCAACTGTATCTCAATCTCTTCTTCAAGCATTATTTCGGTTTTGTTAAAATTATTTAACAAACCGTCACGTCTTGTGGTTCTGTTCAAGTCTTTCCAAGGTGCATGCACTGTTGTTCCATGCTGGTGTCCTTCGAACTGGCGAAAAGGAATTGTCAAAAGAAGTACAGAAAGACCTATGAAAACTCTTTGTCCACATAGATATTCCATTGTTAAAATGAATGTAATTACTGTTGCAATTTACTAAACAACATCAGAAATACTTTATAACGATCTATTTCTTTGTCCAAAGTTATGCCGTTCGTCCGTGCATATGTATTTATATAGAGGGGGAGAAACAAAGAGAACTATTTAACTGCTGGATAGCTCCGTACATGAATGTTTCATTTACTATTTATGTTTCACAAGTGGTTTTATCAACGACACTTCAAAGGTCAATTCGCAGAGCCAATCATTTGTTTCTTAAAAGTAGAAACTTGAATTTTGACCACTTTTCCACAAAATGAATCAGCAAGTAATTGTAAGCGGATACAAATGAGTCATGCTCTGTGAAAAGGGTTTTTATGCATAGATCTGCAAAAAGTACCGACCTATGTCATCCTAAGATGGTCGAAACTATTTGCTCTCATTCCATTTTTCTGCATATGCAAGGACTATTCTAAATACAGGATTCAGTTGGTAGTTTGACAAATTGGATTTTATGGATCCATAATTATGTGATGCCTTTCTTGGTACGATGCAGCCCAGAGATGCACTAAAGCATCTTTTGTCACAGCTTGGCCAAAATCACTTTGGGAAATTGTACTTGTAGGAATAACATATCAATCGAAAACTACAATTGGCCGAATATGTACAGGCAAATCTGCAAAAACTCATCTCTAAGTATAAATACTTCATAAACAGAAAGAACTTCTCTTTAATCAGCAGTTACTTCCCTTTAACTCCTACAATGCCAACTGTAAATCAAAAAGCTATTGCAGACAATGTAGATCAAGAACAGATAGCTCTGAACATGCAATCTGATCTTGAATCCATACCATCCGTTACCTCTTTGTAATTCATGACCAATGTGTGTTTATTTTATTATTATTATTATTAGTTGATCTGGGGGGAAAAAAAAACATTCATTTTGTTGCCTGGGAAAGGATTAAGAGTCTCTCCTTTACTAGTCAGACTCTAGAAATTAGTCACAATCTTTGTTTAATCTCTGTTGATCCTTTTCTTGCTGAATAAGTGAAATTAAAAATTCAAGCCGATAGTGATATCCCGAAAAAATATTTTTTCAAACTCATTTTGGACAAAAAAAAAAAAACAACATATTATCGGAGAGTGTAGATCCAAGATCAGACTGCACGTTCTGTGCAGTCTGATCTTGGATCTACACTGTCCGCAAAACGTCAGTGAGCCGCCCTTAGCAGCCAAAGGGTTAATAGTCATACACAATAAATTAATCATTTCGTTTGTGTTATTTTTGATAACAGGATACCAAGGTAGCCCCTTATCGGACGACAAAATGTCAAACGCATCCAGAATGAAGAAATTTTGCAAACAGATAGAAAACATTGCGGAAAAATGGGAATATGCTGGTTATAGGCTGTAAGAATTGACCTGGCAGGGTGTGGCTAACCTTTGACATTAGTCGACTAAATTATTTTTCATTTTAGTGGCCTCGAGCCGTTTGGAAATTGTAAGTCGTAAATCGACGTGAACACATGCATCATAGCATTACTTTATCGATCCTTTGCTTTATAGACGCATGAAGTGCATACTCTTTTACCATCTGAAAACGTTGTGAAAAAAGGTGCTTCTTATCCATGATCCATTCTCACGTTGTTTATACATAGGGTTACTCACGATGTTTTCCGAATTACTTATTTTACCTCAATCTAAAAAGTCGTGAACTGTAACATAGTTCCCCCCTGTCAGGTCAATTCTTACAGCATATACAATCATCTTAACATCTTTGTTGTGTTTTGAAAAAGCCCCTTTTCTCATGATAGTAAAATGGTGGTTTGTTTGTATTGGAGTTTAACGCCATTTGAAGTCTTTAGCTTACGACAATTTTCTGTACTTGATCAAAA
Organism: Hippopus hippopus; assembly: GCA_946811185.2. NCBI lineage: Eukaryota > Metazoa > Mollusca > Bivalvia > Cardiida > Cardiidae > Hippopus > Hippopus hippopus. Next base: position 31,736,046 of record OX328113.1, read on the forward strand.
TGAAAGAATTTGCAGACGACAAAATGAGTGAAGCTCAAGTGATGGTTTCTGTCCTTGATAGGGTAGAAAACATTATGGGAAAAGCAGAAAATGCTGTTTACCAGCATTTTCTCCTTTTCCCATAATGTTTTCAAAAGGCCTTTCCCCATGGTCGTTTAAAGTCTAGATTGTGTGGTAAAGAGTTAAGACCCATTCTCATTAAACATGACTATTAGGCATATAAAAATCGGAAATGTTTCAGGTCATATTTTATCATTTAGCTTCATTTCGCCACGTAGTTCCATGTTTAAAGCTACCGAAATTTGGATTTCACCAGCTTTGAACCGATTTTTTCCAAGTTTTATCTATGTTCATGTATATACATGCATTATCAATTCTGCATGGTTTAAAGGATAGGACACCTTAATGGGATTCTTGTAACATCCTCTTTTATCGCCGAAAAAATGTACGAATTCAGCTAAGACTCGGGTAATCCGTAATCGAACGTCCGATACACGTTGGTTCCCCGCATCGATTACGGATTACCTGAGTCCTAGCCAAATCTGCACGATTTTAGCGATGAAAAGCGAAGTTACACGAAACTTATTAGGGCATCCTATTCTTAAGAACTATTGTTGAATAGAATAGAAGCCGCTCTCCGAGCTTTATCAGTTTTGGACAATTTTGAATATTTTTGTCATAATTTGATAAAATTTCGCGCCGATTAGTACCAAATATGCACTATACTGGGCTTTGAAAATATATTTCCCTGAAAATGATGCAGTGTATGCTTGAAAACTATTTTGTTCTTTTTCGGAAAATATGTCAAAGGTGAAATAATGTTCAAAAATCCTATGCTTTCAAACAGCAAACATGTTTGCTGATCATAGCTAAAACTTTTTTGTCCTTGAAAGAATAATTCTAATTACTTGATTTAGCAAACAAATTGAGAATGCGTCTTTAACAGTTTAGGTCGTATCACAGCGGTCAGTGCACATACGCACGTGTTTCCTGGCTTTTTCACACTAGTGCTTACACTACTTTCTTTTCTCGCATGCATCAGAGATTAGAGGCGAAGTTTTGCCTCGAAAAGAAAGTTTGCCTCAACCGGGTATCGAACCCGCAACCATACTGTCACGAGCCCAATTAGCTAACCACTGAGCTACCCGGGCGGGCCCATACAACGCTGGACTATTTGGTGAAAGGTATATTACTTTCACCCTATACAATCTACTTGTATTCATCAAGAGATGAGAAAAATAACGCCAGAAATGTGTGCATCGGTGGTCGCAAAATCTAAAAAAAAGGCTTGACGTCGCACTAGCCCACAGTGGACGTCGTATCTATTTGGTGAAAGGTATATTACTTTCACCCTAAACAATCTACATGTATTCGTCAAGAGATGAGAAAAATAACGCCAGAAATGTGTGCATCGGTGGTCGCAAAATCTAAAAAAAAGGCTTGACGTCGCACTAGCCCACAGTGGACGTCGTATCTAGAGCATATCATGTAAATGTTGTGAAAAAGTTTGACTTGTGTATTTAACATGTAAGAATTTAAAGTACTTAACACTGTATATCAAAGAAAACTGTACTTATTGTAGAGTATTGTGATATAAATCATAACAAGGTATGTGCCGGCACAAAAAAACTTATAAAGGATTAAAACTGTATCAGATATTATGAATCACCCTGTACACTCTGCGATAAGGAGATATATTTTTCCCCATAAAATACCTTCAAAATAGCAAAAATTTGTTTTTTAGTTTTTTCGGGTTAACAGTTTCATTTCACTTATTTAGCAGGATAAGGGTTAAAATCCGGTATTTACAGATAGTTACTACGGTTTGGCATTTATTGGACAACACTTAAATTGCATAAGCATTTTAGCCCTACTCAAGCACATGTTTATATTCTTCCAACACATTTTTATATCCATAAATGCACCACGTTTAGTGTGCAGGTAATCTTACAAGAAAAAAAAAAAAAAAAACATTCTGCACTGCTAAGATCTTGTTGCAAGATTTCTGGAAATTTAAAACTAGAGTTCCTACAAGACGCATGCCGCCTCTAAAATTGTACCTATTTCTGTCTGAACTATGAACGGAGGTTTTCGTCAATCTCAATTTTTAGTATTCTTGTCGTAAGCCGAATAAGCTCAAGTAGTAGAGCAATAAGATTTGTAACAGTCGAAATTTCTGGATACTTGAATGTTGGATGTGAGCCCCCATAACCTCTTCATTGCCCCACCCAATTTTCTTAACTCTTGTCCTGCCTAATGCGAGAAATATGATCTTTAAGCCTATAGCAAAAAGCTGAAAAAAAAAATGCTTCAACGTTTTCTTTTTCGTGGGGGGCGATGAATATTTCCTTATCGGACAGTGTAGATCAAAGATCAGACTGCACGTTCTGTGCAGTCTGATCTTGATCTGCACTATTCGCAAAAGGTCCCCCTAGCAGCCTAAGGGTTAAAGAGGTTAAAAGAACTACAAAGATTATGTTAAAAGACATCAAAGCTATCAGTAATAACATTTTGATAAAGCGTATTTTTGTATACAGATATTCAACCCACACCAAAAATAGAAGAGGAGGCATAGAGACGCTCGCACATAACAGGAAGTAAACAAAGTATCAAAGATAGTGTTGACAAGCAGTAGAAGAGGAGGCGGAGATACCTTTGCGCATAACAGGAAGTAAGAAAATTATCATGGATGGTGCAGTGAAAAAATGAGGTAGAGAGATGCTCGCGCATAACCGAAAGTAAGCAAAGTATCATAAATGGGGTTGATATGTAGCATCGAACCGAAGAAAGGAAATAATTTGGGTGAGACATTAGTTCTGCGTGCATTAATTTTGTTTGTCAAAGGTACTCTTAAAGTACGCAAATTACCTTACACCTCATTACCATATTTTGAGCCTTGCCTCGAAATATTCATAAAGGGTGTAATCATTATATTCGTTAAAGCTTCAGAGACTGAAGCTGAAACTGTGTATTCTGGTGCGAAACAATACACCACAAACTCAAAATGGTTTAAAAACACTACTGTTTACAGCAATTTTTTGTAAAAAGTTTCTTAATATATCTTAATATAGCTTTAAGGAAACTCAGGATTTTGTGAAATTGAGTATTTTCCAGACTTATCAACGAAAAATATAGCGGTGCTATTTCCCGAGCCTATATGGCCTGTGTTCATTAATGACTGGTGCTAGCTAACCATAGCTAGGTGAATCGGCTCCACTTTCTTGTCAGTTACATGAATGCAAGGTGAAGGTCGTACACAGTCACGTGACAAGCATAATATGGTATCCTCGATTGAACGAGTGGATAGGAGCCACGTCCAAAATTACATTTTCTATCCGTCGTAATCTATGCAATCTCGCAACTGCCTGGTGTAATATTTGTCATGAAGCCACAAGGATGGCTATAGTTTGATAAAATATCGAAGAAAATTGGTTATATTTGGCTTAAAATGAGTAAATGGGTATCTTTAATGATCTGGGTAAAATACGGGTGTAACTAACTCACAAATACAACTGACCGGAAAATCTTTTCGTAACAGTTATGTACTGTGTGTAGATCATAATGGTGTAGATCTACACCGACTGCTTCTGTGTATTAATGTTCGGGATATGACTATAGTATGATAGAATTTAATTCTCTGATTTTTTGGTTTTCCATAATTGATTTTGTGATTTTCATTTACATTTCTAATAAAAGGGATTGTATGGTAAAGGGTTACGAAAAACAATTCTTATTGTTTGTAAGATCGTGTCTTTTTTCAACCATGTACCGGATAACTGGATGGGTTTTTCGCTAATCCCAGAGACAATAGTTGAATTTCTTCCTGGACCCTTTACCAAACAAACACATGTTTAAACAGCCGTTAACAAATACAACAGACCAACATCGCTCACCAAGATTAACTTAGATCTGTTTGATTGAGAGGCCAAGTTCATTCTTTAATGCATCATTTCCAAATGCATATCGACTAGTGTGTACTTTTCAGACCGAGTTGCATTTAGCATCAGCAGTACATGTATAACTATAACTACGGTCTGCATAGATGGATTTGCTAATTCAACTGCCTACTTCTTCGTTTGCAATAATTACCATGCTTGCATAAATTAAAAGCATTTAAAGAAGACAAAATAACCAGCTAAAATCATCAGTTGTGTCTTTAAAATGATGGAAAACAATTGTGTTAAAAGAGGAATGCTTGTTTTGAGCATTTCCTCATTTCTCCTCAATGATTACACAAGCACCCTTTCTCAGGGTTGAGAGATTATTTGGAAAAGGTCAATACATTCTAAACAGATTACACTACATTACAAGTCCAATAATTATTTAGCATGAGCAATAATACCATGGCTGTCAATTAAGCTTTTGTGTGAAAGAGTAAACTGGTATGCCCATCTTGAGAAAAAAAAATGAGCCTTGCTCTGAAAAAAGGAGTATAAAGCATCTCTGTGATGCATGATACCAACCAAATAATCACATAAAATAACAAACGACTACATCTTTAGGTACCCTGGTCCTCTGACAGCTGATGACCTATAGCAAAAAGCAGACCTGTCGATACTTTTTGCTGATGCATTAAACCCCTTTTTCACATAGCATGGCTTAAATTGATACGCATCTCATTTTCTGCAAAAAAATCTTGCTGTAACAGGAAATCAGGTCTTGCCTGAAGATTGAATCACAGACTATGTAGACGAAAAAGTTTACAACACTATTTATGTAAAATGTTGAAAGAGCCACATTAAGACCATTCAGTTCAGAAACACTCAGATTGTCATACACGTCCTTGTAATATTTGTTTGCAGTGTTACATTTGCTATCCATCTTTATTCTGCAAAAAAGGACAATAGCTACCGCAGGAGAGAATTGAAGGATATACTGAGAGCCATTACAAAAAAAAAAAAATAGTTAGACGAACAGTATTAACTCAAACATTCAGTGTAACAAATCAGATAAATGAAGTTTACGGAAACATTCTAACAACTGATGACGGGGTGTCAAAATATGTGTGTGGGTTTTGTCGTATGGGTTATTTTCTACGACTTTTGTTGTTTTTCGATGATGTAATTCAGGGGACTCTAACTATCAATATACAGTTGGTGGCGTATTGCGGGGATTACAAATTACGACCCGATCAGCGAGGAGTGACTTGAGCACTGTAGTGACGGTCACCCTTGGTTCGCAAAGACGTCACCGACAGTAGTGAATAGGAGTTGTAAAACTTTTGTATTGCACTCAATGTTTCATACATAGTATAATGTTTAACCCTTCTCCTGCTAAATAAGTGATTCGAAACTTTCAAGCCGATAGTAAAAATTTTAATTTTGCTATTTCAAAGATATTTTGGGGGAAAGTTATCTCCTCATCGGGCAGTGTAGATTTAAGATCAGACTGCACTTTCAGTGCAGTCTGATCTTAATTGACACTGTCCGCAAAAGGTCCTTGAGTCGTGCTTAGCAGCCTAAGGGGTAAGCTAATTTTAGAGTTCGACTTAATTTTGGGGGTATCTTCAAATTCTAAATAGATTATCTCCTTACTTAACCCTATATTGTGGGTATTCCTTAAAACTCTCTCGATGGGAGGTTCCATGACACTGGTGTACAAGACAATCACGTGGTTTTATGACCCCTCGCTCCTAGTAAAAGAAATATGGGATTTTGAAAAACATTATGAAGAAACGAAGAAAATGATGGAAACTAGAATATTTTCCCGTTATCCCATTTTTTTTTTCTTGTATTTTTATATCATTTGTCATTTTAGCATCATTTTATGTGCCGTATGCAAATGCTTTGGATAGTTTTTTTTGTTTTCGTTTAGTAAAAGAATTAGGAAACGATGATAGTCATTTGTATATTGGAACTACTTGAGTAAATAAAGACAATAGAAAAACACAACTGTGTACAATGTTATGAGTCTAACACTCAATATAAAATCTGACATTAACAGACACTTTACCGTATATGTACAAAGCCTTTCACAACTACATAAATTGCCTTTACAACCAATGCAGATCAAGATTAGACTGCATAAAACATGAAGTCTGATCTTTGATCTATTATGTCCGTCTTGGACCTGGAACCTAGAAATTGCAATTATTTTGGTCTTACTTCTAGAATAAAAATATTTGTTAGGTTGTTCGGTGCTCTTAGGGTTAAACTTCTACCAAGCAGCCTCGAATTTTAACGACCTTGAGTAAAATACTTGTTGAAAATATTGCGGGAAAGAAGAGAATGCTGGTCACCAGCATTTTCTTTTTTTCTCACGATGTTTTCTATCCTATTATAAACAAATCTAATTTGTCATCTGATCAGCGCTTTGAGAAGAGACGAGTCCAAAATTTTATCATATTATTTTATCAAGTGTATTTATCCTTCTAGAATAGAGTTTCTTTCCTTGTTCCTATATAATGCTAAATCACTGTCAGGTATAAAAAAAGTACTAACAATCTTCTAGAATGGAGTTTCTTTCCTTGTATATATTGCTGAATCACTGTTATGTAATAAAAGGTACATTCATTCTTTTAGAATGCAGTTTCTTTCCTCTTTGCTATATACTGCTGAATTACTGACATGCAGTTTAGATTACAACCATTCTTCTAGAATCTTGACCAGCCTGCATAGCTCAGGTGGCAGAGCGTAGGACTTGTAAACATCAAGTCTTGGGTCACTTGAAGTCGTGGGTTCTAGCCCTATGGCTGGCCATCTAAAATCACTGATGGCCTTTCGGATGAGACGTTAAACCGAGATCCCGTGTGACGGTGCTATACACCACGCACGTTAAGGAACCAGGCATAACTTAGGATGGATTTCGTCCTATATCGGAACTCTCCCCGTAACAATACTAGCAGTATCGCCCGTATGGGTAACCGTGGCGACAATAAATCAACGCAATTTCGATCAATCTTCTAGAATGGGGATTCTTTCCTTTATGCAATAAACTGATGATCACTGTCATGTAGTAAAAGGTACAATCATTCTTCTAGGATGGGTTTTCTTTTCTCTTTGCCATCAACTGCAGAATCACTGTCAGATATAAAAAATGTACAATCACTCTTTTAAAATGGGTTTTCTTTCCTCTTTGTTATTCACTGCTGAATCATTGTGTAAAAGGTGAAATAATTCTTCTAGAATGAAGTTTCTTTCCTCTTTGCTATATACTGACAAATCGATGCCATGAAACGAAAGTACAATTATTCTTCCAGATTGCAATTTCTCTTCTCTTTGCTATGTACCGCTGAATCACTTTCATGTTGTAAAAGGTGCAATTATTCTTCTGGAATGCAGTTTCTTTCCTTTTTGCTATACACTAATGAATCATGGTCATGTGGTTAAATTTATATTCATCCTTCTAGAGAAAATTTTCTTTCTCTACGCTACTGCTGAATCACTGTCAAGTATAAAAGTGTACAATCAATTCTCTGGAATGGAGTTTCTTTTTCCTCTTTGCTATGTACTGCTGGATCATTTTATTAAAGGTGTATTTATTCTACCGAAATGGAAATTCTTTTTCTGTGCTATATACTGCTGAATCACTGTCAAGTATAAAAGTTTACAATCATTCTTCTAGAACGGAGTTTCTTTCCTCTTTGCTATGTACTGCTGAATTGTTGTTGTTAAAGGTGTATTCATTCTACTGAAATGAAAATTCTTTCTCTTTGCTATATACTGCTGAATCACTGTCAAGTATAAAAGTTTACAATCATTCTTCTAGAATGGAGTTTCTTTCCTCTTTGCTATATACTGCTGTATCACTGGATTTTTACCAACTTCAATGTAGATTGCATCTAAAGTCGCTGGTCTTGGATACGCGTCTCTACCTGGTATATTTTTTTCGTTATCCATCAAGTTAAATACCACAAGATCAGCCAAACCTAGCTATAAAATGTAAGAATTATCATTAATTAGCTATTAACTGTAAAAGGAGACTAAAGGCTTTCGCAAAAAGTATCGACCAAGGTCAGCCTGCGCAGTCCGCGCAGGCTGACCTGGGTCAAAAATTTTTGCTTTTGGTCAAGTTTGTGTTTGTTTATCGACCGTACTACCTTGTGATTCAGTCGATTGTTACACAAGATCGATTTTATGGATCTACAATTATACGATTATCTGCTTGGTTAAAATGCATTACTGAGATGCATCGCCCCCCCCCCCCCCACTTTACCAGAGCGTAACTCATTTATTTTCACTAAGCTTTTACTCTCTTTATTTAAGGATAATTAAAACACGGGAAGTACAGTTCCAACATCGGAAGTTTAGGGTGGGTTGCTGTTGACAAATTGAACTTCCTCGATGAGAAATAAATCCTTAAACTGACTAATTCTTTGCCAGATGACAAAATTTCAAATTTGTCCAACGTGCCAAAATTTCGCCATATCGGATGGTTTAGTTCTGCACAGTCTGGTCTTAATCTACACTCTTCGCAAAAGTGCATTGAAATGCACTTAACAGCCAAAAAATATAACTCTTTGCAAGACGACCAAAGTTTAGAACGGTCCAAATTGAAAGCACCGGCAGACGAAATCAAGCGTTAAACAAATGTTGACTTGTTTTGAAATTGGTTGAGAACACTGTAGGAAAAGGAGAAATATTTTTTTTTTTACGTTTTAACATGTGTGTGTGTGTGTGTGAGTGAGAGAGAGAGAGGAGAGAGAGAGAAATGGGGAGCAGGCAGACAGCCAACCAGACAGACAGAAGGAGAGTTCTGCCATTTACCAACGGTAAATCTGACAACTGGGAAAATTAACAGACAGCAATGCTGTACAGACAGACAGACAGACAGACAGACAGACCGGCATATTTTTGCCACGGAAAATCTGATAATGCGAAAATTAGCATACACAAAACGAAGAGAGATCCAGCTAGAGAGAGAGAAAAAAGAGAGACAACAAAGCCTTGAGGCCAAACAAGACGGACGGAGAGACAGATAGACAAAAAGTCGGATGAATGGACAGCCGGACTGATAGACAGAACGAATGGCCTTACAAACAGAAGAAATATGATAAACATACATGACGTTACTTACCTCATTGTTGACAATAAACTTATCGCCTTTTTTCTTTCTTTTAGCGACGAAGTTTTCTAGTTGAGGGAGTTTTGGTACAAACTTCCCTATGATGTCTTTCTGTAAGATATATCAAAAGCTTTACGTTGAGACGAATATATCTTTGGTAGAAACGAATTGGCAATGTCTGCAGAATTAGACTTTCCAAACCAGTTTCATACGGTACATTTCGTACATGATCGTATGTTTTGACGATAATGCACGGAACACGTTATTACAAACAATCATACACGGAACATACCGAATGAATTCGTTTATTACGAACTCGTATTTATGGTTCATTTTAATCAGGAGGTCATTTTCTTTATTGTTCTTACTTTCAAAACTAGAGATCTGATTGGCTGGGAAACACCCTCTTAGCCAATAAGATTGCACGACTGGAAATTCAGACTATATATCGAAGAACATTTGCTATATATGACCGTTGGAATTCATAGGTAATTTTTCAGAAATGCTGGATAGTTAGGTCAGTAACCTTTAGGGCTTGAAGCTGACGGGTTGCGGGTCTGATTCCCTAGTTCTGCCGAATTTCTTCGAATATTGGTGCTTCTCTTTTTAAAAGGATTCACTCCTAGCTGATTATTGTTTCAGCGAGATTTTTGTAGGAAAGGAGTCAGTGGGCTTGGAGAGATGAAGTACTAGTGAAAAGAAAAATATGGATAGGTGCACTGGCTGGTGTGGTGTTAATGAACTGATGTTTAACACGACGTTCAATATCGAACAACCAAAGACACAAACAAACGAACAAAAAACTGCGCTCCCATTGCTTCTTCAATACGCTCCCATTGCTTCTTCAATACGCTCCCATTGCTTCTACAATACGCTCCCATTGCTTCTTTAATACGCTTCCATTGCTTCTTTAATACGCTCCCATTGCTTCTTTAATACGTTCCCATTGCTTCTTCAATACGCTACCATTGCTTCTTCAATACGCTCCCATTGCTTCTTCAATACTCTCCCATTGCTTCTTCAATACGCTCCCATTGCTTCTTCGATGCGCTCCCATTGCTTCTTCGATACGCAACCCTTGCTTCTTAAATACGCTCCCATTGCTTCTTTAATACGCTCCCATTGCTTCTTCAATACGCTACCCTTGCTTCTTCAATACGCTCCCATTGCTTCTTCAATACGCTACCCTTGCTTCTTCAATACGCTCCCGTTGCTTCTTCAATACGCTCCCGTTGCTTCTTCAATACGCTTCCATTGCTTCTTCAATACGCTACCCTTGCTTCTTCAATACGCTTCCATTGCTTCTTCAATACGCTCCCGTTGCTTCTTCAATACGCTACCCTTGCTTCTTCAATACGTTTCCATTGCTTCTTCAATACGCTCCCATTGCTTCTACAATACGCTCCCATTGCTTCTTTAATACGCTCCCGTTGCTTCTTCAATACGCTCCCGTTGCTTCTTCAATACGCTCCCGTTGCTTCTTCAATACGCTTCCATTGCTTCTTCAATACGCTCCCATTGCTTCTTTAATACGCTCCCATTGCTTCTTCAATACGCTACCCTTGCTTCTTCAATACGCTCCCATTGCTTCTTCAATACGCTCCCGTTGCTTCTTCAATACGCTCCCGTTGCTTCTTCAATACGCTTCCATTGCTTCTTCAATACGCTACCCTTGCTTCTTCAATACGCTTCCATTGCTTCTTCAATACGCTCCCGTTGCTTCTTCAATACGCTACCCTTGCTTCTTCAATACGCTTCCATTGCTTCTTCAATACGCTCCCATTGCTTCTACAATACGCTCCCATTGCTTCTTTAATACGCTCCCGTTGCTTCTTCAATACGCTCCCGTTGCTTCTTCAATACGCTCCCGTTGCTTCTTCAATACGCTTCCATTGCTTCTTCAATACGCTCCCATTGCTTCTTTAATACGCTCCCATTGCTTCTTCAATACGCTACCCTTGCTTCTTCAATACGCTCCCATTGCTTCTTCAATATGCTTCCATTGCTTCTTCAATACGCTCCCATTGCTTCTTCAATACGCTCCCATTGCTTCTTTAATACGCTACCCTTGCTTCTTAAATACGCTCCCATTGCTTCTTCAATATGCTCCCATTGCTTCTTCAATACGCTTCCATTGCTTCTTCAATACGCTCCCATTGCTTCTTCAATACGCTCCCATTGCTTCTTTAATACGCTACCCTTGCTTCTTAAATACGCTCCCATTGCTTCTTCAATACGCTCCCATTGCTTCTTCAATACGCTTCCATTGCTTCTTCAATACGCTCCCATTGCTTCTTCAATACGCTCCCATTGCTTCTTCAATACGCTACCCTTGCTTCTTAAATACGCTCCCATTGCTTCTTCAATATGCTCCCATTGCTTCTTCAATACGCTCCCATTGCTTCTTCAAAACGCTCCCATTGCTTCTACAATACGCTCCCATTGCTTCTTCAATACGCTCCCATTGCTTCTTCAATACGCTACCCTTGCTTCTTAAATACGCTCCCATTGCTTCTTCAATATGCTCCCATTGCTTCTTCAATACGCTCCCATTGCTTCTTCAATACGCTCCCATTGCTTCTTCGATGCGCTCCCATTGCTTCTTCGATACGCAACCCTTGCTTCTTAAATATGCTCCCATTGCTTCTTTAATACGCTCCCATTGCTTCTTCAATACGCTCCCATTGCTTCTTCAATACGCTACCCTTGCTTCTTCAATACGCTCCCGTTGCTTCTTCAATACGCTCCCGTTGCTTCTTCAATACGCTCCCATTGCTTCTTAAATACGCTCCCATTGCTTCTTCAATACGCTCCCATTGCTTCTTCAATACGCTACCCTTGCTTCTTCAATACGCTCCCATTGCTTCTTCAATACGCTACCCTTGCTTCTTCAATACGCTCCCATTGCTTCTTCAATACGCTCCCATTGCTTCTTCGATACGCTACCCTTGCTTCTTCAATACGCTACCCTTGCTTCTTCAATACGCTCCCATTGCTTCTTCGATACGCTACCCTTGCTTCTTCAATACGCTCCCATTGCTTCTTAAATACGCTCCCATTGCTTCTTTAATACGCTACCCTTGCTTCTTCAATACGCTCCCATTGCTTCTTCAATACGCTCCCATTGCTTCTTCGATACGCTACCCTTGCTTCTTCAATACGCTCCCATTGCTTCTTCAATACGCTACCCTTGCTTCTTCAATACGCTCCCATTGCTTCTTCAATACGCTCCCATTGCTTCTTCAATACGCTCCCGTTGCTTCTTCAATACGCTACCCTTGCTTCTTCAATATGCTACCCTTGCTTCTTCAATACGCTCCCATTGCTTCTTAAATACTCCCCCATTGCTTCTTCAATACGCTCTCATTGCTTCTTCAATACGCTCCCATTGCTTCTTCAATATGCTCCCGTTGCTTCTTCAATACGCTACCCTTGCTTCTTCAATACGCTCCCATTGCTTCTTCAATACGCTCCCGTTGCTTCTTCAATACGCTACCCTTGCTTCTTCAATACTCTCCCGTTGCTTCTTCAATACGCTACCCTTGCTTCTTCAATACGCTTCCATTGCTTCTTCAATACGCTACCCTTGCTTCTTCAATACTCTCCCGTTGCTTCTTCAATACGCTACCCTTGCTTCTTCAATACGCTCCCATTGCTTCTTCAATACGCTACCCTTGCTTCTTCAATACGCTTCCATTGCTTCTTCAATACGCTACCCTTGCTTCTTCAATACGCTCCCGTTGCTTCTTCAATACGCTCCCGTTGCTTCTTCAATACGCTCCCGTTGCTTCTTCAATACGCTCCCGTTGCTTCTTCAATACGCTCCCGTTGCTTCTTCAATACACTACCCTTGCTTCTTCAATATGCTACCCTTGCTTCTTCAATACGCTCCCATTGCTTCTTAAATACTCCCCCATTGCTTCTTCAATACGCTCCCATTGCTTCTTCAATACGCTCCCATTGCTTCTTCAATATGCTCCCGTTGCTTCTTCAATACGCTACCCTTGCTTCTTCAATACGCTCCCATTGCTTCTTCAATACGCTCCCGTTGCTTCTTCAATACGCTACCCTTGCTTCTTCAATACTCTCCCGTTGCTTCTTCAATACGCTACCCTTGCTTCTTCAATACGCTTCCATTGCTTCTTCAATACGCTACCCTTGCTTCTTCAATACTCTCCCGTTGCTTCTTCAATACGCTACCCTTGCTTCTTCAATACGCTCCCATTGCTTCTTCAATACGCTACCCTTGCTTCTTCAATACGCTTCCATTGCTTCTTCAATACGCTACCCTTGCTTCTTCAATACGCTTCCATTGCTTCTTCAATACGCTACCCTTGCTTCTTCAATACGCTCCCGTTGCTTCTTCAATACGCTCCCGTTGCTTCTTCAATACGCTCCCGTTGCTTCTTCAATACGCTCCCGTTGCTTCTTCAATACGCTCCCATTGCTTCTTCAATACGCTACCCTTGCTTCTTCAATACGCTCCCATTGCTTCTTCAATACGCTACCCTTGCTTCTTCAATACGCTCCCATTGCTTCTTCAATACGCTCCCATTGCTTCTTCAATACGCTACCCTTGCTTCTTCAATACGCTCCCATTGCTTCTTCAATACGCTACCCTTGCTTCTTCAATACGCTCCCATTGCTTCTTCAATACGCTACCATTGCTTCTTCAATACGCTCCCATTGCTTCTTCAATACGCTACCCTTGCTTCTTCAATACGCTCCCATTGCTTCTTCAATACGCTACCCTTGCTTCTTCAATACGCTCCCATTGCTTCTTCAATACGCTACCCTTGCTTCTTCAATACGCTCCCATTGCTTCTTCAATACGCTACCCTTGCTTCTTCAATACGCTCCCATTGCTTCTTCAATACGCTCCCATTGCTTCTTCAATACGCTCCCGTTGCTTCTTCAATACGCTCCCGTTGCTTCTTCGATACGCTCCCGTTGCTTCTTCGATACGCTCCCGTTGCTTCTTCGATACGCTCCCGTTGCTTCTTCAATACGCTACCCTTGCTTCTTTAATACGCTACCATTGCTTCTTCAATACGCTCCCATTGCTTCTTTGAATTATGTACTTGGCCACCATCTACTCTCAGGTTTGCAAAAAAGTGGCCGGAAAGAGAAATCAGAGCGTAGGAAAGTAGGACTGAAGGTCACACTGAAGGAAGAAAAAGAAAGAAAGAAAAAGAAAGAAAGAAAGAAAGACCAGAGGGAGTTGGGATGAAGGAAGGAAGGTTTGAAGAAAGAAAGAAAGAAAGAAAGAAAGAAAGAAAGAAAGAAAGAAAGAAAGAAAGAAAGATTGAAAGAAAGACCAGAGGGGGTTGGGAGGAAGGAAGGAAGGTTTGAAGAAAGAAAGAAAGAAAGAAAGAAAGAAAGAAAGAAAGAAAGACCAGAGGGAGTGGGGATGAAGGAAGGAAGGTTTGAAGAAAGAAAGAACAAAAGAAAGAAAGAACGAAAGACCAGAGGGAGTGAGGAAGAAGGAAGGAAGTTTTGAAAAAAGAAAGAAAGAAAGAAAGAAAGAAAGAACGAAAGAAAGAAAGAAAGAAAGAACGAAAGAAAGGAGAGAGGGGCAGGAAGAAAGGAAGGTTGAAGAAAGAAAGAAAGAAAGACAGTACCTTTTCTTCATCGGTCTTTGCAAAACTAGCGCTTGCCAGATGATCAAACAGTTCTTTATACTTTTCAAAAACCATATCAATTATAGCTGCGTCTTCGGGCGATTTGCCATAAAGTCCTGAAAATACGGTTTAACCGTTAGACTGCAAAGCGCGACTCGCTGACCTTTTGCGGACAGTGTAGATCAAGATCAGACTGCACAGACGTGCAGTCTGATCTTTGATCTACAATGTCCGCTATTGATATATCCCCCCCCTAAAAATTATCTCTGAAGTAGCAAAATTTGGGTAAATAATATCTGCTACAAAGTTTGCATTTCACTTTTATAGCAGGATAAACCTAACACGTTGTCAGACGACAAACTTTTCGACGTGATGAAATTGAAAGAATGTGCAGACGACAAAACAAATGAGCTATGCTCTGGCAAAATGGGTCTTAGTGCATCTCTGTGATCCATGGTACCAAGCAAACCA
The DNA here is from genome assembly GCA_946811185.2 of Hippopus hippopus. Classification (NCBI taxonomy): domain Eukaryota; kingdom Metazoa; phylum Mollusca; class Bivalvia; order Cardiida; family Cardiidae; genus Hippopus; species Hippopus hippopus. The sequence continues at coordinate 31,751,141 of OX328113.1, forward strand.
TCACATACTTATGAATCCACCATAACCACTTTTTAAAACAAGCGACTCAATCATTAGGTACAATGGTCCTTAGACATACAGAAAATTGACCAATAATGAAAAGTATCGACCCAGGTCAGCCTGCGCGAACTGCGCAGGCTGACCTGGGTCGATACTTTTCGCAGATGCATTAAGCCCCCTTTTCGCAGATCATGGCTCAAATGTAGCTCACACGTCTTTGAAATGGAAGAAAACGTTGTGGAAAAAGGAGAAAATGCTGGTACAAGGAGAAAATCCTGGTTACCAGCATTTTATCCTTTTTCTACCATTTTTAGAAAAGCTTTCTATATGGACGTCAGGGTTATTAAGAATTAACTCTAAAGTTAATATTTGCAGACAAAATTGGTAGCAAAGTGAGATAATGATCTGTGAAAAGGGGTTTTAATGCATTTGGCACAACGTATCAACCTATATCACCCTGCACAGTCCGTGCAGGTTGACATGGATCACCACTTTTTGCCATTCGTCAATTTTATGCATGTATAAGGACCATACCACATCATAATGTATCTCATAATCTAAAATGATTTTGATGTATCCATAGTTACACGATGACGTGCTTGGTATAATGCATCAAGGAGATTCTTTTTAAACCTCCTTTTGCCAGAGTATAAAACAGATATACTTTCTTCTTCTTCTTCCTCTTCTTCTTCTTCATCATCATCATCATTATTAGTAGTAGTAGTATCATCACTATTATTATTGAATGTCCTTCAACATTCACTAAATAGTAATACAAATGATACAATCGTTCAAAACATCAAATAATGTCAGTCTTAATTTAAACTGCTTTAAAAAGCATAAAATCGTAGATAGGCTCTCAATATTGAAGTGGGATAACAAAGCAGTTAAACTTCCTAAAATCTGTTAGGAGAGATAATAATGGGTCGAGGAAAAAAAATAAATAAATGAACGATGCTTTGTAAAAAAGGTGTTTAATGTACATGCAAAAAGTATCGGCCCAGGTCAGCCTGCGCAGTTCGCTGTGTCGAATCTTTTTTGCTTTTGATAAATCATTTACATATTCTAGGACCATTCTACCAAAGGATTTGAACGGTTAATATACAAAATGGGTTTTATGGATCCATAATCATGTGATGCCTTGCTGGGTATAATGGCTAAGAGAGATGGATTTAATCCCTTTTTATCAGAGCTTGGTTCACATCATACCACACTGTTTAGCAAGATAAGTGGCAATGGCCGATGTTTGACAGATTTCGAGGCCTTTGTCCTTCACTCTCAGAACAGGCAATTGTCCCATTGGTGTCGCTAAAATAAATAAATAAAAAAGAACTAATTGATAAATTAATAGGTAAATAAATAAATTAATTAATAATCCAATTTATTTATTTATTTATTCATCTATTTATAAATAAGAAAATAAATATAAAATTTAATAAGTTAAATAATCAATTAAAGAGTTAGTTAACATATTAATTAATTAATTAATTAATATGTTACTGTTAATGTATCAATCAATCAATCAATCAATCAATCAACATATTAGAATTGAAATAAGAGTATTGCCAAACTACATAGGTCATGCTCTTTGAAAAGTGAGTTCAATGTATCTGCAAGAAGATCGACCGGGTTGGCCTCAGCAGTCCGTGCAGGCTGACCTGAGTCGAAAATGTTTGCAATTTTATGATTATCTGTATGTCAAAGGACTATTGTACCGCATGATTTAATCGATTGTTTGACATGATTTATTTTAAAGATCCATAATTATGTGATAACCTACGTGGTATATTGCATCACGAAGATGTATTAAACCCCCTACTTTCGTTGCGTGGCTCACATGTATCTTCCGCATAAATAAAGTTATTTAAAAGTCCTTTTGCCCCCCCCCCCCCCTTATTCTTGATCTTTTCATATCAAATGGATATTTTTCAATGAGTTAACTGTGCGATCCTTTGCTTCAGTCATCAAAAAGTTCATCCTTTTTTTTTTTTCTTTTTTATTGTTCGATTTTTAACCCGTTTGGCGCCATAGACAAAAAGAGTGACCTTTGCGAACAGCATAGATCAAGATCAGACTGCACAAAACGTGCAGTCTGATCTTTGATCTATACCTTCCGCTTGTTTAGTCAAGCCTATACAATCAAAATCTTTGTAAGTTTCAACATATTTTTTTTATAACCGTCGAAAGAGGTCGAGATTATTTATTTGGCGCTGAAACAGTTAAAAGGGGTTATTTAGTTTACAGCTACAAAGGAATGACTTGCTGAGCTGCGACGAAGGCCATAAGTGGAAGCAGCCAGTTGTTAGGAAAGAATATTGTGCGGAGTACTGGTAGTATTAACCCTGGAAAGTATAAACAGATGCACTGGCTGCAGCGATATTGAATTATGTTGAAAATGGCGTGAAACATCATACAAACAAACAAACCTATTGACACCGTTCTGCTATCTCTATACAAAACAATTTTAGTTTGTTTTTGTTTGTTTGTATTGGAGTTTAACGCCGTTTATAACAGCCCATGCCATATCACGGCGGTCAGTGCACCTATGCATCTGTTTCCTAGCTTTCTCACACCAGTACTGGCACAACTTCCATTCCAAGCCACTGACTACTTTTCTCACATGCATCAGAGGTAAAAGGCGAAAATCGTCAAAGAGAAAGTTTGCCTCCACTGGGTATCGAACCCACAACAACCTGGTCACAAGTAAAATACGCTAACCACTGAGAAACCCAGTTAGGCAGGTAATTCCTAAACACCTCGAAATTGAAATTATTTCAAAACCACAAGTTATATGTGAATCAACCGATAGGACTTTTCTATGAAATAGTAGACATAGTGGAAAAAGGAGAAAATGCTGGTAACCAGAATTTCTCCTTTTACCACAATGTTTTGTCCCGCCAAATGACAAATTTCAGTTCTTGAGTCATGTTTAACTTTCTCCCGGACAACGCTTTCAAATTGGACAAGTCTAAAAACTTAATCGAATGATTATTTCAGCGAAGTAACAAACATATGAACCACGCTCTGTGAAAAGGGGGCTTAATGTATTTACGAAAAGCATCGACTCATGTCAGCCTGCGCAGTCCGCGCAGGCTGACATGGGCCGAAACTTTTCGCTATTTTTAAATTTTCTGCATGTTAAAGGACCATTCTACATCATGACTATATCGGTTGTTTGACACAATGGATGTTATAGATCCACAATTAGATGAAGACTTCCTTGGTATCATGGATCACGGAGATTTATTAAGCCCTCTTTTCACAAAGCACGGATCATATTCTTACGAACATAGTCCGTAACAAAGAAACAAATGAACAAATGCATGGGACCGGGCAGGATTCGAACCCTAGAACGCCCGGACGAAAGGCCAATACATAACCACTGAGCTAAAGAGACATCTCCCTAACGCAGTTGTTAGGTATTGTATTTAAATCGGGAAGAAGCCATGCACGAGAGAGTGGTCTCCCGTAACACACCCCCTCTTAAAGTCATCATTTATTGATGACTCAAAGCCTTATTAGGCGGTAAGTCTATTATTTAGACAACAAATGTCCGTTTTTGGACAACAAATGGAATTAATGGCTCAATGGCCAATCCCGGACGAGCCCCCATCTTACGAACAAAGTCCGTAACAAAGAAACAAATGAACAAATGCATGGCAGAAATAAAGGGACCAGGCAGGATTCGAACCCTAGAACGCCCGGACGAAAGGCCAATACCATAACCACTGAGCTAAAGAGACATCTCCCTAACGCAGTTGTTAGGTATTGTATTTAAATCGGGAGGAAACCATGCATGAGAGAGTGGTCTCCCGTAACAATATTAAACTTCTTATAAGGCGCAACAGTTTTGCATTCGTCCAAATCGAATGCATTTCCAGACGACATGAAAAAACAATATTGCTCAAAAACTGAAACTCTAGACGCTATACTGTCATTTAATGTGTCATCTGCAAATACTTTTCAATTTGGACAAGTGTAAAATGTTGTCTGGTGGAGAATCAAAGCAGCCGCCGCGATATAATTGAGATGATGTTGAAAACCGACTTTAAGTAAAAATAAAGCCCAAAAGTAAACTAAGAGGGTGTTTAAAAGCATTTAAATTTATATCATATCATTTAAAACTATGGAAACTATTGTGAAGATGACAATCTGTCACTGTACGGTCAGTCCAAGTGTTAGCCGCTTACAGAGAAATTAGTTTCGAAATAGGTATAAACTTGCCAGGTAGCTCTGTCTTTTGTTTACTTTTTACCTGATTTTAATATTCTTTTTCTGTCAGCGACTGACACATGGTCCGACCGCACGATAACAGACTGTCATTTCCACAATATTTTCCATACTTTTAAATGATATGATTTAAATTTAAATGTATTATTACACCTGCTTTGATATTTTGGCCTCTACTGGGCCTTTAAACACCATATAAACAAACAAACAAAAAAAAAAATCTTAAATCTTCAAAATATTCAGGTGAGCGATTCAGGGCCAATACAGCTCTCTTGTATCACTAATACAGTTGTCATAAATGTCATTAAAGTTGCTGTTGTGATTGAGTACATCGATAAATACCGTTTTACTTCAGAGATATATGCAGTTTGTTATGTTGTACACCGCACTTTGACCGTTTACCACCACAATCTCGAGTTTTAACGGCCATGATGTAGAAGGCTTTGAAAACACTGTGGGAAAAGTAGAAAATGCTGGTTACCAGCATTTTCTGCTTTTCCCATCATGTTTTTTATCCTTTCAAAGACAAATCTTATAATTTGAGCCATGTTGAATTTGTCGTCTGCAAATGCTTTCAATTTGGACAAGTCTAAAGTTTTGTCGCTTCGTAAAAGGTTAATTGTGAACCTTTTCATAGTCTTATACGACTGGAACATCCTCTGCAGACGATGTAGATCAAGATCAGACTGCACAGAACACACATTCCGATATTTTTATCTACTCTGTGTGCTATCTCATTCTAAATTGTGACCAGAAAATCTCGGCATTTGACAGCTTAAATGTATATCAGCCATTTTTTGTAAAGGTAAAAGTCAAATTTGTTTTTCCCTCTGCCACATAATCCGGACGCGCTCGCCATTGTTACAAACAGCAAGTCGAAAAAAAAAAAGTGTAAATGACGCAAATCAGGTGAGTACGGTGAAGGCGTCTTGCCGGAGCACCTGTTACAGACAAGCAGATCGGACGCATCAGACGATTCATTAAAAAATGATTTATTGAGTATCTGTCGCCGCCGGTTGACCATATTGGCAACGACCCCTGAAGGATGTTAGTTATATTGTATGTTTCCAGGTATAGTGCAAGATACAGGACAAAACCCGCCCTGAGTTACGCCTGGTTCTGTAATTTGCTGGGTGTAATAGCACCGTCACATTGACCTCAGTTTAACGTCTCGTCCAACAGAATATTAGTAATTTTAGATGGCCAGCCGTGGGGCTCGAAACCGCACTGTAACTGGACCAAAACTTGAAGTTAACAAGTCCTACGCTCCATCACTTGAACTTTTCGAGCAGGTCAAAATTCATTCAAAATGTTTAAGTTTCCACTGATATACCTCAGGCCTCTGAAATTCCATGGTCTATCACGGGATAAAGAATTTTTCATTGGTCTATAATGGGATTAAAGCATTTTTCATTATCGGACACCGTTACTATAAATAGCACATTGGTGAATCCCTCTTTATTCTATATAACAAGATGGCTTCTTTACAAAAGAAGCCAGGAGAGGTCACCATCAATGTTTTCAAACAGTTTATTGGCTTTTAATTTCAATATATTTTGGTACATGTAAACAACAAATAAAAAAGCCGCCGCGTATAAACCTCATATGCTTTACATGACGGTCATTTGACCTTCTTGCCGCATTTTCAAGTCGCATGATCTTGTCCAACGGTCTTCTTTCTCTTTTTTAACGAAATTCTTTTTATTTTTTTCTTCTACTTAAATTTATTTACTTAATGAAAAATTACAATTATTTGAAAGGTCATTTGCAGACATGGCAAATTAATATAACAAATCTTTTCTGAAATTCGTCATATAAAAATAAACCACGTCTATTTCCTGTTTCGGTTTTTTGATTTCGCTTTATTTACAAAACCATGACGAAACAGACTGTGTATCAGAACAATTTCGCAAGAAAAATGGATTTAGACAGCAAATTCTGTGGCAGTCTGCCTTTTAAACTCAGCACTATTGGAGAGGTCTGATGACCTCTCCAATAAGACAAGTTGTCTTATTATATACAGCAAAGAGGCAGTTGCCACTGTGCTATGTATAGTAACGGTGTTAAAAATTTCACTATTCCGTAATACATACCGGCGATGCACCAATATGCTTTTATATGTGTTCAATGATCGACCAAGGAAAATTTTATTATTCTGTGATGGATCAATGGAAATTCAAAGGCCTGTGGATATACCTACACACGCACCCAAACACTTTGCTTGAAGCTGATTCGTTTGCATTGATTAAAGGGAGATAATTATGCCAGTGGTAATAATAGTAATTGTCTTAATGTTTCTAAAATACTATAGGCTGTACCTCGACTCAAAAGTAAGGACTTCAAGGCCTTGGGTAGTCATACGTGTCGAGTGTGTGGTCGAGTTCGACTGTTGACCTAAATTCAACCGAAACTCGATGCGGCAAGGTATCATATGTTTTTTTTAATAATAATGGCCGTGACACCTCTAATATTAATCACTGGATTTTATCTGATTTAAGGCCACGAACCAAAACGTAAACACTGACCTTTACACGAAGAAGTAGCCTACTGAAGTATTGTTATACAAAGACTGGCTACTGGGAAATATCAGGGAAATCAGGTCAGGTGATAAGCAAAGTTAGCCAAAATCCTTCCAGAATTTCCATAACAAACCAAGTATATGGCTTAAGTCATTGCAATTTTTCCCTGGCAGCATTTATGCATTGATCTGAAGCTTGGAAAGAGTTTGTAGATATATACAGATAGCTCTAGTAAAAAGGATGCATCTCTGTGGCGCATTACACCATGCCAGTCGTTCCACAATTATGGATCAATAAAATCCATTTTGTCAAACAAACGATTGACTCATGCGGTAGAATGGTCCTTGGACAAGATGATTTACCAATAGCAAACAGTTTTGACCGATGTAATTCTGTGCGGACCGCGCAGGCTGACATGGGTCGATATTTTTCTTGCAGGTGCAAGTAAACCTCCTTTCCATAAAGCATGAATCACACAGACACACAGACACACACAGACACACACAGACACAGACACACACAGACACACACAGAGACACACACACACACACACACACATATATATATTCAAACAAGCGATGACACGATTTTGTATCGATCAACGATTCTATAAAACGACATTTTAGAGTCGCCTAACATACGGAACGCATTTGCAGACCAGAAAATAATTATAGTCCTAATGATGGGGATTTTTTGTTTAGAGAAAAAAGTTTAAAAAATCTGGGTTGCTAGCTGTTTTCCCTTTCTCACAATTTTCCAAAAGCTTTTTAATCGCTTTTGTCCCGTGGAGTTATAAATGAAAAAGGATGGAAACAAAGTTTACATAAGGTCCGCAACATGCGAAAAGGGGTTTTCGGACATTTGCGTAAAGTGTCGTCTCGGATCAGCCTGCGCAGTCTGTGCAGGCTAATCCGAAACAACTCTTTCCGTCTTTATGCAATTTTCTATTTTGCGCAAGTATACTGTAGCACAAAAACTAATGTAGGCGTAAAGTGCCGTCTCAGATTAGCCTGCGCGGACATGATACTCTGTGCTTATGTCCAAAAGCCCCTTTTCGCATGTAGCAAGCCAATCATAGTAGTGCGATGAAAAGATTTGACTGAAACTCTCTTTTTTATTCAGGAATGTAGGAAATGAAAAAGGAGACACCAAATACGCATAATATGGTGCACACATCACTTGGATATAACTGAAAGACTGTTGAGAGCAGTCTGAACCTTCTTCACAACAATCACGAGTTTTAATGACCTCTATAAAGATAATCAGTAGCTTTTGAAAAAAATATGGGAAACGGAGAAATTGCTGATTACCAACAATCTCTCCTATTACCACAATGTTTTCAACCCTATCAGTGCCAAATTGCATCATTTAAGGATTGGGCACCCTAATGGGATTCGTGTAACTTCGGCGAGAAAACGTACGGATTCGGTTAAGACTCGGGTAATCCGCAATCGATCGGCCGATAGACGCTGATTCCCAGCATCGATTACGGATTACCCGAGCCTTGGCCGAATCTGTGCCATTTTGGCAATGAAAGGCGACGTTACACGAATCCCATTGCTGTGCCCTATCCTTAAGCCACACTCATTTTTTTTTGTCTGCAAATGCTGTCAATCTGGATAGCCCAAAACATTGTTGTTTGATAAAGATTTAAAAGCAAAACAAACAAACAAACAAGTTTGAGAATGTAACACGCATACTTACAAGCCTTCATTTGCCCCCATTGCTCAAAAGATATTCGGTCATCGTCGAAGGGAATCCCTCCAAGTACACAAACCAACCGCGATATCTCGGCTCTACCACGGCCATCGAAATATGTTAGTTTATATTTTGCGGACATTTTTTCGATTTTCTCTATGTATATACCGTTTAACCTTGCCGGCTGAGCGAGCGAACCAGGTATACTAATGAATTCGTTATACTCCGGTCCTTTATAAGTACAGAGCTATACGCGCTCCTTTTGGGATTGATATTTAAAAAAAAAAATTCGATACTTTAACTAGAACATTAATCAGAGCACTCTTTCAAGGTTTTTTTTTTTTCAATCTATAGATAAAAAATACGGCTTTGAAAATATGCCTTGTATAGAAAGAACGATCGACGTGAATAAGGGTGTGAATAAGTGGGTACTCTTAAAAAATATTGTGGTAAAAGCTATATTGCTCGTAACGAGCAATTTCTCTTTTGCCAAGCTACTTTAAGCTTTAGCAAGCAATCCAGTGTTGTCACGATTTTAAGGAAGACGACTTTTGAAAACATTGTGAGAAAATGCTTGTAACTAGCGTTTTATCCTTTTTTCTACAATATTTTCTACCCTGCCCAAGGCTATTTCTGTCATATTTCATTTGCCATACGCACTTCCTCTCAATAATTTGGATAAGCTTGATTTTTTTTCCTTGGTAAAGAGATTAACGATTGTTTCTGGTAGACGTAAAAAGTCGTGAGGGTGAGTGGTATTGAGACGAATTGATGGCAACATGCCCCAGTTTCGGATAGCCCTACTGACAAAAAAAGCGCTGTTTTTCAGAACATAAGTTAGATCAGTGGGCCTACAGTTGTTAGTTTCCTCAACATATTACTTGTTTTGATTATTTACCAAACGACAAAATTTTAGGCTACAACAAATTCAAAGAATTTGCAGACAAAAATGTATTTATTACTCAATCGATTGCTTTTGCCTTTGAAAAGGTGGGAAAACATTGTTGGAAAAGGAGAAAAAAATTAGTTACCAGCATTTATTTTTCCAAAAATGCAACGATGTTTTCAAAAGCCTTATTCCTCAAGATCGTTAATTATTTGGGAATTGTGGTTAAGAATATACCCAGTAAACTACCCCCTCCCCCCAACCAAAAATGAAAAACTTGATACAGTCAACTAAGCAAGCATCTTTAAAAATGGGCGATGAACACGGAGTATAACTTAATTCTAGCAAAACTACAAAATTTTAAACTTGTCCAGTTTGAAAGCATTTGCTAATTGACATGTGATTCAAATCAAATAATTTGTGTTTGATTGATTGATTGATGGATTGCATTGCATTGCATTGATTCATTGCATTGTATTGCATTGTGTTTAATGCCGTTTTCAACAATATTTCAGTTATATCGCGGCGGCCAGTGCACCTATCCATGCTTTCCTGGAGTTTCTTTTACCAGTACTACGCACAATATTCTTTACAAGCCACTGGCAGCTTCCCCACATAAAATTTGTGTTTGAAAGGGTAGAGGTCACTGTGTGCAAAGGAGATTATGCTGGCAACCAGATTTATTTTTTCTTCTTTTCATACATCGTTTTGAAAAGACCTTTTCCTAAGGGTCGCGAATACTCGGGATTGTTTTCAAAAGGGCCCAATTGCTCTAAATGATTTAAAGATCCCTGGCCAATTGCTAACCCAAATTTTGTGACTTTCAAAGTTTTTTTTCGCCTTTTGAAAATATTGTGGTAAAAGGAAAAATTGCTGGGAACTACGATATATATATATATCTCGCGCGTTGTTATAATGCGGAGGGGGTACGCCACGTGGAATTACCAAAAAAGACTGTAATGATGTAAGTCCCCCTACCCCCAATAGAAAGGGTTAGAAGCACTCGTGAAAATATTACCGATGATGTTCACTCGATGAAATAAATTTCGATCTTTCATCGAAAAAAAAAAAACCAAATATCCTCTATTTATTTATTCGAAGCCAATACTAAGAGGTAGATCAAAAGCCAGATTATAAAATTGCACAGTGGAAATCGTCTGCAGCAATGATGAGTTAAGGAAGGTTAACTATACATGTATATAAATCTATATTTTATTTTCTCGCCACTGACGAACGTAATATTTATTTGAAAGTATCGATCATCCGGGCGAATACAGAATCAAATCTCAATCGATCATCAATAAACTGCAAGGTATGCTTCTTAATCCTTTACCGATTAACAACGTGTTTCAACGACCAAGCGAAGAAGAGGCAGTTGAAAACATTGCGTGAAAAGGAGAAAATGTTGGTACCCAGCATTTTCTCCTTTTCACGCAACGTTTTTTATCAGTTCATGGATAGGTTCTATCATTTGAGGCACGTTTAATATGTCCATGCAAGTGATTTCATTGCAGAGGAGTCTTAAATTTTGACGTCTGGTAGAGAGTTAGGAATTACGACCCCTTACTCTTCTGTAAATATCGTGTAACATCGACTTTTTCGTAAAGGCTGTTCGGCCAATCTCGGCAGCGTCTGTCTTTTACAAGGAGAGTTAGGGGCTGAATACCTTGAACTGTACAGGTGAAGCATGAGAATCCGGGCCCAGGAAGCGCAGTTGGTAGCTTACAGGACTTGAGAACAGAGGGTACCGGTTAGAATCCCTAGACTGGTCATTTTTTTTCTGAGAACATGATGATAGTCATTGCAACGGGGTTCATTCCTCTCTAACGACTGATCATTGTTTCGACGATGCTTGTGTACAGAAGTAGCCAGTGGCTCACAGAGAAGATTGTGCGAAGTACTGGTAAAAGAAACCTCCGGGAAAGCACGGATAGATTCGCTGGCCGCCGCGATATCCCATACACCGTATGTATTGATTTTTTTAAATTTTTTTTAACACAGCTAACTAGATTCTACACACCATCAAGTTTAACAGTGTAAAGATGTACCTTTAAACATGTAAACTGTCTTATGTGTACATTTAGCCATAGTTTGAGCAAGTTAATCTGAAAATTAGTGTTGATTAAGGTTAAAATGAAAGAAATGAAGTTGAACTTGAAGTTAAATTGAACATTTGGAAAGTACAGATAAATATACTTATCACAAACTTTTCTGATTTTGACATCGTATTAGACTGTGGCATATAGTACAGCCAAGGCCTGTGTTATCCAACCAGTCTAATTCATTTGTTCACTCTAAGCCTAGTTCTGAGTTCAGAAAGCAACACGATTTCTGATTGGCCAAATCATTTGGTTTGGCCAATCAGAAATTGAGTTACTTTGAAATCAAGAAAATGTCACGAAAATTTGAACAAGACTACCATTTAGAATGATTAGTCGATAAAATTTGATCCCCCACCTCAACTATTTTTCCCCTTTCTTTAGGTTGTTTTTTTTTTTCCCCTGTCACGTCATGTCACAGTGACGATCAAAAAGTCAAAATATAGGACAAAATATCGCACTCCGCGATTTTTCTCCCACCCCTTAGGTTGCTAAGCGCGACTCAAGGACCTTTTGCGGACGGTGTAGATCAAGATCAGACTGCACATAACGTGCTGTCTGATCTTGGATCTACACTGTCCGATAAGGAGATATCTCTCCCCCCCCCCCCAAAAAAAAAAATACCTTTGAAATAACAAAATCTTCATTTTTAAGATAGGCTTGGAAGTTTCATATCACTTAGTTAACAAGATAAGAGTGATCGAGTAAAGTTACGGTTAGATGAGTTTTCTGAATATCGACCTCGATAACTGAGCCGTGCTCTGTGAAAAGGGGACTTAATGCATCTGCGAAAAGTATCGACCCAGGTCAACCTGCGCAGTCCGCGCAGGCTGACCTGGGCCGAAACTTTTCGCTATTGGTAAATTTTCTGTATGTCAAAGGACCAGTCTACCTCATGATTAAATTCGGTTTGTTTAAAAAAAAAATAGTGACAACAATGGGTCCATAGTTTATGTGATGACTTGCTTGGTATAATGCTTCACGGAGATGCATTAAGCCCCATTTTATCAGAGTATTGCTCAATCGTACTTTAGTGTGTTGTCCGTGGTCGTGAGGTAGAGCCTCGGCCTCATAACCATTAGGTCTTGAGTTCGATATCCCGGAGCGGGTGTCAGCTTTTGGATTTCTCATTGGCCCACACATTGGGTGCGAGTACTGGTGTAGTTCCCAGGAAGCAGAATCGAGAGAGATTAGTATAAGTTGTAAGAACTTGTTTCTCAATCGATGTAAAATAAGTATGTTTTAACTAATTGTACTTTACTTTGATGAATTAGCTGAAAATATAATCTTCACTGAGGTTAGAATGATTTATCTACTAATGACTTGACTACAAAGTGTGGACGGTGTATATCCAAGATCATACTACACATTGTCTGCAATATGATCTTGATTATATACCGTTTACAATAAAGCTCTTTTTTCAACTATGCCGCTCAGAGGGTCAATGAAGTCGAGCCATTAAGCCTGTACCGTATTCTAACCCTCGGCTCACCCATTTAGCCCGCTTGGAACACTTTTGAGCCATGCCTTGTTAACAGAGGGCTTAAGGATATGGCACCCAAATGGGATTCACGTAACATCGCCTTTCATCGCTAAAAAAACCGTACGGATTCGGCTAAGATTCGGGTAATCAGTAATCGATCGACCCACAGGCGTTCGTTTTATGCCGAACTTCGCCACCTGTAATGTTATATATACATGTATATAAGTCTTATGGATATTTCATTACAGGTAAAACGAACGCCTGTGGATCGGCCGGTAGACGCTGGTTCCTCGAATCGATTGCGGATTACCCGAGTCTTAGCCGAATCCGTACGATTTTTGCGATGAAAGACGATGTTACACGAATTCCATTAGGGTGCCTTATCCTTAATGCACCTGCAAAAAGTATCGACCTAGGTCAGCTTGAAAAGTCCACGAAGGCTGACAGGGTCAAAATCTAATATTTTTTTTAAAATTTTCTACATGCAAAGGGGCCACGCTAGCTATTGATTCAGTCGGTCATAAGACAAAATGGATTATGGTGATCCATAATTGTGTGATGATTTGTTTGGTATGACGCATCACAGACATGCATAAGACTTCTTTTGCCAATGTATGGCTCACTAGTTATCATCAGTCCAATAGAGTTGTTTCTCTTTGATTGCTCTTGTGCAGTGTATAACAGTAGATCTAATCCCGAAAAGAAACAAGTCTCGCGGGACAGTGCAGTATTATCGGAACCAACGCAGTGATTGTAACGTAGCCAAGTTATTATCTAATCAATTACGGGGAAAGAAAATGAGAAATGAAAGCCTTGATATACTTTTTAGACAGTTCATCGCAATGAAAGATGCTTTGTTAAGAAAGATGTCTGCGTTTGATTCTACTTCATATATGATGCCATTGTTCGTTTAAGCGTGGTCTCAGTCCATTATCTTCCGCTAGATGGCATTCTTCAAATACACGCCATGATTTGGGCATTCTGGGTACAGAACCGGACTACTTTTTAAAACGACAACCGTTACTTTGAATTTCAAAATAAAATAAACGTTTACTCAATCAAGCGGTCGCAGTACCACAATGTACATGTAGGTCTACATGTATGCACCTTTATCTTGAAGAGTTCCGCTAAAGAAAATAAGAAGCATTGCGTGTCACATGATTGGTGTATCAAAACCAGATCGAGTATTGCACACAGGTTGCGCCAGTATTCTGCTGGGATTTCCTATGTAGAACTTTACCAACTGTTCTAAATTGCCATCTTAGCCTAGTTTTACAGTTAAACACCGCTCATTATTGTTTCGAATGTATTTATATGAGAAAGCAGCCGATGACCTGAAAAGAATATTGTGCGTAGTACTGCTAAAAGAAACTCTGGCAAAGCATGGATATCTTCTTTCTTGCTTTTATCAAACTACATAATGTAAGACTTTTCCAAACTGACAGCATTTGCAGACGACAAATGTGTCTCAAAAGATGAAATTTATTCTAATTGTCTTTGAGAGGATAGGTCTCAAACATCGAGTGAAAAGAAGACAAGGGCGTTTGCCACAATATATTCGATAGCCTTCCTCATCAAGGCTGAGTGCTCAATAACCTTCCTCTTTACCTCTGAACAAGACAACAAAATTTTAGACTAGTCCAAATTGAAAGTACATGTATGTATTTGCAGACGGCAAAATAAATCTGACTCGTAAACAGAAAGTTGTTTTAGGAAGGGTAGAAAACATTGCGGGAAAAGGAGAAAATGCTGGTTACCAGCATTTTCTCCTTTAGCCACAATTTTTTCAAAAAGTTTTTTCCTCGTGATCGTTAAAAGTCGGTCTTGTATTGTAAAGGGTTAAGGTCGTTAATAAAAGGCACAGTTTTGTGACGGGTGAAGGGTTTAAAGGCTATGTATGCTTCACCAACGCAATAGTAACCCAGTCCACAACCTTAGCACAATACCTCGTTTTTTTTTTCATTTCATCTTCCAAGTAATATTAATCTCACTCTAGAAAAATAATTGATACGATGTATCGCTATCGATTCAGGTGTCTCTGAGAGATTATTGATTATATAAGAAGAAAGATACTTTATCACATAAAACCTCCCCAATGACTTATTTTTGATAATAGTGTATTATCGCTCTTTGGGTCCCAGTTATGATCAATGTTTAGTCATGAGCGCGTGAAGCTTGAGAAACCAACAACAGTAAATGCCGGAAATTGTACTACTACGCCGTTTCGCGGAAAAAATGACGTCATTGTTGCTACTTTTTAGGCGTTTGCGCGTGGACAGTTTTTAATTTTCATGTTTAATAAACAGCAAGAAATGCAGCGAAAGCATTTTAAAAACAACATTGCTATAGTAGTTGCACTTCCCCCCTCTAGAGACTGTTTTATTCTTATTTCGGTGTAAATGTCATGGAGCTATCTACTTGTGTATTTACACATTCGAAACTGAACGACAAATATAAACATCGACCCATGAAAGGTACGTGTATATAGGCAAAAGGTGATGAGACAGGATATTATTTTTGTCTGTAATGCGTTTTTTTGTGATAAATAGATTCTCACATTCGTGTTTATGTATTATGATTTTTTATCAAACTCGTTGACTACAATTTATTTGACGTTCGCCAAGGCTCGCGTCATACAATTTTAGTCAACTTGTTTGATAAAAATGGTAATTAATACATAAACAATCATGTAAGACCCCTACTTTCGGCATAGCTGAATGTGCTGGCTTTTGACCCACTTTCTGGTACTGATGAAAAATGAATAAATAGAAATTTGTGATTGGTCAAATATGTACATGCTTATTCTAAGGGGTCCTGCCTATTTGCTGGCAAATCTAAGCCGTCTATTTTTCTTAAAGATATTTCTTTGTTCCAAGTGATTGCGTAGATCGGTTCAACAAGCAGATGCTTATTCCAGTTTTAATAAAAGCGTTTTAGGTAAACATATGCTTTGAGACGTGCATCTTAGTGCAACATGCTGGTTGCCTGTTGCTGCACAATAGTAACTCTTTAACCAAAAATCACGAGTTATAACGACAGTGAGGAAGATAGCTAATGGAGGGGAAAGAATGTGGAGAAAGGAGAAAATGCTGCTAACCAGTATTTTATCCGTTTTACTACAATATTAAGGCCTAGTATCCTGTTATGAATCTAGACAAATGCCACATCTTTAGAGGCCATCACATTGTCGTCTGCTCTTGTTTTAACCCTTTATCAAACAATCCCTGGTTTTTATGACCCTGAGATAGAAGCCTTTTAAAAACATTGTGTAAAAAGGAGAAAATGCTGGTAACCAGCATTTTCTCCTTTTCCCACAATGTTTTCTACCCTGCTGGAAACTAATTACCATTTATTTTGTTGTCTGCAAGTGCTCTCAATTTGGGCCAGTCTAAAATTTTGTCGTTTAGTAAAGAGTTAAATGAGAAAGAGTCTAAAATTTAGCTCTTTGGGAAGGATCGAGTTAAAGCCTCAGTAAAGCCAAAGAATAGGTAATTTTCACTGTTTATAACTCGACAATATAACGGATTACCCATCACAACACACATATATAAGATCGGAGAAAACCCGAACGTGTCAGTTACTGCATTGGTTGCCATGATATACGCGTGCGAAAATGCATGGAGAAGCCCGTCGATTTCAGGGACGCCATTGATTGAGACAATCTTCGTTATCGTTCGTGTATATTCGAACTAGGTCTTCAAGAACGTCACGTGATAACAACGCATCTCATTAGTGCTATGATGTAGTATACAGGACTACTGTTTACACTTCCAATATTATGCCATCGGAGAGTAAGATTGCTCATTCTGAACCTGATTTCTTATTTCGATGTTGTAAACTCTTCCTGTATTGATGATACATATGTATAAGCGACGATCAGCCTGTGTCGTTGTTTCTGTTTACAATGTCGAGAAACTTGGTTTTTCAAGCCTAGAATGGGGACTAAACGATCAAGTTAATGAAAGTTTTGTTTCGACGCTTTGAATTATCACGTGGTGTTTACGTCACTATTACGTCACTGTAGAGATTTACGACGAAAAGTCGGCTATTCGTCGGCGATCATCGATGTAAACAAACAGATAATGCGGCATGGTAGGATCTGTTCTAGTTTCAAAATTCTTTTTTCTGCCATTGACTGGAACTTTCTCGAACTGCACCTTTACATATCGTCAAAGTCATAAAAATCGCCATATTTTCACGTGGTAAAAATGAAATATACCTTTATTTTATAAACAGGCCATTTTACATTTGGACGTTACTGAGACTAATGTTTTTACACGTTTTAAATCTCAGAACGACGTTAGATGAATTTTATCTTCACATATCATACTATATAACTGAATTCATCAGGCAAACTTATAAATTAATGCAACTGGTGTTCTGATCATAGAAATACCCGTGCAATTTATCTGAGAGTAAGGTACCAAGGGTATTTGGCATTTAGGACGGTAATTTATTTTAAAACTGACAATGTAGGATACTTGGACCCTTTACCAGGCAATAAATTTTCTGCCTTGTCCAAATTGAAAGCATTTGCAGACAATAATTTCAACGTGGCCCAAACGGTGCAATTTTTCTTTGATAGGGTAGAAAACATTGTGGGAAAAGAAAAAAAAAAAAAAAAAAGAAAAAAAAAAAAAATGCTGGTTACCGGTATTTTCTCCTTTTCGTACAATGTTTTCAATAAGGTCCTTTCCCAGTCTCGTTAAAAGTCGGCATTGTGTGGTAAAGGCTTAATCAGGATAAGAGACAAACGAATTTAAAGCCAGGTAAACAGGTAATTTGTAAGCCGAACACTCGCTGTTTAGATACTTTTTACACTGTTTGAGTTAATACAATAAAAATAATATCAACATAGATGTATATAGATATATGCAGAAGGAATGAAATATTGCCGTGGCAAAACTTCTCGGGTGACAAAACCTCTTATTGGCGAAACTTAGTCGCGAACGAAACCTCGCAGTGACGAAAACCCCGACATACATGTACCTTATTCTTTCGTGACAACTAAAACAGTTACCTCCCTTGAATCAATACCCACCATTGTTGTTTGACTGTTTTGTTTCCATTCTTGCAGTAGGATTCCGAGTTTAAGAACACACTCTGTATTTATTTGATCAGTTAGAAAAGTTAACAACCGAAGGATTTAGTCAATTGGTATGCATAAGTCAATTAAAGAAGCAGTCTGTCGTTTAAATGGCCTAAAGTATATGGTTATGCACCTCAATTTTTGCAATTTTCATTTTCTTTTCAAATTACAACTTATGCCTGCAGTGGATAGTTTTTGTAGCAACTTCTAACCAAACGACAAATTTTTACACCTGACCAAAAATATTTGCAATCGACAAAATAATTGTTGCTCATATCAGAGGTCCAGATAGAAGGAGTGATTTTGATTTCAAAACTGAAAAATTAATAATTCTCCACTAAACCCTGTTATGGGTACTCATTAGAATCGTCTCATCGAGACGATTCTAATGAGTACCCACAACATAGGCTTTGGAAGATAAATAATGGATTTAGAATTCCATCACTCCCTGTTATCTGGAGCTCTGTCATTACATAAAATTTGGCTATAATACCAGCAAACGCCCCTCCACTATACAGCCCTATGCATACATGTGGTACTGCAGTATTGTTTTACAAATTAAAAGATAAATTAACCCTCTCCCAAAAAAACCCATGTTTTTACGTGTTTGGAGTTCACGTCTTTTGAAAACACTGTGGGAAAAAGAGAAATTGCTGGTAACGAGCAATTTCTCCTTTTCCCACAATGTTTTCTACCATATTTGACAACTTTCTACCTCTTTTATTAAATTTAACATTGTCGTCTGCAAACTCTGTTAGTTTGGAAGTGTCTAAAACTTGTCGTTTGGGAAAGGGTTAATGAAATTCTGTGCTTTGTTCCGTAGAACAATAATGATTTTAAAGTATATGGAATGAATCCATGTTTTTGACACACAATTTAGATTTTTGTGGATTTTTGCGATATGGTGGAGGGGGGGTTTCCGGGATTATGCCAGAATTTGTCTGTGAAAAGGTAGAAAACTTTGTGGAAAAGAAAAATAATCTTTGGTCATCAGCATTTTGTTTGCTTCCCACTAGCATTTTTTCTAGGGCATATTTTAATATGACAGTTCCACTATGTTTTCAAAAGCTTCCTTCTTCAGGGATGTTAAAACCTGTGATTGTTTGGTAAAAGGTCACTGGGTTATTTTGTCAAAAAACGTGGCAAAACGCACAAAATGAATTGTGCGTCGGGGAAAACTCTGTACATGTATTATTGAAAGATATACACACCATTCAGTTACTATTGTTTTTATTTCAGTGAAATAGCCAATTTGTAAACTACATTCACCATAATGTCGTGGAGTGAAACATTGGACTATCAGAAATCTTCACTGAGATGGGACATCAAAAGAACAATGAAAAGCTTGGTTGGTATTATAATCTCTTGTTTAAGTCTTCTTTAAATCAAATGTTGCTCAAATGATGCTTTCTATCTTTGATAGGGTAAGGAAACATTGTGGGTAAAGGAGAAAATCCTACTTACCAGCATTTTCTCCTTTTAACACAATGTTTTCACAAGCCATCTTCTTCAGTGTAATTGAAACTTTGGATTGTGTCAGAAAGGATTAACTCTTTACCAAACGACAACATTTTAGACTGGTCCAAATTGAAAGCATTTGCAGACGACAAAATAAAAGTGACTGAAAATTTGAAATTTGTTTTGGGAAGGGAAGAAAACATTGTGGGAAAAGGAGAAAATGCTGGTTACCAGCATTTTTCTCCTTTTCCCTGAATGTTTTCAGAAGGCAACTTTCCCAGGGTCATTAAAATTCGGGATTGTGTAGTAAAGACTTAACCCTGTATCACACAGTTCTAAGTTTTAATGACCCCAAGATAAAAGGCTTTTGAAAATATGGTGGGAAGAGGAGAAAAAGCTGGTAACCAGCATTTTTTCCTTTTTCAACAGTGTTTTTTATCCTATAAATAACATATTCTATTATTTGAGTTGTATTGAATTTGTGGTCTGTAAACACTTTAAATTTGAACAAGTCAAAAAATTATGCAGTATGGTATAGAGTTAAACTATTTACCATCAAAATTAACACTTTGCCACACAGTCTGGGGTTTAAACGACCCTGAACTGGAAAGAATTTGTCAGTGTCATTTTAAAGGGTCATCTGACTGTATTTTGACCCAAAATATTTGTTGGGGGAGAATCAGCATTTTCACCTTTTCTTTTTTAACCGCAATGTTTTCAAAAAGCCATATTTTATTTGGTTGTTAAAACATGGTACATGTATTGCTAGTTGAACCAGTTACCACACAATCCCTGGTTTTTAGGACCCTGAGATAGAGGCCTTTTGAAAACATTGTGGGAAAAAGAGAAAATGCTAGTAACCAGCATTTTCTCCTTTTCCCACAATGTTTTCTACCCTGCTGAAAACAAATTTCAATTTTTGAGTTGCATTTAGTCTGCAAGTGCTTTAAATTTGGATGACCTTAAAATTTTGTCGTTTGGGAAAGAGTTAACCCGTTACCACACAATTCAAAGTTTTATCAGTCCTGAGGAAGAAGTGCTGAAAACATGGAAAAAGAAGGAAACTTTAAAGACAATTCCATTCATTTGAACTACGTTTTATTTATCATCTGAAAATGCCTTCAGTTTGGACAAGTCTACATTTTTGTCACATGGTAAATAGTTACAATGCCGAGGATGTTGGATGTGTAAGTTGTAGTAAAATTTAAATGAGCCATGCTCTGGCAAAAGGGGGCTTTGCACATCTCTGATGCATTATACCATGTAAGCCATCACATCGTTTATTGATCCATAATAGTCTAGTCACTTTTTCTAACAACCAACTTAATCACGAGGTAGAATGGTCCTTGGATGTACAGAAAATTGACAAATAGCGAAAAGTTTCAGCCCAGGTCAGCCTGCGCGGACTGCGCAGGCTGACCTGGGCTGATTCTTTTTGCAGATCCATTAAGCCCCCTTTTCACAGAGCATGACTCAAATACATCTGATTTTGTATTGCCTACTTCATTTAACATGATCCTGACCTTTATGCTGAATGTATAGGTATATGAATAGAATTCAAACTATTATTCGAAAAGTTAAATATATATGGAAAGGTACATGTACTTACACAAGCAGGCAATTTAATTTGGGCAAACAGTACAAATTATTTCCATGACCATTCGGGACATAGTTACAGCGAAGGCAGCTTTGTGCGCTGCCAGGGGTAAAAATAGAATTTTAATTTATGTAGATGATGTTGACATGGGTCACGTTTAATGAAATAGGCAATACTTCAGTGCAAGTGACTGTATTGGTGAAGAGTGTTTTGTGATAACTGTATCAGAGCTCCAGATAGAGGGAGTGATTTTGATTTCAAAATTCAAAATATGAATTATTCTCCATTCTAACATGACACATGAATTCAGCTCTATAAACACTGTGCAACGAAAGCGTGTAAAATCTGCGACACTCCATGTAGGGTGACGTCATTCTATATTAAGTAAGTGAATTATTCAATAGAACATAATCTTCATCCGCGTTTTTACTCTAAGGATGAACTTGTTTTTCGAAATAATCTTCTTTCTATTGTGGTTTATCGTTCAATAAACGGCGTTGTGAGTTATGAGGCGCAGTGAATAAACCACTCGGGCTATCGCCCTCGTGGATTATTTATTGTGCCTCATAACTCACAACTGTGGTTTATTGAACGATAAACCACGATAGAAAGAAGATTATTTCTTTATTAAACCCTGTGTTATGGGTACTCATTAGAGTCGTCTCATCGAGACGATTCTAATGAGCACCCACAACATAGGGTTTGGAAGAGAAATAATGAATTTAGAATACCATCATTCCCTCTTATATGGAGCTTTGTGTATGTTCTAGTAAATACATTTGATTTTGTATTTCAGTGCAAAAGACTGGCCAATATTGGTGAAGAATGTTTTGTGGTGACTGTCAACATAAATAATGGATGGGTGGGGCACATGGGGACAGTCTATGGAGATGACTTCATCAATGAAAATTTACACATCCCTTACCAGTTTCTTAATTATTGTAGAGGTGAGACAATCCTACAGTTATTGTTGCTTTACTTGTTTGTGATGATCAAGATCAGTCTGCGGAAAACATTTAGGTTGATCTTGGGTCTAAACTGTCGGCTACGCCAAGACATTCTGGCCAATAGAAAGCCTAACTCTATAACAGTAGATAAATTTTTAGACTGGTCCAAATTGAAAGCATTTTGAGACAACCTATCAAATTTGTATACATGCTGTGATGTTATACCCGTTTCTTGACTTAAAATTTTCACCTGGTATTTTCTTTGAAAAACAAGCAATTGCAGCTGAGTGTTGGCACCGGTATGCAGTAGTCTCATTAATGAGGCGCTACGGTGATTTGTTTTCATATTTGGACAATTATTGTGCTCTGAAACATCTCAAGTCCATCGTAAATTATTTGGTAGCAAAGATAGAGGGCTCTTCCGACTTTCTGTTTTGTCGGTTTAATCTGTATTGCAGCAAAGTGCAATTAACTTTTAGTAACAAACATGACCAAAGACAAATTATTTAACCTTTCATTACCTGAGCATGTCCTTTATAACATTTAAAGCTGCGGAAAGAACTGACGAAATCTGTCAAGAGTGGCGGCCATTTAGTGTGTTTTCAGGAACGTAAATTACTCAAGTAACTGTTAAAATGAACTGTTTTTTCTTATGTTCAGAGTTTAAATTAAAAATGTTTGTATTTCAAACGAAGGATTATTGAATATGCAAGCAACAGGTATGGTTAAATCCTAGTTTTGTGCTCTATTTGTGAAATTATGAGAGTTCAAACTTGCGCACAAAATCTGTGCGAAGATTTCAACTGTTTTTGTCTTGATCATCTCTTCACCCAGAATCAACCAGCCAAACAGTAACATCACCTTTGGGGACAGTTATCTGCACTACCCTATGCAATACTCTTGTTAGCTCAGTTGCTTTGATGAATTACTGTCATAGCCTTTCTTTGTCTGTGTTGTTATGATGCAAAACTTTCACATTTTGTAATATCTCTATTATTACTGAAGATATTTACTTCCAACTTGGACAAGTTGTTAACTATCAAAGAGGAACTCATACTACAGGGGAAGGTAACCATCAAAGTACTTTTGCATAGTTACGCCCCTTTTTCCACTTTGAAAATCAAGCACTTGCAGCCGAACATTGGCACTAGCATGTGTTGCTCATGTTTAAGTTTGGTTTGATTCTAATTTTTTGAATATCTCTCCTTAACCCTGTAACACACAATCATGGGTTTTAACAACTCTGGGGAAGAGGCCTTTTGAAAACATCGTGGAAAAAGTAGAAAATGCCGGTTACCAGCATTTTCTCCTTTTCCAACAATGTTTTTAAAAGGCTTCTATCTTAGGGTCGTGAAAACCTTGGATTGCTTAGCAAAGAGTTCAAATAACAATTATTTTCATGTTTTTTCCTGATTATAAATGTGGATTTTGTTTATATGGCATCCTTAGGGCTATTTTCTTTTATGTTATCTCGTAGCCTGGGCATCGTCTTTGCCATTTTGCAAAAACATTGACATTTTATATTATCTTTCTTATCAATGAAGATATCAGCTTTTTTTCCCAGGATTGATGATAGTCACTGTGACAGGATTCATTCCTCTCCCACCGCTGACCATTGTTTCAACAATGATTATGTAGGAAAGCAGCCAGTGGCTTGGAAGAATATTGTGGGGAGTACTGGTAAAATAGATTCCAGGAAAGCATTGATAGGTTCACAGCTGGCCGCCGCGATATAACTGAAAACGGTGTTAAACACCATACGATCAACTGTCAATCTGACAATTTGTAAACTATCAAAACTGGAAACTACACAAGAAGGAAAGATAAACATCAAAGTATTATTGACTAAGTTATGCTCCTTTTTGCAACTTAGAATTTTCACTGAAAATCATGTAAAAGAAGTTGAGCGTTGGCTTCTGCATACTGATCTCTTGTTTGTGTAAACCAGAGAGTGTAGACCTAGATGAGATACCTGAGGCAAAAGACCAGCAGCCACCACCACCGTCCACTGCACAGAAAAATGACGGTGATATCGTCGATGGTGTTGGTGCCGATAAAGAAGAGGCTAGAGAAATGGAGGAGGAGGATGATGAAGATGATGAAAGAATCAGAATTGAAGTGATGCCCGAATCTCCAGATGATCCGGTTCTTCATGAAGAAGAAGACATAAATGCTGCTGAAGAGACAGGTTAGTTTTGGTTCGTCTCTGTCAATTCTTTGTCTGTTTAACCCTTTAACTCTTTACCAAATGACAAAATTTTTACTAGATTAAACTGAAGGCATTTGCACACGACAATTTAAACGTAGCTCCAGTGATATAATTTGTACTTTATAAGGTAGAAAACATTGCGGGAAAAGGAGAAAATGATGGTTACCAGCATTTTCTCCTTTTCCTACAAAGTTTTCAAAAGACTCTTTTCTTAGAGTTGTTAAAATTCGGGATTGTGTGGTAAAGAGTTAACTAACAATCCCTTGTTTTAAGGGAGTAGACCCCTAACGCTTCTAGTGCAACATGGAATAAAATTTCTTATTAGTAAATAAATAAGGATTTATACTGATATTATACTTTTGCACTTTTTTAACCAACCAGAAATTCCTTTGATGTCTGTCTTGAGATTTTTTGGTACTTCTGTTAAGTTTCCTGAAAGGGGAGGTAGTCATTATCTTCCTTTGTAATGAGAATATAGTGGTTTTAGATTTATAAATGGTAATTCTTAGAATGAAAAAATGAAAAACTGGCTTGGTTAAAGTAGTACAATAATACTCATTTTTAATCATAGCAAATTTTGTAGGATAATATTATAGTGGAAATAGTTGTTTTCCATTGGGTGTCTGCTACCTTAATGACCCTGAAGTAGAAAGCTTTTAAAAACATTATTGGAAAAGAAGAAAATGCTGGTAACCAATATTTTCTCCTTTTCCTGCAATATTTTCTTCCCTATCAAGTGCAAAAAAAATCATCATTTGAGCTACTTTTAAAAATGATTATTGTTGTACTATAGCTGACTGAATCATTAGGTAGACTAGTTCTTTGAAATGCAAAATTTTTAACAATATCAAGAGTTTTGACTCCTGTCAGCCTGAGCACACCAAGTCAGCTGACACGAGTTGATACTTTTTTGCCGATGTATTAATCCCCCTTCAGAGCTCGACTCAATTTTATTTCATTTACTTTACATCAATTGTGTCTTTAACACTTATCTTTTTAAATAAATTAGTTCCACATTCAAGCAGAGCCCCGGTAGCTCAGTTGGTAGTGTACAGGGCTTGAGAACAGGGGGTCATGAGTTCGATCCCCAGCTCGGCCAATTTCTTTCCGAGGATTGATGATAGTCATTGCAACAGGATTCATTCCTCTCTCACCGCTGATCGTTGTTTCGACGATGGTTATGTGAGAAAGCAGCCAGTGGCTTGGAAAGAATATTGTGCCGCGTACTGGTAACAGAAACTCCAGGAAAGCATGGATAGGTGCACTGTCTGCCGCAATATAACTGAAATAATGTTGAAAATGGCGTTAAACACCATACAATCATACAATCAATCCACATTCAAGGGTATATTACGGGAGACCACTCCTTCATGCAAGGCTTTGTCCCAAAATAAATATAATACTTAACAACTGTGTTAGGTAGATATCACTTTAACTCCGTGGTTATGGTATTGGTCTTTTAAACCTCGAAAACAAGTATATTTGTCTGAATGAGTTTGAACCCCACATTATGGCCCAAGTACAGGTTAAGGTGTCTGGGAAGCAATGATTGACAGTGATTAGTAGTATGCATTTTCTTCTTTTCCCACAATTGCTTAAAATTTGTACAAATCTAAAATATCGTCCTAATGTCATCTGATAAAAAGGAATTTGTTGAAATTCAAAGCAGACAACGAATTTAATGTGGCCCAGTTGGTGGAAGTTGTCTTCAACAGTGTTACAGGAGATCACTCCTTCCTTACTGCAAACATTCATCCAGTATTAAATCATTACCTACCATGGGCATAATTCATTTTAGCTCAGTGGTTATGGTGTTGGTCTTTTGAACCTCAATAAACAAGGATCTTTTCCACACTGGTTCAAATCCCACCAGGTACAGTTTGTATTTCAGCTATGCATTTGTTGCAAACTTTACATTTGCTAGAGATGGTAAGAAAACATTCTAGGAAAAAGAAAAAAAAAATACAGGTTACCAGCATTTATCTCAGCATCATTAACT
This sequence comes from Hippopus hippopus, assembly GCA_946811185.2. NCBI lineage: Eukaryota > Metazoa > Mollusca > Bivalvia > Cardiida > Cardiidae > Hippopus > Hippopus hippopus. The sequence goes on from OX328113.1 coordinate 31,777,355, forward strand.
CTTTACCACACAATACCTACTTTTATCGACCCTGAGAAAGAAGCCTTTTGAAAACATTGTGGGAAAAGGAGAAAATGCTGGTAACCAGCATTTTCTCCTTTTCCCCACAATGTTTTCTACCCTTCCTAGACCAAATTTCAATTTTTCAGTCACATTTATTTTGTCGTCTGCAAATGCTTTCAGTTAGGACCAGTCTATAATTTTGTCGTTTGGTAAAGAGTTAAACCTCAAGATTTTATGGTAAAGAGTTCAAGGAATAAGATGATGTGCTGCTTTTATATATTTTTTTCCCCCATCAGGTGAAACTACTGAACCAGTCAGCATTGTTAGTGTTCCATTGAATACTTTTAAATCTAAAACAAAGCAAAGTCCAATCAGAAAGCAGACCCTTAAAAAGCTGAAAGGTATCGGATCTACAGGATCAGCGCAGCAGCAGGGTGCAGGTGCTTTGAACGCCAGACCTTTGTATTACTGCTCTCTCTGTCACGTAACTTTTAAACATTGGAAACATTTCCGTCATCATACGAAAACATATGAACATAAACATACTCAGAAGAGGGATAAAGTGTGCTATAACTGTAAGAGCCGATTTGCAGGGATCACCGAGTTATTCAATCATAGGATGCGATGTAAGGGGCGCCAAGAGCCGCGCATGGGAGACGATGACTCAAGTGATGTGAATGTATAAGTTAACCCTTCACCACACAATGTTGATCCTTAACAAAACAACAAAATTTTTGTTTCTCTAAATTGATGAAATTTGCAGACAATAAATTTAGCTCAAATTATGATTTCTTTCCTTGATAGGGTAGAAAAACATTGTAGGAAAAGGAGAAAATGCTGGTTTCCAGCATTTTCTCCTTTTCCGTCAATGTTTTCCAGAGCCTTCTTCTTCAGAGTTGTTAAATTTCATGATTGTGTGGTAAAGCTTAACAACCCAAGGGATATTGACAGCATTGTGGTAACCAGCCTTTTCTCCTTTTCACGTGGTGTTTTCTACCATTTCATTGATTTATTCAGTTGGAGTCTACACATGTGCCCATGTTTCTTGGCTTTCTCACACCAGTACTGACACAACTTTCTTTCCACGTCACTGACTACCTTCTCACATGCATCAGAGGTAAGAGCCCAAAAAATTACCAGATAGAAAGTTTACCTGAACAGGGTATTGTACTTACGACTACCAGGTCACCCATACGCAGACCACTGAGGTACCCGGTTGGGCTCCTACCCTTTCAAAGATAGTTTCATATGTTTGAGGCAGACTTGATTTGTCTGCTAGTGCTTTGAATTCGGATCAAGTCAAACATTTTGTCATTTGGTTAAGAGTTAAGTCTGTGCCACAGGACAAAGTTTTAGACTTGTCCAAATTAAAAGTATTTCCAGATGACAAGTTAGATTTGGCTAAAATGATGGAATTTGTCTTTCTAATGGTAAAAAACATGGTGTTTTTACATACCTGTTGGAGAGGGCTTTTGAAAAAAATTGTTGAAAAAGGAAAAATTGCAAGGAACTAGTATTTTCTCTATTTTCCACAATGCTTCCTATGTTACAAATCTCATAACTTAACCCTTTACCACACAATCCCAACTTTTAACTACCCTAATAAAGAGGCCTTATGAAAACATTGTAGGAAAAGGAGAAAGTGCTGGTTACCAGCATGTTCTCCTTTTCCAACAATGTTTTCTACCCTTCCAAAAACTAGACTTTTTAACTACCCTAAAGAGGCGTTATGAAACATTGTAGGAAAAGGAGAAAATGCTGGTTACCTGCATTTTCTCCTTTTCCAACAATGTTTTCTACCCTTCCCAATACTAATTTCAATTTTTCAGTCACTTTCCTCTTTTTGTCTGCAACCTTTTTCAATTTGGACAAGTCTAAAGTTTTGTTGTTTGGTAAAGAGTTTATGCCAAAATTAGCTGGGCATACATGCTTTCACTTTGGACCAGTCAATTTTGGCATTTGGTAAGCAACCTTTGGTTTAATACACACATACCAGTGGAAAATATGTAGAAAAAGGAGAAATTGCTCCTAGAGAGCAACTTTTATTTCATGCCTTGTGATAGTTTAACAAGAAATAATAGTTTGTTTTGGTTTGATATTTCTTGGTTAAGCCTAGTGAAAAATACTAATTTCATATTTTCTAACGCTTCAATTGAAGGTATAATCAGTAGATGCACATTTGTAACCTAGGTAAACAGTGATTGCAATTCAAGCTGAGGGGAATATGACATAATGTACATGCATTAAACCTACATTTCTTGAGCTGTATGTAATTATTGTAGTTAGTTGTTATGTGTGTACTGTGTGTGTGTGGAGGGGTATGCCACAGGGAATTACCAACATGAATGATTGATTAAATGGTGTTTTATGCCGCTTTTAACATTATTTCAGTCATATAACAGCAATGGCTCATTTATTCATGTATTTCCTGGGTTTTACCAGTACTAGGCTGAGACTCTGAGGTGTCTTGCCCAAGGACACTCCAACGAAAAACCCAGTGGATAAGGTATGGCTTGAGCCCAGGGCCTTCAGGTCATGAGTGCTACACTTTACCACTGAGCCATGCAGTACCAGGGGAATTACCGAAAACAGCAGCTGTACTGGATTTTGATGACAGTTCAAACAAAAATGGGGTTAGAAGCTGGAAATGAATAGACCATTTTTTTTATGTGTGTGAAATATAATCGATAATAATTACAGCTCATGAACATCATCGGTAATACGGTATTCTCACTCATTCTATGCCACTTGTGAAAATATTACCGATCTTCGCTTGATGAAATAAATTTTAATGGCAGGATCATTTCTGTGAAGTTTCATCAAAATTGGATGGGTAGTTTCAGAGAGGAAGATGTTTGAAATATGAGTTAACGCACGCGTGGACAGACAGACACACAACAAACACCGTGCCATAACATAAGCCCGCTGGCCTTTCAATATTCAGCACACTAAAGGTAAAACTATCCCATATATAATAACAGATTCATTAACTCTTTAACAAAGGATAAAAATGTGGACTCGACCAAATTAAAAGCATTTGCAGACAAAAATGAAATGTAACTCAAACTATGAATTTTGTCCTTGGTAAGTCGGAAAATATTGCGAAAAATAGAAGAAATCCTCTTTACTAGCATTTTCTGCTTTTTCCAAATTGATTTTTAAAGCCTTCACCCACTTGCAGGGTTTTCCCTTAGCAACAAAAATAGGGGGTCATTGTGACCCACTAGTCGAAAATAATGGGGGTCATTTTGGAATTTGTGGGGGTCACAACAAAATGTAATTTTCATAGACAAAAGCTACTATTTATGAAACTATGCGTGTTTTTTGTGTTTTCTATTCACTGTACATCTTGGTTTACCCCATATATGTATTATTACATGGTGATAGATACATAATAACACCAGAGATTCTCTATATAGAGGGAGCTTACAGCTTTGGTGGCACCTTCTTATAAAGAGTATCTGTAGTATGCTTTATTTAAGCCTAATCAAATATGTTGCACCTGCAGACAAGCTGCCATATTTCTAAGTAATTTTAATCTTTCAAGGGTATTCCCACAACCGCTAGTGTTTTGATGATGCACAAGGGTTGAATTTCGAAGTAGGCCTATGTGCCGCCTCTCTCTGTGGTAAAGGGTTATTTTCTTTTTGTTTTTATCACAGGAATCGGCCGTTTAATTGGTGATAATAGCTTGTTGTCGGCCGGATTGGGAAGTCTCCGTTATTTTTCCTGATAAAAAATATACATATCGGCCGAAAATAAACTATTTTCACCAATTAAACGGCCGATTCCTGTGTTTCTACACACGGGTCGCATTCATGCCGCTGTTTACAGTGAATAACCAAGTGTATCACTTTAGCTAACTTACAGTAAACCCTCGAGACCTTGAAATGTGTTTCTGGGTGCTCTTACCAGGCATTGTATCGTCTGATCTTTGTTTAAGGTTTCTTCTTCCTTGCAGACAGCAAGAATGACGTCGATTTTGACAGAGCCATATTGTTTTCAATAGAGATCGACTGGTTTAGTTTAGACCCATTTAAAGACCGACGGTATTCTAGTAAAATCGATACACAGTCCAGTTTTTCGTCCCATTTTCTCTTCGTACTCCAGATTTTAATTCTACTCGCGATGTAACATTTTCGGTAGTATATATACGATCGTTATCAACGCCTATCGTATTTGTGCGTCAACAATGACGCACTGTTGAAAAAATTGCGGGTCATTTTCCATAAAAATGCGTCAAAACGCACAAAATCGTGCGTCAAGGAAAACCCTGCACTTGTGTGGTAAAGAGCTGAAATACATTCATGAAGGGTGATCTCTCAATTTTACAATTTGCTTTACATTCTCACAAGCATGTACGTACAGCTCATTGGATATTATGAGAATCTAAGACATCAATTGGATGAATTATGTCTATGAAAATGACCCTGATATTGTGATGTCAGGCCAGTTTTACGTAGGAACTCGAACTTTGAAACAGTATAGATCAAATACCAGACTGTAAATACTTTAATCCTTTACCAAACAATCCCTGGTTTTTACAACCCCAAGGAAGATGCCTGCTAAAAACAATGTGGAAAAAAGGAGAAAATGCTGGTAACCAGCATTTTCTCCTTTTCCCACAATGTTTTCTACTCTTTCATAGTGAAATTTCCATTTTTGAGTCACGTTTGTCGTCTGCAAAAGTTTTACATTTGGACCAGACTAAGAGTTTGTCGTTTGGTAAAAAGTTAATGGCTGATCTTGAATCCAATTTTCTGAAAACATCAAAATTGTTGAATTATGCTCCATAAAAAAGGGGGCTTAATGTGTATGCAAAAAGTATCGGCCCGTGTTGGCCTGCCCAGTCTACACAGGCTGACATTGTTCAAAACTTTTGCTGCTTGTATTTTTTTCTGCATGTCGAAGAACCGTTCTACCTAAGGCTTCAGTCAATCAGTAAAGAAAATGGCTTTTCTATTGCCATTTTTATGATGACTTGCTTGGTATAATAGATTAGAGAGATGCATTAAACCCTCATTTACCAGAGCATGGCTCAACTATAGTCATTGTAAGTGTTCAAATGGTAAATGACTAGTACTTATCATTAACTATATTTAATTATACAAGGTCCATCGCGGTTCAGTGGTGAAGATATAGAATTAAAAACCCTTGAACTCCCTGTTTGGATTCTTACTCGAGGCTTTGGTCATTTTATGAGTGTGTCCTTTAATCGGCAAGACACCTCAGAGGCCCAGGCTAGTACGATTGTAAACCATAACACACATCAATAAGTAAGAGGTCACTGTAATATGATTGAAATAATGTTGAGAACTTTAAACAATACACATGTGGTACAAAAACTCACAAATAACAACTGATCAAAATGAACCAAAAGTAACTACGTAGGTTGTTTCATGTAGACTTTTTCCTCTTCTACATTACCCGGTATATTTACATGTAAATACAATTACAAACATGAGATCTGTACATATATATGCAAATAACATGGAAAATGATATAAAAAACAAATAAAATTTCACTTGTTCAAGCGTTTAAACCTTTACCACACAATCCCAGATTTTAACAATCATGAGGAAAACATTGTGGGAAAAGGAGAAAATGCTTCTAACCAGCAATTTCTCTTTTTCCAACAATGTTTTCTACCCTTCCAAAAACAAAATTCAATTTTTGGGTCACATTTATTTTGTTGTCTGAAAATGTTTTCAGTGCTTGCCTCCTGGAAAACTTAATCAGAAGGTGCGCTGTGATTGGTTTCTTCTTAAAGTTGACCCCACTCATCAGGGATATGAAAACATTGTGGGAAAAGGAGAAAATGCTGGTAACCAGCATTTTCTCCATTTCCCACAATGTTTTCTACCTTTCCAAACCCATATGTCAACTTTTGAGTCACGTTAATTTTGTCATCTGCAAATGCTTCCAATTTATAAAGTCTAAAATTATGTCGTTTGGTAAAGAGTTAAACAGACAAAAACTAATTCTCAGATAGGACAAATATATTGAGATGCAATGGTACTAGGTAAGGACATGTCTGAACTCTTAACAAGAGGGCAAAATTCTACTCTTCGAAATTAAAAGCAGTTGCATTTGACAAATGGTATGTAAATCGAGATGTGACATATGTCCTTGCAAAAGTGTATCAAACATCATGGGAAAAGGATAAAAAATGCCACTAATCTGCATTTTCCCATTTTCCCTATATATTTTAAGTATTTTTTTTTAAAAAATTCTCATGGTCGTTTCAAAACATGATTATTTGGTAAAGGGTAAACTGTATTAAGATTTAATAAACAGCAAAATTTTAGACAAGTTGAAAGCATTTGTAAACGAGAAATAAATTGGGGCTCAAAAAATGCTATTTGATATTAGAAAGCAGGCAAAATTTGTTTGATAAGAAGAAATTGCTGATAATCAATATTTTCTTCTTTTTCCACAAAGACTTCAAAAGCCCCTTTCTTCAGAGTCAATAAAAAATAGAATTGTTAGGTTTGAGTTTCCCTTAGTTAGTTGCATTATACAGATGAAACTATATTCCAACAAAAAAAAATAACTAATTGGGATAAAGTTCTCAATGTGTAACTCTAACCCTAATCCTTTACCACATGACAAAACTGTAGACTTGTCAAAATTGTAAGTATTAAATAATTGTGGATGATAGGATTTCTGCTTAAACTCTGCACGAAAACGACAAAAATTAGATTTGTCCTTACTTACAGGCGTTGCAATGGACATATTAAATGCGGCTCAATGCATGAAACTTTTGCCTGAAAAGACAAAAAAACATTGTGATAAATAGTTGTCACAACACAAAATATTGAATGAAACAAGTTACTGTTTTCAAGTTTCTAGTGACAAAGGGCTTTCATAAAAAAGAAGGAAAAAAATTAAGTCGCCAATAAAAAAATGCCTTTTCGAGTTGTCCTATGTTACACATATTTTTCTAAGGTGTCATGGGTGTAATTTCTCCTCATTTCTCCTCAATTATTCTGTTTTATATCATCACAATGTGGCCTGCAACACGCGAAACGGGGCATTCAGACATTCACAAAAAAAAAACAAAACCACTTTCGGTTTTTGACTCATTCTCAATTTGTTTGACCATTCAGTGTCGCCATACTTTTAATGAAAAATAAAAAAGATTCATGACCTCCACGGGATTATGGTAAGCGAAATTACCAACTATTACATGCAAAGACAAAATTCAGAAGTATCTTGCCCTTCCTGATGCCGTCCAATCAACACCCATGCACATTATGTGTAGCTTGGTCACTAAAATCGTCATGTCGCCAAGAAATAATCATTATTGATGTAGAATAATACTACCAATTAAAACAAGTATTTCGTGGTAAAAAACCTTTCTACGCAAAATTTTGATGGAAGCCTTGCTACATTTAACAAAAAATCTAACATAATATAAGGAACGCTAAAATGATGACAAGACTCAGTTGTGACGCCAATTCTGTGTAATCAAGGGGACAATCTCAATAAGTCCCCCAGATTTGGTAGAAGAATCCAATTTTGTTCCATTTGATATAACAGATAGCTCCCTTAAAGACTTGTATTTAACACCATTACCATTTTTTAAACACACTGCACCTCGTAAGATGGGAAAATATGTGCAAAGTGATTCTGTTGGCCAGTACACTCGACCTTTTCAAAATATAGGGAAAAAGCTTGTTCATACTTGTAAAAAGTAATCAACGAGTCGTAATCAACGAGCCCTTGACATCAATCATGTCAAAATTATGATTGCAAAATCATGTATTTCAACATTATTTATCTTTGGTTGTATTTCGGTTGTTAAAATCCTTTTGATTTCAGTGAATGTTGTGTCTGGTTGTGACGTAATTATCCTGATTCTGAGGTTACGTGTCGGAAACTATGATGTCTTTCTAAAAGGGTCTCGTTGACTGCATATCGCATGTTATTCTGTTGTAATTTATATTTTAGCCATGCTCTGTGAAAAGGGGTTTGATGCATTTGCAAAAAGTATGGACTCATGTTAGTCTGCGCGGATGGCACAGGCTAACCAGTGTGGAAATGATTTGCTTTTTGCAAACTTTCTACAGAGTCAAGTATCACTCTGCCTCATGATTTGACAAAATGGATTTTATGAATCCGAATATTATACAATATCATGACTTAATTGATTGAACACATTACGGAGATGCGTTAAAACCCCCTTCGCCAAACATGGCTCATTTAAATTGATAACAAGTATGTATTTATTCAAGTTTTGTTCTTTAGTTCTTAGTAATGATGATCATAAATCAGACCTTTGTCGATGTTTGTGGGGGTAGGGGGAGTGTCTATGGTGAATTCAAGTGGTGTATTTCTTTTTTATTAAAAACATATTACATATACTCTAGGATCGATATTCCTTCGCCAATAATAATCGAAATGTACAAAGATAACGCAGATTAATTTCAAAGATTTACTATAAGGTGACCGACATTGGTGAAAGGATGATATTTCAGCAGTGGAAAAAGGTGAAGCTGTGAAATGATAAAGAGATGCAGAAAAAAAGATGTCACTGGATCCAATGATGATCGTATTTGAACAAACAACGAAACTGGGTTGAATTGTCACAGTTCAAGATGACGTTTTGAAAACTTACCGATTTAAAGATTTTTATAAGTGTTCATAATGTTAACACTCTAAGTGTAATAAACGGGACAAAGGATTAAGTCAACAAATGGTCCTTGTTCACTCTTCATAGCTGTATGTCGAAATGGTTTTTGGTTGTTAACTCTGTTGGATTTCCTCATAAATTTGGGTAAATTGCATTGAATTAGCCTTCATTTAGGTTTTATAGACACTCTAATAGACGGGACAATCATTAGTAATAAACGGGACAGTGGGAAAAGTTCTAATATAATTTTCAGTATTCATTCGAGGATGAAAAAATTTTGGCTATAATGAGTAAGCATGTTTACTGTATGAAAGTACAGGATTCTTGAAAATTATTTCACCTTTGACATATTTTACGAAAAATAATAGAATAGTTTTCAAGCATATACTGCATCATTTTCATAGAAATATATTTTTCAAGCCCAGCATAGTGCATATTTTTCCTGGTAACATGCACATATTATATACCAGTCGACGGGAAATTTTATCAAAATTACGACAAAAACATTCAAAATTGTCCAAAGCTGATTAAGCTTGGAAAGCGGCATCTCTTCTGTGCAACAGTAGTTATTAAAATCATGCAGGGTTGATAATGCATGTATATACATAAACATAGATGAAAATTACTAAAAATAAGTTCAAGGCTGGTGAAATTCATAATCTGGTAGCTTTAAACATGGAACTACCTGGCTAAATGAAGCAAAGGAATAAAATACGACATAAAAAAATCCAGATTTTTATATGCCCAATGGTCATGTTTTGTGAGAATGAGTCTTTTATGTAATTTTCTGTTTTGCACAAGTCTGCTCTAGGACAAAATCTAATGTAGTGGTAAAGTGCCATCTCAGATTAGCCTGTGTGGAGTGTGCAGGCTGATCTGAGATGACCCTTTACGCAAATGTCCAGATGCCCATTTTCTCATGTTGTCGTTTTCCAGCCTGCAGTAACTTTTCACCAGCCTGCCATTTTCCCCCACTAGATTATATAGTCTCTCTCTGTTTTTTTTTTGCCACTGCCACTACATTTGTACTACTTAAAGTCGTCTTCTACATTCACTCAATTCACACCCTCTATCCACCGCATCAAACAAGCCATATATTAATACAATAATGTCTTCTACATGACATCTTTTCACATCTACCCTCATCTGAAAATACAGCAATATCAATAATAATAATGATAATAATAATAAAGAATTTAGTATTTTCTTAAAAGGAGCATTACCAGTTTCTGAATAAAATGAATTCTAATTTTCCAAAGAAAATGAAAATCGAGATATTGAAAGTTAAATGCCCCGTTCACTAGTAAAACATTTACCAAGAGGACATAAGGTGCAGTCTGATCTTGACAGACATTGTCTGACTGCACAGAAAAACTTTATAATAAAGAATATGGTAGTGCTTTGGACATTAGACAGCTACATTAAATAACGGAAATTTACACTTCGCCATAAAGACCTGCATGTATATCAGTATGTCATGGATTACTCATAGCAGTGTAGATCGTTATCAGCATACTGCCGTGGACTTTTCCTAGATGCAATCACTGTCCAGCATGTATTAATAAATATACGAAAATTTTCTATGCTCTGTGACAAAAAGGCTTTATGCATCTGTAAAAAGTATCCACTCATGTCAGCCTTTGCAGGCTGCTTTTGTTCAATTGTCTGAATGCCAAAGGACAAGTGAACTTCATTATTCAATCAGTAAGTAGACAAAATTGACTTTATGCATCCATAATTATGATGATTTGCTTCATATGATAGATTGTAGAGATGTATTAAGCCCTCTCCTGCAAGAGCAAAGTTCATAGATATAATTTTCAAGTCTGAAATTACTGCAGATACACATCATTAAAACTACGAATTGATGGGTAAAGACTTACAGTACATAGCCTTAGAATGAATAATTGAGTACAAGTGAATAAATTTCTCCTTTTACAATAATGTTTCCAAAAGTGACCTGCTGTGGCACAAACAGTAGCCTCCAATGTATTAGATTTGAATAACCAACTGAATGCTGAATACAATAGCAGACATTTTTCCTCAGCAGAATAGACCTAAATACATGCATAAATATATATATCATACTCTTGTCTGATTCTACAAAATCATCTCACAAACACTATATGATCATTCAGGTCTATCTAAGATTAGTTTGCGCTGTCTGTGCAGTCTGATCTTGTTCTGCAAAGTCTATAATGCTACACTGTGTGGATAGAATTAAATCTGTACCAAACAACAAAATTTTGAACTCAATTAAACCAAAAGCATGGGAAAATGACAAGCGAAATGTAGCTCAATAACAGTTTCTGTCTCTGGTAAGGTAGAAAACATTGAGAGAAAATCAGAAATTGCTGGTAATCAGCATTTTCTCCTTTCCTTGTAATGTTTTCAAAAGCCTTCTCTTTCAAGGTCTTTTAGATCTGGGACACAGGAAAGGGTTAAATATCATTCCTGCTACTACTACAATTAGCAGTTGATAATAAAAATAGACACATCCATACAACAAGCCAGTTTGTGTTGTTTTCTGTTGTAGTTGATTAACAGACAAAACATTTCCATTTTATACAACTATTGAGAAAAATGGACTTTATGCATCCATAATAATAGTTATGATGATTTGCTTCATATGCTAGATAACAAAGATGTATTAAGCCCCCTCCTGCAAGAGCAAAGTTCATAAATATAATTTTCAAGTCTAAAATTACCGCAGATTCACAGGTACAAAAGTTTTTATACCCCTGTAACAGACAGCCCTTGAAAACCTTTCAGAAATTACAAAACTTTATGCTGACCTTGATGGAAAGCTTTTGACTAAAACAAGTAATTTGATCCGAAAATTGTAAAAAAAAAATAATTTTTTTTCAAAAGGTAGAGAATATTGTTAGAAATGGAGAGAAAATGTTGGTTAAAATCATTTTCTCGTTTTCTCACGATGTTTTAAAAACTTTTTTTTCTAATACATCATTAAAACTACGGATTGATGTGTAAAGACTTACAGTACACAGCCTTAGAATGAATAATTGAGTACAAGTGAATACATTTCTCATTTTACAATAATGCTTCTAAAAGTGACCTGCTGTGGCACAAACAGTAGCCTTCAATGTATTAGATTTGAATAACCAACTAAATGCTGAATACAATAGCAAACATTTTCACTTAGCAGCATTGACCTATTTATTTCATGCTTTCCGGTAGGTTATCGAGAAATATCGGTGAAATACTTTTCGATATTTCATGATCACGACCAATGAAAATACCGATTTTTGTATTCTAACTCTTCAATTGAAGGCGAAAACAGTTGTTCCCACGTTCTAGTTACTTAGGTTAAGCGCGCATGCCTCACAACCAGATTGCAATATGACGTAATTTACCTTACATTTCTCGCGCTTGGCGTAATATTGTAATGCGTCACTATGTGGGGGAGGGGGTACGCCACGGGGAATAACCGAGAAGAACTGTTCTGGATTTTGATTAAGTTTCCCCGAGAAAGGTTTAATAAGATGAAATAAATAGAATATTTGTTTTTTTACGGTGAGAGATCGAAATTTATTTCATCTGGTGAACTTCATCAGTAATATTTTCACGAGTTGGCGCAGATGAAATAAATTTCGATCTTTCACCGTAAAAAACAAATATCCTCTATATACATGCATAAATATATATATCATACTCAAGTCTGATTCTGCGAATCATCTCACAAACACTATACGATCATTCAAATCTATCTAAGATTAGTTTGCGCTGTCTGTGCAGTCTGATTTTGTTCTGCAAAGTCTATAATGCTACACTGTGTGGATAGAATTAAATCTGTACCAAACAACAAAATTTTGAACTCAATTAAACTGAAAGCATGGGCATATGACAAGCTAAATGTAGCTCAAATAACAGTTTCTGTCTCTGGTAAGGTAGAAAACATTGCGAGAAAATCAGAAATGGCTGGTTATCAGCATTTTCTCCTTTCCTTGTAATGTTTTCAAAAGCCTTCTCTTTCGAGGTCTTTAAGATTTGGGATTATGCAGTAAAGAGTTAAATATCATTCCTTCTACTACTACAATTAGCAGTTGATGATAAGAATAGACATATCCATACAACATGCCACCAGTTTGTGTTGTTTCCTGTTGCAGGTGATTAACAGACAAATCATTTCCATTTTATACAACTATTTATGTCTAATATCAAACCGCATGTTCTGTGCAGTATGGTCTTAATCTACACAATGAACAAAAGTATATGAGCCATGCTCTGGCAAAAGGGGCCTTACTGCATCTCCGTGATGCATGATGCATGATACCAGTCAAGTAATCATTGATCAAAAGTAGCCACGTTTTTCAACATCCGACTTAATTATAAGGTATACTGGTCTTTGGACATACAGAAAATTGAGTAATAGCGAAAAGTTTTGGCCCAGGTCAGCCTGCGCAGACTGACCTGGGTCGATACTTTTCACAGATGCATTAAGGCCTCTTTTCACAGAGCATGGCTCATATTAATGTTCTCTTTGTTTCCAGTCAGTTAAGCATTAAGCAAATTAAATGTAGTTCAAGTGATTATTTCTGTCTTGATAGGTAGAAAACATTATGGGAAAAGAAGACAATGCTGGTTACCAGCATCGTCTTCTTTTCCCATAATGTTTTAAAAGTTGTTCTTCTTCAGGTTTGTAACAATTCAGAATAGTGTGGTAAAGGGTTAAAAACACAAGACAGTGTGGTACAAGGTTAAATAGACTTACCCTTACAGCAGGTCATCAGTATGTGTTGTTTTCTACTGTAGTTGATAAACTGACAAAACATTTTCTTTAGACGTACAAGTATGGCTGATATAAAATTTGTTTTCTGCTTCACAATATGTCACTGACCGTGGACATTCCATTCCTTGTGTTCGATCAAGTAATATTTGTATGGGTCTACACTGTGTAGATATCTGGTGTATGTTGCTTGAGCTACGTCCAGCTATATAAATATTATCATATCTATCTACAGTCAGACCATATGGAAACTCCAGGTTAGTATCTCTGTAAACATTTTGAACTTTACCCTGTAAATCCACACTTGTCACTGTGTTTGTCTGCCAGTCACTAACAAATAGTGTAGACTTGGAAGTACTAAGACAAATATACCAGGGACATTTAAACAACGGTAGTCCATTTTGGTCTGTAGAAAATGTTTTCAATATTTCTCCATGTAGACTGATTAATTTAACAGCAGATTCTGGATAATCAAATGACACAAATAATTGATTATCATTAAAAATAATTCCACTGCAGACTCCATTAACTTGAAGTTGTTTGTTTACAGTCAAAGTCTGTCCAACATTTACAAAAACTAATTCATTGTTACATGTAATGACAAGCTGACTTTTATCAATACAAGTAACATCCCATGGTCGTGTGGAAAGTTTTAGAAAAGATAGAATACTCTTACTGTCAACATTTACAAGTTTTACACTGGAGTTCCTATTATCTGTTAGAGCTATTCTGTATGGATCTATCATTACACTGCCTGTAATCCAACAGTTATATCTATCTTCTAAATGTTTAACATTGATTTGTCCTACATAACTGGCTCTAACAGATTTGGGATCTTTGTTGACAAGCTTTAGGTTTTCTTTCTCATTTCTCTCCATTTCTGTTTTTCCTCCCTCCTTCTCTCTATCCACTAATGTACCAAGATTGTACATAGACTGAAGTATTTGTAGCATTTCCTCATTTTTGTGAAATTTATAATTTCTAATTTTGTTTTGACTGGATATGTCTGCCATTTTCTTTTCAAAATCGCAAATTTGGGGTTCGGCCTTCTTTGTAGATATCACCAACTGTCGCTGTTGTTTGTATTGTTTATGTTTGTCTAAGCTAGTGACAATTTCATTGATGTCAGTGGTCACTGTATCACACGCTGTAGACACAGTTTGAGCAGCTTTCGTATCAAACTCCTTCACATCCTGGGCTTCTTTCAAAATGGTTGTTTCCATGGAATCTAGAAGGTTGTTGATTTCTGTACGAAATGATTTCACGTCTGATACAAACTGGATATATACTGTTTGTAAGTCTTGGCTGTGTCTTGTTGAAGTTTTCGTTATATCTTTTAACTGCTGTAGAAGACTTGTAATTTTCCTTGTTAAAGATCTGTACTCTGGACTTGTTTCAAAATTTTGCGAAATATCATCTATATAGTCAATTGAACAATTTTTGTGTTCCAGAGTTACACAAACAGTGCAGAAGAAGTTTTTATGAATCTTACAATAGTACTCTAATACTTTCCCTTTGTGTTTAGAGCATACATTTTCATCTGTTGAGGCGAGTTTTTGTTGCGGCATTTCGTCCCCGGATAAAAATGTGTGATTTTTTGATAATTTTAACATTTTATGCACATATGAACAATTCGTACAAAAGAACTCGTCACAGTCTACGCAATACTGTATAGCATTTTCGTTTTTCTTTAGTAAAAAACAGGGATCACATTGAATACCTGTTCTTGTGTCGGCGTTCCCTGTCTGATTTTTGCCTGGCACTTCCATAATGCCAGGTGCAAGGTGTCACGTCTATGAAAAGAAAGGAAACAAACATAAAACCTTTACCACATAATCTCTAGATTTACCGACCCAAATAAAAAAGGCATTTTGAAAACATTGTGGGAAATGGAGAAAATGCTGGAAAGCAGCATTTTCTCATTTTCCCACCATGATTTCTACCATACCATATCAAAGACAAATTACATCATGCCAGCTGCATTTAAATTGTAGTCCCCAACAGCTTTCAATTTGGATCAGTCTAAAATTTTTTTGTGGTTTGGTAAAGGATTAAACATACTAACTTTGCAGTTGCCTCATAAATTTGGCTTTTTATGCTACTGTAAAAAAGCACGATACATTATGTGGAACAGAGAACGGGCTTTAGCCTTTTGAAGCCACTGATAGAAAAGATGAAATAGTGGTAACTATCATTTTCTCCTCTCTCCACAATGTTTTCTACCATATCAAAGACAAATTCCATCATGTCAGCCAATTTTAATTGTAGTCCCCAACTGCTTTGAATTTGGACCAGTCTAAAACTTTGTCGTTGGGTAAAGGGTTAAACATACAAACTTTGCACAAAGTTTGCACTTGCCTCATACATTTGGCTTTTTATGCCACTGTAATAAAGGATGATATAATATGTGGAACGGGGAAAGCTTTCGAAACCACTGATAGAAAAATATAAAATAGTGGTAACCAGCATAGCCTCCTTCACCCACAATGGTTTTCTACCCTTAACAACGACAAGTTTACCTATTATGTAAGACACATTATTTGTAATCCACAAGTGCATTCAAATCGGACAAGTCTAAAATGTTGTTATTTGATGAAGGCTTAAAGGCCCAGTGGCAGCCGTGAGGTAAACAATAGGGTGTAACAAGAGAGCCATTGGCCCTAAACCGCTCACCTGAGTAATGTCACCTTATCATCTAGGATTGATAAAGTTCAACACATCCCAGTTGTGATGTAAACATAATGAGTGATAGTGACCTACTATGTGACCTATTGTGACCAATCTCAAACTTAATATTCTGACCAAGAGTTTCATTGGTATCAGACTGAAACTCTGGACTCTAGAGTGCACAACAAAGTTTTTCTAAGAAGATAAGAAGATTTTATGTGACCAAGAGTTTGACCTAATGTAACCCTTTTTTAAAACTTTTACCTGACATTAGTAGGACAAACACTCTGACAAATTTTCTTGACAAAAAGAACCATACGTCTACATTGTTTGGATCTTATTTACTCAAATGAAAATAACAGTTTGATTTATCTGGCACTCTTTGTGTTACAATCATTCGATCCTACCAGAAATAGTATTCTGGGAGTGCCCCAATGAATTAACCCATTACCACACAATCCTTTTAACGACCTTGAGAAAGAAGCCTTTTGAAAACATTGTGGGAAAAGGAGAAAATGCTGGTAACCAGCATTTCCTCCTTTTCCCACAATGTTTTCTACCCTATCAAAGAAAAATCACATCATTTTAGCCACATTGAAATTGTCGTCTGCAAATGCTTTCAATTTGGAGTTAGAACGTTCAGCTAGATTAAGGGCAAGATCAATTGCTTTAATTTTAGCAGAGAAGCTAGCGAGGAGCTGTTTGGAAGGCGGCACTTTAAGCTCCTTTCTCCATAAACAGCGGCAGCTCCTACAGAATTTCCCTCTTTAGATCCATCTGTATAGATTGGTTTGAAGGAAAAATAATGCTCCTTTATCTCGTTGTATCTAGCATGAAACACAGTTCTACACAGACTTTTTTTCAGATGCAAGGTCAAATCTGAATTCTGCACTGTTTAGTGTCCATGGAGGGATTTCAGAGATTTTATAGTCGGCAATAGACTCAGTGTCTATGCCAAGGTTATTTACAATGGACTCCATGCAGTTACCAAATGGAAACATTTGGTTTCCTTTCAAGAAGACGTTTATATTGAAGTTTACAAACAACTTTATGAGTTGGATTAAAACGATTTGACTTCAGTTTTAAAATATATTGAAGCGAGAGTTTTTCCCTCCTGTAAGAAAGTGAAGGTTCATTAGCCACAACATAGAGACTATTGACAGGAGAAGTTCTGAAAGCTCTAAGTACAAATTTTGGCCAAGTCTCATGAGTATCAGACTGAAAATATGGCTTCAAATGTGCACACAACGTTATTCTACTATTTGTCCTAATTTTTACTTTTTGACCCAACGTGATGAAATTCTGAAATAACAGGGTTTTACTTTCCTTATTTTAACAGGTCAGTAAAATGGGATACATTCCCAATCTGAAAATGCTACTGTTTTTCCCAAAATCACACATGACAATATCCAAAAATGAGACCCGTTTCTCACTGCATAATGGACCCATTCCGAAGCAAGGTCCGGGTCTCGGTTTTCATTTTGACTCTGTGATCAATTGAAATTTGTATTGTGGATTCCCCCTGGCAAATTGTTCAGAATAGCCTAGGTAACATAAACAATCCAAATATCAGTGATTTCATTGGTTTAAAAGACGAAGTGTCCCAATGTAGTTATCAACCAAAAAGAAAAACCCTGTTATATTTGTCAACAGTTTATTTCAGTAAACTGGTTCTAGTCTTTGACAACCCAATTTAAGCCTTCATCAGATAGAGGCCAGCGTCCAGTGTATGTGTTTCGGCAGTCTCCAGTAATAGCGATTGTCAAATACAATGCAGTGTGCTGTATATGTTTTGGTGTAGCCAAACATTCGCGTTTTATCAATAGTCTTTACGTCATGTGTATATTCTTTCTTTCATGATCAAACTATGAAATGAGCCATAGCTGAAAAAAAAAAAAGAAAAATCAAACCAACAGGTTCTACACTGCCTACAGAGTTTTGCCAATGGAAGACTGAGGAGACCAGTTACGTCAAAGATGAAAGATAAAAGCATCATGATGCTACAATTAGCTCGTCCAAAAATGAAATCGATATCAAATCCCATATTAAATTGACTTATTCGACCCTAGGGTAAAATAAAGAACAAAGGTCATCGACAAAATTCATGAATTAATTCTTCAATCCCCTCTCGCGGTTATAAAAAAAACAGTGTTATTGACATATTCAACAGCATGAAACCGTGATTTTTTTTCATAAGGTATTCCTACCCTGTAATTTTACTCTGGAAAATATGATATCATCAAAAAATCATCACTATTGTAACATCTTAACCAAGCCACTTTTGGAGGTTTTGCCTTCATAGAATTATCATTTTCAATTCTAAAATCACTATATCCTCAATTCAAAGGGAGATTATTATTACCTTCCTTTTCAAAAAGTAATAGGGGTATGAACACAACTTTTTAGACATTTAAAGAAATTCGGGGCGTTACCAGTGTTTTCTCCTTTTCCCACATTGTTTTGAAAAGACCTATTTCCTCAGGGTCATTAAAAGTCTGGATTGTGTTGTAAAGGCTTAAAAGACATCAATTTGTTTTCATTGTTTAAAATTTGTAATGCATTTTGCTTTAATTTTAGTTCAAATAACTGATAAGTATCCATACTAAAAAATCAGTAACTTGATTCTTTGATTATTATGCGATTATAATCAAAATTGCCAGTGGTATGTCTAAAGTTTTACTACGCTGTCCGAGCTATGCTGTTTTGCAGAATAGTGCATTTTCTCTTTTTTTTCGGAATAATTTTGGCTTTAACTTTGTTTCAGTTATGTAATACGAAACTGTAATGTATGAAAAGTAAGACAGGTCACCCAACGATGACTCACCCCAGGTTCAAACTCTTAGTAACGTTTTATGTGAGTACTAAAGACTTTCGTTCGAGTTTTGCCGGATTTACCCTATGACTGAAACACTACGAAATCACATAAGTACAAAATGGCCCGAAAGCATTTTCAATGGCACCCCGTTTTGATACATATCTAGTTTACCTTCGGAGGCATCATTCTGATACAAAATATTTGCCCCCAAATATAATGACTTTCAAGAGTTTTATCCAAATTGTTGGCAGAATTTTGTTGTATGCAGTTTACTTCCTGGTACTAAAATCGATTTTGGACTAGATATAAGATATTTACAGTACCTTTCAAGGCTACAATCTTAAGGATTATTTATGTCCAAGTTCCGTAATCACTTCAAAGTCTTTCATCGCAGTATTGGCAGAATAATAATCTAGTGCTGAGACTTGGTAAAATCTTCGTACCACAGGAAGACGGCATCTATGGTTGGCACATTCACAGAGGGCGTACTGCACTTTGAACTTTGTTAATCATATCGGGTTGACACTAAAAAGCGGACGCATTCAGCGAACAACATTAACAAAATGGGAAACGTGAACGCAGTCCATCTCCTAATTCGGTGTCTAATATGTTTTTGTTTTGTTTTTTTTTGAGACAGATAAACATTATTTTTTAAATTTTACTTGGCTAAACGCCTTAGTAATTAATGAGATATAGATCTAAATGAATTTAGTGTTTTTGAGGTAGATCTAGATGAACAAAATTTGTGTATATTCTCTGATCGTTAAAACATATGTCGGTATACATTCCAAAATCAGTGTCTATCATTGAGTCAATAAGATGGAAGTTTTCAGAACATTTGCAACATATTCTGGATACTTAAATGTAAAATTTTATCGACAATTCACAAGTTTAAGGGCCAAAAGTGGGCATTTGTTGCTTTTGCTTTTTTTTCTCAATATATTATTTATCTTGATTTTATATTAAAGAAGAGAAAAATAAGGACTGCTCTTTTTTTCATAGTTAATCATCCATCAAGTGTTCTTGGAGATATGGCTAAATAATACAAGATTGTGACTGAGGCTTAAATATGGATTTTTCTTTTTGTTTGTGTGTGTGTGGGTGGGGGGGGGGAGTGTGTGTGTGGGGGTGGGTGGGTTGGTGGGTGGGTGCGGTGTGTTTGGGTGGGTGGGTGTGCATATACATGAATTTAGGAAATCCATCTTATTTTCTACATACATGTATTGCTCGGACTTTAATTCAGTAAAGCGAGTCATTCTCGTTAACTGATATTGATGAAAAAAAAATCCCTAAGATATGTCGACCTAACACCACTGCAAACCCCTTCTGGGTCGCAGCTAGTAGTCAAAAGTAGTCCTATTTGAAAATTTGACAGCAAGCACTTCTGCTGCACTGTTTTATGTGAAAAAAAAATGGAATGACATTATTTTAAAATTATTGAGTGTATAGTTTAGTTCATATATATTTATTTTACATCGCTTGAGAAAGAAGTTCTTGCAACTTCTACTTATCACATTCGATTCTGCTTCCTGGAAACCACACCTGTACTCGTGCCCAATGTGTGAGCCAATGAACAATCCTAAAGTTGACACCTGCTCCGAGACATCGAACTCGGGACCTCATGCCCACGACTAGTGTTGATTTAATGATTTCTGTAGAAATTGAGTGCAACTTTGTTATTTCTAGGGAACTACTTCCTGCCTGTACCCACATACAGGAACATGGTCTACTATTCGAAAGGGCCTATTTTTACTGTGATTTTTCTTGTGTAGATGTGTTTAAGGTGAAATAGACAAAAAGGCAACGGTTGAGGTGCCAACTTTTTACCTTCTTGTGTAGGCCACTGAACATATATTTGATAAAAACAAACACCAAAGCAGTTGGTTTGTCAATACAGCAGAGGGCCAAAAATGGGGTTTTCATTGTATTTTTAATGTAGCAAAAAATCAGTTGTGTGACACATAAAAAGGCAGGGAAAAAAAAAAAAAAAAAATCTACTCTCTTTTACCCACAATGTTTCCACCTTTTTGAAGATAAAACCTGGCTCGTCTGGATAGCTCATTTGTTAGCGTATCTTACTCATGACCTGGTGGTTGTCAGCTCGATACTTGGTTGAGGCAAACTGTCTTTCCGGCAATCGCTCGCCTCTCACCTCTGACGCATGTGAGAAAAGTTGTCAGTGACTTGGAAAGAAAGTTGTGTAAGTAAAAGTGGTAGAAAGCTGGGAAACACATGCGTAGGTGCAATGATCGCTGTGATATGACCTAAGCTGTTAGAAGGATATTAAACTCCCAATACAATCGATCAATCAATAAAATGTTTATGTAAAACAGGGGCATAACTTCGTCAAATACCTATCCTTTTTGTATGGGTCCCCTTTTTGACAGTAAACAAAAAGCCTTTTTTTGACAAACATAACTCCAGAAATGTCGGATATATACAAAAAAACGTCATTTTTGTCACTAGAGTATGACGGCGGAGATGCAGACGACGATGGGGCTAGGGCTATACTGTTGAAAACAGCAAAGCAGTATTGACAGGGAATTTTGATTCATGCCAAAAAATGCTCTGTGAAGAAAGGGCTTCATACATCTACAAAATTCTACCCATGTTAGCCTACGCAGTCCACGCAGGCTAACATGTACGTTCAAACGTTTTGCCTTTGTATATTTTCTTCATGTCAAAGGACCATTCTGCCTCACAAGTCTGTCGATTGCTATACAAACTGGATTTTATAGGTCCATAATATTGAGAAGACTTGTCTGGTATTATGCATTATGAAGATGCAATAAACCCCCCTTTGTGAGGGCATGGTTCATTTAAATAATAGTACATGTATATACTTCATGGTGGTTACTTTAAACTGATCTGTGTAGTGAATATTACAATCCCGTTTTTAACGACCTTAAAGAAGCCTTTTGAAAACATTGAGAGAAAAGAAGAAAAGTTTGGCAACTGGTTCACCCAATCGGAATTCGTGTTACGTTCTAAAAAATTCTTGAGAATAAGACTAAGAATGTTCTTAAGATTTGTTGTTGAACACAGACCCAGCATTTTTCCTTTTTTCACATTGTTTTCTTCTCTTTCATCATTTGAGCTGCGTCTCTAATAATTTGTTGCCTGCAACAACTTTTGATGAGGAAAAACCTAAAAATCTTGTCGTTTGATAAAGGGTAAAACACATAGAATAAGGACAAATGTTTTGAAACATCCTGTGTATATAATGCATTATCAACATTTTATTATACAGGTATTTTCCAATGATTTAGCCCAACCTAAACAAGTCTTAAACAGGTTTTTTCTTGATTTAGATCTACTGTTGGCCTGCATAGAATATTTTACACGGTAATTTTTTAAAACAAATATCCTCTATATGTTTTGTATATAATGCATTATCAAAATTTTATTATACAGGTGTTTTCCAATGATTCAGTCCGCCCTAAACACATCTTAAACAGGTTATTTCTTGATTTAGATATACTTTAGGTATGTAAATATTTTATCCCTCTAAAATAACATAAACTGAAGTTAC
The DNA here is from genome assembly GCA_946811185.2 of Hippopus hippopus. Taxonomy (NCBI): domain Eukaryota; kingdom Metazoa; phylum Mollusca; class Bivalvia; order Cardiida; family Cardiidae; genus Hippopus; species Hippopus hippopus. Next base: position 31,799,754 of record OX328113.1, read on the forward strand.
GGGATTAAACTTGGGGTTAAATCTGCATATTTGACACGCAGCACCGTTGTTGCCTAGCAATAAATTAAACGTCAGCTTCATGAATATAACTCACTAGCAACTGGTATGTTCACTGTGTCTCACAGATCATGATGGAAGAATTCACAAATACAAACAAGACATTCTCCCTTTAATGGGATGGTTGTATGAAGGGGTAGAAAACATTGTGGGAAAAGGAGAAAATGTTGATTAGAAGCATTTACACCTTTTCCTACAATGTTTTCAAAAGGGTTCTTCCTCATGGCCATAAAACAAAGTCTTATATAGCAAAGAGGCCAAGTTAACGTTCTAACTCTCTTTTAACACCTGGGTTTGTGTTCAACGACCATTCTATAGAACACTGTCAGTCTTATTCTCCAGAATTTTCTAAACTTGGAAGTAGCGCATCTTCTGATTAGAAAGCCAAATGAGCTATGCTCTCTGACATGCGGGCTTAATGTATCTGCAAAAATACCGATCCATGTCAGCTTGCTATTTGTAAATTTTCTGCATGTTAAAGGTCCACTCTACTGCTAGATCCAGGCAGTTGTTAGAAAAAAAAGGCTTTCATGGATTCATAGTTATGCGATGACTTCCTTGGTACCATGGAAAGCAATAAAGGCCCTTTTGCCGGAGAATGCCCCAATTGGTTAAGCTAATCATCGGTTGCATTACTTTCTCAATCTAGAGTAAGACAAAGAATGAATAGATGTTTATATGGTCGCCCAAGCTGGGCCAATTTCTTTCCGATGATTAATAATAGTCATTTTGACACGATTAATTCCTCTCACCCGCTAAAAGTTGTTTCGACGATGTTTATGTGGAAAAGCAGCCAGCGGGTTGAAAATAATGTTGTGGTGTGTGCTGGTGTATGAATCTCCAGGAAAGCATTGGTAGACTGGCCACCACGATGTAACTGCTATTATATCAAATATGGAAATCGATCACTAAATCACTTAATCTGACTTTACTTACATGTATGTAATAATAGAGCTGGAATTCTGTTTTCCCTTCCTTCCCGCCAGGAATATGTTTGTAATAAGTGCAATACATTTTACAATAAATCCACCATGAATGAACTAATGAATGAATGAATCGATGAATGAATCGATGGATGGATGAATGAATGAATGAATGATTCATTCATTCATCCATTCATTCATTCATTTCGTTCTCCAGTGCAAGAAATATTACTACAGTAAGTTAAACATGTCATCAAGAAAATAGAAAATAAATTCTGGAAGCTAAATACTTGTATGTCTTTTAGTTAATAGGCTACGAATATTGTAAGTTAATTATATTAAAGCCCCAATAGCTGTGCAAAAAGTACACAAAGACGGTGTTAAAATGCATTTGAATTTTTATATTACCGTTTAAAAGTATGTGTATTATTGTAAAGATAAAAGTCTGTTTTTGTATAGTTGGTCCAAGCGGTTGTAGGAAAAGTCACTCCTGGAAATCTGCCCCCCACCATAGGAAAATTGCCAACCCCCTCACCGGAAAACTGCCCACGCCCACAATTTTATGTGTATTTTATGAGTTACGATTATGATTTCCTACAGGGGCAGTTTTCACGGAGTAGTTTTCGCGGGGCAGTTTTCCAGGGAGCAGTTTTCACGGAACAGTTTTTGCAGGACAGTTTTCGACCGGCTGTTTTCCAAGGGCAAGTTTTCCGGGGAGCAGCTTTCCTGATAACGGTCCAAGTGTTAGTAGCGGGCAATCTAACTTTGATGATACAATACGCTAAATCAATTGATTTTTGGTCATTTCCATTTCTAATTTTTCTGGATTATTTCGGGCCTTTCGGTAGTTTATCGAGAAATAATGGTGGATTATAGACTGATGTTGTTCTTTCAGCTCTGATCTTTTTTTCAGTCACGGTGCGGATTTGGTTATCTCTTTGTAATTGCTGATTTTATAACGTCAATATTTTACAAAAAGCCAGAGCTGACATCATAAGATATTTACCAAACGCTTTAAAATTGTCTTCCTGCATAATACTCTTTTTGGGCTTATAAAACTGTCATTTTTTTCTTTTTCGCTTTTGAAAGACACACTGAGTGCTGTTCTGTACAACATAGACTTCTTGTTTTCTCTTAAATTCTTGTATTTGTGAAGTAAAAAAATAATTATATATAAAAACACATTTAGGGTATTTCAGTATTTAAGCTGAAATGGATTTTGATCAGAAACCTTCACTATAATATGAATTGAATGATTTGTCCACGTTGTCTTCCCATTTGTCCCACATTTTGAAAAGACAATATGGCACTTACCTGTATGGGTAAGGGGTGATAAAAGTGTAAGTGCGAAAATCGTCTGTATCAGAGTAGCGTGGTTGGAAAGTTATGTAGTTTGTTACGTAGAACAAATTAGAGAAATATCTCTTTTCATGCAAACATTTTTCCAACTCTTAGAATAAAGAATTTGCCACCAATTATAAGCTAACAAATTTATGCAAAGATCCCTAATATTTTTTATGGTTGTAGTTAAAGGTGATTAGCAGTTACTTATTAACTGAATCTTTTACATAGCTCTATTTGCACTATTCTTTGGTGATTTTTCGACAAACATGCCAAACGCTATTGTGAATATAGAACACTCGTAGGGGAATGAGCTTGGTATTCTTTAAAAGCTATAGACAGACAAAATTTATAACATTTATGTTTTATAAATTGATAAAGATATATAATTGAAAAATGGATTCTGTCTTTCTTGATAGACCCTCGTATTATAAATCAATTTTCAACTTGTCCGAGATCAAATCTCCAAACGTTGTCTGAGATACAATCAAGAAAAAACATTCTGACAAAGTTTTATTTGTATCAAACTTTGAAATATGGACTTTAGAGTGCACACATTGTTTTTATCAGACTTGTCCAATAACCCAAATTTTTACCTAACATTACCAAATTTCAAACTGGTCCCAGATATCATCCAGACATACATTCCGACCAAGTTTTATGTGTATTCAAAAGTAAATCAAGTGCACACAAGGTAATTGGTGGCGACCGCACGGTCAATGTTGAATTCTGCAGTCTGGTACATGGTTTATAACGGACCTTATGTAAAGCAATGTTGTAAAAAATACATGTACTCTATGACAGACGTAATATAAAGCAATGTTGTAGAAAATATAGGTATTACATGACAGAACTAATATAAAGCAATGTTGTAGAGAACACCTGTACTATATGACAGACCTAATATAAAGCAATATTGTAGAAAATACATGTACTGTTCAATACTTGAATCAGATGCATAATATACTTCGAATTAAATTCAGCATCGCACAAGCTAAGATTCATACCAAACGGCTTGTCTGGTCTTACATCTTAGCTATCTGATATTGACACATTCCAAATAATCTAAAAATTCTAATATCAAGGCCTCTTTATCCACATAGAAAATGTTGATTTCATTTATTCAACACAACTCTTAAAGTGCTTACCAGAACCTTTACTACTTTAGTAGACTATGTAGATCAAAATCTATTTGTAAAGTAAAGAATCCACTGTCTGATCTCGGATCTCCAATGTCTGCCACTGTACAACATATTTCTGCTGAAACAACATTAAAATTGCATTATATGTACCAAGTTTCTCTTTCCTATGGAGAAGGTCCATTTCATGATTTAACATCTTTAGGGTAGAGTTGTACAATACATTAAAGCAAAATAAAAAATTCAATATTCAGCACACTAAAGGTAAAACTATCCCATATATAACAACAAAATGACATAAAAATAACAGGTTCATTATCTCTCTACCAAAGAATAAAACTTTGCACCCGACAAAATTAAAAGCATTTGCAGACAAAAAATGAAATGTATCTCAAATTATGAATTCTGTCCTTGATAAGTTTTAGAAAATATTGTGAAACAGAAGAAATCCTGTTTACCAGCATTATCTCCTTTTTCCAAATTGCTTTGAAAAGCCTTCATCAAATTGTGTAGTAAAGGTTTGAAATACATTCATGAAGGGTGAGCTCTCAATTTTACAATTTCCTTTCCATTCTCACAAGCATGTATGTTCAGCTCATTGGATATTATAAGAGTCTAAGACATCATTTGGATTAATTAAGTCAATGAAAATGATCCTGATATTGTGATGTCAAGCCAGTTTTACATTAGATCAACTCGAACTATGAAACAGTATAGATCAAATACCAGACTGTAATTACTTTAATGGCTGATCTTGGACCCAATTTTCTTAAAACAACAAAATTGTTGAATTGTGCTCCATAACAAGGGGGCTAAATATATAGTATGTCTGCAAAACGTATCGGCACATGTTGGCCTGCCCAGTACACACAGGCTGACAATGGTCAAAATCTTTGCTATTTGTAAATTTTCTGCATGTCCAAGAACCATTCTACCTAAGGCTTCAGTCAATCAGTAAAGAAAATGGCTTTTCTATTGCCATTTTTATGATGACTTGCTTGGTATAATAGATTAGAGAGATGCATTAAACCTTCATTTACCAGAGCATGGCTCAACTATAGTCACTGTAAGTGTTCAAATGGTAAATGACTAGTACTTATCATTAACTATATTTAATTATACAAGGTCCATCGCGGTTCAGTGGTGAAGATATAGAATTAAAAACCCTTGAACTCCCTGTTTGGATTCTTACTCGAGGCTTTGGTCATTTTATGAGTGTGTCCTTTAATCGGCAAGACACCTCAGAGGCCCAGGCTAGTAAGATTGTAAACCATGACACACATCAATAAGTAAGAGGTCACTGTAATATGATTGAAATAATGTTGAGAACTTTAAACAATACACATGTCGTACAAAAACTCACAAATAACTACTGATCAAAATGAACCAAAAGTAACTACGTAGGTTGTTTCATGTAGACCTTTTCCTCTTCTACATTACCAGGTATATTTACATGTAAATACAATTACAAACATAAGATCTGTACATATATATGCAAATAACATGGAAAATGATATAAAAACAAATAAAATTTCACTTTTTCAAACGTTTAAACCTTTACCACACAATCCCAAATTTTAACAGTCATGAGGAAGAATTCTTCTGAAAACATTGTGGGAAAAGGAGAAAATGCTTCTAACCAGCAATTTCTCTTTTTCCAACAATGTTTTCTACCCTTCCAAAAACAAAATTCAATTTTTGGGTCACATTTATTTTGTTGTCTGAAAATGTTTTCAGTGCTTGCCTCCTGGAAAACTTAATCAGTAGGTGTGCCGTAATTGATTTGTTTTAAAGGTTGACTTCACTCATCAGTGATATACCACTGTTTCTCACATTTGGGTAATAATGTAACACTTACTTTGAACAGTAAAAAGTAATTTGACCTCCCTTCATACAGGTTCTGAACCCGGGACCTTTGATATAGACACTGACCCCTACACCACTGTCCTCACATTTGTGTAATGATGTAACAATTCACTAACTTCAGTAAAACAAACTTTGATCTTACTATGCATGATGTCTTTCTATTTCTAATTGTCCTTTTTCATCTGGTAAATAAAATCATACAAAACACACAACAAATAAACATTCAAGCCTCACCAAATGTCAAAATTTTAGACTTGATCACATTGAAGAATTTGCAGACGACACAATAGAATCAACTCAAAATTTGAAATTTATTTTCAGAAGGGTAGGAAACATTGTGGGAAAAAGAGAAAATGCTGGTTACCAGCATTTTCTTCTTTTCCCACTATGTTTTCAAAAGCCCTTTTTTTCTCATAGTAGTTAAAACACAGAATGTTTTGGTAATTGGTAAAAACTCTCTATGTGACCATCTGTGTAAGCAAACAACTTGTATTGAACAGACGAAAACTAATTCTCAGATAGGACAAATATATTGAAATGTAAAGGTACTAGGCAAGGACATGTCTGAACTCTTAACAAGAGGGCAAAATTCTACTCTTTGAAATTAAAAGTAGTTGCACTCGACAAATAGTATGTAAATCAAAATGTGACATGTGTCCTCGCAAAAGTGTATCAAACATCATGGGAAAAGGATAAAAAATGCCACTAATCTGCATTTTACCATTTTCCCTATATATTTTAAGTATTATTTTTAAAAATTCTCATGGTCGTTTCAAAACATGATTATTTGGTAAAGGGTAAACTGTATTAAGATTTAATAAACAGCAAAATTTTAGACCAGTTGAAAGGATTTGCAAACGAGAAATAAATTGGGGCTCAAAAAATGCTATTTGAAATTAGAAAGCAGGCAAAATTTGTTTGATAAGAAGAAATTGCTGATAATCAATATTTTCTTCTTTTTCCACAATGTCTTCAAAAGCCCCTTTCTTCAGAGTCAATAAAACATAGAATTGTTAGGTTTGAGTTTCCCTTAGTTAGTTGCATTATACAGATGAAACTATATTCCAACTAAAAATAAAATAACTAATTTGGATAAAGTTCTCAATGTGTAACTCTTACCCTAATCCTTTACCACATGACAAAACTGTAGACTTATCAAAATCGTAAGTATTAAATAAATGTGGTACAAATGATAGGATTTCTGCTTAAACTCTGCACGAGAACGACAAGAATTAGATTTGTCCTTACGTACAGGTGTTGCAATGGACAGATTAAATGCAGCTGAATATATGAAACTTTTGCCTGAAAAGGCAAACAACATTGTGATAAATAGCTGTCACAACATAAAATATAAAATGAAACAAGTCACTGTTTTCAAGTTTCTAGTGACAAAGGGCTTTCACAAAAAAGAAGGAAAAAAAAAAGTCACCAATAAAAAAAAAATGCCTTTTCGACTTGTCCTATGTTACACATATTTTTCCAAAGTGTCATGGGTAGAATTTCTCCTCATTTCTCCTCAATAATTCTGTATCGTCACAATGTGGCCTGCAACACGTGAAAAGGGGCATTCAGACATTCACGAAAAAACACTTTCCGTTTTTTATGTAATTTTCTGTTTTGCACAAGTCTACTCTGGGACAAAATCTAATGCAGTTGTAAAGTGCCGTCTCAGATTAGCCTGCATGGAGTGTGCAGGCTGATCTGAGATGACCCTTTACGCAAATGTCCAGATGCCCATTTTCTCATGTTGTCGTTTTCCAGCCTGCAGCAACTTTTCATCAGCCAGCCATTTTTCCCCACTAGATTATAATTATAGTCTCTCTCTGTTTTTTTGCCACTGCCACTACATTTATACACCAGCACTACTTAAAGTCGTCTTCCACGTTCACTCAATTCACACCCTGTATCCACCGCATCAAACAAGCCATATATTAATACAGTAATGTCTTCTACATGACATCTTTTCAATCGTCTACCATCGTCTGAAAGTACAGCAATATCAATAATAATAATGATAATAATAAAGAGTTTAGAATTTTCTCAAAACAGCATTACCAGTTCCTGAATGAAATGAACTCTAATTTTCCAAAGAAAATGAAAATCGAGATATTGAAAGTTAAATGCCCCGTTCACTAGTAAAAAATTTACCATGTTGTGCTATGATCCATTGTTAAAGAAGACATTAGGTGCAGTCTGATCTTGACAGACATTGTCTGACTGCACAGGAAAACTTTATAAAAATGAATATGGTAATGTTATGGACATAAGACAGCTACATTAAATTACGGAAATTTACACTTCGCCATAAAGACCTGCATGTATATCAGTATGTCATGGATTACTCATAGCAGTGTAGATCATTATCAGCATACTGCCGTGGACTTTTCCTAGATGTAATCACTGTCCAGCATGTATTAATAAATATACGAAAATTTTCTATGCTCTGTGACAAAAGGGCTTTATGCATCTGTAAAAAGTATCCACTCATGTCAGCCTTTGCAGGCTGCTTTTGTTCAATTGTCTGAATGCCAAAGGACAAGTGAACTTCATTATTCAATCAGTAAGTAGACAAAATTGACTTTATGCATCCATAATTATAATTATGATGATTTGCTTCATATGATAGATTATAGAGATGTATTAAGCCCCCTCCTGCAAGAGCAAAGTTCATAGATATAATTTTCAAGTCTGAAATTACTGCAGATACACATCATTAAAACTACGAATTGATGGGTAGAGACTTACAGTACATAGCCTTAGAATGAATAATTGAGTACAAGTGAATAAATTTCTCCTTTTACAATAATGTTTCCAAAAGTGACCCGCTGTGGCACAAACAGTAGCCTTCAATGTATTAGATTTGAATAACCAACTGAATGCTGAATACAATAGCAGACATTTTTCCTCAGCAGAATAGACCTAAATACATGCATAAATATATATATCATACTCTTGTCTGATTCTACAAAATCATCTCACAAACACTATATGATCATTCAGGTCTATCTAAGATTAGTTTGCGCTGTCTGTGCAGTCTGATCTTGTTCTGCAAAGTCTATAATGCTACACTGTATGGATAGAATTAAATCTGTACCAAACAAAAACTTTTTAACTCAATTAACCCTTTACCACACAATGACGACTTTTGATGACCCTGAAAGAGAAAGCTTTAGAAAACATTGTGGAAAAGGGAGAAAATGCTGGTAACGAGCATTTTCTCCTTTTCCCACAATGTTTTATACCCTTCCCATAGCAAATTTTAACTTTTCAGTCACATTTATTTTGTCATCTGCAAATGCTTTCGATTTGGACCAGTCCAAAAATTTGTCGTTTGGTAAAGAATTAAACTGAAAGCATTGGCAGATGACAAGCTAAATGTCGCTCAAATAACAATTTCTGTCTCTGGTAAGGTAGAAAACAATGCGAGAAAATCAGAAATGGCTGGTTATCAGCATTTTCTCCTTTCCTTGTAATGTTTTCAAAAGCCTTCTCTTTCAAGGTCTTTAAGATTTGGCATTATGCAGTAAAGGACTAAAGGGTTAAATATCATTCCTGCTACTACTACAATTAGCAGTTGATGATAAAAATAGACATATCCATACAACATGCCACCAGTTTCTGTTATCTACTGCAGTTCAATAATAGACAAAACATTTCCATTAATACAATTATTTATGTCTAAGATCAAACCCCATGTTCTGTGCAGTCTGGTCTTAGTCTACACAATGTACAAAAGTATATGAGCCATGCTCTGGCAAAAGGGGGCTTACTGCATCTCCGTGATGCATGATACCAGGCAAGAAATCATATGATCATTGATCCAAATTAGCCACATTTTCAACATCTGACTTAATTGTGAGGTATACTGGTCCTTGGACATACAGAAAATCGAGCAATAGCAAAGTTTCGGCCCAGGTCAGCCTGCGCGGACTGCGCAGGCTGACCTGAGTCGATACTTTTCGCAGATCTATTAAGCCCCCTTTTCACAGAGCATCGGTCATATTAATGTTCTGTGTTTGCAGTCAGTTAAGCATTACTACTACGACTACTTGTGCAGTTAAATAAAGTTCAAATGATGAAATTTATCATTGAAGTGTAGACAACAGTGAGGGTATTGCCGTAAAGGAAAAAAATGCTAGTTACCACGAAGTTTTTATAAGTACTTCTTGCTCAGGCTTGCTACCTCATCACCCAATGACAAAATTTGGGATTTGACCGAATCGTAAGCAGTTACTCACGACAAATTAAATGTAGTTCAAGTGATGATTTCTGTTTTTGATAGGTAAAAACATTGTGGGAAAAGAAGACGATGCTGGTTACCATTCTTTTCCCATAATGTTTTAAAAGATGTTTTTCTTCAGGGTTGTAACAACTCGGAATAGTGTGTTAAAGGGTTAAAAACACCAGATAGTGTGGTACAAGGTTAGATAGACTTACCTTTACAGCAGGTCACCTGTATGTGTTGTTTTCTACTGTAGTTGATAAACTGACAAAACATTTCTTTTAGATGTAGAATACCAAGCACCATGGCTGATATAAAGTTTGTTTTCTGTTTCACTATATATCACTGACCGTGGACTTTCCATTCCTTGTGTTTGATGCAGTAATATTTTTATGGGTCTACACTGTGTAGATATCTGGTGTATGTTGTGTGAATCACACCCAGCTATATAAATATTATCATATCTATCTACAGTCAGACCACATGGAGACTTCAGGTTAGAAGCTCTGTAAACATTTTGAACTCTTCCCTGTAAATCTACTTTTGTCACAGTGTTTGTCTGAATGTCGCTAACAAATAGTGTAGATTTGGAATTACTAAGACAAATATACAAGGGACGTATAAACAAAGGTTGTCCATTTTGGTCTGTAGAAAATGTTTTCAATATTTCTCCATGTAGACTGATTAATTTAACAGCAGGTTCTGGTTGATCAAATGACACAAATAATTGATTATCATTAAAAATAATTCCACTACATTCTCCATTAACTTGAAGTTGTTTGTTTACAGTCAAAGTCTGTCCAACATTTACAAAAACTAATTTATTGTTACATGTAATAACAAGCTGACTTTTATCAGTACAAGTAACATCCCATGGTCGTGTGGAAAGTTTTAGATAAGATAGAATACTCTTACTGTCAACATTTACAAGTTTTACACTGTAGTTGTTATAATCTGTTAGAGCTATTCTGTATGGATCTATCATTACACTGCCTGTAATCCAACAGTTATATTTATCTTCTGAACGTTTAACATTGATTTGTCCTACATAACTGGCTCTAACAGATTTGGGATCTTTGTTGGCTGGCTTTACATTTTCTTTCTTCTTTCTCTCTGTTTTTCCTCCCTCCTTCTCTCTATCCACTAATGTACCAAGATTGTACATAGACTGAAGTAAATGCCACAGTTCCTCATTTTTGTGAAACTTATATTTTTTTATTTTGTTTTGACTGGATATGTCTGCCATTTTCTTTTCAAAACCACAAATTTGGGTTTCAGCCTTCTTTGCAGATATTACCAATTGTCGCTGTTGTTTGTATTGTTTATGTTTTTCTAAGTTAATGACGATTTCATTGATGTCAGTGGTCACTGTATCACATGCTGTAGACACGGTTTGAGCAGCTTTCCTATCAAACTCCTTCACATCCTGGGCTTCCTTCAAAATGGTCATTTCCATGGAATCTAGAAGGTTGTTGATTTCTGTACGAAATGATTTAATGTCCGATACAAACTGGGTGTACACTGTTTGTAAGTCTTGACTGTGTCTTGTTGAAGTTTTCTTTATATCTTTTAACTGCTGTTGAAGACTTTTAATTTTCTTTCTTAAAAATATGTACTCTGGACTTGTCTCAAAGTTTTGTGCAATGTCATCAATATAATGAATTGAACATTTTTTGTGCTCCAGAGTTACACAAACAGTGCAGAAGAAGTTTTTATGAATGTTACAATAGTACTCCAATACTTTCCCTTTGTGTTTAGAACATACATTTTCGTCTGTTGAGGCGAGTTTTTGTTGCGGCATTTCGTCCCCGCATAGAAATTTGTGATTTCTTGATAATTTTGACATTTTATGTACCGAACAACAATTCTCACAAAAGAACTCCTCACAGTCAACACAATAATGTTCAGCATTTTCATTTTTGTTCAATAATAAACAAGGGTCACACTGAACACCTGTTGTTGTGTTGGCACTCCCTGCCTGATTTCTGCCTGACACTTCCATATTGCCAGGTGCAAGGTGTCACGTCTATAAATAGAAAGGAAAAAAACATAAACCCTTTACCACATAACCCCGAGATTTACCGACCCAAATAAAAAAACGTATTTTGAAAACAATGTGGGAAATGGAGAAAATACTGGAAACCAGCATTTTCTCCTTTTCCCACCATGATTTCTACCATAAATACCATATCAAAGACAAATTACATCATGCCAGCCACATTTAAATTGTAGTCTCGAACAGCTTTCCATTTGGACCAGTCTAAAATTTTGTGGTTTAGTAAAGGGTTAAACATACAAACTTTGCAGTTGCCTCATAAATATAGCTTTTTATACCACTGTAATAAAGGATGATATATTATGTGGAACAGAGAAAGGCTTTTAAAACCACTGATAGAAAAAGATAAAATAGAGGTAAGCAGCTTATCCTCCTTCACCCACAATGGTTTTCTACCCTAAACAAAGACAAACCTATTATGTGTGACACATTTAATTTATTTGTCATCCAGAAGTGCATTCAAATTGGAAAATTCTAAAATGTTGTTCTTTAATGTTCAAGGCTTAAAGGCCCAGTAGCAGCCATAGGGTAAACAATAGGGGGTAACAAGAGAGCCATTGGCCCTAAAATGCTCACCTGAGTACAGTCACCTTATCATTTAGGACTGATAGAGTTGAACACATCGTAGTTGTGATGTAAACATTTGAGTGTTAGTGACCTACTATGTGACCTAATGTGACCAATCTCAAACCTGTCCAAGGTATAATTAAGACAAATACTCTGACCGAGAGTTTCATGAGTATCAGACTGAAACTCTGGCCTCTAGAGTGCACATCAAGGTTTTTCTAAGATTTTATGTGAAGTAGAGTTTGACCTATTATGCTAACGTAACCCATTTTTTAACTTTTACCTTACATTAATAAGACCTACTTTTATAAAGGACATGAACTAATTTCAAACTTGTCCAAAATATCATCAAGACAAACATTTTGGCCATGTTTCATGAGTATCAGAGTGAAAATATGGCTTCAAATGTGCACACCAAGGTTTTTCTCTGTTTTGTTCTAATTTGTACTTTTTGACCCAACGTGACGGAATTCTAAACTAACAGCGTTTTCTTCTCCTTATTTTCACGGGTCAGTAAAATGGGACATATTCCCAATCTGAAAATGCCACCATTTTTCCCAAAATCGCACATGACAATTCCCAAAAATGACATGTGTTTCTCACTGCATAATGGACCCATTCCGAAGCAAGGTCCGGGTCTCAGTTTTCATTTTGACTCAGTGATTAATTGAAATTCGTATTGTGGATTCTCTCTGGTAAATTGTTCAGAAAAGGTAAAATAAACAATCCAAATATCAGTAATTTCATTGGTCTAAAAGACGGAGTTATCAACCGAAAAGAAAAACCCTGTGATATTTGTCAACAGTTTATTTCGGTAAACTGGTTCTAGTCTTTGACAACCCAATTTAAGCCTTCATCGGATAGAGGCCAGCGTCCAGTGTATGTGTTTTGGCAGTCTCCAGTCCATAGTGATTGTAAAATACAATGCAGTGTGCTGTATATGTTTTTGTGTAGCCAAAAATTTGAGATTTATCAGTAGTCTTTACGTCATGTGTATATTCTTTCTTTCCCGATCAAAATACGAAATGAGCCATAGCTGCAAATAATATCAAAAGAAAATCAAACCAACGGGTTCTAAACTCCCTACAGAGTTTTGCCTTAAGAAGACTGAGGAGTCCAGTCGAGTCAAAGATGAATATAAAAGCATCTTGAAGCATCTCGAGTCAAAGATGCATATAAAAGCATCTTGATGTAACAATTGGCTCATCTCAAAATGAAATCGATATCAAATCCGACATTCAACTGAGCCTAGGTTCAAATGAAGAACAGCAGTCTGCGACAAAACTGATGGATCAACTCTTAAATCCCCTCCCACAGTTACAAAAAGACAGTGTTACTGCCATCTTCAACAGTATATAACAGTGACTTTTTTTCTTAACTCTTTACCAAATGACAACAAGAGCGGCAAATTGTCGCAAGATACGCCTGTCCCACCGCCAGTTGTCGAGGGGGTAAAATAATCGTAAAGGGCAGGTAGTGCAACAAACATGTTTACCAAGTCTCAAGTCAATTTGACTTGAGGTGACAAAGTTCCATTCCAGACAACCAAGAAATACTGTAAAAATGAAGATCAAAGTGGAATTACTCAAAATCTGTACTAGGTAGAGTTATTGTTCTTGCGCACTGTACTCCGTAATATTGCAACAAACATGCATACCAAGTTTGAAGTCACTCTGACGTGAGATGACAAAGTTATATTCCGAACAAGCCCTTAATGCTGTAAAAAAAAAAACGATCAAAGGGAAATAACTCAAAACTCATGCTAGGAAAAGTTATGGTTCTTGTGCACTGCACTCCGTAAATTTTCAACAATCATGCATACCAAATTTGAAGATGTTCAGACTAGAGATGACAAAGTTATATTCCGGACAAGCAGAAAATGCTGTAAAAATGACAAAGGGAAATAACTCAAAGACAGCACGAGGTAGAGTTATGCTTCTTTCGCACTGCACTCCGTATTATTGCAACAAACACAAATGCCAAGTTTCAAGTCAATCGGACTGGAGATGACAAAGTTATGCTGCGGACAAGCAGAAAATGCTGTACAAATGACGATCAAAGGGAAATAACTCAAAGACAGCATGAGGTAGAGTTATGCTTCTTTCGCACTGCACTCCATATTATTGCAACAAACACAAATGCCAAGTTTCAAGTCAATCGGACTGGAGATGACAAAGTTATGCTCCGGGCAAGCAGAAAATGCTGTAAAAACGACTATCAAAGGGAAATAACTCAGACAGCACTAGGTAGAGTTATGGTTCTTTCGCACTGCACTCCATATTATTGCAACAAACACAAATGCCACGTTTCAAGTCAATCGGACTGGAGATGACAAAGTTATGCTCCGGACAAGCAGAAAATGCTGTAAAAATGACAATCAAAGGGAAATAACTCAGACAGCACGAGGTAGAGTTATGCTTCTTCCGCACTACACTCCGTATTATTGCAACAAACACAAATGCCATGTTTCAAGTCGATCGGACTGGAGATGACAAAGTTATGCTCCGGACAAGCAGAAAATGCTGTAAAAATGACAATCAAAGGGAAATAACTCAAAGACAGCATGAGGTAGAGTTATGCTTCTTTCGCACTGCACTCGGTATTATTGCAACAAACACAAATGCCAAGTTTCAAGTCGATTGGACCGGAGATGACAAAGTTATGCTCCGGACAAGCAGAAAATGCTGTAAAAATGACGATCAAAGGGAAATAACTCAAAGACAGCACGAGGTAGAGTTATGGTTCTTTCGCACTGCACTCCATATTATTGCAACAAACACAAATGCCACGTTTCAAGTCGATCGGACTGGAGATGACAAAGTTATGGTGCAGACAAGCAGAAAATGCTGTAAAAATGACAATCAAAGGGAAATAACTCAAAGACAGCACGAGGTAGAGTTGTGGTTCTTTCGCACTGCACTACGTATTATTGCAACAAACACAAATGCCAAGTTTCAAGTCAATCTGACTGGAGATGACAAAGTTATGCTCCGGACAAGCAGAAAATGCTGTAAAAATGACGATCAAAGGGAAATAACTCAAAGACAGCATGAGGTAGAGTTATGGTTCTTTTGCACTGCACTCCGTATTATTGCAACAAACACACATGCCAAGTTTCAAGTCAGTCGGACTGGAGACGACAAAGTTATGCTCCGGACAAAGAACTGGACGCCGCCCGCCTGCCATGGGTGATCCCATAATACGTCCCGTCTTCGATGGGCGTATAATAACTCAAAAATTAAGGAAGCAAGAGTTATTATTCATGTGCACTGCAATCCCCCTTGATGAGATCTATCAACCCCTGAAATTTGATAACCGTAGCTAGTATAGTTTTGGAGATATGCTCCGGACAAAATTCAAGTATGAAAAAATACAAAGGGCAATAACTCAAAAATTAAGTAAGCAAGAGTTATGATTCATTTGCACTGCACTCCCCCTTAATGACATCTATCCACCCATGAAGTTTCATAACCGTAACTAGCATAGTTTTGGAGATATACTTTGGACAAAATTCAAGTATGAATATAAACAAAGGGAAATAACTCAAAAATTAAGTAAGCAAGAGTTATGATTCCTGTTCACTGCACTCCCCCTTGATAAGATCTATCCACCCATGAAGTTTCATAACCTTAGCTAGTATAGTCTTGGAGATATGCTCCGGACAAAATTCAAGTATGAAAAACAACAAAGGGCAATAACTCAAAAATGAAGCAAGCAAGAGTTATGATTCCTGTGCACTGCACTCCCCCTTGATGAGATCTATCCGCCCATGAAGTTTCATAACCGTAGCTAGTATAATTTGGAGATATGCTCTGGACAAAATTCAAGTATGAAAAACAACAAAGGGCAATAACTCAAAAATTAAGTAAGCGAGAGTTATGATTCCTGTGCACTGCACTCAGCCTTCATGAGATCTATCCACCCATGAAATTTCATAACCGTAGCTAACATAGTTTTGGAGATATGCTCCGGACAAAGAATGGGGACGCTGCCCGCCATTCCGCCCGCCCGCCACGGGTGATCCCATAATATGTCCCGTCTTCGACGGGTGTATAAAGAAGTAGTCTTTTCCAAATTGAAAGCATTTGTAGACGACAATTTAATGTGGCTCAAATGATAATTTGCTCTTTGATAGGGTAGAAAACATTGTGGGAAAAGGAGAAAATGCTGGTTACCAGCATTTTCTCCTTTTCCCACAATATTTTCAAAAAGCCTATTTTCTCAGGGTCGTTAAATGTCTGGATTGTGTTGTAAAGGCTTAAAGGACACTAATTTATTTTCAGTGTTTTGAATTTCTGATGCATATTGCTTTTAGTTCAAATAACTGATAAGTATCCATAATAAATAATCAGTAACTTGATTCTGCGATTATCATGAAAATTCCCAATGGTATGTCCAAAATTTTACTACGCTGTCCGAGCTATTGCCGTTTTGCACAAGAGTGCATTTTCTCTTCTTTTTCGGAATAATTTTGACTTTATCTTACTTTCAGTTATGTAATACGAAACTGTAATGTATAAAAATTAAAGCAGGTCACCTAAGGATGACTCGCCCCAAGTTCAAACTCCCATCACCGTTTTATGTAAGCACTAAAAACTTTTGTTCGAGTTTTTCCGGATTTACACTATGACATGATTGAAACAGTACAAAATCGCATAAGTATCGTCGAGTGCCCTTATTCCGTAAGTGTCCTTGAACCGGTGATTTTTTTTTATATCTCGTAAAGCCCATAGTTTGATGACGTCACTCGGTTTTTCGGCTTGTAACCCTTACCAAAATTCAAACGTTTTATTGCCCTTGAATTTCGTCCAAGTACCAGACAAATACTTGTAAAAATCAGTTAATTATCATCTTTACAAGAAATTGACAACACTTTTCTTATTTCTAAATAGTGTTTCTTCTAAAAAAAAATGCAAAGATCTACGACTTTCTGTTGTATTTGTAACTACTGCCTAGCTACCGGAATTAGGTCACGCCATGTTTGCTCAAGAAAGCCTACGGCATGGTTTTTTTTTTTTAAGCACATTGAACTTGGAAATTATTATGCAAGTAATTCTTTTTTCATGAAAGTGACCAAAAATGATTTTTTAATGAAGGCAAGTAATTTCTAGCTCATGCTATTCTCTTAATTCTTCATTTCATCATGTTTTTTCCTTATCATCACGAAATACGGACACTCGAGGCTACAAAATAGCCTGGTTACGAAAACATTTTCAATGGCACCCCGTTTTGATACATATCTAGTTTCCTTCGGAGGCATCATTCTGGTGCAAGTTATTTGCCCCCCACCCCCCAAAAAAAAATATAATGACTTGTAACAGTTTTATCCAAATTATTGGCAGAATATTTGTTGTATGCAATTTACTTCCGGGTACTGAAATCGATTCAGGACTAGATATAAGATATCTACAGTACCTTTCAAGGCTACAATCTGATGGATTATTTATGTCCAAATCACGTAATCACTTAAAACTCTTTTATCACAGTATTGGCAGAATAATAATCTAGTGACAAGACTTGGTAAGATCTTCGTACAACAGGAAGACAGCATCCATGGTTGACACTCAGAGAGGCTGAAACTAAAATGGTAGTACAGTTTATCTGTCGATGGCAGTGAGGTTGACGTGAAAGTAGTTCCGGACACTTAAATGTACCGGTGTATATATGGTGATACCGGAGTTAGATATCGGTACATAAAAAAAAAATATTTCAACCGCTTTACCCTTTTAGTTCAACCACAGGCTGTATCAGTTGATATTGTGGCCATCCAGTCAAGGTCACAGTGACCCAGGACACCCAAGACACCCAGGAAATACATGAATACCTGAGCTGTTGCCATGATATGAGTGATATAATGTGTAAAACACCATTCAATCAATTTAATCAGCCCTCTAAAAAGCACCTTTGAGGATATAGAAAAGGTTAGAAAGGAAACTCTTTACATTCTAAAATTGATTGTCTAAACGGAATGTCAGAGAGATCCTTTTCTTTTTAAATGCTTGTGGACTATCAAATTAAATTATCATCCTATTGATGGCAATTACCAGTTAGATCTAGACTATATAGACCTTTTCCTCAAGGTCAGTTAAACTCAGAATTAAATCTAAGTTTAAAGACATTGAAAAGCATAATAATTAGTAGTGAATTCTGAATAAAAATCTTTCAAATATCGTTGCACAGAGTCTCCAAATTTTAATCATTTATGTTTTTTTTTTCAGACAAAAGTTTAAATTTATCAAAATGGATTACATTTTTGGGCAACATAATTAAACAAAAGTAATTTCGTTGAAAGGATACCCCCACCATACAATACCCTCTTTTTGATACAAACATGTAAGAGGTATTGTGTTTTGCATGTACACACGGCTTTTTATGCTCTCCGAAGGATGAGCATATAGTCGCCGCTTCGTCTGGCCGTCCGTCTGTCCGTCCGTCCTTTCGTCCGTCTATATGAACTCCTTAGGATATTGCGCCGATGTTTTTTTCCCCGTTTTCCAATTCGACACTCTGTCATGGAAAAGGGGGGTTTCTTGTAAAATTCCAATGTTTACTAATATCTCCTACAGTTTTGGTCAAAATTTCATGAAACTTCTCATTTATACTGTTTATTAAAAGTTTCACCATGTTCCCTTAATCTATGCAAAACCATGTTACGAGAAAAGGGTGCTTAATGTCTAATTACTTGGTTTTGTTTTTTTTGGACTCTGAAATTAAACATTTCCCAGTTTCTTCAAGACTGTTCATCATATATGTTGCTGATCAAAAGCCCCAGTACATGATTAAACTCCCACAAACAAGTTTGAGGGGTATACTGGAGTCACTTTGTCCGTCTGTCTGATTGTCCGTCCATACATCCGTCGGTGTGTCACGAAAAGCTTTTCCGAGGCATAACCTCCAAACTTCATATACAGATAGATCACATTCAGGAGAAGTGCAGTGTACAAGAACCATAACTCTATTCCCACTTTAGTTTGAGTTATTGCCCTTTCTAAGTTTTAACTTTGAGTTTTTTTTTTGTTCGGGGCATAACTTTTGGGGTTATTTCCCTTTGTAAATTTTAACTTAGAATTTTTGTCCGGGGCATAACTTCCAAAGTAAAAAAGCTAGTACCTTTAAACTTCATATACAGATAGCCACATTAAGGAGAAGTGCAGTGTACAAGAAACATAACTCTATTCCCACTAGTTTTAGAGTTATTGCACTTTGTAAATCTTAAATTTTGATTTTTGTCTTGAGCATAACAGTAATTGGTACTTATAAAATGACACATGTTCTGTGACAAAGAGCTTTGTGGGGGCATGTGGCACTTTTGTGACAGTTCTAGTTTCATATGTTTCTGTTTATAGAAAAAGAGGGCTTAATGACAAACTCAAACACGAAGATTATAGATATTTAATCTGATTTCTTTTCATACGATTTTGCCAATTACTATTATAGTAATGTTTGATTTACAGATTGTTCAGATTGACAAAAAAAAAAAAAAAAAAACTCTATCAGCAGACTATCATGAGCAACATATGTATGACGTTTCATTAATTTTCATAAAGGGTTTCAGAAGATATCTGTCTAGAGGGACTGACAAACTAAAAGTCGGACAGACAGACAGACAGACGGACAATGGTTTTAGAAGATGTCTGTCCAGAGGGACTGACAAACGGACAAACAAACAGACGGACAATGCAAAAGTTGTATTCCCTCTCCTTCGAAATAGCTCAAATGATAGAACCTGTCCTTTATAGGATAAAGAAGATTGTTATAAAAGGCGAAAATCTTTGGCTACAAGCATATTCTCCTTTTTCAACAATGTTTGAAAGTCTTCTTCCTCAAGGTCTTAGAAAAAAGCAAGGATTGTATACTGTTGGGCTAGAAACTATTTACCTTCTTAAAACAAGTCTTTCACATAAAATGGTAAAAGAAACAAGAGGGCCCTGATGGCCCTAAAGTCGCTCACCTGAGTCTTTTGACCAAACATGACCCATTTTCAATCTCTTTTGAGATGTCATGACAAACAATCTACTAAGCTTTCATAATTATTGGACTGAAAATGCCTCTAGCATGTACACAAGCTTTTTTTAAAAATTTCTCTCAGTGACCTACTTTTTAGCCAACCATAGCCAATTTTCCCATTGTAGATATTATCAAAACATAACTGAAAATGTGGCCTCTAGAGCGTACACAAGGTTTTTCTAAGATTTGACCTAGTGACCTAGTTTTTGACCTAAAATGACCCATTTTCGAACTCGACCGAGGTATCATCAAGACAAACATTCTGACCAATTTTCAAGAGTTTTGGACTGAAAATGTGGCCTCTAGAGCGTACGCAAGGTTTTTCTAAGATTTGACCTAGTGACCTAGTTTTTGACCCGACCTGACCCATTTTCGAACTCGTCCGAGATATTATCAAGACAAACATTTTGACTAAGTTTCATGAGTATCGGACTGAAAATGTAGCCTCTAGAGCGTACACAAAGTAAAAGTTGACGACGCACGACGAACCACGGACGACGCACGACGCACGCCGGACACAGCACGATCACAAAAGCTCACCATGAGCACTTCATGCTCAGGTGAGCTAAAAAAAAAAAAAAAAATGAATCCATTTTCCATAATGTTTTCAAAGCCTTCCTCTTCAATATTCACCTAACTCAGGATTTTTGTTAAACTGGGTTTATGTGCTATTAGAGGAAATTCAAGTTTCTAGACACTGAAAAAATATGTAAGTAGAAACACTTTACCATATTACAAAAAAATTCACTAAATATAAAATGGTAAAGAGTTTCAGAAAAGAAAGATATACTACCTTTTTCCACAATGTCTTCAATACCTTTTTTCCTCAGTGTTCATAAAACACAGGACTGTATGCTATAGGATAAAATTAAAGTTTCTAGACTCTGAACAGCAAATAAGCTGAAACTCTTCTTACGAAGACAGTCCGTCACAAAGAAACAAATGCATAGCAGAAATACAGGGACTGGGCAGGATTCGAACGTAGAACGTCCGCACGAAAGGCCAACATCGTAACCACTGAGCTAAAGAGAATTCTCCCTAATGCAGTTGTTAGGTATTGTATTCAAACCGGGATGAAATCATGCATGAAGGAGTGGTCTCCAGTAACACTCTCTACCGTCTTACCAAAAACAGTCACTTTGTATTAACATGTTATAAAAAAAAAAATGTTTTTACCTTTTTCCACAATGTTTCGAATAGCTTCTTTCCTCAGTGCCCATAACACTCAGGATTGTGTGTCGTTAGATAAAATTCAAGTTCAAGACATTGAAAGGTTATAAGTACACCTTACCATCTTGTACAAAAAATTCACTTTGAACTAAAATGGTAAAGAGTTTCTGATTTTTTTTTAACCTTTTCTCTCATTGTGTACAATAGCTTTCTTCCCCAGTGTCCATAAACTGAGGACTGTATGGTGTTAGATAACATTCAAGTTTCTAGAAATTGAAATAACATATAGGTAGAAACTCTTTACTATCTTACAAAAAAAAAAAAAAAAAACACTTAGAACTTAAAATGGTAAAGAGTTTAAAAAAAAAAAAAAAAAAAATTTGCCTTTTTAACAATGTTTGCAATAACATTCTTCCTCAGTGTCTGTAAAACTCAGGACTGTATGCTGTGAGATAAAATTCAAGTTTCACGACATTGAAAAAACATATAGGTAGAAACTCTTTACCATCTAACAAAAACAACCTAGGAGCTAACATGGTAAAGAGTTTCGAAAAAAGAAAAGAAAGAATACCTTTTTTCCACAATATTTGCAAGGGCTTTCTTCCTCGACGTCCATAAAACTTGGCCCTGTATGCTGTTACATAACATTCAAGTTTCAAGACATAAAAAAGCAAATGAGTAGAAACTCTTTACCATTTTATCAAAATCTATGAACTAAAATGGTAAAGAGTTTAGGAATCAATTTTTTTTTTAACCTTTTTACCCTTATGTTTGAAAGAGCTTTCTTCCTTAGCGTACATAGAACTTAGCACAGTATGCTATTACATATTATTCAAGTTTCAAGACATAAAAAAGCAAAAAAGTAGAAACTCTTTACCATTTTATCAAAATCTATGAACTAAAATGGTAAAGAGTTTAGGAATCAATTTTTTTTACCTTTTTACCCTAATGTTTGAAAGAGCTTTCTTCCTTAGCGTACATAGAACTTAGCACAGTATGCTATTACATATTATTCAAGTTTCAAGACATAAAAAAGCAAAAAAGTAGAAACTCTTTACCATTCTACCAAAAACTTTGAACTAAAATGGTAAAGAGTTTTGGAAAAAAAAAAAAACATACATGTATTTCCACAGTGTTTGCAAAAACTTTCTTCCTCGGTGTCCATAAAACTCTGGACTGTATGCCGTTAAACTAAATTCAAGTTTCAAGACATTAAAAAAACATATGAGCCGTGCTCTGTGAAAAGGGAGCTTAATGCATCTTGCGAAAAGTATCGACCCTGGTCAGCCTTCACAGTCCGGGCAGGCTTACCTGAGCCGAAACTTTTCGCAATTGGTCTATTTTCTGTTTGTCAAAGGACCAATCTACCGCATGATTAAGCCAGTTATTGAAAAAAAAGTGGTTCCTAGAAATCTATAAGTATGTGATGACTTGGGCTAGTATCGTGTACAACAGGGATGCATTAAGCCCCCTTTTTGCCAGAGCACGGCACATATAAGTAGAAACTCTTTACGATCTTAAACTCCCCACCACCCAAAAAAAAAATCACTTGGAGCTAAAGTGGTAAATAATCACTTGGAGCTAAAGTGGTAAAAAATTTCTGAAAAAAACCAAAAATTACCTTTTCCCACAATGTTTGCAATAGCTTTCTTCCTCAGTGTGAAAGTATAAGAAGAAGTAGAAAATCTTTACCATCTTACACGCACACACACACACTTTTGACTTTTCCACAATGTTTTTAATAGCTTTTATTCCTTAGTGTCCATAAAACGCAGGCCTGTATGCTTTTGGATAAAGTTCAAGTTTCAAGGCATTGAATAGCAAAAAAGTAGAACCTATTTAGCATCTTTCACAAGAAAAATCACATGGAGCTAAAATGGTAAAGTGTTTTTGAAAAACATGTTTTTTTGAACTTTGTCTTCAATGTTTCCAATAGCTTTCTTCCACAGTGTCAACAAAACTCTACGTTTTTGCCGTTGGATAAAATTTGAGTTTTTGGAACTTGAAAAAACATATAGGTAAAAGCTCTTTTCCATCTTACAAAAAAAAAAAACCCTAGGAGCTAACATGGTAGAGAGTTCTGAAAAAAAGAAAAGAAAGAAAACCTTTTTCCCACAATATTTGCAAGAGCTTTCTTCCACAGCGTCCATTGAACTTAGCACTGTATGGTGTTACATAACATTCAAGTTTCAAGACATAAAAAAGCGAATGAGTAGAAACTCTTTACCATTTTATCAAAATCTTTGAACTAAAATGGTAAAGAGTTTCGGAATCAAAATTTCCCCCCTTATTTCCACAATATTTGCAACAGCTTTCTTCCTCGACGTCCATAAAACTTAGCACTGTGTGCTGTTACATAACATTCAAGTTTCAAGACATAAAAAAGCAAATGAATAGAAACTCTTTACCATTTTACCAAAATCTTTGAACTAAAATGGTAAGGAGTTTCGGAATTAAAATTCCCCCCTTATTTCCACAATATTTGCAACAGCTTTCTTCCTCAACGTCCATAGAACTTAGCACTGTATGCTGTTACATAACATTCAAGTTTCAAGACATAAAAAAGCAAATGAATAGAAACTCTTTACCATTTTATCAAAATCTTTGAACTAAAATGGTAAGGAGTTTCGGAATTAAAATTCCCCCTCTCATTTCCACAGTTTTTGCAATAGCTTTCTTCCTCAGCGTCCATAAAACTTGGCCCTGTATGCTGTTACATAACATTCAAGTTTCAAGACATAAAAAAGCAAATGAGTAGAAACTCTTTACCATTTTATCAAAATCTTTGAACTAAAATGGTAAAGAGTTTCGGAATCAAAAATTCCCCCCTTATTTCCACAATATTTGCAACAGCTTTCTTCCTCGACGTCCATAAAACTTAGCACTGTGTGCTGTTACATAACATTCAAGTTTCAAGACATAAAAAAGCAAATGAATAGAAACTCTTTACCATTTTATCAAAATCTTTGAACTAAAATGGTAAGGAGTTTCGGAATTAAAATTCCCCCCTTATTTCCACAGTTTTTGCAATAGCTTTCTTCCTCGACGTCCGTAAAACTTAGCACTGTATGCTGTTACATAACATTCAAGTTTCAAGACATAAAAAAGCAAATGAATAGAAACTCTTTACCATTTTACCAAAATCTTTGAACTAAAATGGTAAAGAGTTTCGGAATTAAAATTCCCCCCTTATTTCCACAATATTTGCAACAGCTTTCTTCCTCGACGTCCATAAAACTTAGGACTGTATGCTGTTACATAACATTCAAGTTTCAAGACATAAAAAAGCAAATGAATAGAAACTCTTTACCATTTTACCAAAATCTTTGAACTAAAATGGTAAGGAGTTTCGAAATTAAAATTCCCCTCTTATTTCCGCAGTTTTTGCAATAGCTTTCTTCCTCGACGTCCGTAAAACTTAGCACTGTATGCTGTTACATAACATTCAAGTTTCAAGACATAAAAAAGCAAATGAATAGAAACTCTTTACCATTTTACCAAAATCTTTGAACTAAAATGGTAAGGAGTTTCGGAGTTAAAATTCCCCCCTTATTTCCACAGTTTTTGCAATAGCTTTCTTCCTCAGCGTCCATAAAACTTGGCCCTGTATGCTGTTACATAACATTCAAGTTTCAAGACATAAAAAAACAAATGAATAGAAACTCTTTACCATTTTACCAAAATCTTTGAACTAAAATGGTAAGGAGTTTCGGAATCAAATCCCCCCTCCTCTTATTTCCACAGTTTTTGCAATAGCTTTCTTCCTCGACGTCCATAAAACTTAGCACTGTATGCTGTTACATAACATTCAAGTTTCAAGACATAAAAAAGCAAATGAATAGAAACTCTTTACCATTTTACCAAAATCTTTGAACTAAAATGGTAAAGAGTTTCGGAATTAAAATTCCCCCCTTATTTCCACAATATTTGCAACAGCTTTCTTCCTCGACGTCCATAAAACTTAGCACTGTATGCTGTTACATAACATTCAAGTTTCAAGACATAAAAAAGCAAATGAATAGAAACTCTTTACCATTTTACCAAAATCTTTGAACTAAAATGGTAAGGAGTTTCGGAATTAAAATTCCCCCCTTATTTCCACAGTTTTTGCAATAGCTTTCTTCCTCAGCGTCCATAAAACTTGGCCCTGTATGCTGTTACATAACATTCAAGTTTTAAGACATAAAAAAACAAATGAGTAGAAACTCTTTACCATTTTACCAAAATCTTTGAACTAAAATGGCAAAAAGTTTCGGAATCAAATCCCCCCTCCTCTTATTTCCACAGTTTTTGCAATAGCTTTCTTCCTCGGCGTCGTCAGGACTTTAGGCAGTTAGACAACATTCAAGTTTGAAGACATTGAGAGAACATTAAAGTGGAAAATCTTTACCATCTAACCCCCCCCCCCCCCCGCAAAAAAAAAAATCACTTGGAGCTAAAGTGGAAAAGAGTTTCTGCAAAAAATGAAAAATTACTCTTTCCCACAATGTTTGCAACAGCTTTCTTCCTCAGTGTCCATAAAACTTAGCACTGTATGCTGTTAGATAAAGTTCAAGTTTCAAGACATTGAAAAGCAAAGAGGTAGAAACTCTTTACCATCTTAAAACCTAATATTTTGATCTGAAATGGTAAAGAGTTTTTGAAAAATTGCCATAATTTCGAAATCAAAGGGTTTGTGGGAATGGTTCGATTTTTTTTTGCAAATATACTAAAGAAATTATTCGATATTTATCAACACAGAGTTTTTAGAAACAATTTTCATGATCAAAATTTTGAAAAAATCGGATTTCGCTGCGTTGTCAGATTCCCCAGCTAGAAATTGCCGGGTTTTTTTGGTAGCGGACGAAAAATAGTTCGCATGTATAAAATGTTTTTTTGTTGTTTCAAAGATGAAAAAAATTTTTCATGACCTCTTGACATAAAAAGTTTAAGAAATTATATTACGCTGTATACTTCTAACAATATCAAATGGCCGTATTCAATGATTTTCAAACTGTACAACCATCTGTAAATGAAAAAAAAAATCTCCCAACCATTTTAGTTCGACCCTCAGAGAGGGCATACTGAACTTTGAACTTTGTTAATCATACCGGGGTGTGACTAAAACGCGGACACATTAAGCGAACAACACGAACAAGAAGGGAAAACGTGGACGCCGTCCATCTCCTATTTCGGTGTCTAATATGAGTTTTTTGAGATAGATAAACATTTTTTATTAATTGTACTTGGCTAAATACCTTGGTAATTAATGAGATATAGATCTATATGATTTTAGTGTTTTTGAGATAGATGAACACAATTTTTGTATATTCTTTTCACTTTCCTAGGTACTCCAGATAATCATTAAAACATATACCGGTATACATTCCAAAATCAGTGTCTATCACTGAGTCAATAACATGGAAGCTTTTAGGACATTTGCCACATATTTTTGATACTTAAATGTAAAATTTCATCGGCATTTCACAAGTTTAAGGGCCAAAAGTAGGCATTTGTTGCGCATCCGGATCCTTTTCTTGTTTTTTCTCAATATCTTATTTATCTTGAAAAGGAGAGAAAAATTAAGACTGCTCATTATTTCATAATTAATCATCCATCAAGTTTTCTTAGAGATGTGGCTAAATAATAAAAGATTATGACTGCGGCTTAAAAATGGAGTTTTCGTTCTGTGGTTCTGTGTGTGTGTGTGTGTGTGTGTGTGTGTGTGTGTGTGTGAGTGTGTGTGTGCGTGTGTATTTGTGTGCATATGCATTAATTTAGGAAATTTATCTTATTTTCTACAAACATGTATTGCTCAGATTTTAATTCATTAAAGTGAGTGATTCTCGTTAACTGATATTGATGGGGGAAAAAAAAATGAAAATAAAAGTCCTCGTATAATAATTATATCGGCCTAATATGGGTCGGAGCTAATGGTCAAAAGTAGTCCTATTTGAAAACCCGACAGCAAGCACTTCTGCTGCACTGTTTTATGTGAAAAAAATGGAAGGACATTATTTTAAAAATATGTCTATAGATTAGTTCAAAAATATTTATTTTACATCAATTGAGAAATAAGTTCTTGCAACTTCTATCTATCACACTCGATTCTGCTTCCTGGAAAACACACCTGTACTCGTGCCCAATGTGTGAGCCAGTGAACAGTCCCAAAGTTGACACCTGCTCCCAGAAATCGAACTCGGGACCTCATGCCCACGACTAGTGTTGATTTGATAATTTTTGTGGAAATTGAGTGCAACGTTGTTATCTTTAGAGAACTACTTCCTACCTGTACCCACATACAGGAAAATGGTCTACCATGCGGAAGGGCCCATTTTTACTGTGATTTCTCAAGTGTAGTTGTGGAATAGACAAAAAGTCAAGCGGTTGAGGTGCCAATTTTTTAGCTTGTTTAGTAGGCCACTAAACATATATTTGATAAAAACAAACGCCAAATCAGTGGGCTTGCCAATAGAAATACAGCAGAGGGTCAAAAATGGGGTTTTTACTGTATTTCAGTGTAGCAAAAGATCAGTTGTGTGACACCTAAAAAGGCAGGGGAAAAAAAAAAAAAAAAAACAGAAAAAAACCTACTCTCTTTTACCCACAATGTTTTCTACCTTTTTAAGGATAACCCGGCTCTCCCGGATAGTTCATTGGTTAGCTTATCTGACTCATGACCTGGTGGTTGAGAGCTCGATACTTGGTTGAGGCAAATTGTCTTTCCGGCAATTGCTCGCCTCTCACCTCTGATGCATTTGAGAAAAGGTGTCAGTGACTTGGAAAGAAAGTTGTGTAAGAAATAGTGTGAGAAAGCTGTGAGAAAGCTAGGAAACACATGCGTAGGTGCAATGATCGCCGTGATATTACCTAAGTTGTTAGAAGGTCATTAAACTCCAATACAATCGATCAATCAATAAAATGTTTATGTAAAAAAAGGGGCATAACTTCGTCAAATACCTGTACTTTTTGTAGGTGTCCCCTTTTTGAGAGAAAAACAACAAGCCATTTTTTGACAAATGTGTCTCTAGAAATGTCGGAGAGATGGAAAAAAAAAACGTCATTCTTGTAATGCGTGTACGACGGCAGAGATGTAGACGACGATGGGACTAGGACTTTACTGTTGAAAACGGCAAAGCAGTATTGACAGGGAACTTTGATTCATGCCAAAATATTCGAACAATGCTCTGTGAAAAGAAGGCTTCATATATCTACAAAAAGTTTCTACCCATGTTAGCCTGCGCAGTCCACGCAGGCTAACAGAGGTTCAAACTTTTTGCCTTTGTAAATTTTCTTCATGTCAAAGGACCATTTTGCCTCAGAATTCAGTCGATTGCTGAACAAACTGGACTTTATGAATCCATAATTTTGAGATGACTTGCCTGGTATTTTGCATTACGGAGTTGAAATAAACCCCGTTTTGCGAGAGCATGGCTCATTTAAATAATGGTATATACTTCCTTGCGGTTATTTTAAACTGATCTGTGTAGTGAATATTACAATCCCGTTTCTAACTACGTTAAAGAAGCCTTTTGAAAACATTGCGAGAAAAGAAGAAAATATTAGCAACTGGTTAAGTCACTCGGAAGTTCTTGAGAATAAAACTAAGAATGTTTTTAAGATTAGTTGGTGAACACAGACGCAGCATTATATATCTCCTTTTTTTTCACACTGTTTTCTACCCTTTCATCATTTGAGCTGCATCTCTAATAATTTGTTGCCTGCAACAACTTTTGACGAGGAAAAACGTAAAAATCTTGTCGTTTGATAAAGGGTAAAACACATAGAATAAGGACAAATGTTTTGAAAAGTCCTGTGTATATAATGCATTATCAAAATTTTATCATACAGGTACTTTCCAATGATTCAGCCCGCCCTAAACGCGTCTTATAAAGGCTATTTCTTGATTTAGATCTACTTGGGGCATCTAAATATCTTATCCCTATAAAATAACATAAACTGAAGTTATGGGATTAAACTTGGGGTTAAATCTGCATATTTGACACGCTGCACCGTTGTTGCCTAGTAACTCATCAAACGTCATGTATATAACTCACTAGCAACTGGTATGTTCACTGTGACTCACAGATCATGTGACTGTTTTAGACTCACCCCTGTTGGAAGAATTCACAAATACAAACGAGACATTCTCCCTTTGATGGGATTCGTTTTGAAGGGGTAGAAAAGAATGTGGGAAAAGGAGAAAATGTTGATTACATGCATTTAGTCCTTTTCCCACAATGTTTTCAAAAGGCTTCTTCCTCATGGCCATAAAACAAAGTCTTATATGGCAAAGAGGTCATGGTAACGTTCTCTCTTCTAACACTTGTGTCCGTGTTCACCGATCATTCTACAGAACACTGTCAGTCTTACCCTCGAGAATTTTCTAAACTTGAAAGTAACGCAACTTCTGATTAGAAAGCCAAATGAGCCATGCTCTGTGACATGGGGGCTTAATGTATCTGCAAAAAGTATCGATCCATGTCAGCTTGCTCTTTGTAAATTTTCTGCATGTCAAAGGTCCACTCTACCTCCAGATCCAGGCAGTTGTTAGAAAAAAAGGCTTTTATGGATGCATAGTTATATGATTACTTGTTTGGTACCATGCATCATGGACAGCAATAAAGGCCCTTTTGCCGGAGAATGCCCCAAATGGTTTAGCTAATCGTAAGTTGCGTTCATTTTTAAATCTAGAGTAAGACAAAGATTGAAAAGATGTTTGAATGGTCGCAGATTCGATACCCAAGCTGGGCCAATTTCTTTCCAATGATTGATGATAGTCATTTTTACAGGATTAATTCCTCTCACCCGCTGAATATTGTTTTGACGATGTTTATGTAGAAAAGCAGCCAGTTGGTTGAAAAGAATGTTGTGGTGTGTGCTGGTTAATGAATCTCCAGGAAAGCATTGGTACATTGGCCGCGACGATGTAACTGAAATTAAATATGGAAATCGATCAATCAATCACTCAATCTGACCTGACTTATGAAATCATATGGTTGGAATTCTGATTTCCTTTTTTTCGCACCGGGAATATGTTTGTAATAAATGTAATACATTTTACAATAAATCCACTATGAATGAATGAATGAATGATTCATTCATTCATTCATTCATTACATCCTCCAGTGCAAGAAATATTAGTATAACTTAAGTTAAACATGTCATCTAGACTATAAATACTGGAAGTTAAATACCTGTATGTCTTTCAGTTAATAGGCTACGAATATTGTAAGTTAAATACATTAAAGCCCCGATAGCTGCAAAAAGTAAACAAAGCGGGTGTTAAAATGCATTTGAATTTTTGTAATACCCTTTAAAAGTATGTATATTATTGTAAAGATGACAGTCTGTTTTTGCATAGTCGGTCCAAGTGGTTCCAGGAAAAGTGCCTTCTGGAAATCTGCACCGCCCAAGAAAACTGCCTACGCCCACACTTTTATGTGTATTTCATGATTTACAAGAAAATATTTCGGCTCATCTAAAAGCCTCATCAGGCGATGATGGGAAGCCATATCAAAAGGACAGAAATTGCCATCATATCCCCGCTATAGCTTTATTTGAATCTTATTTAATAGTTTAAGCTCTAATACGGTAATAGAATTGTTGAAAAATTGAACATACATACAGAAAAAAATACTTTTCAGGAATGATATGTTGCATCTACCCCCCTCCTTTTTTTTTTTTTCGTTTATTTTCAATTCAGCGCATCTTACATATTTGGGAAATATACACATTTTAGTGCAGTCATCTTTATCAAATAGTATGGGTAAATACCTTGGTAATAAATGACATGTATATCTAAATGGTTTTTGTGTTTTTGAGATAGATGAATAAAATTTGTGTATAATCTTTTCCACTTTCCTAGATACTTTGATCATTGAAATATATACCTGTAAATCAGTGTCTATCATTGAGTCAATAACATGGAAGCTTTTAGGACATTTGCCACATATTCTGGATACTTAAATGTAAAATTTCATCTACAATTCACAAGTAACAAAACTTTTAATTGGCCGGACCAAATAGTTTAGTCAGTCAGAAATTATGCTACTTTCGAATTTTAGAAAATTCTGGAGAATAAGACTTAGAACATTCCCAAGAATGGTTGGTTAATAAGGACCTAGTTATTCCTTTAAAGTACTGAAAAAATGGAATGGACATTGCAAGTCAAAAGAAAAAAATAAGATACTGCGTTTCAACGCTGTTTGTAAAGAGGACACAAGTATCTAAAAAAAAAAAAACCCAGCCAACGTCGTTGTCTGCGCATGTCATATTCTTCGAAGATTCGACCTGTCTTATATGACGCATCACTCCCCCAGTTTTTTGGGGGGATTGTAGTAATACGCTCTTATAAAGTAGCAATGGAGAAAATGGCTATTATCAATATGTTTCAGGAGAAATCAGGCCTGTTTTAGTTGCTGATTTTTATATAAACTATAATAATTTTTACTGGAAAAAAAAAAAATTGACAAAAATACGATCGATTAGTGCAAATCTTTGTATAAAGTCTGTAAAAATAGATGAACACGGTACAACGAGTTGCATTACCCAAGCCTGTTGGGCCTGTTTTAATAAATGGCCGGAGCATAGGTTACATGCTGGCTGATCATAGATGAATGAATCGCACCAGGTAGCGTTTTTATTGAGTAACCGTTTATTTTAGTTTGAAATTCAAAGTAACGGTTGTTTTTTTGAAAAATTACTCCGTTTCTGTATCCAGAATGCCCATATCAGATAGATGTGTATTTGTAGAATGCCATCTAGCGGGAGATAATGCAGCCAACGTAGATAAAACAAAAGGCGCTATCTGTTTTGCACGAGTATACAGCCAAAGGTTCGTGGAGAAACGCATGAACTTTCTTTTATTTCTTTTCCAAATGGCTTGATATTACACTGTCTTGTAGCAAAAGAATACCTCAAGCAATATGTTTTAAATTATTGTATTTTGAAATGAATATTATAAAGCATTCTTGGAAAAGGACAAAATGCTTTGGACAAGCATTCCTTCATTTTCCCAAAATGTTTTCTACCATTTCAAATCAAATCCCATATTTGCAGCTTTATGTATGTTGTCTGGGGTAAATGCTTTCAATATAAGAAAGCATATTGATTCTTTTGGAAATGAGGTAAGGGTTTTTTAAGGCCAAGATTGTTTGGTAAAGTGTGAAGACATATCATCCATTGTCTCAATGGTTACCTAAACACCCATCCACTTATTCGGTACTTGGTTGGGAGAGGACACTCAAAGAGACAATGGTGAACTTTCTTCTGTAACCCTTCACAAAACAGTTTCATGTTTATAGTACACTTAACTCTTTACCAAACGGCAAAATTTTAGGAGTGTCCATTTTGAAAGCATTTGCAGACGACAAAATCAATGTGACTCAAGTTTTGAATGTGCTTTTGGGCGGATAGAAAGCATTGTTTGAAAATATGAAATTGTTTGTTCCCAGTATTTTCTTCTTTTCACGCGACGTTCTTAAAAGCCATCTTTCTTAATGTCGTTAAAACCCAGGAATTTGTGTAAAGATTAAGAGTAAAGCCCTTTGACAATATTTTAGAAAATGGAGAAATTGGTGGTAAAAACATTTTCTCCTTTCTGAACAATAATGCTCACTAGCCTGTAACAGAACTTTTGTTTTTGGTCTGCAGATTTCAATTTTTGAAGAGACTGACGTTTGTTAGAGAGTAAATCCTTTATTAACCAAACGATCCCACTTTTTAACACTTTACCACACAGTCCAGAG
Organism: Hippopus hippopus; assembly: GCA_946811185.2. Classification (NCBI taxonomy): domain Eukaryota; kingdom Metazoa; phylum Mollusca; class Bivalvia; order Cardiida; family Cardiidae; genus Hippopus; species Hippopus hippopus. Next base: position 31,832,831 of record OX328113.1, read on the forward strand.
TTTTAACAACCCTAATAAAACAGCTTTTATGTAAACCCCGCCGAAAAAGGAGAAAATGCTAGTAACTACTATTTTGTCATTTTCCGAAAAGGGTTTTCTATATTTTACATACATTTTCCATCATTTCAGCCACATGAACATTGAATTTGTCGTCTGAAATTATTTCAATTTGGACGATTCTGAAATTTTATCTTTTTAGTAAAAAGTTAATGACACTGAAAGAAGATAGATTTCGAAAGAAATTATGGGAAAGAAAAATATCGCTGCTACACAGCAATTTCACAGTTTCCTAGTACCACGTTTTCTATACTATCATAGACAAAGTCCATTATTTGAGCCGCAATATAGTTGTTGTTCGCTGATGCTTCCAATGTGAACAAGTCTACAATTAAATCACCTGGTAAAAAGTTATTTGAAATTGTTAAAACATGTTTCACTTCCTGAAGATTATTTCTTGACCGGATGCTATGAGCGGAGCTCTGTGAAAAAGGGGGGGGGGAGGGTCAATGCATCTGCAAAAAATATCGACCCATGTCAGCCTGCGCAGTCCGCGCAGGCTGACATGGGTCGAAACTTTTTTGTTTTTTATCTGTGTTCTGTATGTAAAAAGTTATTTGAAATTGTTAAAACATGTTTCTTTTTCTATAGATTATTTCTTGACTGGATGCTATGAGCTGTGTGAAAAGGGGAGTCAATGCATCTGCAAAAAGAATCGATCTATGTCAGCCTGCGCAGTCCGCGCAGGCTGACATGGTCGATTTTTTTTTCTTTTTTCTTTTTAAAAATGTTCTGTATGTCCAAAGACCAATCCACCACATGATTAAACTGATTGTTACACAAAATCGATTTCATGGATCTATAACTATATGGTGGCTTGCTTGGTGTAATGCATCACTAAGATGCATTAAACCATTTTTACCAGATCATGTTTCATATAAGTTTAAACTGTAAAAAGTAACACAATTTGTAGACAACTAATTAAATGCCTTAAACGATTTTATTTTCTTTAAGAGGGAAATAATACGTTGTGAGAAATGGAAAAAAAAAATGCAGAGTATCAGAATGTTCCCATTGTTTTCAAAAGCTCGTGGGACAGACAACTCCCGTATTTTCAAACATTTTGCTGCTGAGTCTGTCTCAAGATACTCTTGCAGACATTGCAGATTATGATCAGACTGCATAAAGAAAAATTTAGTTTGACCTGGATTACACTCTATCTAATACAACATGGTTCTTCCTTGTGAAAAGAACGTTAACATTAGGATCTAGCTTGTAACAGGAAATTTTTATTCAATTTCTTGAAACGTTGAAGCATTTATCAAGTACCATCCATTTAACAATAGCTGAGTCAGGCGTTCAAGTGACACCTACTTAACCCGTTACCGAACAACCCCTGGTTTTTACGACCCAGAGGAAGAAGCCTTCTGAAAACATTGTTGGAAAAGGAGAAAATGCTGGTAACCGGTATTTTCTCCTTTTCCCACAACGTTTTCTACTCTTCGAAAGTCAAGTTTCATTTTTTGAGTCACGTTTATTTTGTTGTCTACAAATGCTTTCAATTTGGACAAGTCTAAATTTTTGTCGTTTGGTAAAGAGTTAAAGTGCCGACAAAGTGTTTCAGAGCACACTGAGAGAGAAAGATTTTGAAAACATTGTTTGAAAACAAAACCAAAAATAACCACAATTTTCTCCTTCTTCAAAAAATGTAACAACAGCAAATCACATGATTGTAATACTAACATTTTTTCCCTTTTCCACTACGATTATTTTTTTTTCAAAGGTAAACCCCATCCTATGAAACATATAATTTAGCAAAACTTTTCAACCTAGGTCTGCTCGAAATTTTTCGCAGTATGATCTTGGGTCTTCACTGTCCTGTAAGGAGATATCTTTCCCCCAAAATACCTTTAAAGTAGCAAAGTTTGGCTCTTACTTTCCGTTTGAAAGTTTCATTTCACTTATTTAGCAGAAAAAGAGTTGATCATCAAATTTAGAAAAGACTAGAATGATGTCATAGAACTACCATCACGTATCAGATAACAACGGTCTATTTTTTTTTTGCAAAATTTATGATGATTAAACCAAGAAATTACAAAAAAAAGAAAAAAAAAAAAAAAAAAAAGACAGAAAAATAGAAAATTCTAATACTTGGTGGCACCTAGTATTAGTTTTTTTTTTTTTTCAATTATAGACGATATTTTTCCTAAATCTATGGTGATTATATCGAGAAAAGAAAATGTGGTTTTTCATTCATAAGAAATCCGCCGTATTAAAAAAAAAAAAACATAATAATTGGTGGCAGTTCGTGCTACCATAAAACTGGACACTCGACCATCACTATATAAGCCCGGTACATTAAGAAACAAGCTAAACCAGCCCACATAGCTCAATAAGTAGAGCGTAGGACTCGTGAACGTGATGTTTCGAGTCACTTGAGGGTGTGGGTTCGATCCCCACGGCTGGCCATCTAAAATTACTAATAGTCTTTTGGATGAGATGTTAAACCGAGGTCCCGTGTGACGGTGCTATACACTGAGCACGTAAAAGACCAAGGCCTAACTTAAGATGGGTTTCGTCCTGTATCTGCACTATCCCCCGTAACAATACTAACAGCCTTCAAGGGGCGTCGCCCATATTGGCAACCGGTGGCGACGATAAATAAACGCAAATTCAATAAAAAAACAAGCTAAAATAATTTAAACCAATGGCGAATTTTCAATGTTTTAAATTTCTTGCTCCTTTTTACCATAGACTACAAAATGTAGTTTCATTGTGATCCAAACGAGAAGTTTTTTTTTTTGTTTGTTTTAGACTAACGTTGCTCAAAGCACTGGAATTTGCTCTTTCCCCCGAAAAGTTTGCCCCATCCGCAGATTTTCAATTGCGGTACCATATGGTAATGTGCAAATCTTTTCAGCCTTTATCAAACGAATGTGTTTAAAAGAATCTGAGAAAAGAGACTTCATGAAAACATTGTGGGAAAAGAAGACATTTTTTGTCACGAAAATGTTCTCCTTTCTTAGTTAGGCGAAGATTAGAACAATAGATTCCCTGGTACAGGGTTTACGAGTTATGTGGGTTTCAAGTACTTGTTATACTCTTTCTCATAATTGTTAAATGTTCAATGATCAGGGAAGTAAAACCTTTTTGTTATTTAAATCGGAGATATTTCATGACAAAATGACAGATTATTTTCTTTTTTGAAACCGTATGCATAATTTCGGATGCTTTAAGGGACTTTGTAGATCAAAATCAGACTGCATCAAAACTGAAGTCTGATCTAGAATAGATATTGTCCAATGTCTTATGAAAAGTTGGCTGATAAATCTGGGGGAAAATAAAACTTTTTTTTTTTTCTGAAATGCAAGAATTAGATTTTTCCTGCAAACTAGGAGGATTAAATTTTCTATTGCAATAAAATGGACTTAGAAATATAGAGGAAGAAAAATCATGGAATATTTTCTGCAAGAATTTAGCAGTGTGTTACCGGAATGTGTAAACAATTTAGTATTTGTTGTGGAAAGTGTTAATGAATATCGCAGAATTATATTATTATTATTATTATTTTCTTTATCTTGCCTCCTAAACCCTTAAAGCAAAAGACAAAAAAGTTTATTCTGTTGAACAATTCCTTGTAAACACTAATAATAAACACAAACAGATGTTTGTACTTTAAAGACCCTAGGGAATAGGTACTTGAAAGCATTGTGCGAATGACGGAAAATATAGGTGGAGTGGGAAATCTTCCTTGAAGAAGGGGAAAAAAAAACTCATCTGGTAAAGTTTTATTTCACAATCAGAGTTACCTTTGCTCTACCAAAAATTAAGGTTCTCTTCCAGATTGCTCCGTTGAGACACTTTTTTAAAATAATTTTTATGTGAAATTATAAATAACTATTTTTTAGATAGCCGGTACCTCAGCTGATCTGTGATACGGTGCTAACTTCGATTCATTGTAAAAAAGTAAATAAAAAGACTATACAGAAAAAACATATCTTGTGCATCAGAAAACAACAAGTAGTAATAAAGTTTTTTTAACGGGAAAAACTCCAAAGAAAAAGAACACGCACACAAAGAAGTGGAGTCTTTTTACGTCAGTCAAAACTGTTACAGGTAAATATACCACTTTTTTATGAAACTTTTACCCACATTGGCTAACGTTTTGATACTCTTGTTATTTTTTTCTTGTACTATGAATTTTAAAATTCAATCATACCATTACTTTGCATAAATGACTCTTTTAACTCTTTATTAGACGTCCAAAATTAGAAATGTTCAAATTGTTAACATTTGCAGAACACGTGTCAGAAATGGCTTAAATTATTGTTTTTGTCCGTGCAAAGGTAGAAAATAATGTAGAAAAAGGAGAAAATGCTGGTTGCAAACATTTTAATAACATCTACTACATGTTCTTCCAAACCATCTGTTTTTTCCAGGTAAAACCATATTGCTTGAGCTGGACGTGTTATGAGGATAATTCTTGGACTTTTACAAATATTGGATGGAAAAAAACACTTGCCCAGATGAAAATAACCTAATATCTTTTATCAGAAGAAAATAGCAACATTAAGACATTGTTTTGATTCTGCATTCTATAAAGTAGACAGATAGTTTTTTAATTATTCTTGCTGACTATCAATGCCTTACTATAGTAGACAAATTTTTTAGTTTTGCTTTTAGAAGGATTCAGTCAAACAAATACGAACTATATCTGCATTTATTACTCTTAGATATTACTTTGAAGTGTGTATGAGAGTAATACTGAAATTGATGTGTATAATATGTTTATGGTAATCTTGTTTTTATCATACATAATGATTCTTAAGGATTGTCAGTTCAGTCAGAGGTGTACTTTCCCACAATGATGTCAGTGTTATAATGTGATAGATTTAAAGAGAAATAAACCTGCATACATCTGAAAGACTGTCAACTATGCATACTTAGTACCATTTCGACTTGAAACGTGATTCAGAGCAGTCTCTACAGAAGAAATAATTTTTGTTATGGTAGTAAATGTGTGTAATCAGACAGTTTACTTTTGATGAATAACATGGCAAGCATCAGTGAATACCATTTTACTAGTATGTTATTATGAAAATATTTAAAATTACATGAAATGTCTATTTAAATTCTTGTTCATATCGCTATACAAACTTAGCGTTTATTTCATTAAACCGATATTTTTTTCCAAATCAAGTTGATTAGATTGATAAGTTATCGCATAGTTCGATATTGTAATTTTGTAGATATAAACATGTCTGAAAAATTTTCTGCAGAATTTGACAGAGATGCAATTTTGCGGAACCTCAATGATGACAAAGTTAAAACGTTTTATTGGACCATCATATTTCTAGGAGTTCTCTGTGGGTTAGGGGTCATTGGCAACCTGCATGTCTTGTTCATTTACCTGAAAATCCCTAGTACTAATAGCCAAATATTTATTTGCTCTTTGGCACTTATTGATTTAGTGTCATGTACTATTTGCATTCCCTTCAATATTGCTATGTGTACGTACCCACTTATGTATTACAACGACGCATCTTGTAAAATGTTTAAGTATCTGGGCGGATGTGTACTGATAGGATCGGGAGCGTTGTTGCTTGCAATTGCGGTAGAGCGTTACAGAAAAATTTGCAAGCCTATGTCACCTCAGTTTTCTCTGAAACATGCAAAGATACTGTGCATTGTTGTACTAGTCGGAACGGTTCTCTTTTCAACACATGTATTTCTTTTGTATGGAAGTACAGAAGTATCAACCAAACATCCGAATGTTACCGCTTATGAATGTTACATCAAAGCTGACCTCCAAGGCACAATTTATCGACAAATCCATGTTGGAGTCATTTTTACTGGTTCTCTGGGTTCCTGCACAGCTCTAACAGTTCTATATATACTAATTGGAGTTAAAATCTGGACTCATCAAGCAAAAATGAGAAAATATGTCGAAGGAGTACCTTCTGAGGGCACTGATCAATCAGAAAGGATACAAATTCAAATCATGACCACGGGAGATAATTCAGACACAGAAGATGTTGAAAGTAATCAAACAGAAACATCTGAGCAAGAAACCAGCTTCACGTCGTCTTCAAACAAATCCAACCAAAATCACAGAAAACAAAGTCTCGTTGAAAGAAAGGCAGAAAAATTCAATAGAATGAAAAGAACAACATATATGTTCATATGGATATCTTTATTTTGCATTCTTAGCTTTATTCCTTACCCCGTTTTACGAATTTATCAATTTTTCAACAGGGACTGGTATGACAACTTGAGTGTTTCTGAGCTGAATGGTCTTAATGTGGCTCTTTCAACATTTTACATAAATAACGTTGTAAATTTTTTCGTCTACATAGTCTGTGATTCAATCTTCAGACAACAGCTGATTTCCTTCTATAGCAAGATTTTTTGCAGAAAATGAGAGGCGTATTATTTTCGGTCTTGCTCTGTGAAAGGAGGGTTAAATGCATCTGCAAAATGTATCGACACAGGTCAGACTTCGCAGTCCGTGCAGGCTGACGTGGGTCGAAACGTTTTGCTAATGGCCAATTTTCTGCCTGTCAGGGGACCAATTTACCTCAAGATGTAGTCGGTTGCTGTTCGAAATATATTTTATGGATCCATTATTGTGTGATTATGTTGCGCGGTCATGTATCATGCATCTCTGTGATTCCCTTTTTTCCAGAGCAAGACTCATTTTTTTCTGTTCAAGCATGACAATTATTGCCAAGACAGAAGTAGACAGTTGAATAGTATGCCTAGCACACCAATCTATACAGTGCATAGCTATAGTACATGTACTGCCCATGCTAAATACAACTCAGTCTGAAAAATACGCATTAGTCGCTATGCATTTGGAAATGATGCATTAAAGAATGAACATGGACTCTCCATCAAGTAGATCTAAGTTAATCTGGGTGAGCAATGTCGGTCTATTGTATTTGTTAAGGGCTGTTTTGTTTGTTCGGTAAAGGGTCCAGGAAGAAATTCAACCATAGTCTCTGGGATTAGCTAAAAACCGATCCACTTATCCGGTACTTGGTTGAAAGATGACACAATGGGTTTTGTTTTACTTAACCCTTTACAATACAACTCCCTGTTTAAAGAACATTAGAGAATAAATGCTTTCGATGACATGGAGAAAAATGGAGAAATGGTTATATCCAGCGTTTTCACACAAAATTTATTATCTTATCAAAGAGCATGTGCTGGTCATCCGCAGACGCTTTCAATTTTGATGGGTCTAATATTTTTCTTGTAGGAAAGAGGTGACCCATCAAATCTGTACCACACAACTCTAAGTTTTGACAATCTTTAGATAGGAAGCTTTTGAAAACATTGCGGGAAAACGAGAAAATGCTGATATCAGAGTTTTCTCCTTTTCCTACAATGCTTAAACCATTTCTGAAACAAATGCCAATTTTTCCAGTCATAATAATGTTGTCGTTTGAAATACTTTCAATTTGGAAAAGCCGCTCGTTGATTCATTTTTTTTTTGCACTTTTAGTTTTGTGCATGTTTTTCGACATATGATCAGATTAGTGGTAACCCATGTGGAAATAATACATTCCACTCCAACAATATAATTTACTCTGGGGAAAAATGTATTTGAAGGCTCTTGTTTTCCTGTTTTCCCACCTTTTTCAAAAGCTTTGTGAATCACGATCGCTTTAAAACAGCTTTTTTTAGGGTGAATAATGATCCAAAAATTGCATTTTTTATCAGGATATCTGGCAAAGACGATACATGTACGTTCTCTATGGTCTGAGTCTGACAAGCGTCTTCTACAAAAGCGACTAAAGCCTGCTGTTACGTGTACTACTAATCCCAAGTCTTAACATCCCCAAAGAGAAAGTTCTATCCACCATTTTTTCCTCTCTTTCATAGGATAGTTCTAACCTAAATTGAAATTATCTTCTGCAGCTTTAAGGTTAAAGTAAGTAATTAGTAAATATTTACCAGAACGTTGTTTACTTCACTGAAAATTTAACTCATTACCAAACGACAAAATTTTGGGTTTGTCCAAATTGAAAGCATTTGCAGATGACAAAATGAAAGTTACTGAAAATTTGAAATTAGTTTTGTGAAGGGTAGAGAACATTGTAGGAAAAGGAGAAAATGCTGGTTACCAGCATTTTCTCCTTTTTCCACAATGTTTTCTAAAGGCTTCTCAGGATCGTTAAAAGTAGGGATTGTGTGGTAAAGGGTTAATTGATTCGATAAGTTCGTGACACCCTCTAAAGGTATATGTAGAGGCAAGAACCGAAACATGGTAATGAGATTTCATGTAATTTGCATATCTATGTTTTTGTTTTCTAAGAAAACGGCACGGTGTCCTATATTTGTTTTGTTTGCTTGTATGGTGCAAATGAAAATATGGAATGAGTTGATTCATAAAATGTAAGAGAAATGTATTATTTAAACTCTTGACATTTTTCTAATGGGATAATGTTTGTTTGTTCGTTTTTTTTTTTTTTCGTCTTTAAGAAAAAAAAAAAAAAAAAACGTGTAAATTTCTTCTGTTTGTTTTGTTTGTTTGTTTCATGTATATGTAAATATAAAAAAAAATTGATTTTAACATACGAAATATTTTTCTGCTGTAACAATTGTAGAGGTGGATATTTATGCATGTCAAAATTACTGCAAATTACCGACGACGGACATTTTGCGTATGGAGGTGTTTGAGAATGCAAGACGCTCCTTATTTGTTGTATACTTGTAATGAAATACTTAAACAGAAAAGTTTGGGAATTTTTCAAATTTAAAAATCGCAAACTTTTCTGTTCGCGAAAAATTCCACTTATACAGTGTTGACTTATTTGTCTTCTGGTGTTACATCTTTTTTTAAACAGTGTCTCATATTTGTTTTGCTGGCTTGTTTGTAGTAAATGTAATATGAAATGAATTGATACAAAGTAAGGCAGATATGATTCTTCCGCTGTGTATTTTCTTTTCTTGACAAAAAATGTGTACAGTGTCTTTTGTTTGTATTTTTCTTGTGGTTTTGCGTCAAACAAAATTTCCAAGGGTCTAGTTGAAGCCGTATTCTACATTTTCCATATTAGGCCTATAAACTAGTGGTAATACGTGTTTTCCTGAGGTTTTTTTTTAAACCACTAGTTCCACAAACATTCTCTCCATCCCTACCGTATGCCCCTGATAAAAACACAGTCGAAATAATTCTCAGCTTTTTAAAGAGAGGAAAGAAGCTTGTCCCGATAACGATCATCAAACATTGAAAAGATTTTGGCCAAACTTGGGATCTAAGTTGCAACCCTGGTATAACAAGCCAAGTACACTAAAGGAGTAAAATCTATTTTAGTAATGCTTTTTGAAACGAGAGTTAAATGCATCTGCAAAAGTAATCGATCGATGTCAGACTGAGCAGTCCGCAAATGCTATACTGGTCGATACCCTTTGCTTCGGTAACTTTTCTGCACTTGAAGGGAATATTCTAACATGACACGTGAATTGGGTTCTATACACACGGTGCAACGAAACGTGGTAAAATCTACGTCATTCTATATAGAGTAACGTCATTCTATAAAGGGTGACTTCATTTTGTATGAAATAAATAACTAAGTTATTCAATGGAATATAATCTGCATCCGCGTTTTCATTCTAAGTATGAACTTGTTTTCCTTTCGTTAATAGTTGGTCATGTTGGAATCGAAATAATCTTCTTTCTTTCGTGGTTTATCGTTCAATAAACCACGTTGTGAGTTATGAGGCGCAATGAATAAACCACTCGGGCTATCGTCCTCGTGAATTATTTATTGTGCCTCATAACTCACAATTGTTGTTTATTGACCGATAAACCACGATAGAGAGAATATTATTGCTTAAGTTAACCTCGTCGATCAGTCAGTGGGACCATAATGATCCATTATTATGTGATGACTTGCCTGGTATAATGCATCGCAGAAATGCATGTATTTAACCTTCTTCTGTTAGAGCGACGCCCTTTCCTTTCTTGTTCCACAACCAGAGTCCGACATTTGTTTATAGACGATAATTTTCTTCATCATCTTCTTCCCAGTTCCTCATCATGATCATCATTATCGTCATCATCACTATTTCAGTGACTGTCATTGTTGTTGCTAAAGACATAATTTTTGCTGTAGGTCTATTGCCTACAAATACGACAATGTTTTCTTACGCCTTTTGAATGCTAACATTGATCTTGCTCGAAAGAAAGAAGAACTACGAAAAAGAAAATGATATTGATCTAAAAATAAAGGTTACTATAGTCCTAGTTGCCTTTTTACGCAGGGTCAACGATTAACACAATATTGTTCGTCGTGGGTTGTTACAACATTTCAAAAATATTGGGTCACATTGTAACATAATTATTCTAAATATGAATATATGTCATAATCTGTAAAAAGTGGTCTCAAGCGCGACAATCAATGTCGCCAAAATTAATGTATGTGAAAATTACAATTCTAAAGCTCTATTTGGAATGTTTTGTGAACATCGAAAGTCTGAAACACTTGGAAAACTCTCAATAGAATTTTGATAGAGGTAAAAAGACAAATTCTTCAAAGTTTTACTGCTGTTTTACCAAAGAGTCACACCAAAAACCCATGTCGCCAAGTCAAAAGCCGAATGGTCTGACACTAGGAAATAAAACAAAACAAATATGGCTATTGATATTTCTCATTTCATGATAACATATACATGTACATCAAGATTCAAATTAAAAACATTATTTTTATCACATAACCTCCCCTGTTTTCAGTCTGATATAGTCATTACGAATTTTCTTATCTTATACACGTTTGATATCATATTTGTGTGACGTCATCTTTGACGTCATTTGTACGTATTTCATAAAAGTGAATGGTTTTATGGATATTACCGCGGGTGCATGTAAAAAATGGTTTTGCATCATCTAATCTATATTTCGTGAAATATCGTTATCTGATAAAAAGAATCAGACATTTGTGGGCGTTTGAGATAAAGTATATTAAACTCGTCAAGGAAAAATGTTATTGAGCTCGCCGAAGGCTCGCTTAATAACATTTCTCTAGACTCGTTAGCTCCACTGGCCGAAGGCCTGCGGGCTTATGTCATGGCCCGGCTCGTGCGTATGCGCGTCAGGGCGTTCATCCGTTCGTGCGTGCGTTAACTTTTATTTCAAATATCATCTTCTCTGAAACTACCCATCCAAAATTGATGAAACTTCACAGAAATTATCCTGCCATGGTCTTCTTCAGAATTTCGAGAAAGAATTTGATTCCTTCAAAAACTCATTTGGTTTCAAATGTTGTTTTAAGCTCAGACGAATTTTTTTTTTTTTTTTTTTTTGTCGTTTAACTATTAACGTTTACCTTTCGGGAAATTCTGAAAGCGAAAAATGCAGGAAAAGGAGAAATTTCTTATCTGAAGCAATTCCTCATTTTCTGACAATACTTATCCAATAACCATTCAATCCTGACTTTTACACCCTTGAGAAAGGAAGCTTTTTGAAACATTGTGGAAAAAAGAGAAAATGCTTTTAAGCAGCATTTTTTTTTTTTTTTTTCATTTTCAACAATATTTTGTGCCCAAAGACAATTTCTATTAAGTAAGTCACATTTAAGTTGTCGTCTGCGTGTGCTTTAAATTTCAGCAAGTCCCAAGTTTTGTCATTGGTAAAGAATAATACCATTTGATGAGGGGGCTGTCAATCATCAAGTCGTCGTTCCTAATTCTTATAGATCAGAAATATTAAGCTTAGCTCATGAAACACCCATGTCAGGTCATTTAGATATCAATAAAACCTATCACAAAAACTTCGATCATTTTTATTGGCCTATTCTAAAAGCAGATGTATCAGATTATTGTAGGTCTTGTCATACTTGTCAAACGGTAGGCAAACCCGATCAGGTCATACCTAAGGCTAAACTACAGCCGATCATGTTCCGCTTCATTACATTTATTTGTCTTCAGACAAGGCTAAACTACAGCCGATCCCTGCATTTGATGAACCTTTTAGCAGGATTATGATTGATTGTGTAGGTCCATTGCCAAAAACTAAGACGGGCAATGAGTACCTTCTTACTATTATGTGTGTTTCCGCCCGTTTTCCTGAAGCAATACCTTCAAAAAATATAAAATCTAAAACAATTGTCAAAGTTTTAGTGAAATTTTTCACTTTTGTAGGACTTCCTAATCTGTTCAATCTGATCAAGGATCAAATTTTATGTCTGGCATTTTCAAACAAGTGATGCACGAGTTGGGAATTAAACAATATAGGTCATCTGCATATCACCCTGAAAGTTAAGGTGCCCTTGACGGTTACATCAGACCTCAAGAAATATGATAAGGTCATATTGTTTTGACACACAAAAGGATTGGGATGAATGTATACATCTTTTACTCTTTGCAATAAGAGTCTATACAGGAATCTCTTGGTTTTAGTCCATTTGAGCTTGTTTTTGGTCACACAGTTCGTTGACCTTTAAAATTTTTAAAAGAAAAAAATTCTTTCACAAGAAGACTCTCCTTTAAATTTACTTCAGTATGTATCTGACTTAAGAATTAGATTATTCAAAGCTTGTGAGGTTGCAAAATCAAATTTAAAGAAAATAAAATGTAAAATGAAAGACAGGTATGACAAAGATACTAAAGATAGAAATTTCAAACCTGAAGATAAAGTTTCAGCTCTTCTACCAGTTCCTGGCAGGCCTCTGCAAGCAAGATATTTTGGTCTTTATTCTGTAGAGAAAAAGGTCAGTAACTTAAATTATGTGATAACAACTCCTGACAGGCGAAAGCAAACGCAATTATATCATATTACTATGTTAAAAGAATATGTTGATAGGGATAATTCAAATATTTCACCAATAAATGTAGTTTCCTCAGTCCCTCAAAATCAAAATCAGATTAACCATGAAGACATAAATTGTGAAGAAATGAACTTTGATAAGTCTAACCCTATCTGTTCACAACTTCAGAATTCTGACATTTTAAGAAATTTAGACCAAAAACTTTCACTTGTAGATAATAATAAAAAAAGATATATTAAAAAATTTAATTTCTGAATATGAGAACCTGTTCCCTGATATTCCAACACGGACAGATACATATACCATGATGTGGACATTGAAAATTCAAAACCAGTAAACAACATCCATATTGAATGAATCCCAAGAAACTGGAACATCTTAGAGAGGAAATCAAGTATTTATCGGACAATGACTTTATTGAACCTAGTCAAAGTAAATGGATTTTTCCCTGTATTCTTGTACCAAAGCCAGATGGAACTTTCGCATGTGCACTGATTATAGAAAAGTTATTACTGTGACCAAAACTGATTCGTTTCCAGTGCCAAGAGTAGATGACTGCATTGACAGCATTGGTCACGCAAAATGTGTAACCAAATTTGATCTTCTATAAGGATTTTGGCAAATTCCTCTCACTGATAGAGCTAAAGAGATCTCTGCATTTGTAAGTCCGATGGACTTTATCAATACAAAGTTGTGCCTTTTTGGATGAAAAACTCGCCGGCAACATTTCAACGTCTTATCAACATGATAATATCCTGATTTGACGACTGCTGGGCCTACATTTACGATATTATCATTCACAGCGATGATTGGGATGAACATCTAAAGACTATCAGAGAATTTTTTGACAGACTGAGTAAAGCCAGGTTAACAATTAATCTTGTAAAAGGTGAATTTTGTGATGCTAGTTTAACATTTTTGGGTCATGTTGTTGGACAAGGACAGGTAAAACCTGTAGAAGCTAAAGTAAAAGCTATTTCTGATTTTCTTGTACCTACAAGCAAAAGACAACTAATGAGATTTCTTGGTATGGCTGGTTTCTACAGAAAATTCTGTGGTAATTTTTCTGTCATTGCTCAGCCTCTGACAAGTCTTTTCGGCAAACGCAAAAAAATTATATGGAATAATGATTGTCAAAAAGCTTTCGATAAAGTAAAAGCCATACTGAAAAAGTGAACCAGTTCTTTTAGCTCCTAATTTTGAAAAAGAATTTAAGCTGGCAGTATATGCTAGTGATACTGGTGCAGGTGGTGATTTACTTCAAGGAGATTGTAATGGTGTAGATCATCCAGTTAGTTATTTTTTTATAAAGTTTAACAAACATCAGAAAAACTACTCAACAATAGAAAAAAGAGTGTTTATCTTTCAATCTTTCTCTTCAGCATTTCGAAATATATTTGTCGTCTTCTCCTGCACCCACCATTGTATATAATGATCATATTCCTCTGATTTTTTATCCATAAAATGAAAAACAAGAATCAGCGTTTACTCAGATGGAATCTGTTTTTACGAGAATATAACATGGATATAAGACACATAAAAGCTAGGGATAATGTTATCCCTGATGCTTTGTCTTGAGTTTAACTTGTGAGTAGTTAACATTTGTCATTATGTATAGTGTATTTTTATGTACATTTATGTGTAATAATATTTTCTATCTTCAAGCAAAAGAAAGTTTTACTTCTTAAAACTTTCTTTGCCTTTAGGAGGGGAAGTGTTACGTAAATAGGATATATGTGTAACCTTTTTTCATTATCACTTTCACTCTATATACATAGTATTCTAGAACAAAAAGCCCACACATTCGTTTTCCATTGTGGTTATTTTTAGAAACAGGTTGTTAGTAAACAAGTTGTTTACCAATCCATGTCGTCATCTTTCTAGAAACTAATCTAGAACTTTCCAAACTGATATAAATAGGAGTGACTCACTTGGTTGATTTGATTTTGAACTTAGACTTGTTGCTTTGAGGATACAGAAATTGTGAAAAGTGTTGGATTTATTCGATCGGAATATAGATCTGTAAGTTGGAATTATTTATTTCTTAAACAGGTTGCTTATTGTTATTTGCAATAAAACTATTGTAAATTTCAGTTGCGGGAACCAGAAATTTCATATTTTTTGAAGTCTAAACATAATTCTTTTTTTTTTAGGGACTTATTAAATTTCTTGTTCTAAGATTAAAGATTGTCAAAATTTCATTCAAACTTAACTCTTATTGTACTCTTCTGTCTTTATTCATTAATAAATATTGTTAACTGTGAAAGGCTTGTTGCTTGTTTTTTCTTCGTTACACTTGTCTCGTAACATAGCAGGAAAAGGAGGAAATGTTACAAGCATTTTCTCACTTTCTATGACGTCTTATAAAGCCTTCTTCTCCTGGTTAATTTATACTAATTATTGTCTAGCAAAGGAACAATGAGACCCCTGCACTGCACAGTTTTTGAAAGGGTTTCAGCAAAAATACTTGTTCGGTAGATTGTAAAACAAACAGAAGGTTTTCGTTTTAAATAAATACTACACGTTTTTCCAAACCATCTATTAATTTTTTTCAGGGGCAGCTACATGTATATTGCAAAAGCTTGACATAGAAGGATGATAATTCTTGGACTTGTACACAAAATTGACGAAACAAACACGTGCCTAGACTGAAAAGAATCAGATATCTATCAACAAGAGGAAACAAGAGTTTAAAACCCTGTTTTATAAAGTAACCAGATAGTCTTTTATTAATTTTGCTTACGATCAAAACCTTATTTTGTCGAGAAGACACGTTATTGGAATAATTTTGTAGCCAAATTTTGTCTAAAAAATAGCAACCATAAATGTTTTTATTATACTTAAAAGTGTCTGTAATACTGAAATTGGTTTGTATTAATTGCTATGGGTTATTTTGTTTTGTCATATCATATTCAAGTTAAGGCATATTACATTTTTTTTTTTTTTTTTGTGAAAAACAGAGGTATATTTTAACATTGTGGAATTCAGGTGTTTAGACGATCAAGTTCATCACATAGTTCGGACAGAGTGCTAAGTGACCCACACAAAGAATAATATCTACTTGAACATTGATTCAGAGCAATATCTACAAAAGAAATCATAATCTTTATACACGTGAACATGTTTGCCCGTTTTCTTTTTCTTCTTTTTTTTTCTAACCGATAACACTAACAAGAATTCCAGAGGTTTTTTTGTAGATACGAGTATGTCGCAAAATTCTTCTGCAGATATTGACAGATACGAAGCTTTACAAAATCTCAATTATGACCAGGCAAAAACCCATCATGGGACGATCATATTTCTAGGAATTCTCATTCTGCCTGGAATCTTTGGCAACTTGCATGTCTTGTTCATTTACTCTATAAGACCTGAATCTAATACCCGAATTTTTATTTGCTTTCTGGCAGTAATTGATTTGGTGTCATGTACTTTTTGTATTCCCTTTAATATTGTTATCTGCGCGTATCCTCTAAAGTATTATGACACCCCTTCGTGTAAGATATTTAAGTTTTTGACCAGTTGTGTATGATAGGATCTGGTTTGTTATTGCTAGTCGTCGCAGTAGAGCGTTACAGAAAAATTTGCAAGCCATTTTTATCTCAGATTTCTCTCACACTTGCAAAGATATTGTGCATTTTTGTAATAGGTTTAGCAGTTCTCTGTTCAATGCCAGCATTACATTTGTATGGTAGCACAGAAATACCAACCAAACATCCCAATATCACAGGTTATGAATGTTACGTCCAGGTTGAACTCCGAGACACAGTTTTTCGACTATTCCATGTTGGTTTCCTTTTTCTAGCTTCCTTCGGTTGCTGCTCGGCTATAACAGTCCTCTACATACTGATATGAGTTCAGATATGGCAGCAACAAGCAAAAATGAGAAAGAATAAGATACTCTTTCTTTCAAAAGAGCAAAGTAAAGGCAGGGTCCCTGTCAAAGAAACTTACCCATCAGAAAGGAAAACAATTCAAACAATTATCATTGCGGATGTTTCCACAGCAAGCCAATTAGACACACACGATATTGAAAGTGATCAGCCCGAATCATCTGAACAAGAAACCAACTTCACTTTGTCTTCTAACAAATCTGAGCAAAGACAAGGGAGACAAAAAGTCGTAGAAAGACAGAAAGAGGTTGTCAAATTCAATCGAATGAAAAGAACAACATATATGTTCATATGGATATCCTTATTTTGCATTTTAAGCTATATTCCCAACTCCTCTTTACGTATTCATCAGTTTTTCAACAAAGAATGGTATGATAATCTGAGATATTTAGAACTGGTTACTGTTAATTTTGGCCTTTCAACATTTTATTTAAATAATGTTGTAAATTTTTTTATCTACACAGTCTGTGATTCAGGCTACAGGCGAGATCTGATTTCCTGTTATAGGAAGACTTTTCACAGAAAATGAAATTTATTTCATGCTTTCCGGTAGGTTACCGAGAAATATCGGTGAAATATTTTTCGATATTTCATGGTTACGATCAGTGTAAATACCGATTTTTATATTCTAACTCTTCAACTGAAGGCGAAAACAGTTGTTCCCGCGCACTAGTTACCTAGGTAAAATGCGCGTGCCTGAAAACCAGATGAAAATATGACGTAATTTACCTTACATTTTTCGCGCTTGACGTAATATTGTAATGCGTTGCTATACGGAGGGGGTACGCCACGGGGAATAACCGTAAACAACAGTACTGGATTTTGATTAAGTTCCCCCAAGAAAGGTTTAAAAGCATGAAATAAATAGAATATTTGTTTTTTTAGGTGAAAGATCGAAATTTATTTCATCTTGTGAACATCATCGGTAATATTTTTATTACCGATGATGTTCACTCGATGAAATAAATTTCGATCTTTCTCCGTAAAAAACAAATATCCTCTATGTATTTTAATTTGAGCCATGCTCTTTGAAAAGGAAGTTTAATGCATCTGCAAAGGTATCGACCCATGTCAGCCTACACAGTCCACCCAGGCTGACCTGGGTCGAAACTTTTTAATATCAGTCAATTTTCTGCATGTCAGAGGACCATTGTACCTCATGATTTAGTCGGTTTTTATACAAAATAGATTTTATGGATCCATAAGCATGTGACTGTTTGCAAGGTACCTTGCATCACAGAGATGCATTAAACCATTTTTCCATAGCAAGGCTCATTTGTTTTTGGGCAAGATGGGCACTTCAGTTCACTCTTTTACACAAGAAGCTTAATTGACATCTATAGATAATGTTTTAATTGTAATGCTAAAGAATATACGGTTTGTATTTTACAATGCATTGACCATTTCCAAATAGTCTCGCGACCATGAGAAAAAGTGCTTTAAAAAAATTGTGGAAAAAAGAAGAAATATTCAAAGCTAGCAATCTCCTTTTAACGCAATCTTTTTCCTGCATTTCAAAGACACATCCAATGATTTTAGCTAGTTATCTTGTCGTCTTTAAATGCATTTTAAGTACCGTAAGCACGAACAGCTTTGTGAAGAAAGGAGTTAATATTACAATAGTATGGCTAGAAATCTGCCCTATGCAGTCTGTAGTTATACTCTTGAGGCTAAATACCAACACTGTCTGAACAATACACATTAGATGTTAGGCGTTTGGAAATGATTTATTAAACTTTTGGAAAGAATTGGGGCTCCAAATCTGAGCGAGCAACATGGACATACTTTACTTGTTGTGGACTATTTAAACACGTGTTTGTTTGGTCCAAGAGGATAATTCAAGCATTGTCTAAGGAATTAACATTAAACTCATTGAGTTATTTGGCACATGGTGAGAGAAGACACAATGCTTGAATCAACCACTGTATGAAAATCAAGAAATCTTTAAGGAATGGTGTTCTCTGTGGTGGATATACGCATATCTTAGTAACGCAATCCAAACCATCTATTAATGGTCAGTCTTCTGCATGTCAAAGGTCCAGTCAGCTTCAAGATTGAGCCATTTGATACAGAAACTGAATTTTATGGATTTATTATGATGTGATGACTTGCTTTGTATAATGCAAAATGGAGATGCTATAAACCCATTACCACACAATCCTTACTTTTAACGCCCCCGAGAAAAAAACCTTTTGAAAACATTGTGGGAAAAGGAGAAAATGCTGGTAACCAGCATTTTCTCCATTTACCACAATGTTTTCTACCCTTTCCTATACGCATTTCAATTTTTAAGTCACGTTAATTTTGTTGTCTGCAAAAACTTTGAATTTGGACTAGTCCAAAATTTTGTCATTTGGTAAAGAGTTAAACCTCCTTTAAAAGAGCGACGCCCATTTTTTTTCTTCCAAAACCAAGGTCTAATGTGTTAAATTTTCTCGTACTTGTTAACAAGGACAGACGATAAGTTCTTCTTAACATCATCAAGATATCATTACAATCATCATCCTGATCACCCTTATCATCATCATCTTCTCCTTCTTCTTCTTCTTGTTCTTCTTCTACAGCAGCATCAGCATCATCTTCATCATCATCATCATCATCTTCTTCTTCTTCTTCTTTTTCATCATCATGTTCTTCTTCTACATCATCATCATCATCATCATCATCATCATCATCATCATCATCTTCTTCTTCTTCTTCTTCTTCTTCTTCTTCTACATCACCATCATCATCATCCTCTTCTTCTTCTACATTATCATAATCATCATCTTCTTCTTCTTCTTCTACATCATCATCATCTTCTTCTTTCTCTTCTTCTTCTTCTTCTTCTTCTTCTTTATCATCATTATCACAATGGTTATTATTGTAGTTACTAGAAAAGTGATTTTAAGGTCTATTTTAGGCTTCTTGTCCACGAAAACGACTGTAGTCCCTTTAAATGTTAACATTAACTTCGCTTAAAAGAAAGACGAAAGGAAGAAAGAAAAATTTAATAATCTGAACTACATGCTTAGCCACGCTGCTGCTTTTTTGTCTACAACTGCTATGCAACTCCTTCGTAGTAGACAGTCGTGTAGAGATAGAGCGCCGGTACACACTTTGGGGCCCAAGGCCTGGTTAAAGTTTCCAGAAAGCAATTATCGAAAGTTATCCATATAAGGTGATGAATTTTTTTCAAGACCGATGTAAGGATCAAAATAAACCATTCATCACACCTCTCTTACCACTGACCATTGTTTCGACGATGGTTTTGTGGGAAAGCAGCCAGTGGCTTGGAAATAATATTGTGCGGAGTACTGGTGAAAGAAACTCCAGGAAAGCACGGATAGGTGCACTGGCCACAGCGATATAACCTTTCCATCTTGAGAGCACATAAAGATACTATGGTAAGTGTGACGCAAATAAAGTATTTGTTTTTGAATGGGTAGAAAACATTGTTAGTAAGAAGCAAATGCTGGTTATCAGCATTGTCTCCTTTTCCTTCAATGTCTTCAAACGCTGTCTATCTCAGGGCCATTAGAACTTGGGATTGTGTGGTAAAGGGTTAAAATCATTTTGCAAACTTTATTTAGCTATATCAGGCCTCCGTGGCCCTCTTCGTGTGTGGATTCTTGCGTGGCTACATGTAAGTGGTTAAGTATAGGACTCGTAACCAAGAAGCCCTGGGTTCGAGCATCGTGTTAAGCATTAGGTTTTCGTTGGAGTAGCATTGGGCGACTTCAGAAACTTAAAAGCCATAGCCAAGTGCTCGTGAAACCTAGGATATATATGAATAAATGTGCGGTCCCCGTGATTTAACCGAAATAGTGTTGAAAGCGGCGTAAGACACCGTTCTACCAACTTTCTTCCGTTTTATACCACAAAAAAATTATCACACCATTCAAAACTTCCTGTACCATTTCCTGAAGCAAGCATTTGATCCTTTCCTTTACTGCACCCCCCCCCCCCCGCGTTTTGTTGTGAACCTGAGGAAGAAGCCTTTTGAAAGCATTGTGAGAAAAAGGTGAAGTGCTGGTGACCAGCATTTCTCCTTTTTCCATAATATTTACTCTCCTATCAACGACGATTTCTTTCATTTCAGCCGCATTTTAATTGTCCTGGTAAAAGAGTTGATCTGTTACCAAATGACACTTTGCTTAACAACCCTCAGGGAGAACCCCTTTGGAAAACGTTGTGGGAAAAACTAGGAATTGTTTCTTTGCGACCTGATGGTTTTATTTCCCCTTAGTATCTTTCTCTTTCTCACCGCTAATCATCGCTTCGACGATGCTTATGCGGGGAAGAATATTGCACGATGTACCGGTAAAAAGAAAGTTTAGGTGCTTTTGCCACCCCGATATAACAGAAATATTGTTGCAAAACGGCTTTGACCACAATACAATCAATCAATGAATCAATTATATATTGTATATACATTGAAAGGATAGAAACCACTTCTGGGACAGGTAAAAATGACCGTTCTTTTATCCAAACTAAATTACTACTGCATAAATATGCAACACAGGTATTTCAATTTACTTCACTCTATACCAAACGACAAAAATTTAGACTAGTCTTCACACCCGCCCTTTTGCATCGGCAGAATTGACCAAGAATATAGGTAGACTTGACTTTTTACTTTGACAGACATGTCCTGTCCCTTTGACAGACTTGACCTGTTACACTGGTTTGCTTGACCTGTTACTTTGACCGACTTGACATGTCACTATTAGAGACTTGACCTATTACACTGACAGACTTGACCTATTGCATTGACAGACTTGATCTATTACACTAACAGACTTGACCTATTACACTGACAGACTTGACCTATTACATTGACAGACTTAAACTATTACACTGACAGACTTGACCTATTACACTGACAGACTTAAACTATTACACTGACAGACTTGACCTGTCACACTGACAGCCTTTACCTATTACAATGACATATTTGACCTAATACACAGACAGACTTGACCTATTACACTGATAGACATGATCTATCACACTGACAAACTTGACCTGTTACACTGGTTTACTTGACCTATTGCTTTGACGGACTTGACCTGTCACTTTGAGAGACTTGACCTATTACACTGACAGACTTGACCTGTTACACTAGTTTACTTAAACTATTACACATACAAACTTGACCTATAACACTGACAGACTTCACCAATATTATTGACAGATTTGACCTATTACATTTGCTAACCTGACCTGACAGACTTGACGTTTTACATTTGCTTATAGACCTTTTACATTTGCTGACTTCAGTTTAAGGCTGACAGGCTTCACCTATATCATTGGCAGGCTTGAACTTTTTCATTTGCAGACTAGACTAATAAGATTGGGGTATGTGACCAATTACATTGTCAGACTTCGCATATTACAATAACAAGCTAAATGACAAACTAAACCAATTACAAAAAAAAGACCTGATCTATTTATGCGGAGGATTTGAGCGAATACACCCATAGACTTGACCGACATGTATTGCATTGAGAGACTTGACCTATTACATTGTTAGACTTGATCTATTACATTGTAAAACTGAAAGTATTTCATTGTATGAATTTACCTATTACAATGTAAGACTCTAAAATACTTATTACACTGAAAGACCTGATCCATTACATTGACAGACTTAACCCTTTACATGAAGAGATTAGAGCTGCTTTATTGATAGACTTGACCAATGGAATTGGAGACCTGTCAAATTACATTGTCAAACTGGACCTATTTCATTGTATAATTATAGTTGTCATTTGATCTATTATACTGTAAGAATTGACGTATTACATTATAAGACTTTACCCATTTGATTGTAGGAGTTGAAATTTACATTGACAGACTTAACCAATTATATTGTCAGGCTTGGAATATTGTATCGTAGGGCTTGGCCAATTATATTGTAAGGCTTGACGTAATACATTGTCGAACTTGACCTATTACAATGACAGACTCGTCACCTTAACGACGAATATCACAATTTGTTTTCAAAAGTGTGTTTCTTAAGGCTGGTCGAAGCACATGGTTGTTTGTTTAATGTTTTTCCGTGTTGCATTATACCAAACAAGTATAATATAAAATTGCTTGCAACACGCGAAAAGGGGCATTTGGATATTTGCGTAAATTGTCGTCACGGATCAGCCTTCGCAATCCACGCAGGCTAATCCGAAATGGCACTTTACGACTACATTTGATTTTGTGCTACAGTAGACTTGTGCAAAACAGAACATTACATAAAAACGGAAAGTGTTGTTTCGGATTAACCTGCACGGACTGCGCAGGCTGATCCGAGGTGACACTTTACGCAAATGTCCAAGTGCACCTTTTTGCATTTTGCAGGCCTTTTGATGTCATTTATGATATTACCCAATACTAATTTATAACGTGTGTAATATATACAAAATATTATGTTGTGGAAAATTTCCTGTTGCTTGTATTTGATTCGAGTAGCGTGAGAAATTTTGAAATGTCGAAATTTTCTTACGCAGCAAAAAGTAAATACAAGCACCAGGAAAGTTACTACAACGTAATATTCCTTTTATTATATAGCTACAACTTTCAACCACAAAATTATGTAATTATTTACATTTTATTCGAAAACGGTAAACAAAATGAAACAAAACTAGTGTAGTAGCCAGTAACTTCATTTTTTCAGAAAGGCGGGTGAATATTATATCGTAAAATTTTGACCTAGACCTATTAAATTGCAAATCAATACATACAACGTACTGTAAATATTCCGCGCGTGAGTTGCGTCAAGATACCATATTTGGAATGGTATTCACAGTGTGTAGATGAGGATATTTTTTGTTTCTGTCGTGTGTAACATTTTATCTGTGTGAGACGCATGTAGCCTATTTGAGCCAAAAAAATTTCAGGTATATCATAAAAAAAAATTCTTAATGGGCATATTGTACTGAAAACAAGGGAGGTTATCTGATAAAATCATATCCTGAATAAGCCACTGTAACTTAGGTGGTTACATCTTTACCGAGTAGGTCTTTTCTATTTTTTCTTCCTATTTGCTAGATCTATCACAAATATTTACGTCTCTTATCATTTGGGCCATGCTTTTTGAAAAAGGGGTTTTATGGTCTCTGCAAAAAAGGTCCATCCATATTAGCCTATGCAGTCGAAAACGTATAAGCTATGCTCTGTGAAAAGAAGACTTAATGCATCTGCGAAAAGTATCGACCCAGGTAAGCCTGCGCAGTCCGCGCAGGCTGACCTGGGCCGAAACTTTTCGCTATCAATCAATTTTCTGTATGTCAAAGGACCACTCTTCCTCCAGATTAAGCCATTCTTTCGATTTAGTGGATTTTATGGATCCCTATTTATGCGATGATTTTTTTTTTTTTTTTTGTTTAATACAATGGATAACGGTGATTCTTTAAGCCCCCTTTGCAAGAGCAGGGCTCATATGTACATCTATTGCACGTCTAAGTACCATGATAGTTGGTTGTAAGACGATCTGGATGTTATAGATTCGTAATTATGTGACCACTTGCTTAGTTGCTTGATGTAACGCATTACGAAGATGCATTAACCTGCACTAACATTTGCCAGAGCAAGGCTGATATTACAGCAAAATATACACCATTAGGTTAATTTTGGTATTCTGTCACCTTTAGTCATTTCAGTGCTTCAACAAAAGTGGGTGGTCTTTAATTTATCATGGGGTGAAAAGTAAATACTTTGTAAGAAAAACTCATACCCGAAGTTGGGAGAAAAAGGCTGAAAGAAAATGGGTCATGGGGTGAAAGTAAAATAAATAATGGGAAAAAAAGTCATGATAACGTGACTTAATACCCGAAGTTGGGGGAAAATGCTGAAAAAAGTGTCTTTCGGATAACTCTAACCCGCTAACATTTCTGATACAAATCCTATCTTTCGGGCCACATTTAGCCCCTAACCTGTCAAATAAATGAGATGAAACTTTCAAGCTAATAGAAAACAACACAAATGATGCTACTTCCAGGGTATATTTCAGCGGGAAAAATATCTCCGTATCGGACAGTGTAGATCCAAGATCAGACTGCACGTTCTGTGCAGTCTGATCTTGATCTACATTGTCCGCAAAGGGTCAATGAGTCGCGCCAAGCAGCCTGAGGATTAATTAGTCATTTGCACAAGCTTTCAATTTGAACCAGTCTTAAAAAAATAGTCAATTGACATGGTTCAATAAGACTTTATACGCAGTTTACTCCAGATTAGTAGCTGTTTCTATAAACACTGTTTCTTCCTTACGGCACTCTTCTGTTTCAGGATGAATAGTGGTTTTCTTTCTTCTTTTCTTCTTTCTTTTCTTTTTCTTTTCAACAATATTTTCTGGTCCTTCAGTCATCAAGCCGTCCGAAACGACAGCTATGTTTAAATTGTTTTGTCTTTGCGTATCCGTGTTAACCGGAGGGAGTCGACGTAGATCGAATGAAGCGTTACCTATCGGCTGAATCTATCAATAGATAATGTCACTTATTTATTTATTTATTTGTTTATTTATTTATTTATTTATCTATTTATTTATTTTCTTGAGGCACTATCTGGCAAAAGGGAGCTTAATGCACCCCCTTGATCCATTATACCAAGCAAGTCAGGGCTGTTCAAATGTTGCTTATTCAGCTGATAAAGATTGATTAAATTGTCTTTTACATCGTTTTCAACATTATTTCAGTCATATCACTGCGACAACTTACACCTTCATGTACTTCCTAGGTTTTACCAGCTCTGAGTTGTCTTGCTCAAGGACACTAACATGAAAAGCCCAGCGGATTAGGTGGGGCTCCAATTCGGACATATTCCAACATATTCCATTGCAGCGCAGTGTTTAATAGGTATATCAAGGCTTTCAATTCTTATTATCTTTCCCTGTCATTGGTTATCCGTGTTATCCGTGGGAGAGAGGATATACCAGATACTGATATTATCATTGCTGTTTGCTCAGGCATGAACACTGAAGGTTTTTTGAGACTTTCGTGAACTACAGGCGATTGACATAGTCTCCGTGACCAAAACTTTGGACATTATCATTTTTTTTTTTGACGTTTTCGGTATCCCTATCTGACTTTAAATAAATTACAGCTAATAGTAGAGGCAGTGTTGGCAGTTGATGTATTGACACCCTGGAGTGTTTCGTTAACACATTTAGAACCAAGTCTTAGGTTGAATGACAACTGCACTGTGTTGAATACAACCTTATAACATGAAAGTGGGGGGGGGGGGGGGGCGGGGGAGGGGTGCTGAAATAATGTTCATGTGTATATCAGAAACATATGAAGACGATTAAATCAATAAATTTGGTACCTTTCTCGGCACTCCCAAGAGAGGCAAGAATGGTTTGGGGCGTGTTTTAGCATCGTCCGGACCTGTGAGGTCTTCACAAGAGGGTTTGTTGCTTGCGCCATCTTCCTTTCTATCATCAGTATTGTCGTCTTTCCTCTTATCCTATTGTAAGTATAAAACTATCTGAGAGCCGCTCTTGCAAAAGGAGGGGGTTTAGTACATCTCCGTGATGCAGTATGTCAAGCAAGTCATCACATGATAAGGCCTACAACACGCAAAAAGGGGCATTCAGACATTTGTGTAAAGTGACGTCTCGAATCAGCCTGCGCAGTCCGCGCAGGCTTATCCGAAACGACACTTTCTGTTTCTGTGTAATTTTCTGTTTTATGCAAGTCTATTGTAGCACAAAATCTAATGTAGTCGTAAAGTGCCGTCTCGGATTAGCCTGCGCGGACTGCGCAGGCTGATCCGAGACGACACTTTACGCAATGTCCGAATGCCCCTTTTCGCGTGTTGCAAGCCATAATGGATCCATAAAATCCACTTTGTCTGACAACCGACTGAATCACGAAGTTGACTTGTCCTTTAACATGCAGAAAATTGACCCATGGCAAAAAGTATCGACCCGGGTAAGCCTGCTCTAATTGCCCAGGCTTACCTGGGTTTTGCAGATGCAGAAAACCTCCGTTAAGGATAGGGCACCCTAATGGGATTCGTGTAACATCGCCTTTCCCGCCAAAATCGTACAGATTCGGCTAAAACTCGGGTATCGCTTCGGGGAACCAGCGTGTATCGGCCGATCGATTACGGATTACCCGAGTCTTAGCCGAATCCGTACGTTTTTACGCCAATGAAAAGCGATGTTACAAGAATCCCATTAGGGTGGTCTATCCTTAATATAGTATTGGTCGTCCATAATTGATCTATTGTTAAACAAATTCTTTCAAGATATAGCTACATTGCTGGTTGACTTCTGTACATCTAAACAGTACTCCCACCTTGAAGTGAGCCATTCCAAAAGTTGATCCTGTTCATCACGTGACTCGAAATCGGAACAGTACTTCTCCAACAACGGCAGCGAAATTTGTCGTAGTAGCTCGATTGTAAAGAGTTGCTGAGTTCAGAGACTTGCTAAAGTCTTGTTTTGAAGGTGGTGAGTCCGAAACCCGGCGGGGGCAAATTATTTTTGCAGGGTTATCATTATTATCATTGTTTTCATTATTATTATTATATAATTTTCATCATGTAATCAGTCACAGGCATATGATTTTACCTTTCAAAGTATCAACTTTCTCCATCTCATTTTTCTTTTTTTTTGTCAAAATCTAGTCTTGTGTTGCTTTAATCCTAAACACACAATTCCAAGTTTTAACGACCCTAAAAGAGAAAGCTTTTGAAAACATTGTGCGAAAAGGAGAAAATGCTGGTAACCAGCATTTTCTCCTGTTCTCACAATGTTTTTTGTTTTTTTAAACTTTCAACCGAAAATTTTATCATTGCACCACATTTAATTTGTAGTCCACAAATGCTTCCAATTTTAACGACACTAAAAGAGAATGCTTTTGAAAGCAAAGTTTTGAACGTTTGCTTCCCTTTCAACCGAAAATTGCATCATTGCACCACACTGAATTTGTCGTCTGCAAATGCTTTCAATTTGAACAAACAAAACATTTGTCGTCTGGAAAATTGTTATGAGTGGTGTCCGTGGTTGTGAGGTAGAGCGTCGGCCTCGTAGCCAAAAGGTCCCGAGTTCGAGACCCGGGAGCAGGTGTCAACTTTTGGATTCTTCATTGGCCCACACATTCGGCATGAGTACTGGTGTAATTCCCAGGAAGCAGAATCGAGAAAGATTAGTATAAATTGTAAGAACTTGTTTCTCAATTGATGTAAAACAAATATGTTTGAACTAAACTAAATAGTTATGACCTTACCTTGAGTTTAGCTCTTTGTTTTTTCTTGTAGACTAAAATGGCAGTTATCAGAAGAGCAACGATGAGCAGAACCGCAATAATGGTCACGACAACTCTTATGAAAGGAATTCCAGTCTTACCTGGCGAGAAAAAATATACATAAGCCATGCTTTATTAAAAGTGGGTTGAATGCACATACAAAAAGTCAAAAAGTGTTAAGCAAGGACAGCCTTTTTTTTTCTGTTTTTGGTCAATATTCTGTATATCAAGGGACAAGTCAACTTCATGAATCAGTCGGATGTTCGATCGAACGGATTTAGTATATTGATGCATATATGATAACTTGCTTGGTGTAATGTATCGCTGAGATGCATTAAACCCCCTTTTGCCAGAGTGCAGCTCAGCTCATTTATACAGTTTGTGGCACTTGACACCCTTACCAAACAATCCCGAATTTTAACCCTTTACCAAAAAATCTCTGGTTTTTACGACTCTGAGATAGCAGCCTTTCGAAATCATTGTGAGAAAAGGAGAAAATGCTGGTAATCAGCATTTTCTCCTTTTTTCACAATGTTTCCTACCCTGCTGGAAACTAATTTCACTTTTTGAGGTACGTTTAATTTGTTGTCTGCAAGTGCTTTCAATTTCGACCAGTCTAAACTTTTGTCGTTTGGTAAAGAGTTAATGAACCTCAGGAAGAAGGCCTTTGTAACATATTTTGACAATTAATACATACTATCCTCGGCGACTTTCGAAGCTTCGGAGACTCCCCCTTTAGCTGTTATGTCTGCATATATATTAGAGATACTTTGTCCAGAAGAAACTGAACTAAAGTTAGGTAAGGTTGATGTTACAGTATTCTTTGTAGATGTTGATGTTTCGTCAGGTTTCTTTGTTAGTCGCTGTTGTGTTGTTGTTAATTCGTTATGTAGCTGAGTTTGTGCTGGATATTTCGTTGGCAAAGATCCTTGCTGGGGCACTTTTGTAGACTCTACAGTAGAGTTTATATTGCTTGACGAGTCAAAGGTTTGTTTTGTGGATCCCACCATATCCGGCGAAGCTTTAGTTCTCGCAGGTGTTGGTACAGTTCCGATCGTTGTTGGCCTAGATAATGCTTCACAGGCGATACTTATTAGTTCGCCATTGCCTGAAAATAATTTGAGAACTACGATTAGTTTGCAATCTACCCTTTACCTAAAAATCTCGAGTTTTAACAAACCCTTGGGATGACACATTTTGAAAACATTTTGAGAAAGGAGAGAATTCTGCCTACTAGCATTTTCTACATTTCTTACAATGTTTTCTATCCTTTCTAGTACAAATTCCATTATGTGAGCCATATTTATGTTGTTGTAACTTGCGAAAGCTTTCGATGTGAAAAATTTCAAAATGTTGTCTTTTGATGATTCATTAAGAAAGTTTGGAGATTTCCTCCCCTTGTCTTTGATCCACACCGTGCATAAATTGATTCTAAAACATTAACCCTTATCAAGCTAAATAAGTAAAATAAAACTTTCAGGCCTATAGTAAAATTCCAAATATTGCTGTTTGATAGGTATTTCTGAAGGAAACACATCTCCTTATCGAACAGTGTAGACCCAAGATCAGACTGCACGTTCTGTGCAGTCTGATCTTGATCTACGCTCTCTGCAAAAGGTCAGTGAGTCGCGCTTAGCAGCCTAAGATCAGACTGCACTTAGCTTAGCTGCCTAAGGGTTCAGAAACTTCAACTTTAAGTTGTACTGCCCCTAACTCATCGAGAAACATCGACGTTTTCGTAAAGGCTATTCGACCAATCTCGGCAGCTTCCGTCTTTTAATATGAGAGTTAGGGGCTGTAGACTCACTAACTCATTGGTAAATATCGTGAAACATCGACGTTTTCGTATAGGCTACTAGGCCAATCTCGGCAGCTGCCGGTTTTTGATATGAGAGCTAAGGGCCGTAGACCTTAAAAGACACATCTTTACAGCAAAACAGAAAAGAACGCCTTTAAAACTTGATAGCGTTAAGAATGATTCAGAAATTAGTCAGCTGTGTAAACATTGATAAATAACCGACAAATATGGTGTAAAGAATAAACGAAATCAAGGGACTGGTCTTCGATTTAAAACCGGAAACGTTAACGATGATTTCTTTGAATTCCTCTAGAAAATGAAATGCATTTTCTATCGGTCGTAATCTATGCAGCCTTGCAACCGTCAGAGGCAACATTTGGTATGAAGATACAAGAATGATTATAGGTTCATAAAATAAAGATTAAATGGGTTAAAAACTGGCTGAAAACTAGTATAGATGTATCTTTAAGCGAAATTTATCATTTTGGCCATATTGAATACCGTATAGGTATACATAAAGTCGAAATGTACGGTCAGTAATAAAAAAACGAAATATTGCACTTTCGACCTTGATTTTGCCAAAAGGATCTCTTCTTCCGACAGTGTAGATTCAAGATTAGACTGTACGTTCTGTGCAGTCTGATATTGATCTACACTGTCCACAAAAGCGCTTATATATAGTTGCAGCCTAGGCACTAAGAAATACAAATACATGAATGGATGTGAAACGTTAACCTTACCGTATATTTCTAGCCAAAACTTATTATCTATATTCGGAACAGTCTCGTTATTTGTCCACGTTAGATTCAAAACCCCATTGACCCTCAGCATTTCTGTGTTCCTGTCTCTATCCATTGAAATGTTCGTGTAGGTAACCCCATCACCATGCGCATCAGCAATGGTTACAGTCTGTTTGTAAGACAGTCTCATGTAGTATGTGGTTATATTTAGAAACTTTACTTTACTCTGTATGGTACACTGACAGTGATCTTCACTGGTATTCAACCCGATGTTTGGAAAACCAGCATTTTGGATTCGAATTCTACTTCCGTTAACAGCTCCGGAGCATTTTGGGATTTCCAAAACGGAGTCTGTAGCTGAAAATGGTTTCAGAAATATTTGTTAATCAACATACAACATACAGTCCTTTTATTTCAGGCTAAGAAGAAAGTCTTTGAAAAAAAGCATAATTATCCTTTTTGCACGATATGTTCTACCCTTTATCGGACAAATCATACCGTTTGAGGTGAGTTTAATTTATAGTTCTGCATGTGCTTTTAATTTGCTTGAGCCTGAAAAGTTGTCTGGTAAAGAGTTAAATTGCACGTTCTGCAAATAATATGCGGTAAACCTTTAGAATATCTCGGTTAAATAGTTTTATTTATTATGAAATAGATGCTTTCTGAAGGTGATTGGTGGAGCTGGGTCAAAACTTAGCATATTTTGTTTTTATCTAAGTTTCAAACCACCCCCAATTTTATGAAGTCACGTGCAGTACTTGAGGGTACCTATGTAGTATTTTGACGTTTTTTTCTAAAAAACTGAATAAACCAAACAGACTTGACTGAGACTAAACAGATATAAGACTTAAGTCCTTTAAATAAATATGGCTGAGTTGAGTCTGAAATGTGATGTAATTTTTTTCAAGATTACTAAAGTCTGTTAATGTAAGTGAAAAGTGTCTCAAATAACGACCCAATTCAAGTCGGAAAATGAGATAGAGGATTTGACCAAAATAAATGACTAATGGTTTACGTGAATCTTGGCCCTTAACCACCCCCACCCCCCAAAAAAATAAAACTATTAGTACATAACACTTATTCGGAAAGGGAGATAATTAGATAATTAAATTGCCAAAAATGATCCATCTCTCGGTTAAGTTAAGCGATGGGTGGTAAGAAGAAAAAATACATAAAAAAAGACAACAGAAAAAAAAAAAGATAGCTGTAGGCAAAAAATATTTTTTCGGTGGTATTTTCTAAATGAGCTACTTAGTCTCTATTTTTTTTTTTAGATTTCACTCCAGAATATCGCACGGACTTATGAGAACGTCACGTGACTGATGAACTTCGTCGATTATATTGAATTATATTCAAACGAGTACGATACTATCAGATCTGATCTCTGTGAAAAGAAGGCCTAATGCATCTGCGAACAGTATCGATTCAGGTCAGCCTGTGCAATCCGCGCAGGCTGACCTGGGCTGAAACTTTTCGCTATCAATAGATCAACTTTCTATATGTCCAAAGATCAGTCTACCTCATGATTAAGTCGATTGCTAAAGAAGGTGGCTATTTTGGATCCATGATTATGTGATGGCATAATTGGTATCATGCATGACGGATATGCATTAAAGAATTATTTTCACAGAGTATGGTTCAATTAAAAAAAAAAAAAAAAAAGGTGAGGAAGAAAGAGAATAGATCTAGTAAGAAAAATTGTCAGTGGGACCTCCTTAATGAGCTTCTTAAGTAACGTTCTTTAAGATTTCATGCGCAAATTTCGAACAGATTTGTGGGAACGTTACGTGATAAATGACGCCTACTGATTATACTAAATTATATTCAAACGAGTACGATGACGTCATATTTGACTTCATAACAAAATGCGGAGTTACCGATTTCAATACAACCATCCCTCTATTTAGCCCGTAGCCTGCTAAGCGGGACTCAAGGCCCTTTTCCGGACAGTGTAGATCAATATCAGACTGAACAGAACGTGGAGTCTGATCTTTGATCTACACTCTCCGAGAAGGTGATATTTTTCTCCAAAAATACCTTTGAAATAGATCTATCAAAATCTTTGTTTTACTACTGGCTTGAAGGCAGTGTAAAGGTTAAAAGCCTTTGCACTTGTTTGCTGCGTATGTCCGTCTTGTTCCTTTACGTTTGCATAGGAAAGGATAATGTATATGAGCAGCCCTAATGTAAAAAATATCAATCCAGCCTTGGCGAATTGGTCTTGGCCATTTCTTTAAGGGGGTGATTTTTTTGCATGTTCAAGGAATATTCTACCTCAGGAGTAAGCCGGTTGGTAGACAAAATTAATTTTAATTATCCATAATAATATGATGGTATACTTGATATAATGCATCAAACAGATGTATTAAACGTGTTTTGTAAGTGCATAGCTTATATGCATTTTGTAGTGTTTATTGGTGCGTAACAAAAAAATTCACAGCAAAAAAAAAAAATAACTTTAAAATTGCACTATATAGTGACTTACCCCCAGAAGATCTTAATTGTTTGATGAATCTCATTATTTATACTCAGAAAAAAAAAAGTGTAACACCATTAAAAGTCAAGTAATAGCCAAGAATAAATAATACTGGTGTTGAAATGCATTTACATTTAGGCCATGCCTTTAAAGAAATATGTAAATTATTATTAAGATCAAAATCTGTTAATGTACGGTTCAGGTGTTAGTTGCTTGCAAAAAAAAAAATACCTCTAAGCCCGGTAAAAAGTAAACAAAGGATAGAGCGACCTACCACCTTTTTACCAAGTTTTAAAATTCATTTTTCTTCCAGCGACTAAGATTTTGACCGACCCCACACTAGCAGAGTGTCATCTTCATATTGATTCCCATGCTTTTATATGGAATGACTTAAATTTAGATGCATGTTAAACTAACACCCGTATTATTTACTTTTGACAGCCACTGGGCCTTTAACGAGTCTTACCTATCAAACAAGAGTA
Organism: Hippopus hippopus; assembly: GCA_946811185.2. Lineage (NCBI taxonomy): Eukaryota > Metazoa > Mollusca > Bivalvia > Cardiida > Cardiidae > Hippopus > Hippopus hippopus. The sequence continues at coordinate 31,866,212 of OX328113.1, forward strand.
TTCCACAACAATATATCCCTTGGTGTTATCAACGCTACATTTCTGGTATGGCACAATCACATTGGACGCCCTCGGGAAACCAGAGAGTTTGGGTCGCAAATGTTCAAAGAGACATGTGTTGTTTGCTTCGTTTTCACCGGCCTGGATCTCTTGGGTTATGTAAGACAAACGATAATAATAAATTGGCTTGTATCACGCGAAAAGGGGCATTTGGACATTTGCATAAAGTGTTGTCTTGGCTCAGCCTGCGCAGTCCGCTCAGACTAATCAGAAACAGCACTTTACGACTACATTAGATTTTGTGCTATGGTAGACTTGTGCAAAGAAAAAAAAATACATGAAAACGGAAAGTGTCGTTTCGGATTAGCCAGCGCAGACTGCCCAGGCTGATCCGAAACAACACTTTACGCAAATGTCTGAATACCCCTTTTCGCGTGTTGCAGGCTATATCTTACTTTTTCAACAAAAACAACTGCTGCTACGTGCGGGATACGGAAAAACCTACTTTGAGTACTATCTACTTCTATTTCTACTAGTACTAGTAGCCTACTACTACGATTACTACTACATGTACCTAGTGCTACCACAACTACACCACTTACTACTACCACCACTCATACTGCTATTACTACTACTACTATCACTATTACTACACTTAATATTACTACTGTTGCTACTTCTGTTGCTTCTCTACTAATAATAACTTCCAGTAAATTATCAGCTGTTCAAGAATGATTGCAGCATTTAAATTCATTAAACTTTTACAAAAGAATCACTCTCTTTCACAAAAAAACTTTTGAAAACATCTAGGAAAAGCAGACAATGCCCGAAACCAGAATTTTCTCCTTTTCCCATGATGTTTTCTAATCTTTTAATAGCCAATGTTGTTATTTTTGAGTCACACTGTTTTAAAACTAAATTTACTGAAATCGTGCTTTGAACTTGGACAATAAACCATTATATGCAGTAGGCTATTAAAGAGTGCCAAATTTGCAATTCAAAGGCTGCTGTAGCCATCATACATAAATAGAAATAGTGGACAGTTTATCCCGAAGATTGATAGGTGTTATGATATTTTGTATGAGAAATCAAAGTTTGAAAAAATGTATCATAGCATTATTAGAGAACTTTTAACAGCGCTTCGAAACTATTGTTGGTCAGTTTGGGTTAAACCCCTTTTCTCGAATCCAAGCAAAAGGTAGTTTGATAAAAAAAAAGAAAAATCACTATCATTCATTTGTTTTGTTATATACCTATATATTATCTGCCTAAAACACGTACACACCTATGCCATAGACTAGAATACGTTTTTCGTATCACGAATGCACTCTGAGTAGGTTTTCCGTATTACGCATTTACTCTGAGTAGGTTTTCCGTATCACGCATGTACTCTGAGTAGGTTTTCCGTATCACGCATTTACTCTGAGTAGGTTTTCCGTATCACGCATTTACTCTGAGTAGGTTTTCCCTATCACGCATGTACTCTGATTAGGTTTACCGTATCACGCATGTACTTTGGGTGGGTTTACCTTGTAACGAATGTACTCTGTGTAGAAAATCATCGTGTTCACGGACTACTTTAATGTATTCGCATTTAGCTCTTTCCGTCAAATCCCGAAAATGTGCAGCTATGACTTGGCACTAAAAACTCATTTTAATCAACATGTTTTCATAAATACATCAACTTTTGTTTATCACCTTATTTTTCTCATAATTTTAACCTTTATTCCGCAGGTATATAACAAAGGAAAAGTTACAACAGTCTGCATTTCTGTGTGAGCGGATCAGGTCTCGTTGCCTGTGCTTGACAATACGGTCGGTCCAAGTGTCAATCGCTGGCAAAAAGATGAATTTCAAAACTATGTAAAAAGTTGTCAGATCCCTCTTTCTTTTGTTTACTTTTAACCATTTTTTCCCAGCGACTAACACTTGGACCGACCGTACAATAACAGAGAGTCATCTTCACGATAAGTTCAATACTTGCTAAATGGTATGCTAAAATTTAAATGCATTTTAACACCCGCGTTGTTCACCTTTGGTTGCTACTGTGCCTATAAGCAAAAGTTACAGTAGTTAGAACATTTTAAAGAATAAGGCGATAATAAACAGTTCAAATTTTCCTCAAACAGATTGTTGTAAAAGTAATACTTACTTAAATCTGCCAATTTAGCAACACTTAATGTAGAATTCAGTTCACCCGTGTAGATATTTACCAGCACAATTAAACCATCCTGGTTGCCTATTCTACACAGGTCATTCGGCATGATCACATAGCGATAACTTCTGTTGAATACATTTCTTTGAAGGCAGCTTTCTGAGAATAACAGTAATTAAATGATGATGATGAGGATGATGATGATGATATTTGAAGTGCATTTGTCTTGATTTCGGTTCTGCTTACTTGAGCACAATAGCGACAGTTTATTCGTGTTTCCTAGGTGGCATCCATTACTAGGGTAGGTTCTGTTCCAGGAATACTTTTATGTGAATATCGCTCCAGCGCAGACCTGAGCCAGTGAATTACAAATTTAACGTCTTACTCTTTCAGTTCCAAATAAGTAAACGGCGTCCTGGCAAAAGGGAGCTTAATGCATCTCCATGATGCATTTTATCAAGCTAGACATCAAATAAGTAGGGATCCATAAAACCCATTTAGTCAGATAATTGACTAGAAATAGAGATAGGATGGTCCTTGGACATGTTTAACTCTTTACCAAACGACAAAATTTTAGACTTGTCCAAATTGAAAGAGTTTGCAGACGACAAAGTAAACGTGACTCAAAAATTGAAACTTGATTTTAGAAGAGTAGAAAACGTTGTTGGAAAAGGAGAAAATGCTGGTTACCAGCTTTTCTCCTTTCCCCACAATGTTTTCAGAAGGCTTAGTCGTCTTGGTCGTAAAAACCAGGGATTGTTTGGTAAAGGGTTAAACATGTTTTACATAAAGCAAACAGTTTTTACCAATATTTACGACGCAGCCTGACATGGGTCGGAACATTTTGCAGATACATTAAGCCCCCCCCCCACCCCCCGTTAAAAAAAAAAAAAAAAGAGCACTACTCGTATGATCTTGACCTCTTTCGACGGCAGAAAAAAAAAATCTGCAGAAACTTAGCAATTTTCATCCTAGTGGCTTGATTAAGCAAGCGGGTGGTATAGATCAAGATCAGACTGTAAAGTCTGATCTTGATCCATACCATCTGCTTGTTCAGTCAACAAGGATATCCGATTCCGCAAAAAGCCCCTGCTTTCCCATATGATCCCGAAACAGGTTACCAGTGGGCCACTCGGACAGCCCGAATAGCTCAACTGGTGGAGCATAAGACATGTTAACTTCTCTGGCCTCTTGAAAGTGTTGCAATTGGTTCGATCTCCACGGCTGGCCTTCGAAAATTACTGATAGTGTACCGGACGAGACGTTAAACTTACATGTTTGTCCCGTATGTGCCGAGCCCCCGTAGCTCAGTCTGTAGTGTACAGGACTCTAGAACAGGGGGTCGCTGATTCGATTCCCGGCTCGGCCGATTTCTTTCCAAGGATTGATGATACTCATTTTGACAGGATTCATTTTTCTCTCACCACTGACCATTGTTTCGACGATAGTTATGTGGGAAAGCAGCCACTGGCTTAGGAAGAATATTGTGCGGATTACATTTAAAGAAACTCCAGGAAAGCATGGATAGGTGCACTGATCTCCACAATATGACTGGAAAATTATTGAAGACGGCGTTATATACCATACAATCAATCAATCAATCAATGTCCCGTGTGACGGTACTATACACTGAGCACATTAAAGAAACAGGCATAGCTTAGAATGGATTTTGTTCTTAATCATGCGATTTAATAATAATTATAACAATAACAATAGTAAGTAAATAAAACTTACCTAAAAACGGGGTATCAATACAAGACTGGTTAAAAGCGAAACAATCTGAAATAAAGACAGTCAAGTCAAAGTACCAGTAATGCATAAAAAGAAGAAGGCCCGTTTTCAGCAATCACTCTATTGTATAAGTAACACGTGGAGTTTGTTGAAACATTTGGTTTGGCCGGTTAGAATTTACGTTCGTTTCAATTTCAAAATGTCTTGCAACACGTGAAAAGGGGCATTCGGACATTTGCGTAAAGTGTCATCTCGGATCAGCCTGCGCAGTCCTCGCAGGCTAATTCGAGACGGCACTTTACGACTACATTGGATTTTGTCCTACAATAGACTTGCGCATAACAGAAAATTACGTAAGTTTAAACGGAAAGTTTCGTCTCAGATTAGCCTGACTGCGACCAGCCTGCATAGCTCAGTTGGTAGAGCGTAGGACTCGTGATCATGAGGGTGTGGATTCGATACCCACGGCTGGCCATCTAAAATTACTAATAGTCTTTCGGATGAGACGTTATTTAAACCAAGGTCCCGTGTGACGGTGATATACACCGAGCACGTTAAAGCCTCAGTAAAGCCAAAGAACAGGTAATTTTCACTGTTTAAAACACGAAAATGTAACGCATTACCCATCACAACACATATATATAAGATCGGAGAAAACCTGAACGTGTCCGTTATTGCATTGGTTGCCATGATATACGCGCGCGAAAATGCATGGAGAAGGCCGTCGATTTCAGGGACGCCATTGATCGAGACAACCGTCGTTATCGTTCGTGTAACTTCGAACTAGGTCTTCGAGAACGTCACGTGATAAAATTGCATCTCATTAGTGCTATGACGTAGTAGACAGGACTATTGTTTACAATTCCAACATTATGTCATCGGAGAGTAAGATTGCTCATTCTGAACCTGTTTTCTTATTTAGATGTAGTAAACTCTTCCTGTATTGATGATAAATGAATAAGCGATGATCAGCCTGTGTCGTTGTTTCTGTTTACGATGTCGATAAACTCACGTTTTTCAAGCCTATAATGGGGACAAAACGATCAAGTGAATGAAGGGTTTGTTTCGACGTTTTGAATGATCACGTGGTGTTTACGTCACTAACACGTCACTGCAGAGATTTACGACGAAAAGTCGGCTAATCGTCGGCGATCATCGATGTAAACAAACAGATAATGCGGCATGGTAGGATCTGTTCTAGTTACAAAATTCTTTTTGCTGCCACTGACTGGAACTTTTGTGAACTGCACCTTTACATGTCGTTAAAGTCATAATAATGGCCATATTTTTGCATGGTAAAAATGAAATTTACTTTTATTTTATAAACAAGTTGTTTATTCAGTTGGACGCTACTGAGACTTTAAAGAACCAGGCGAAACTTAGGATAGGTTTCGTCCTGTATCTGCACTATCCCCCGTAACAATACTAACAGCCTTCAGGGGGCGTCGCCCAAATGGTAAACCGGTGGCGACGATAAATAAACGCAAATTCAATCAATCAATCGGATTAGCCTGCGCGGACTGCGTAGACTGATCCGAGACGACACGTTACGCAAATGTCCGAAAGCCCCTCTTCGTGTGTTGCAGGCCAAATATTCTTACCAATTAGAAAAAGCTTAAGAATTGATAGTGAATTCGAGCCATTTGTTTGTCTTTGTGTTGCCGAGCCCCGGAAGCTCAGACGGTAGCGTGTAGGACTTGAGACCAGACATTCGCTGGTTCGATCCCTGGCTCGGGCAATCGATGATAGTCATTGTGAGAGGATTCATTCCTCTCACTGCTGACCATTGTTTCGACGATGGTTACATGGGAAAGCAGCCAGTGGCTTGGAAATAATATTGTGCAGAGTGCTGGTAAATGAAACTCCAGAAAAACATGGATATGTGCACTAGCCGCCACGATATAACTGAAATAATGTTGAAAACGGTGTTAAACACCATACAAACACTCAATCAATTGTCTTTACTTGTGATTGGTGTTTGACCCCATCATTCAACAACATTTCTGCAAACCTTTTAGCAAACGCCAGAATTTTGAACTGCACCAAAATAAAAGCATTTGGCAGGTGACAATTTAAATGTATTTCAAATGGTTGTCCTGTCTTTGATAGAGTAGAAAACTTTTTCCCACAATATTTTCAAAAGAATGCCCTTTTAGTGATGTTAAAAGTCGGGATTGTGTGGTAAAGAGCTATATAACGGCGGTGTTATGACCAATATGTACTGCCGTAAAAATGTACTCATTAAGTCTGCATTTCACTAAAATGTATGTACGCTGGAAATTTGCGCATGCAGTTCAGGAAAGCAAGCATCAAGTCTGGAAACAATTTCTCCTAACTGCATAACTTAATTATTTGAGTAAATAGTTGCATTTATTTCATGCTTTCCGGTAGGTTATCGAGAAATATCGGTGAACTATTTTTCAATATTTCATGGTTACGACCAATGAAAATACCAATTTCTATATTCTAACTCTTCAATTGAAGGCGAAAACAGTTGTTCCCGCACACTAGTTACCTAGGTAAAATGCGCGTGCCTCACAACCAGATGGAAAAATGGCATAAATTACCTTACATTTCTTACGCTTCATGTAATATTGTAATGCGTTGCTATGCGGAGGCGGAGGGGCACGCCACGGGGAATAACCGAAAAGAACTGTATTGGATTTTGATTACGTTTCCCCTTCCCCCCAAAAAAGGGTTAAAAGCATGAAATAAATAGAATATTTGTTTGTTTTTCTTTTCGGAGAAAGGTCGAAATTTATTTCATCTCGTGAACATCATCGGTAACGTTTTCACTCGTGGCTGTGCCACTCGTAAAAATATTACCGATGATGCTCACTCGAGGAAATAAATTTCGATCTTTCACCGTAAAAAACAAATATCCTCTATTATATCCTCTATATATTGCGTTTTGATAAGCAAATGACCCCGCGCAAATCACAGAGCACTGACAAAAATTAACAAGTGGCAGGTCAATTTGTGGAGTAATATTAAAATATATTAAAAGAAATTATAATAAAATAATAACCCAAGCCAGATACGAACCTTATAACCCCCAGATTCGAGTATATTGATACTTATATGATGACTAGCTTGGTGTAATGTATCGCGGAGATACATTAAACCCGCTTTTTGCCAGAGTGCAGCTCAGCTCATTTATATAGTTTGTGGCGCTTGACCACACAATCCCGAATTTTAATGAATCTCAGGAAAAAGGCCTTTGTAACGTATTTTGACAATTAATACATACTATCCTCGGCGACTTTCGAAGCTTCGGAGACTCCCCCTTTAGCTGTTATGTCTGCATGTATATTAGAGATACTTTGTCCAGAAGAAACTGAACTAAAGTTAGGTAAGGTTGATGTTACAGTATTCTTTGTAGATGTTGATGTTTCGTCAGGTTTCTTTGTTAGTCGCTGTTGTGTTGTTGTTAATTCGTTATGTAGCTGAGTTTGTGCTGGATATTTCGTTGGCAAAGATCCTTGCTGGGGCACTTTTGTAGTCTCTACAGTAGAGTTTATATTGCTTGACGAGTCAAAGGTTTGTTTTGTGGATCCCACCATATCCGGCGAAGCTTTAGTTCTCGCAGGTGTTGGTACAGTTCCGATCGTTGTTGGCCTAGATAATGCTTCACAGGCGATACTTATTAGTTCGCCATTGCCTGAAAATAATTTGAGAACTACAATTACTTTGCAATCGACCCTTTACCTAAAAATCTCGAGTTTTAACAAACCCTTGGGATGAAACATTTTAAAAACATTTTGAGAAAGGAGATAATTCTGCCTACTAGCATTTTCTACCTTTCTTACAATGTTTTCTATCCTTTCTAGTACAAATTCCATTATGTGAGCCATATTTATGTTGTTGTAACTTGCGAAAGCTTTCGATGTGAACAGTTTCAAAATGTTGTCTTTTGGTGATTCATTAACTTTGGAGATTTCCTCCCCTTGTCTTTGATCCACACCGTGCATAAATTGATTCTAAAACATTAACCCTTATCGAGCTAAATAAGTGAAATAAAACTTTCAGGCCGATAGTAAAATTCCAAATATTGCTGTTTGATAGGTATTTCTGAAGGAAACATATCTCCTTATCGGACAGTGTAGACCCAAGATCAGACTGCACCTTCTGTGCAGTCTGATCTTGATCTACGCTCTCTGCAAAAGGTCAGTGAGTCGCGCTTAGCTGCCTAAGGGTTCAGAAACTTCTAACTTTAAGGTGTACGGCCCCTAACTCATCGAGAAACATCGACGTTTTCGTAAAGGCTATTCGACTAATCTCGGCAGCTTCCGTCTTTCAATATGAGAGTTAGGGGCCGTAGACTCACTAACTCATAGGTAAATATCGTGAAACATCGACTTTTTCGTATAGGCTACTCGGCCAATCTCGGCAGTTGCCGCTTTTTAATATGAGAGCTAAGGGCCGTAGACCTTAAAAGACACATCTTTACAGCAAAACAGAAAAGAACGCCGTTAAAACTTGATAGCGTTAAGAATGGTTCAGAATTTAGTTAGCTGTGTAAACATTGATAAATAACCGACATATATGGTGTAAAGAATAAACGAAATTAAGGGATTGGTCTTCGATTTAAAACCGGAAACGTTAACGATGATTTCTTTGAAGGCCTCTAGAAAATGAAATGCATTTACTATCGGTCGTAATCTATGCAGCCTTGCAACTGTCAGAGGCAACATTTGGTATGAAGATACAAGAATGATTATAGGTTCATAAAATAAAGATGAAATGGGTTAAAAACTGGCTGAAAACTAGTATAGATGTCTTTAAGCGAAATTTATCATTTTGGCCATATTGAATGCCGTATAGGTATACATAAAGTCGAAATGTACGGTCAGTAATAAAAAAACGAAATATTGCACTTTCGACCTTGATTTTGCAAAAAGGATCTCTTCTTCCGACAGTGTAGATTCAAGATTAGACTGTACATTCTGTGCAGTCTGATATTGATCTACACTGTCCACAAAAGGGCTTATACGTAGTTGCAGCCTAGGCACTAAGAAATACAAATACATGAATGGATGTGAAACGTTAACCTTACCGTATATTTCTAGCCAAAACTTATTATCTTCATTCGGAACAGTCTCGTTATTTGTCCACGTTAGATTCAAAACCCCATTGACCCTCAGCATTTCTGTGTTCCTGTCTCTATCCATTGAAATGTTCGTGTAGGTAACCCCATCACCATGCGCATCAGCAATGGTTATAGTCTGTTTGTAAGACAGTCTCATGTAGTATGTGGTTATATTTAGAAACTTTACTTTACTCTGTATGGTACACTGACAGTGATCTTCACTGGTATTCAACCCGGTGTTTGGAAAACCAGCATTTTGGATTCGAATTCTACTTCCGTTAACAGCTCCGGAGCATTTTGGGATTTCCAAAACGGAGTCTGTAGCTGAAAATGGTTTCAGAAATATTTGTTAATCAACATACAACATACAGTCCTTTTATTTCAGGCTAAGAAGAAAGTCTTTGAAAAAAAGCATAATTATCCTTTTTGCACGACATTTTCTACCCTTTATCGGACAAATCATACCGTTTGAGGTGAGTTTAATTTATAGTTCTGCATGTGCTTTTAATTTGCTTGAGCCTGAAAAGTTGTCTGGTAAAGAGTTAAATTGCACGTTCTGCAAATAATATGCGGTAAACCTTTAGAATATCTCGGTTAAATAGTTTTATTTATTATGAAATAGATGCTTTTTTAAGGTGATTGGTGGAGCTGGGTCAAAACTTTGCATTGCAATATCATATTTTGTTTTTATCTAAGTTTCAAACCACCCCCAATTTTATGAAGTCACGTGCAGTACTTGAGGGTACCTATGTAGTATTTTGACGTTTTTTTCTAAAAAACTGAATAAACCAAACAGACTTGACTGAGACTAAACAGATATAAGACTTAAGTCCTTTAAATAAATATGGCTGAGTTGAGTCTGAAATGTGATGTAATTTTTTTCAAGATTACTAAATTCTGTTAATGTAAGTGAAAAGTGTCTCAAATAACGACCCAATTCAAGTCGGAAAATGAGATAGAGGATTTGACCAAAATAAATGACTAATGGTTTACGTGAATCTTGGCCCTTAACCACCCCCCACCCCCCAAAAAAATAAAACTATTAGTACATAACACTTATTCGGAAAGGGAGATAATTAGATAATTAAATTGCCAAAAATGATCCATCTCTCGGTTAAGTTAAGCGATGGGTGGTAAGAAGAAAAAATACATAAAAAAAGACAACAGAAAAAAAAAAAAGATAGCTGTAGGCAAAAAATATTTTTTCGGTAGTATTTTCTAAATGAGCTATTTAGTCTCTAAACGTACTTGTATTTTTTTTTTAGATTTCACTCCAGAATATCGCACGGACTTATGAGAACGTCACGTGACTGATGAACTTCGTCGATTATATTGAATTATATTCAAACGAGTACGATAATATCAGATCTGATCTCTGTGAAAAGAAGGCCTAATGCATCTGCGAACAGTATCGATTCTGGTCAGCCTGTGCAATCCGCACAGGCTGACCTGGGCTGAAACTTTTCGCTATCAATAGATCAACTTTCTATATGTCCAAAGATCAGTCTACCTCATGATTAAGTCGATTGCTAAAGAAGGTGGCTATTTTGGATCCATGATTATGTGATGGCATAATTGGTATCATGCATGACGGATATGCATTAAAAAATTATTTTCACAGAGTATGGTTCAATTAAAAAAAAAAAAAAAAAAAAAACAGTGAGGAAGAAAGAGAATAGATCTAGTAAGAAAAATTGTCAGTGGGACCTCCTTAATGAGCTTCTTAAGTAACGTTCTTTAAGATTTCATGCGCAAATTTCGAACAGATTTGTGGGAACGTTACGTGATAAATGACGCCTACTGATTATACTAAATTATATTCAAACGAGTACGATGACGTCATATTTGACTTCATAACAAAATGCGGAGTTACCGATTTCAATACAACCATCCCTCTATTTAGCCCGTAGCCTGCTAAGCGGGACTCAAGGCCCTTTTCCGGACAGTGTAGATCAATATCAGACTGAACAGAACGTGGAGTCTGATCTTTGATCTACACTCTCCGAGAAGGTGATATTTTTCTCCAAAAATACCTTTGAAATAGATCTATCAAAATCTTTGTTTTACTACTGGCTTGAAGGCAGTGTAAAGGTTAAAAGCCTTTGCACTTGTTTGCTGCGTATGTCCGTCTTGTTCCTTTACGTTTGCATAGGAAAGGATAATGTATATGAGCAGCCCTAATGTAAAAAATATCAATCCAGCCTTGGCGAATTGGTCTTGGCCATTTCTTTAAGGGGGTGATTTTTTTGCATGTTCAAGGAATATTCTACCTCAGGAGTAAGCCGGTTGGTAGACAAAATTAATTTTAATTATCCATAATAATATGATGGTATACTTGATATAATGCATCAAACAGATGTATTAAACGTGTTTTGTAAGTGCATAGCTTATATGCATTTTGTAGTGTTTATTGGTGCGTAACAAAAAAATTCACAGCAAAAAAAAAAAAAAAACTTTAAAATTGCACTATATAGTGACTTACCCCCAGAAGATCTTAATTGTTTGATGAATCTCATTATCTATACTCAGAAAAAAAAAAGTGTAACACCATTAAAAGTCAAGTAATAGCCAAGAATAAATAATACTGGTGTTGAAATGCATTTACATTTAAGCCATGCCTTTAAAGAAATATGTAAATTATTGTTAAGATCAAAATCTGTTAATGTACGGTTCAGGTGTTAGTTGCTTGCAAAAAAAAAAAAAAAAAAATACCTCTAAGCCCGGTAAAAAGTAAACAAAGGACAGAGCGACCTACCACCTTTTTACCAAGTTTTAAAATTCATTTTTCTTCCAGCGACTAAGATTTTGACCGACCCCACACTAGCAGAGTGTCATCTTCATATTGATTCCCATGCTTTTATATGGAATGACTTAAATTTAGATGCATGTTAAACTAACACCCGTATTATTTACTTTTGACAGCCACTGGGCCTTTAACGAGTCTTACCTATCAAACAAGAGTATTCCACAACAATATATCCCTTGGTGTTATCAACGCTACATTTCTGGTATGGCACAATCACATTGGACGCCCTCGGGAAACCAGACAGTTTGGGTCGCAAATGTTCAAAGAGACATGTGTTGTTTGCTTCGTTTTCACCAGCCTGGATCTCTTGGGTTATGTAAGACAAACGATAATAATAAATTGGCTTGTATCACGCGAAAAGGGGCATTTGGACATTTGCATAAAGTGTTGTCTTGGCTCAGCCTGCGCAGTCCGCTCAGACTAATCAGAAACAGTACTTTATGACTACATTAGATTTTGTGCTACGGTAGACTTGTGCAAAGAAAAAAAAAATACATGAAAACGGAAAGTGTCGTTTCGGATTAGCCAGCGCAGACTGCCCAGGCTGATCCGAAACAACACTTTACGCAAATGTCCGAATACCCCTTTTCGCGTGTTGCAGGCTATATCTTACTTTTTCAACAAAAACAACTGCTGCTACGTGCGGGATACGGAAAAACCTACTTTGAGTACTATCTACTTCTATTTCTACTAGTACTAGTAGCCTACTACTACGATTACTACTACATGTACCTAGTGCTACCACAACTACACCACTTACTACTACCACCACTCATACTGCTATTACTACTACTACTGTCACTATTACTACACTTAATATTACTACTATTACTACTTCTGTTGCTTCTCTACTAATAATAACTTCCAGTAAAGTATCAGCTGTTCAAGAATGATTGCAGCGTTTAAATTCATTAAACTTTTACAAAGGAATCACTCTCTTTTACAAAAAAACTTTTGAAAACATCTAAGAAAAGCAGACAATGCCCGAAACCAGAATTTTCTCCTTTTCCCATGATTTTTTCTAATCTTTTAATAGCCAATGTTGTTATTTTTGAGTCACACTGTTTTAAAACTAAATTTACCGAAATCGTGCTTTGAACTTGGACAATAAACCATTATATGCAGTAGGCTATTAAAGAGTGCCAAATTTGCAATTCAAAGGCTGCTGTAGCCATCATACATAAATAGAAATAGTGGACAGTTTATCCCGAAGATTGATAGGTGTTATGATATTTTGTATGAGAAATCAAAGTTTGAAAAAATGTATCATAGCATTATTAGAGAACTTTTAACAGCGCTTCGAAACTATTGTTGGTCAGTTTGGGTTAAACCCCTTTTCTCGAATCCAAGCAAAAGGTAGTTTGATAAAAAAAAAAGGAAAAATCACTATCATTCATTTGTTTTGTTATATACCTATATATTATCTGCCTAAAACACGTACACACCTATGCCATAGACTAGAATACGTTTTTCGTATCACGAATGCACTCTGAGTAGGTTTTCCGTATTACGCATTTACTCTGAGTAGGTTTTCCGTATCACGCATGTACTCTGAGTAGGTTTTCCGTATCACGCATTTACTCTGAGTAGGTTTTCCGTATCACGCATTTACTCTGAGTAGGTTTTCCGTATCACGCATGTACTCTGATTAGGTTTACCGTATCACTCATGTACTTTGGGTGGGTTTACCTTGTAACGAATGTACTCTGTGTAGAAAATCATCGTGTTCACGGACTACTTTAATGTATTCGCATTTAGCTCTTTCCGTCAAATCCCGAAAATGTGCAGCTATGACTTGGCACTAAAAACTCATTTTAATCAACATGTTTTCATAAATACATTAACTTTTGTTTATCACCTTATTTTTCTCATAATTTTAACCTTTATTCAGCAGGTATATAACAAAGGAAAAGTTACAACAGTCTGCATTTCTGTGTGAGCGGATCAGGTCTCGTTGCCTGTGCTTGACAATACGGTCGGTCCAAGTGTCAATCGCTGGCAAAAAGATGAATTTCAAAACTATGTAAAAAGTTGCCAGATCCCTCTTTCTTTTGTTTACTTTTAACCATTTTTTCCCAGCGACTAACACTTGGACCGACCGTACAATAACAGAGAGTCATCTTCACGATAAGTTCAATACTTGCTAAATGGTATGCTAAAATTTAGATGCATTTTAACACCCGCATTGTTCACCTTTGGTTGCTACTGTGCCTATAAGCAAAAGTTACAGTAGTTAGAACATTGTAAAGAATAAGGCGACAATAAACAGTTCAAATTTTCCTCAAACAGATTGTTGTAAAAGTAATACTTACTTAAATCTGCCAATTTAGCAACACTTAATGTAGAATTCAGTTCACCCGTGTAGATATTTACCAGCACAATTAAACCATCCTGGTTGCCTATTCTACACAGGTCATTCGGCATGATCACATAGCTATAACTTCTGTTGAATACATTTCTTTGAAGGCAGCTTTCTGAGAATAACAGTAATTAAATGATGATGATGAAGATGATGATGATGATATTTGAAGTGCATTTGTCTTGATTTCGGTTCTGCTTACTTGAGCACAATAGCGACAGTTTATTCGTGTTTCCTAGGTGGCATCCATTACTAGGGTAGGTTCTGTTCCAGGAATATTTTTATGTGAATATCGCTCCAGTGCAGACCTGAGCCAGTGAATTACAAATTTAACGTCTTACTCTTTCAGTTCCAAATAAGTAAACGGCGTCCTGGCAAAAGGGAGCTTAATGCATCTCCATGATGCATTTTATCAAGCTAGACATCAAATAAGTAGGGATCCATAAAACCCATTTAGTCAGATAATTGACTAGAAATAGAGATAGGATGGTCCTTGGACATGTTTAACTCTTTACCAAACGACAAAATTTTAGACTTGTCGAAATTGAAAGCGTTTGCAGACGACAAAGTAAACGTTACTCAAAAATTGAAACTTGATTTTAGAAGAGTAGAAAACGTTGTTGGAAAAGGAGAAAATGCTGGTTACCAGCATTTTCTTCTTTCCCCACAATGTTTTCAGAAGGCTTATTCGTCTTGGTCGTAAAAACCAGGGATTGTTTGGTAAAGGGTTAAACATGTTTTACATAAAGCAAACAGTTTTTACCAATATTTTCGACGCAGCCTGACATGGGTCGGAACATTTTGCAGATATATTAAGCCCCCCCCCCCCCGTTTAAAAAAAAAAAAAGAGCACTGCTCGTATGATCTTGACCTCTTTCGACGGCAGAAAAAAAAATCTGCAGAAACTTAGCAATTTTCATCCTAGTGGCTTGATTAAGCAAGCGGGTGGTATAGATCAAGATCAGACTGTAAAGTCTGATCTTGATCCATACCATCTGCTTGTTCAGTCAACAAGGATATCCGATTCCGCAAAAAGCCCCTACTTTCCCATATGATCCCGAAACAGGTTACCTGTGGGCCACTCGGACAGCCCGAATAGCTCAACTGGTGGAGCATAAGACATGTTAACTTCTCTGGCCTCTTGAAAGTGTTGCAATTGGTTCGATCTCCACGGCTGGCCTTCGAAAATTACTGATAGTGTACCGGACGAGACGTTAAACTTACATGTTTGTCCCGTATGTGCCGAGCCCCCGTAGCTCAGTCGGTAGTGTACAGGACTCTAGAACAGGGGGTCGCTGATTCGATTCCCGGCTCGGCCGATTTCTTTCCGAGGACTGATGATACTCATTTTGACAGGATTCATTTTTCTCACACCACTGACCATTGTTTCGACGATAGTTATGTGGGAAAGCAGCCACTGGCTTAGGAAGAATATTGTGCGGATTACATTTAAAGAAACTCCAGGAAAGCATGGATAGGTGCACTGATCTCCACAATATGACTGGAAAATTATTGAAGACGGCGTTAAACACCATACAATCAATCAATCAATCAATGTCCCGTGTGACGGTACTATACACTGAGCACATTAAAGAAACAGGCATAGCTTAGAATGGATTTTGTTCTTAATCATGCGATTTAATAATAATTATAGCAATAACAATAGTAAGTAAATAAAACTTACCTAAAAATGGGGTATCAATACAAGACTGGTTAAAAGCGAAACAATCTGAAGTAAAGAAAGTCAAGTCAAAGTACCAGTAATGCATAAAAAGAATAAGGCCCGTTTTCAGCAATCACTCTTTTGTATAAGTAACACGTGGAGTTTGTTGAAACATTTGGTTTGGCCGGTTAGAATTTACGTTCGTTTCAATTTCAAAATGTCTTGCAACACGTGAAAAGGGGCATTCGGACGTTTGCGTAAAGTGTCATCTCGGATCAGCCTGCGCACTCCTCGCAGGCTAATTCGAGACGGCACTTTACGACTACATTGGATTTTGTCCTACAATAGACTTGCGCATAACAGAAAATTACGTAAGTTTAAACGGAAAGTTTCGTCTCAGATTAGCCTGACTGCGACCAGCCTGCATAGCTCAGTTGGTAGAGCGTAGGACTCGTGATCATGAGGGTGTGGGTTCGATACCCACGGCTGGCCATCTAAAATTACTAATAGTCTTTCGGATGAGACGTTATTTAAACCGAGGTCCCGTGTGACGGTGATATACACCGAGCACGTTAAAGCCTCAGTAAAGCCAAAGAACAGGTAATTTTCACTGTTTAAAACACGAAAATATAACGGATTACCCATCACAACACATATATAAGATCGGAGAAAACCTGAACGTGTCCGTTATTGCATTGGTTGCCATGATATACGCGCGCGAAAATGCATGGAGAAGGCCGTCGATTTCAGGGACGCCATTGATCGAGACAACCGTCGTTATCGTTCGTGTAACTTCGAACTAGGTCTTCGAGAACGTCACGTGATAAAATTGCATCTCATTAGTGCTATGACGTAGTAGACAGGACTATTGTTTACAATTCCAACATTATGTCATCGGAGAGTAAGATTGCTCATTCTGAACCTGTTTTCTTATTTAGGTGTAGTAAACTCTTCCTGTATTGATGATAAATGAATAAGCGATGATCAGCCTGTGTCGTTGTTTCTGTTTACGATGTCGATAAACTCACGTTTTTCAAGCCTAGAATGGGGACAAAACGATCAAGTGAATGAAGGGTTTGTTTCGACGTTTTGAATGATCACGTGGTTTTTACGTCACTAACACGTCACTGCAGAGATTTACGACGAAAAGTCGGCTAATCGTCGGCGATCATCGATGTAAACAAACAGATAATGCGGCATGGTAGGATCTGTTCTAGTTACAAAATTCTTTTTGCTGCCACTGACTGGAACTTTTGCGAACTGCACCTTTACATGTCGTGAAAGTCATAATGATGGCCACATTTTTGCATGGTAAAAATGAAATTTACTTTTATTTTATAAACAAGTTGTTTATTCAGTTGGACGCTACTGAGACTTTAAAGAACCAGGCGAAACTTAGGATAGGTTTCGTCCTGTATCTGCACTATCCCCCGTAACAATACTAACAGCCTTCAGGGGGCGTCGCCCATATGGTAAACCGGTGGCGACGATAAATAAACGCAAATTCAATCAATCAATCGGATTAGCCTGCGCGGACTGCGCAGACTGATCCGAGACGACACGTTACGCAAATGTCCGAAAGCCCCTCTTCGTGTGTTGCAGGCCAAATATTCTTACCAATTAGAAATAGCTTAAGAACTGATAGTGAATTCGGGCCATTTGTTTGTCTTTGTGTTGCCGAGCCCCGGAAGCTCAGTCGGTAGCGTGTAGGACTTGAGACCAGACATTCGCTGGTTCGATCCCTGGCTCGGGCAATCGATGATAATCGTGAGAGGATTCATTCCTCTCACTGCTGACCATTGTTTCGACGATGGTTACATGGGAAAGCAGCCAGTGGCTTGGAAATAATATTGTGCAGAGTGCTGGTAAATGAAACTCCAGAAAAGCATGGATATGTGCGCTAGCCGCCACGATATAACTGAAATAATGTTGAAAACGGTGTTAAACACCATACAAACAATCAATCAATTGTCTTTACTGGTGATTGGTGTTTCACCCCATCATTCAACAACATTTCTGCAAACCTTTTAGCAAACGCCAGAATTTTGAACTGCACCAAAATAAAAGCATTTGGCAGGTGACAATTTAAATGTATTTCAAATGGTTGTCCTGTCTTTGATAGAGTAGAAAACTTTTTCCCACAATATTTTCAAAAGAATGCCCTTTTAGTGATGTTAAAAGTCGGGATTGTGTGGTAAAGAGCTATATAACGGCGGTGTTATGACCAATATGTACTGCCGTAAAAATGTACTCACTAAGGCTGCATTTCACTAAAATGTATGTACGCAGGAAATTTGCGCATGCAGTGCAGGAAAGCAAGCATCAAGTCTGGAAACAAGTTCTCGTAACTGCATAACTTTCTTATTTGAGTAAATATTTGCATTTATTTCATGCTTTCCGGTAGGTTATCTAGAAATATCGGTGAAATATTTTTCAATATTTCATGGTTACGACCAATGAAAATACTGATTTTTATATTCTAACTATTCAACTGAAGGCGGAAACAGTTGTTCCCGCGCACTAGTTACCTAGGTAAAATGCGCATGCCTCACAACCAGATGGAAAAATGGCGTAAATTACCTTACATTACTTACGCTTGACGTAATATTGTAATGCGTTGCTATGCGGAGGCGGAGGGGCACGCCACGGGGAATAACCGAAAAGAACTGTATTGGATTTTGATAAAGTTTCTCCCTCCCCCCAAAAAAGGGTTAAAAGCATGAAATAAATAGAATATTTGTTTGTTTTTCTTTTCCGAGAAAGGTCGAAATTTATTTCATCTCGTGAACATCATCGGTAACGTTTTCCGTCATGGCTGCGCCACTCGTAAAAAAATTACCGATGATGTTCACTCGAGGAAATAAATTTCGCTCTTTCACCGTAAAAAACAAATATCCTCTATTATATCCTCTATATATTGGGTTTTGATAAACAAACGACCCCGCGCAAATCACAGAGCACTGACGTGGCAGGTCAATTTGTGGAGTAATACTAAAAGATATTTAAAAGAAATTATAATAAAATAATAACCCAAGCCAGATTCGAACCTTATAACCCCCCAGATTCGAGAGCCGAATACTTTACCAGAGTACAGCTCTATTTATCTGTACCATTGGTTTGGAAAGGCGTATTTTTTATTTATTTATTTTATTTATTTATTTATTTTTTTGTTTTTTGTTTTTTGTTTTTTTCTTCTTCTTTTCTTTTTTTTAATTATCATTTGAAATCCAGCATTTAGAAAGTTCGAACCCATCACTAATGAGGATTAAAAGGAATATTACTGAGCGACAAATTAATTCTGTAAGGCAATACCTTCGGGTAAAGCAGGGATAGTATGTATATGTATATATAATCCAAAACAATTTGCGTAAAAATATGCAGGTAATTGAATCATGGCCCTGTATATCTTTTTAAAAAAAATGGACTGGTGAGTCGATTTTCTACAGTTTGTACTAAAGTTAATTCTACTTGTGAAAATAAGCTAATGTTTATTTTACCTGTAAAAAATATCACTGATAGAAAACACAACACAACTTGTTTAAACGCCATCACTCTTTCAGGATGTTAATCTGTTTTATCTAACCTGCCAATCATAAACTGTGCGAAAATGAAAATAAAAAAAATAGACGGACTTTGTCTCTATGCATATCAATAATCTTACAGGCTCATATCTAACCCATTTGAACAGTAAGGCACATTTCAATTCATTCTGCAGACTGTGTTTTTCGAGAATATTGTGAAAAACGTATCAATTAGGACCTTTAAAATGCTTACATTTGTTAAAATATAGAATGGACAATGTCTTAATCTATAGCCATGATTTAGTTATTTTGTCATAAACATTACAGTTCTAGAACAGTTTATCATGTTTTCATAAGGCAAATGATAAACCCTATACTAAACAATCTTGTTTTTTTTTAACGACCCAGAGGAGGAAGGAGTTTGAAAACACAATGGAAAAAGAAGAAAATGCTGGTGACCAGCATTTTCTTCTTTTCCCACAGTGTCTTCTACCCTGTCAAAATAAAATAATATCATCTGTACTGCATCAAATATCTCGTTTCAAATTTGCGTTTAAATGAGACAAGTGTTGAAATAGTCGTTTGGTCGTCAGTGATAAAAACAATATTTGAGATTATCGATGGGTCGCTTCGCAAGTTTATCGACTTTGCACTCCCCCCCCCCTCCAACACACACACACTCCGAGTCTTTAATCCAAAGATAAATTTTATGAAGTTGATAAGAGCATTAAAACTTCCTGGACAGAAAAAAAAAAAATGAAGTAAGGTTATTGATGATGATCATCATCATCAAGAACAGCGTCATTCTTATCGTTACATCATAGTCCGAGTGGTATTTTTCATCATCATATCCATCATCGTCATCATCACCTCCTCCTTTTCTTTGTCCTCTTTCTCCTTCTATTCCTCATGATAGTTAGAATAAATCGTCATCATCATCATCAGCATAATCATCCTGTAGTATTTACAGTTATTATTGTGGTCAAAGAAATTATCGTGGTCTGCCTCTCCTCCTTCTTTCCTCCTTTCCTCCTTCTTCTTTTCTCCTTCTTTCCTTTTCTCCACTTTCTCATAATTATCAATATCGTCATCATCTTCAGCAGCAGCATAATCATCCTGTGATAAAACAACCATAATCGTCAACGTGATAATCAACATCTTCTCACCCTCTTCATCCTCTCATCATCATCATCATCATCATCATCATAATCAACATCTTCATGATAATGATGATGATGACCATCTTCATCCAGAGCTCCAGATAAGAGGGAGTGATGGTATTCTAAATTAGTAATTTTCTTCGAAACCCTATGTTGTGGGATCTCATTAGAATCGTCTCGACGAGACGATTCTAATGAGTACCCACAGCACAGGGTTCAATTGAGAAGAATTCATATTTTTAAATTTGAAACCAAAATCACTCCCTCTGTCTGGAGCTCTGATCATCATCATCATCATCAACAACAACAACACCAATATCAATATCCTTCCAATCACTGATTGGATCCCCCAAAATGGGCTTTTTTGTTGGCAATCATTGATTTAACACTTTTAGCCCCACATGCGAAAATTGGAGACGTGTGTCAAAGACATAGATCAAGATCATGCTACACAGAACGTGTAGTTTGATCTTATTATATTTTTTGGTCGATTGTTAAGTCAAATGTGTAATAAAAAAAAAAAAAAAAAAAATCCCTCTTAGTTTAATTGGATTAAATTTTTCAACAGGTCGAGTATTATAAGCCATATTCTGTAAAAATGTTGATTAAAATGCATGTTTAAAAGTATCGACCCAGGTCCGCCTGGGTCGAAATTATTTGCTATAGGTCAATTTGGTGCATGTCCAAGGACCATTGTAGCTCATGATTCAGTCGATTGCAATACAAAATAGATTTTATGGATCCATACTTATGTAATGACTTGCCTAGTATAATGTGGTGTCGTCTCACTTTGCCAACTTTGGATTGAAAAGTAAAAAAAAATTTGGGAAAACTTGGGTTGGCAGAGTGAGACTAGGTCAAGAGGTGTTAATTAGCCTTTGGCAATATTGATTTTCGATTTTTTAGCTCAACTAGACCAGCTACCTCCCCCTTTTTCTCCCTATCTATTTATCCAAATAATGTGACTATTTATGTTATACTGTTTTTAATCATTTAAAGATTTTTTTCCCTATCTATTTATTTGATTTAATAATTTGCCTGTTTGCAGATTATTATATGGTCATCAGTTTGCTGGTGATGAGATTTAATCAGTCATTAATTAACTACGGATTTGTTGTTTCAGTTTCAATTCATGTAATTGGTATATAATTATAATTAGTTGATTTCTTTAATTAGCATAGATGTATAAAAGCAGGTAGAACTTCAGTCTGCCATCAGTCTACAATGGCTAATGCTGAAGTAAACATCAAATTTATTGAGAACAGAAGAGGCGGCAGAACACTTGTTCACAATGATTACATGTTTCGTCTGAAAACTGAAAAAGGCGAAAACAGTTACTGGTATTGCGTAAAGCCAACATGTCCCGCCAGAATAAATCTAAATCAAGATATACCGACAAAGGTGAGTTACTTTTTTGTTCAATCACTCTTTTTGAAATATATGTAGTTATTTGTAGTATTTGTCATTAATTCATCAATGTAAACTTTTTTCATGATATTTTTTATCTACCTGTTTTATAAGCATCGAAATTAGTATTACCATCTTTATATTATTATCATCATCATCATAATAATAATCATTTTTATACAAAAAATAACTTTTACATTTTCGTATCTTGATAGGTAACAAATAACCACAACCATGAAAGAAATCGTACAGACGTTCCAGTAGCATCAATGCTGAATAACATCAGAAAAAGAGTCAGAGAAACTACAGAATCCGTACAGTCCGTATATGAAGATCTACTGTCAAGTACAAGATCTACAGAGTGGGACGAAGCCACTGATGAAATCATCAAAAATGTACCAACTTTTTATTCTGCGAGATCCTCTTTGTACAGGTAAAACATTTTACACGATCTATTTATTAGATATTAGATTACATTTCTGTAGATCAATCATTTCCATTTGCATCTGATCTTTGATTAGTTTTCTGTCGTCATTTTCCTAATTTGGGATATATATTCATTCTTGTTTGTTCTTTCAGAGCCACTGCAAATGCATTTTCATATATATTTCTTGTCCTTTTTTCCAGAGCTAGAGGAAAACTCCACCCACCTCTCCCTAAAACACGACAAGATATCGTTCTAGAGGGCAGGTGGCTGCAGACTCAAGCCGGCGAAAATTTCCTTCTCGCCGATAATGGTCAAGAAGAAAGAATACTGATTTTCGCAACTACAGACAACTTGACAGAACTATCCAATGCTGATGAGTGGTATATGGATGGTACATTCTATTCCCGTCCAAACACATTTTACCAGCTCTATACCATCCACGCCAAATTTGGCGACCACATGTTCCCGTTAGTGTACAGCCTTCTACCAAACAAAACCAGAGAAACCTACAGACGATTTTTCAGTATTCTACAGACAGAAGCCGACAACTGAAATTTAAGACTCACACCAACTGTCATCATGATGGACTATGAGAAAGCTTCACAGCTCAGTGTACAAGAAGTGTTTCAAACAGCTAGTGTCCGTGAGTGTCATTACACTCAGTGCTTATGGCGTAAGGTACAGGGTCTAGGCCTTGTTAGAAATTTTCGCGAACGTGAAGACTTTAAAACACTCGTAAGACGTGCTGCAGTGCTCCCTCTAGTGCCTTCTCGTGACCTCGATGACATGTGGTTTTACGCGCTAGAAAACAATGACAGTGATTCACCACAAGAAGAACAATTTAAAGACTATGTTACAGAACAGTGGGTCGAAACAGACGTAACGCTATGGAATCATTATGATAACCATGGCCCACGCACTACCAACCATATAGAGTGTTGGCACCACAAAATTAACAACATGGTGTCCAGGTCTCATCCAAACATCTATTCCCTTATTGACATTATCAAGAAAGAACAATCAGTGAATGAAATCAAAATGTTACAATTTAGTAACGGCGGCCGACAGAACCCTCGAAAGAGAAAATACCGACTGACTGACCAACGCCTGTCCAGCCTGAAAGACAGACTTCAGGCAAGAGAAATAGACATTTATCATTATGCCGATGCTGCTTCCCACTTAATCAAATTGGGGGCTTAACCTTCAAATGTAACATAATAGTGACTATTACAACAGTAGTCGAAGCTCCAGATAAAGGGTGTGATTTTGAGTTCAAATTTATAAATTTCAAATATTCTGCCTCAAACCCTATGTTGTGGGTACTCATTAGAATCGTCTTGTTGAGACGATTGAAATGAGTGCGACAACACAGGGTTTAATTGAGAAATATCGATTATATAATGTCTTTACCCCTTTTTACCTAGGGCTCTGAACTGTAGTTTTATTCTTTCTTTTTAAATAGTTTTTCTCATAAATGTATAAGCAATGTTAGTTGAAATTCCATATCCGTTTTCCTACAGTTCAAAAACAATAACAACAACAACAGAAATTAATCACGAGAGGTCATTAAAACATCGGGCTATTTTATGAAGTTAGTACTGTTAGATTTTTATTTCTACCACCTGATTTTTAAAGTTTCAGTGCAAAAAAGTTCTCCTTTTTATACAATACTTTCAAGAAATGCTTGATTGATTGATTGCATGGTGTTTAACGCAGTTTTCATTATTTCATCGGCCAGTGCACCTATCCATGCTTTCCTGGAGTTTCTGTTCCAGTACTCCACACAATATTCTTTCCAAGCCACTGGCTGCTTTCCCACATAACCATTGTCGAAACAACGATCAGCGTTGAAAGAGGAATGAATCCTGTCGCGATGACTATCATCAATCCTCGGAAAGAAATTGGCCGAGCGGGGATCGAACTCACGAGCCCCTGTTCTCAAGTCCTGTACGCCACCGTCTGAGTCAAGAAATGCTGGATATGTAGTCACAATGTAGGATATATGTATGTAACATTTGGCCGATATATTATTATTTTTTATGTTTTGTATGTAATAGTTTATGCTTCTTTTTTTTCTAAATAAATATATTTAAAAGAAATACCTACTCTTTATTTCTTTGAAATGTCATTCTGTTTAATACATGCATTTAAATTTACACTTAAACCAGTAGTGCAAGAACGACCAATTTGACCCCTTGTTTATCCAGGTAAATCAGAGGTGTGAAAATGTAACTGGTAGTTGGCAAAGTGAGACTGATGTATCACAAAGATGCATTTAACCCCTTTTGCCAGGGCGTGGCTCATATATTAAGCTCTGAAACAGTCTACCCTCTATAAAAGGCATTTGAAAACATTGTGGGAAAAGAAGAAAATGCTGGTAACCATCATTTTCTCCTTTTGCCACAATTTTTTCAACCCTTTCTGATACAGATTCAGTCACTTGCGTATCATTTTACTGTGGCGCCGCATGAGCGGCGGTACTATATTTTTATTCGCGTTTGAAAAGTGCCTGTGGAGGTAGCCATATTGTTTACTGTATGGACTGGTTCAGTTTTTTTTTAACATAGGCCTACATGTAAAAAATAAGGTACTTTCAATACCAGATGAGCCCTTACCAACTTTGTTTTCCTGTTTGGACTGATATTTTGTTTTTTCACATGTAAAATACCGTACTTTCATTGCCAGACCGATAAAAACCAGGTTGTATCCCAGATGGCCCAGAGTTTAAATATTTGTCATATAGTATCACCATGTGGACCTTTAGGAAGTTTGTTCAAGTGATGCCCTTGGAGTAAAAAAATTTACCCGCTGTAATGTGCCCTATTTCAGAAACAACTGATTGGCGGCTCCATTGATGTTATGCATCAATATTTTCTTGTTTGTCACCTGCAAATGCTGTTAATCTGGATCAGTGTAAAATTTTGATCTATGGTAAAGAGTTTAACAATACAATGCAATACAATACAATACAATACTTTTATTTAATAATTTAGGCCTCCGGCCTACAATACAATTTTTACAAAACATATTATCATCATGCTGAGTGACAGATTTACAGAGAATCATAGCCTGTAAGTATAGGACTGTTAACATTTTCACAACCTTTTACGAGCTCGTAACAGTAAAAGCACTGGGCATTTCCTTTGCATAGGCAGTTTGAGGTTCATAGGGACCCCCTGAATTTTGAAATATCTTGAAAAATCCCGTATCAATTCTTGTGAAACTTTTCAAAGTCTTTTAAAATGATCTTACCAACTCTCACAGAGAATTTAGAATTTTTCTTCCAGAAGAAAGAGCATTTTGCCTATTCCAGCAGTGTTAAATTTTTGCTCTGAAGCTTAACTCTCTACGATGGTTTCGCACAGTGACCAGAAAAGTAAACATAACTGGACAAGTGCATGACTTCAGTACCTCACTTTATAAATGAGGCAGTAAAAAGGTTTTTTGTACAAATAATATGGTTTGTATTCCATACCTTAGATCTCGCTTTCGTCACTTTCTTACAAATCATAGGAGTCTAAAATGATTTATCTAATGTTCTCTTATATCGTGTCTCTTATCCAATAGTTGGTCTCAATTTTATTTTCGGTATGGCTTCATGTTTTATACCACGTCTGTTGAGATATGAGTTTTCGAAACCAACTGACACTTAGACTCGAAGGTCTTTCATGGTTTGTTTTGAATTGTTTTTCGCTATCATTTTTCAGTTCGCCAAAAATTAGCTCAATTTATTTTGGTCACAATCATAGGATGATCATCTTAAAGACACTGTGTCCCTTTGACCGTAGAAATTCATCAACGACAATACTTTGGGGCTTGTTTATGGAACTTAAACAGCTCATACAACTCACCCATCTCCATTTTATTGTACTTGCATGATAATTGTTTTCATAAACAGATAGATCTAAACCCTTTACAAAAAATAGCCTTCAACCTTCCCATCATTTTTAAGCTGTTTTGTTCATACATTGTAACATTGCATTGAATGAAAAAGAATTCATACTAAGTTATCAAAAATTCTGAAAATTTCACTCAGAGTTGGTATAGGTAATATCATTTACTATTCAAATTTTATGTACAATAGATATTAAAGCATTTTTTTAAGATATACTCCTCACAAAAAGTTAAGCAACAATGAATTACCGCTGTACCAAAATTTTATTATGACACAGAG
The DNA here is from genome assembly GCA_946811185.2 of Hippopus hippopus. Lineage (NCBI taxonomy): Eukaryota > Metazoa > Mollusca > Bivalvia > Cardiida > Cardiidae > Hippopus > Hippopus hippopus. Next base: position 31,892,704 of record OX328113.1, read on the forward strand.
ACAATTTCATTGTAAAAATGTAATGAGAATTGAGTTAAGAACCAGTCCAAGCAATAATTCTGTACTTCTATCAGATAATGTTCCTCACTTACAGGCTTTTAAAGTATGAAACTGTCTAAATCCACATGCAAAACAGTGGTATACTACCTAGATGTTTTAAAATCTCTAAAATTCAGGCAACCTGCAACCGGGACACAGTTAGTACACGGTATGTCCCCCATTAGCACGAATACAAGCTTGAACTCTTCTGGCCATTGTCCAGATCAAGCTGTCCAGCTGTTGTTGTGGAATATCCTGCCATTCCTGACTCAAAAGGAGGTTGGAGTTTCTGAGGCCTCACATTTCCATCATTGACACGCCTACCGAGAATGTCCCACGCATGCTCAATTGGATTTAGATTTGGAGGTCTTGCCGGCCACTCAAATTGCTCTGAAGGGTTCAAATTTGTATTCGTGCTAATGGTGGCCATACCGTGTACTGACTGTTGCAGATTGAACGAATTTTAGAGATTTTAAAACATCTGGGTGGTATACCACTTTTTTTGCATGTGGATTTAGACAGTGCCTTACTTCAAAAGCCTGTAAGTGAGAAACATTATCTGACAGAAGTACGGAATTGCTTGAATTGGTTTGTAACTCAATTCTCATTACATTTATACAACAAGACAAATTTATGATGCATAGCATCATAGAAGCCGCAATCTTTTGGTGGACAATTTCAGAAATATTGACTGTCTTGAGAAATTGTGATTACATTTTTTGTATCTGTTTTTACCCCCACCCCCCACCAGCGGAAAATCATGACAAATGGTACTAAAATGCAAGGAAAAAAGAAACAGAAAATAATATGTACATGTATTCTAATTCTTAAAAAAAAAAAAGAAGTTTAGAGAGGAATCTTAAATGATCAGGACCATACCGTACAGCACGTACAGTCTGATCATAACAGCTTCCACACACAATACAGTAAATGCTAAATTTTGCAGGTCTCATAAGGTAGATGTTTCTTGTAACAAAAATCCATTGGGCTAATGTGTAGACAACGGGAAGAAAAAGGGTTATCTTTTCGCAAGTATTCTATAAATAGCTGATGTAGACGCCTCTTGTGTAGGGAGGTAACCAGTCTATACCTTGATCAAAGGTTAACCGACGTTTTATCCTTTACAAATTAAGATTGGACGAAAAACTTGTACATAAAATTGCGTCTGATATCATATTCTAGGATGCTCTCTATATCATAATCATCATTATTTTGTTTTGTAAAAAAGTAGACAAATGCGAAAACTATTGAGAGATGGGAAAGCTTGTGATAAACGGAAAACATAACAACTTCGTTTGGGAAAATAGACGGAATCCTATATGTTTGAAAACTTCGGGGGACTAGCCAATTAAAGGATGTTTATCTCTCTGTATTTTTATTGTTATTTGGGAATGAACTATATATTGCAAGAAAAAAAGGTTTGAATTTCATGTGGGTCTGTTGGAATACTTAAGAAAGAGTCATGTGGAGTAATTCTGTCACAAATATAAAAATTATGACCTATCGAATAATTACTGATCATCTACATGGTAAATAGTTTAGGTACATTCCTACTGGAAGCCGCTTTCGAGCGGCTTCCAATGATATTGCCTGTATGTGTAATAATAAAATTCTAGTGCAGCAGTAATTTATTGTTGCTTAACTTTTTGTGAGGAGTATATTTCAAAATTCAGGGGGTCCCTATGAACCTCAATCTACCTATACAGTACATTCAATATACGGTGATTTTGCATAAACTTTATCATAATCTTCTATTTTATTTATGATATTGTAATCATATGATATGGCTTGCAACACGCGAAAAGGGGCATTCTGATACTTGAGTAAATTCTCGTCTCGGATCAGCCTTCGCAGCCCATGCAGGCTGATCCGACACGGCACTTTACGACTACATTAGATTTTGTTCTTCATTAGACTTGCGCAAAACAGAAAATTACATGAAAACGGAAAGTATCGTTTCAGAATAGCCTGCGCAGTCCGCGCAGGCTGATCCGAGACGGAACTTTACGGAAATGTCCGAATGCCTAGTCTGAGGCCTGGCCAGCTGGATTAAATTTTTTTTCAATCCGTCTGGTAGAAAAATTTCATTGGTACCAGATGATAGTACAGCTATACAGAAGTCAAATGAGGGTGGATGCCAGAAACAAAAGTGGTGCAGATTTTTTCAGACGACATTTTGTTACCCCACTCACTGAAAATGCATTGAATAAGCTCATGTGTACAAACCAAAAAATTTCAATATCTCCCGGAGTATATTGATTGCAAAGAGGTCTAACTGACAGTGAAGCACATAAGCAATGGTAAAATTCAGTTACAGTAGAAGATAAAATACATTGGGTGCCCTCGTGTTACCCCACCCACCCAATTTGCATACATTTATTGAAAATCATGGGCAACTTAGTATCATTTATCCTGTCACTTCCGGGTTTACCTGACGGATAACAGGGTGCCGTATATTTATTTTGTTATCCGTCAGTTGGTCACGTGATCGCAAAGTGCGCACTTGCTGACTGGGACTATTTTCAACCAAGCGTCTTACTGCCGTAATGAATGAAGTAGTCGCTAGCGAATACTTTTGCTCGTTTAATTAATAGTCTGTTATGTTAAAACATATTGTCTTCTTCGCCACAATATTTTTCTGTGGATATACGTCACGTTTACTAATTATGACGTAGCCAATATCATTCATGACGTCATTATTGCAGGGTTTTGTAAACACGGTTCTTCATTTTTTAAAGTTTCTCATAGATCTAGTGAGAAAGATGTCAATATGTGCCTTATTTCGAGCGAAATGTTTAATTTAGTCGGATTTTGGATTGTAATTGAGAAAAGGGATAAATAAAATAGACGTTTGGTGTCTTGGATTGGGAAAGTCGATCAGGCTCGGCTCCGGAAATTTATTAAAGGTAGATCTACGGTCTTTATCAATGTTTTTTTTTTCGTTTGTTTTGTTTTGTTTTGTTCCGTTACAGTGAGTGACAGGATAAATAGAATAGATGGTTGGTGTCTTGGATGGGTTAAGTTTATCGGGCTCGGCTCCGAAATTTATCCGGTTCGCCTTCGGCTCACCAGATAAATTCCTCCGCCTTGCCCGATAAACTTAACCCATCCAAGACACCAACCATCTATTCTCTATTTAAGACTTTTGTGTTTCAGCTTCTTGTGAAAGGGTTTGATGAGAACTAAATGCTTACTATTGTACCAAATTGCTGCATTGTATATATGTTATGGTCTTGCGTATCCTTTACCCCACCCACTAATATATATACACGGCCATCTATGAGCTAATTAATATATAGTTATGGCAGATTTTAGGAGACATGATTTTTGAAAATGAAGTTGGAGTTTTTTGTTTAATAAGGTTTCTTATCAGAGTGTACTGCACACGGAAAATGCATATTCCACACTGGAATATTGTCTATGTTGATGCAATGCCAGTCATAACATAGATGCTGCCATCGACATGTCCGGCGTGTAACAAAATTGTAATGTAAAAGAAATCCCATTCTAATTTAGAAAAATAAATATTTTTTGGTTCAGATTCTACAATTTCGACCCGATAACAGGGTGCCGTATATTTTTTTTTTTTTTTTTTTTTTATCCGTCAGTTGGTCACGTGACCACTAAGTGCGCACCTGCTGACTGGGACTATTTTCAACCAAGCGTCTTACTGCCGTAATTAATGAATCAATCGCTAGCGAATACTTTCGCTCATTTAATTAATAGCCTAGTATGTTATGTTAAAACACATTGTCTTCTTCGCCACAATATTTCTCTGCGGATATACGTCACGTTTAATAATTATGACGTAGCCAATATCAATCATGACGTCATTATTGCAGCTGCATATCCAGAGAGTTTTGTAAACACGGTTCTTCATTTTTTAAAGTTTCTCATAGATTTAGTGAGAAAGATGCCTTATTTCGAGCGAAATGTTCAATTTAGTCGGATTTTGGATTATATCCTCGACTGCCCTAGTTGCTCCCCCCTAAGTGTAAACACCGGAACCGACGAAAAGAAATTGAGCGTGTGTAATAAGTGAAAGACTTACCTGATAAAGTATCCAATCCTCCTTATTTCTGCAAGGAATCCGTATAAAAAATATCAAAGTAAACACAAAAATTATCACTTCAAAATAACCATGTCACTTCAATGTCTGCCATTTTGGATATGACCTTTCCTCGCCCGCCACATGACGTCATTACTATAAGGCCAAATTATTTGTTATTGTGCATTTCAAGTATCAAATAATGTTAAAAAGGAACAAGAATTGTTAAACAAAGAACTTTTTAAACCTTTAAATGTTAACTATTGATATGTGTACATCACGTTATTTTTACTATTCCTCACTATGACAGTGTGGACAAAAAAATTTATCACCCCTTCTTATTACCTTTACAGGTGAACAGTATGAAAGATGGACCCAATGCATACACGGAAAACCATTTTCCTTCATCCCATCACACTGAGCCCACTTCACAAAAACTAAGGAAACACAATTTGATAGTTCAGCCGGTTGAAACTTTTTGCAAACACAACAAAGAGAGTCTTTTTCAATGGGCTCACTTTCAGAAGAATAGTCACTGTTACATGTATCAGATGTTAAATTGATGCATGAAGGTCCAGGTATTGGATCCTGATTATTTTTTAATTCTTTTATTTGTTTTTTCTGCTTTTTGACTGATTTGTTTTTGATATCATTTGATTTTCTTTTTGCTTCTGGCAGTTTGCTCCTGTTCTCATGCTCTTTCATTTTTTCAAGAATGTCACCATTGATTTCTTTTCCAGATACAATTTTACTCATTGTCCTCCTTGGTTTTGTCATTTTTTCACTTTTCACTTTTTTCAGATGTGCTTCCTTAGAAGAAAACATTTGCAAAATATAATCCTGGTTTTCCACCTGACCTTGATTTCCATCATTTACTGAGTCTTGACTAGCAACATCTTCAACTTCATTATCAGGGCTCTCATCTTGATACACCTCAGCTGGTATAAGGGATTCTGATGGTATTGCTGTTTTGTCCAAGGGGTGTATGCTAGTGCGAGTAAATGCTGACTGAGCATTTTCAGGAGAAAGGGCTTTGGAATATACACGGCAAGCTATCTCACAGATGTTAAAACGAGTTATCACAGATTCTGTTTTCCTCATCAGCTTGTGGCATTCGGAATTGAACATTCTCTCAAAGGGCCCATAACAGGCAACATCCAGTGGCTGGAGGAGATGACTTGTGTGTGGTGGAAGGAAGAAAAAGATAATTCCATTTTCCTTGGCCCACTCACACAAACCTACTGAAACATGGGATTTGTGACCATCCATGATTAGCAAAATATTCTGGTTCTCACGACCTGGTATAAACTTTAGGAAATAGTCTGTGATATACTGCCTAAATACAGAATGGTTTGACCAGCCTGTTTCACTTACAGTTCCATTAGCTCCAGGAGACTTTCCATCCAAGAGTGCTGCATTCATGCGTTTACCTGGAAAAACAAAAAAAAAAAAAAGGAGGAAGAGCCATTCCACTTGCACTGATGCAACCAAGAATTGTAATGGTCTTTCCACGTCCAGATGTCACAGCTGGGGGACAGTAAGATGAGGTTCCAACAATGTAAGGGGGTTTGTGTTCTGTTGTGATGCCCTTTTCATCAAGATTAAAGATTAGATGAGGCTTATCAGTCAGTCCATGTTTAGATAGGCATCTTTCAAGGTTCTCAAAGTACTTAGAAATGGAGGACCGTTACGGTTAAATGAAAAGTGGTATTTCCGAAATAAGCAGGTATCGGTAACTTCTTGTTACAAATATATGGGCCTCCTTTTTACCCCAATGTTATCATGGACTTCAGCCCAAGAAAAATTAGCATCACAGGCCAGAAAAGCAATTTTTTCTATCTATAGATATCAGAAATCGTTCGGTTATTTTAGTTTTACTGACCTATTTAAATTGTTTGATTCAATGGTCAAGCCAATTTTGTGCTATGGGGCCCAGATATGGGGACATACATACTCACCTGTCTTAGAATCAGTTCATTTTGAATTTTGTAAAAAATACCTTGTTTTAAATAGTTCAACAAACAACACATTAGCTTTAGGTGAATGTGGTCGTTATCCGATCTACATTGATTATCATTTATCTTGTGTTAAATATTGGTGTAAACTCTTACAAATGTCAAACCATAGATACCCTCGAAATTGTTATATACTGCTTAAAAATTTAGATGACGCGGGACGCAGAACCTGGGCTTCTAATGTTAAAAATTTGCTATACACGTATGGTTTTGGAATAGTCTGGATAAGTCAAGAAATTGGAGATACTAGTAATTTCCTAAAGGCCTTCAAACAACGACTCGTAGATTGTGCGAATCAAAATTGGCATGAATCCATCAATACATCCAGCCGCTGTTATCATTATAAACATTATAAATCTTTATTAAATGTAGAAAAATACTTACAGCTAGATATTCCAATGAAACATAGAATAGCGCTTTCAAAATTTCGATGCTCGAATCACAAATTTGGAATTGAAACAGGTAGACATACTAATGTTCACCGAGATAAAAGAATCTGTCTTTATTGTTATAATAATTATGAGGTTAAAGTTCTAGAATGTGAGTATCATGTATTTTTTGAATGTGAAAAATTTACAGAAATAAGAGCAAACTTTCTATATAATTGGTATACTTCAAGTTGTAGTGAAGCTAATTTTTACTATTTGCTTCAATCTACAAATCCAAACATCATTAGACATCTAGCCCATTATATATATATGCTTATGAAATGATTAACATATAAATGGACAAATTTAGAATTCAATTCATTATTATCATTTTTTCTCTGAGTGATTTTAAATACTAGTAAACATAGTTAGACAAGTCTAAAGACGTAATCTTACGGAAAGTTATGCTACAGATTATGGCTTCAAAGATGGATTTGAATCAGAAGAAATAAAGTAATATTGCTGAAAAAAGGGGAAAATGCTGTTGCCCACATTTTGCCCTTTCCTCTCGGTGTTTTCATTTGTTTTTCTTCAAGGGCACTAAAACTAATTTTTTATGGTAATGTTGTCATTTTCACGTTAGTTTCAATTGTTTTTCTTCAAGGTAATTCATGTTAAGTTTTTGTGATAATATTGTCGTTTGATGAAGTTTTATCTCAAAAGTCAACTCATGTCAAATCCTATATGTCATTTTGACATTCCTATGAGCGGTCATTTTTCAGTGTAAATACTGAGTGTTAGTACAATAATGGATTTTAACCCTTTTGTTGCTAAGTGCAACTACAGAGGCGCAGCCATGTTATTTTGGTGTACCCTTACGGGCAGTGTGGATCAGGATTTTGCAGTCTGATCTTAGATCTACACTGTCCATTAGGGACAAATATTTCTCCGATGAGTACCTATACAATAGCAAAATTAGTGCACAAATTATTAGTTTGTAAGATTAACTATATTTTTGATCATGTTAACGGTAAACATGGTAATAGAAGGGACGTAACTTGTCTGTTATCTCAATTATTTATCTTTAAAATGTATTTTTTCTGTATTGTCGGCCGATGGCCTTGATAATTTTAGATATAGATCTAGTCGTTGTCATTAAGAGTTAACTCAGTCTTTCTTACATTGATAGAACATTAATAGGAGGGATTGTCTCGGATAGGGTAGATTATATTGCTGTATATGGACAAAATACTTGGTAACTTGCGTTTTTCTCCTTTTCTCAATGTGCTTTTCATGAGTCTTCTTCTTCAGTCCTTACAACTATATTTTGTTGAAATATGTTAAAAGGTTTAATTTTCTTTTCTAAATGTCAAAACGTAACTCATCTAAGTGTATGATTGCTTCCACATGTAGTTTTTGTATTATGGGCCGGTGGCCTTATTACTTACAATAAAACATTGTCATTGTCATTGTCATATCAACTGTAGCTTTTGATGTCAACTTAGCTCTATTGTATTCCAGACCTCGAGGTTTCAACACTCTAAGTTCAGGCCATCGCTTAAGGAATCCTCTCATCCATTTCAGTGTCAGAGGTTGCTCTTTAGTTCTCTTTCCCACTTGAACAGCCATGTCAGATGCCAGATTTACACATTCCTGTCTGGTGTAGCCATACCCATAACTTGTCATGTTTTTAATATGATCAACAAGTTTGACTTCTTCCAACTGGGACAGTAGAGGTAACTTGGTAGTCGCTGTGTCTATATGTATTCTTCCAGAAAGCCTGTCTCTCAAAGTTGTCCTTGGGATATTAAAGAGTTTGGCTGCTTTTCTTACAGGCATTCTGTTTTCTTTGCACTCTTTATATGCGTTTGTAAGTGCTTCATGGGAATAACTCCTTGATGGAACCTGCTTTTTGCGGGGACTACTCTGAAAAAAATAAGAGAAAAGACAAGTTGTTACTTTTCATGCCTAAGAACCCCCATGTACTTGCAACAATCAATAAAATTAGCTTGGCCTTAAAAATTCCATTCTGGTCACGTGACTTTTGTCATGAATAATAAACATTGCAGACGACCTGTCAGAATATTTTTATCTTCACATTTTGGTGTTAAAAACGACGAGTTTTGAAAAAACAAAATCGTAAATATGAAAAAAGATGAAAATACTGGTTTGAAAAATAAAAATCGATTTACTTACTTGCTTTTGTCGCATTTTTCACGGATTTTCGCTCGGCGTAGTATTTTTGGTCGTAGTAAAAGTTTTCCCACGGTCGGTCATGCGCAGTGACGTAATCTCGCGAGATATCGATGTAAACACAAAGTATGGCGAAGGTAGGTCAGGGGCGAAGGTAGGGCACTCGACGATAATTGAGAAAAAGGATAAATAAATAGACGATTGGTGTCTTGGATTGGGAAAGTCGATCAGGCTCGGCCCCGGAAATTTATTAAAGGTACGGTCTTTATCAAAGTTGTTTTTTCGTTTGTTTGTTTTGTTTTGTTCCGTTACATTGAGTGACAGGATAAATAGAATAGATGGTTGGTGTCTTGGATGGGTTAAGTTTATCGGGCTCGGCTCCGAAATTTATCCGGTTCGCCTTCGGCTCACCAGATAAATTCCTCCGCCTTGCCCGATAAACTTAACCCATCCAAGACACCAACCATCTATTCTCTATTTATCCTGTCACCTTCTACAATTTCGACCCGATAACAGGGTGCCGTATATTTTTTTTTTTTTTTTTATCCGTCAGTTGGTCACGTGACCACTAAGTGCGCACCTGCTGACTGGGACTATTTTCAACCAAGCGTCTTACTGCCGTAATTAATGAATCAATCGCTAGCGAATACTTTTGCTCATTTAATTAATAGCCTAGTATGTTATGTTAAAACACATTGTCTTCTTCGCCACAATATTTCTCTGCGGATATACGTCACGTTTAATAATTATGACGTAGCCAATATCAATCATGACGTCATTATTGCAGCTGCATATCCAGAGAGTTTTGTAAACACGGTTCTTCATTTTTTAAAGTTTCTCATAGATTTAGTGAGAAAGATGCCTTATTTCGAGCGAAATGTTCAATTTAGTCGGATTTTGGATTATATCCTCGACTGCCCTAGTTGCGCCCCCTTAAGTGTAAACACCGGAACCGACGAAAAGAAATTGAGCGTGTGTAATAAGTGAAAGACTTACCTGATAAAGTATCCAATCCTCCTTATTTCTGCAAGGAATCCGTATAAAAAATATCAAAGTAAACACAAAAATTATCACTTCAAAATAACCATGTCACTTCAATGTCTGCCATTTTGGATATGACCTTTCCTCGCCCGCCACATGACGTCATTACTATAAGGCCAAATTATTTGTTATTGTGCGTTTCAAGTATCAAATAATGTTAAAAAGGAACAAGAATTGTTAAACAAAGAACTTTTTAAACCTTTAAATGTTAACTATTGATATGTGTACATCACGTTATTTTTACTATTCCTCACTATGACAGTGTGGACAAAAAAATTTATCACCCCTTCTTATTACCTTTACAGGTGAACAGTATGAAAGATGGACCCAATGCATACACGGAAAACCATTTTCCTTCATCCCATCACACTGAGCCCACTTCACAAAAACTAAGGAAACACAATTTGATAGTTCAGCCGGTTGAAACTTTTTGCAAACACAACAAAGAGAGTCTTTTTCAATGGGCTCACTTTCAGAAGAATAGTCACTGTTACATGTATCAGATGTTAAATTGATGCATGAAGGTCCAGGTATTGGATCCTGATTATTTTTTAATTCTTTTATTTGTTTTTTCTGCTTTTTGACTGATTTGTTTTTGATATCATTTGATTTTCTTTTTGCTTCTGGCAGTTTGCTCCTGTTCTCATGCTCTTTCATTTTTTCAAGAATGTCACCATTGATTTCTTTTCCAGATACAATTTTACTCATTGTCCTCCTTGGTTTTGTCATTTTTTCACTTTTCACTTTTTTCAGATGTGCTTCCTTAGAAGAAAACATTTGCAAAATATAATCCTGGTTTTCCACCTGACCTTGATTTCCATCATTTACTGAGTCTTGACTAGCAACATCTTCAACTTCATTATCAGGGCTCTCATCTTGATACACCTCAGCTGGTATAAGGGATTCTGATGGTATTGCTGTTTTGTCCAAGGGGTGTATGCTAGTGCGAGTAAATGCTGACTGAGCATTTTCAGGAGAAAGGGCTTTGGAATATACACGGCAAGCTATCTCACAGATGTTAAAACGAGTTATCACAGATTCTGTTTTCCTCATCAGCTTGTGGCATTCGGAATTGAACATTCTCTCAAAGGGCCCATAACAGGCAACATCCAGTGGCTGGAGGAGATGACTTGTGTGTGGTGGAAGGAAGAAAAAGATAATTCCATTTTCCTTGGCCCACTCACACAAACCTACTGAAACATGGGATTTGTGACCATCCATGATTAGCAAAATATTCTGGTTCTCACGACCTGGTATAAACTTTAGGAAATAGTCTGTGATATACTGCCTAAATACAGAATGGTTTGACCAGCCTGTTTCACTTACAGTTCCATTAGCTCCAGGAGACTTTCCATCCAAGAGTGCTGCATTCATGCGTTTACCTGGAAAAACAAAAAAAAAAAAAAAGGAGGAAGAGCCATTCCACTTGCACTGATGCAACCAAAAATTGTAATGGTCTTTCCACGTCCAGATGTCACAGCTGGGGGACAGTAAGATGAGGTTCCAACAATGTAAGGGGGTTTGTGTTCTGTTGTGATGCCCTTTTCATCAAGATTAAAGATTAGATGAGGCTTATCAGTCAGTCCATGTTTAGATAGGCATCTTTCAAGGTTCTCAAAGTACTTAGAAATGGAGGACCGTTACGGTTAAATGAAAAGTGGTATTTCCGAAATAAGCAGGTATCGGTAACTTCTTGTTACAAATATATGGGCCTCCTTTTTACCCCAATGTTATCATGGACTTTAGCCCAAGAAAAATTAGCATCACAGGCCAGAAAAGCAATTTTTTCTATCTATAGATATCAGAAATCGTTCGGTTATTTTAGTTTTACTGACCTATTTAAATTGTTTGATTCAATGGTCAAGCCAATTTTGTGCTATGGGGCCCAGATATGGGGACATACATACTCACCTGTCTTAGAATCAGTTCATTTTGAATTTTGTAAAAAATACCTTGTTTTAAATAGTTCAACAAACAACACATTAGCTTTAGGTGAATGTGGTCGTTATCCGATCTACATTGATTATCATTTATCTTGTGTTAAATATTGGTGTAAACTCTTACAAATGTCAAACCATAGATACCCTCGAAATTGTTATATACTGCTTAAAAATTTAGATGACGCGGGACGCAGAACCTGGGCTTCTAATGTTAAAAATTTGCTATACACGTATGGTTTTGGAATAGTCTGGATAAGTCAAGAAATTGGAGATACTAGTAATTTCCTAAAGGCCTTCAAACAACGACTCGTAGATTGTGCGAATCAAAATTGGCATGAATCCATCAATACATCCAGCCGCTGTTATCATTATAAACATTATAAATCTTTATTAAATGTAGAAAAATACTTACAGCTAGATATTCCAATGAAACATAGAATAGCGCTTTCAAAATTTCGATGCTCGAATCACAAATTTGGAATTGAAACAGGTAGACATACTAATGTTCACCGAGATAAAAGAATCTGTCTTTATTGTTATAATAATTATGAGGTTAAAGTTCTAGAATGTGAGTATCATGTATTTTTTGAATGTGAAAAATTTACAGAAATAAGAGCAAACTTTCTATATAATTGGTATACTTCAAGTTGTAGTGAAGCTAATTTTTACTATTTGCTTCAATCTACAAATCCAAACATCATTAGACATCTAGCCCATTATATATATATGCTTATGAAATGATTAACATATAAATGGACAAATTTAGAATTCAATTCATTATTATCATTTTTTCTCTGAGTGATTTTAAATACTAGTAAACATAGTTAGACAAGTCTAAAGACGTAATCTTACGGAAAGTTATGCTTCAGATTATGGCTTCAAAGATGGATTTGAATCAGAAGAAATAAAGTAATATTGCTGAAAAAAGGGGAAAATGCTGTTGCCCACATTTTGCCCTTTCCTCTCGGTGTTTTCATTTGTTTTTCTTCAAGGGCACTAAAACTAATTTTTTATGGTAATGTTGTCATTTTCACGTTAGTTTCAATTGTTTTTCTTCAAGGTAATTCATGTTAAGTTTTTGTGATAATATTGTCGTTTGATGAAGTTTTATCTCAAAAGTCAACTCATGTCAAATCCTATATGTCATTTTGACATTCCTATGAGCGGTCATTTTTCAGTGTAAATACTGAGTGTTAGTACAATAAATGATTTTAACCCTTTTGTTGCTAAGTGCAACTACAGAGGCGCAGCCATGTTATTTTGGTGTACCCTTACGAGCAGTGTGGATCAGGATTTTGCAGTCTGATCTTAGATCTACACTGTCCGTTAGGGACAAATATTTCTCCGATGAGTACCTATACAATAGCAAAATTAGTGCACAAATTATTAGTTTGTAAGATTAACTATATTTTTGATCATGTTAACGGTAAACATGGTAATAGAAGGGACGTAACTTGTCTGTTATCTCAATTATTTATCTTTAAAATGTATTTTTTCTGTATTGTTGGCCGATGGCCTTGATAATTTTAGATATAGATCTAGTCGTTGTCATTAAGAGTTAACTCAGTCTTTCTTACATTGATAGAACATTAATAGGAGGGACTGTCTCGGATAGGGTAGATTATATTACTGTATATGGACAAAATACTTGGTAACTTGCGTTTTTCTCCTTTTCTCAATGTGCTTTTCATGAGTCTTCTTCTTCAGTCCTTACAACTATATTTTGTTGAAATATGTTAAAAGGTTTAATTTTCTTTTCTAAATGTCAAAACGTAACTCATCTAAGTGTATGATTGCTTCCACATGTAGTTTTTGTATTATGGGCCGGTGGCCTTATTACTTACAATAAAACATTGTCATTGTCATTGTCATATCAACTGTAGCTTTTGATGTCAACTTAGCTCTATTGTATTCCAGACCTCGAGGTTTCAACACTCTAAGTTCAGGCCATCGCTTAAGGAATCCTCTCATCCATTTCAGTGTCAGAGGTTGCTCTTTAGTTCTCTTTCCCACTTGAACAGCCATGTCAGATGCCAGATTTACACATTCCTGTCTGGTGTAGCCATACCCATAACTTGTCATGTTTTTAATATGATCAACAAGTTTGACTTCTTCCAACTGGGACAGTAGAGGTAACTTGGTAGTCGCTGTGTCTATATGTATTCTTCCAGAAAGCCTGCCTCTCAAAGTTGTCCTTGGGATATTAAAGAGTTTGGCTGCTTTTCTTACAGGCATTCTGTTTTCTTTGCACTCTTTATATGCGTTTGTAAGTGCTTCATGGGAATAACTCCTTGATGGAACCTGCTTTTTGCGGGGACTACTCTGAAAAAAATAAGAGAAAAGACAAGTTGTTACTTTTCATGCCTAAGAACCCCCATGTACTTGCAACAATCAATAAAATTAGCTTGGCCTTAAAAATTCCATTCTGGTCACGTGACTTTTGTCATGAATAATAAACATTGCAGACGACCTGTCAGAATATTTTTATCTTCACATTTTGGTGTTAAAAACGACGAGTTTTGAAAAAACAAAATCGTAAATATGAAAAAAGATGAAAATACTGGTTTGAAAAATAAAAATCGATTTACTTACTTGCTTTTGTCGCATTTTTCACGGATTTTCGCTCGGCGTAGTATTTTTGGTCGTAGTAAAAGTTTTCCCACGGTCGGTCATGCGCAGTGACGTAATCTCGCGAGATATCGATGTAAACACAAAGTATGGCGAAGGTAGGTCAGGGGCGAAGGTAGGGCACTCGACGATAATTGAGAAAAAGGATAAATAAATAGACGATTGGTGTCTTGGATTGGGAAAGTCGATCAGGCTCGGCCCCGGAAATTTATTAAAGGTACGGTCTTTATCAAAGTTGTTTTTTCGTTTGTTTGTTTTGTTTTGTTCCGTTACATTGAGTGACAGGATAAATAGAATAGATGGTTGGTGTCTTGGATGGGTTAAGTTTATCGGGCTCGGCTCCGAAATTTATCCGGTTCGCCTTCGGCTCACCAGATAAATTCCTCCGCCTTGCCCGATAAACTTAACCCATCCAAGACACCAACCATCTATTCTCTATTTATCCTGTCACCTTCTACAATTTCGACCCGATAACAGGGTGCCGTATATTTTTTTTTTTTTATCCGTCAGTTGGTCACGTGACCACTAAGTGCGCACCTGCTGACTGGGACTATTTTCAACCAAGCGTCTTACTGCCGTAATTAATGAATCAATCGCTAGCGAATACTTTTGCTCATTTAATTAATAGCCTAGTATGTTATGTTAAAACACATTGTCTTCTTCGCCACAATATTTCTCTGCGGATATACGTCACGTTTAATAATTATGACGTAGCCAATATCAATCATGACGTCATTATTGCAGCTGCATATCCAGAGAGTTTTGTAAACACGGTTCTTCATTTTTTAAAGTTTCTCATAGATTTAGTGAGAAAGATGCTTTATTTCGAGCGAAATGTTCAATTTAGTCGGATTTTGGATTATATCCTCGACTGCCCTAGTTGCGCCCCCCTAAGTGTAAACACCGGAACCGACGAAAAGAAATTGAGCGTGTGTAATAAGTGAAAGACTTACCTGATAAAGTATCCAATCCTCCTTATTTCTGCAAGGAATCCGTATAAAAAATATCAAAGTAAACACAAAAATTATCACTTCAAAATAACCATGTCACTTCAATGTCTGCCATTTTGGATATGACCTTTCCTCGCCCGCCACATGACGTCATTACTATAAGGCCAAATTATTTGTTATTGTGCGTTTCAAGTATCAAATAATGTTAAAAAGGAACAAGAATTGTTAAACAAAGAACTTTTTAAACCTTTAAATGTTAACTATTGATATGTGTACATCACGTTATTTTTACTATTCCTCACTATGACAGTGTGGACAAAAAAATTTATCACCCCTTCTTATTACCTTTACAGGTGAACAGTATGAAAGATGGACCCAATGCATACACGGAAAACCATTTTCCTTCATCCCATCACACTGAGCCCACTTCACAAAAACTAAGGAAACACAATTTGATAGTTCAGCCGGTTGAAACTTTTTGCAAACACAACAAAGAGAGTCTTTTTCAATGGGCTCACTTTCAGAAGAATAGTCACTGTTACATGTATCAGATGTTAAATTGATGCATGAAGGTCCAGGTATTGGATCCTGATTATTTTTTAATTCTTTTATTTGTTTTTTCTGCTTTTTGACTGATTTGTTTTTGATATCATTTGATTTTCTTTTTGCTTCTGACAGTTTGCTCCTGTTCTCATGCTCTTTCATTTTTTCAAGAATGTCACCATTGATTTCTTTTCCAGATACAATTTTACTCATTGTCCTCCTTGGTTTTGTCATTTTTTCACTTTTCACTTTTTTCAGATGTGCTTCCTTAGAAGAAAACATTTGCAAAATATAATCCTGGTTTTCCACCTGACCTTGATTTCCATCATTTACTGAGTCTTGACTAGCAACATCTTCAACTTCATTATCAGGGCTCTCATCTTGATACACCTCAGCTGGTATAAGGGATTCTGATGGTATTGCTGTTTTGTCCAAGGGGTGTATGCTAGTGCGAGTAAATGCTGACTGAGCATTTTCAGGAGAAAGGGCTTTGGAATATACACGGCAAGCTATCTCACAGATGTTAAAACGAGTTATCACAGATTCTGTTTTCCTCATCAGCTTGTGGCATTCGGAATTGAACATTCTCTCAAAGGGCCCATAACAGGCAACATCCAGTGGCTGGAGGAGATGACTTGTGTGTGGTGGAAGGAAGAAAAAGATAATTCCATTTTCCTTGGCCCACTCACACAAACCTACTGAAACATGGGATTTGTGACCATCCATGATTAGCAAAATATTCTGGTTCTCACGACCTGGTATAAACTTTAGGAAATAGTCTGTGATATACTGCCTAAATACAGAATGGTTTGACCAGCCTGTTTCACTTACAGTTCCATTAGCTCCAGGAGACTTTCCATCCAAGAGTGCTGCATTCATGCGTTTACCTGGAAAAACAAAAAAAAAAAAGGAGGAAGAGCCATTCCACTTGCACTGATGCAACCAAAAATTGTAATGGTCTTTCCACGTCCAGATGTCACAGCTGGGGGACAGTAAGATGAGGTTCCAACAATGTAAGGGGGTTTGTGTTCTGTTGTGATGCCCTTTTCATCAAGATTAAAGATTAGATGAGGCTTATCAGTCAGTCCATGTTTAGATAGGCATCTTTCAAGGTTCTCAAAGTACTTAGAAATGGAGGACCGTTACGGTTAAATGAAAAGTGGTATTTCCGAAATAAGCAGGTATCGGTAACTTCTTGTTACAAATATATGGGCCTCCTTTTTACCCCAATGTTATCATGGACTTCAGCCCAAGAAAAATTAGCATCACAGGCCAGAAAAGCAATTTTTTCTATCTATAGATATCAGAAATCGTTCGGTTATTTTAGTTTTACTGACCTATTTAAATTGTTTGATTCAATGGTCAAGCCAATTTTGTGCTATGGGGCCCAGATATGGGGACATACATACTCACCTGTCTTAGAATCAGTTCATTTTGAATTTTGTAAAAAATACCTTGTTTTAAATAGTTCAACAAACAACACATTAGCTTTAGGTGAATGTGGTCGTTATCCGATCTACATTGATTATCATTTATCTTGTGTTAAATATTGGTGTAAACTCTTACAAATGTCAAACCATAGATACCCTCGAAATTGTTATATACTGCTTAAAAATTTAGATGACGCGGGACGCAGAACCTGGGCTTCTAATGTTAAAAATTTGCTATACACGTATGGTTTTGGAATAGTCTGGATAAGTCAAGAAATTGGAGATACTAGTAATTTCCTAAAGGCCTTCAAACAACGACTCGTAGATTGTGCGAATCAAAATTGGCATGAATCCATCAATACATCCAGCCGCTGTTATCATTATAAACATTATAAATCTTTATTAAATGTAGAAAAATACTTACAGCTAGATATTCCAATGAAACATAGAATAGCGCTTTCAAAATTTCGATGCTCGAATCACAAATTTGGAATTGAAA
This sequence comes from Hippopus hippopus, assembly GCA_946811185.2. Taxonomy (NCBI): domain Eukaryota; kingdom Metazoa; phylum Mollusca; class Bivalvia; order Cardiida; family Cardiidae; genus Hippopus; species Hippopus hippopus. The sequence goes on from OX328113.1 coordinate 31,910,398, forward strand.
CAGGTAGACATACTAATGTTCACCGAGATAAAAGAATCTGTCTTTATTGTTATAATAATTATGAGGTTAAAGTTCTAGAATGTGAGTATCATGTATTTTTTGAATGTGAAAAATTTACAGAAATAAGAGCAAACTTTCTATATAATTGGTATACTTCAAGTTGTAGTGAAGCTAATTTTTACTATTTGCTTCAATCTACAAATCCAAACATCATTAGACATCTAGCCCATTATATATATATGCTTATGAAATGATTAACATATAAATGGACAAATTTAGAATTCAATTCATTATTATCATTTTTTCTCTGAGTGATTTTAAATACTAGTAAACATAGTTAGACAAGTCTAAAGACGTAATCTTACGGAAAGTTATGCTACAGATTATGGCTTCAAAGATGGATTTGAATCAGAAGAAATAAAGTAATATTGCTGAAAAAAGGGGAAAATGCTGTTGCCCACATTTTGCCCTTTCCTCTCGGTGTTTTCATTTGTTTTTCTTCAAGGGCACTAAAACTAATTTTTTATGGTAATGTTGTCATTTTCACGTTAGTTTCAATTGTTTTTCTTCAAGGTAATTCATGTTAAGTTTTTGTGATAATATTGTCGTTTGATGAAGTTTTATCTCAAAAGTCAACTCATGTCAAATCCTATATGTCATTTTGACATTCCTATGAGCGGTCATTTTTCAGTGTAAATACTGAGTGTTAGTACAATAAATGATTTTAACCCTTTTGTTGCTAAGTGCAACTACAGAGGCGCAGCCATGTTATTTTGGTGTACCCTTACGGGCAGTGTGGATCAGGATTTTGCAGTCTGATCTTAGATCTACACTGTCCGTTAGGGACAAATATTTCTCCGATGAGTACCTATACAATAGCAAAATTAGTGCACAAATTATTAGTTTGTAAGATTAACTATATTTTTGATCATGTTAACGGTAAACATGGTAATAGAAGGGACGTAACTTGTCTGTTATCTCAATTATTTATCTTTAAAATGTATTTTTTCTGTATTGTCGGCCGATGGCCTTGATAATTTTAGATATAGATCTAGTCGTTGTCATTAAGAGTTAACTCAGTCTTTCTTACATTGATAGAACATTAATAGGAGGGACTGTCTCGGATAGGGTAGATTATATTGCTGTATATGGACAAAATACTTGGTAACTTGCGTTTTTCTCCTTTTCTCAATGTGCTTTTCATGAGTCTTCTTCTTCAGTCCTTACAACTATATTTTGTTGAAATATGTTAAAAGGTTTAATTTTCTTTTCTAAATGTCAAAACGTAACTCATCTAAGTGTATGATTGCTTCCACATGTAGTTTTTGTATTATGGGCCGGTGGCCTTATTACTTACAATAAAACATTGTCATTGTCATTGTCATATCAACTGTAGCTTTTGATGTCAACTTAGCTCTATTGTATTCCAGACCTCGAGGTTTCAACACTCTAAGTTCAGGCCATCGCTTAAGGAATCCTCTCATCCATTTCAGTGTCAGAGGTTGCTCTTTAGTTCTCTTTCCCACTTGAACAGCCATGTCAGATGCCAGATTTACACATTCCTGTCTGGTGTAGCCATACCCATAACTTGTCATGTTTTTAATATGATCAACAAGTTTGACTTCTTCCAACTGGGACAGTAGAGGTAACTTGGTAGTCGCTGTGTCTATATGTATTCTTCCAGAAAGCCTGTCTCTCAAAGTTGTCCTTGGGATATTAAAGAGTTTGGCTGCTTTTCTTACAGGCATTCTGTTTTCTTTGCACTCTTTATATGCGTTTGTAAGTGCTTCATGGGAATAACTCCTTGATGGAACCTGCTTTTTGCGGGGACTACTCTGAAAAAAATAAGAGAAAAGACAAGTTGTTACTTTTCATGCCTAAGAACCCCCATGTACTTGCAACAATCAATAAAATTAGCTTGGCCTTAAAAATTCCATTCTGGTCACGTGACTTTTGTCATGAATAATAAACATTGCAGACGACCTGTCAGAATATTTTTATCTTCACATTTTGGTGTTAAAAACGACGAGTTTTGAAAAAACAAAATCGTAAATATGAAAAAAGATGAAAATACTGGTTTGAAAAATAAAAATCGATTTACTTACTTGCTTTTGTCGCATTTTTCACGGATTTTCGCTCGGCGTAGTATTTTTGGTCGTAGTAAAAGTTTTCCCACGGTCGGTCATGCGCAGTGACGTAATCTCGCGAGATATCGATGTAAACACAAAGTATGGCGAAGGTAGGTCAGGGGCGAAGGTAGGGCACTCGACGATAATTGAGAAAAAGGATAAATAAATAGACGATTGGTGTCTTGGATTGGGAAAGTCGATCAGGCTCGGCCCCGGAAATTTATTAAAGGTACGGTCTTTATCAAAGTTGTTTTTTCGTTTGTTTGTTTTGTTTTGTTCCGTTACATTGAGTGACAGGATAAATAGAATAGATGGTTGGTGTCTTGGATGGGTTAAGTTTATCGGGCTCGGCTCCGAAATTTATCCGGTTCGCCTTCGGCTCACCAGATAAATTCCTCCGCCTTGCCCGATAAACTTAACCCATCCAAGACACCAACCATCTATTCTCTATTTATCCTGTCACCTTCTACAATTTCGACCCGATAACAGGGTGCCGTATATTTTTTTTTTTATCCGTCAGTTGGTCACGTGACCACTAAGTGCGCACCTGCTGACTGGGACTATTTTCAACCAAGCGTCTTACTGCCGTAATTAATGAATCAATCGCTAGCGAATACTTTTGCTCATTTAATTAATAGCCTAGTATGTTATGTTAAAACACATTGTCTTCTTCGCCACAATATTTCTCTGCGGATATACGTCACGTTTAATAATTATGACGTAGCCAATATCAATCATGACGTCATTATTGCAGCTGCATATCCAGAGAGTTTTGTAAACACGGTTCTTCATTTTTTAAAGTTTCTCATAGATTTAGTGAGAAAGATGCTTTATTTCGAGCGAAATGTTCAATTTAGTCGGATTTTGGATTATATCCTCGACTGCCCTAGTTGCGCCCCCCTAAGTGTAAACACCGGAACCGACGAAAAGAAATTGAGCGTGTGTAATAAGTGAAAGACTTACCTGATAAAGTATCCAATCCTCCTTATTTCTGCAAGGAATCCGTATAAAAAATATCAAAGTAAACACAAAAATTATCACTTCAAAATAACCATGTCACTTCAATGTCTGCCATTTTGGATATGACCTTTCCTCGCCCGCCACATGACGTCATTACTATAAGGCCAAATTATTTGTTATTGTGCGTTTCAAGTATCAAATAATGTTAAAAAGGAACAAGAATTGTTAAACAAAGAACTTTTTAAACCTTTAAATGTTAACTATTGATATGTGTACATCACGTTATTTTTACTATTCCTCACTATGACAGTGTGGACAAAAAAATTTATCACCCCTTCTTATTACCTTTACAGGTGAACAGTATGAAAGATGGACCCAATGCATACACGGAAAACCATTTTCCTTCATCCCATCACACTGAGCCCACTTCACAAAAACTAAGGAAACACAATTTGATAGTTCAGCCGGTTGAAACTTTTTGCAAACACAACAAAGAGAGTCTTTTTCAATGGGCTCACTTTCAGAAGAATAGTCACTGTTACATGTATCAGATGTTAAATTGATGCATGAAGGTCCAGGTATTGGATCCTGATTATTTTTTAATTCTTTTATTTGTTTTTTCTGCTTTTTGACTGATTTGTTTTTGATATCATTTGATTTTCTTTTTGCTTCTGGCAGTTTGCTCCTGTTCTCATGCTCTTTCATTTTTTCAAGAATGTCACCATTGATTTCTTTTCCAGATACAATTTTACTCATTGTCCTCCTTGGTTTTGTCATTTTTTCACTTTTCACTTTTTTCAGATGTGCTTCCTTAGAAGAAAACATTTGCAAAATATAATCCTGGTTTTCCACCTCACCTTGATTTCCATCATTTACTGAGTCTTGACTAGCAACATCTTCAACTTCATTATCAGGGCTCTCATCTTGATACACCTCAGCTGGTATAAGGGATTCTGATGGTATTGCTGTTTTGTCCAAGGGGTGTATGCTAGTGCGAGTAAATGCTGACTGAGCATTTTCAGGAGAAAGGGCTTTGGAATATACACGGCAAGCTATCTCACAGATGTTAAAACGAGTTATCACAGATTCTGTTTTCCTCATCAGCTTGTGGCATTCGGAATTGAACATTCTCTCAAAGGGCCCATAACAGGCAACATCCAGTGGCTGGAGGAGATGACTTGTGTGTGGTGGAAGGAAGAAAAAGATAATTCCATTTTCCTTGGCCCACTCACACAAACCTACTGAAACATGGGATTTGTGACCATCCATGATTAGCAAAATATTCTGGTTCTCACGACCTGGTATAAACTTTAGGAAATAGTCTGTGATATACTGCCTAAATACAGAATGGTTTGACCAGCCTGTTTCACTTACAGTTCCATTAGCTCCAGGAGACTTTCCATCCAAGAGTGCTGCATTCATGCGTTTACCTGGAAAAACAAAAAAAAAAGGAGGAAGAGCCATTCCACTTGCACTGATGCAACCAAAAATTGTAATGGTCTTTCCACGTCCAGATGTCACAGCTGGGGGACAGTAAGATGAGGTTCCAACAATGTAAGGGGGTTTGTGTTCTGTTGTGATGCCCTTTTCATCAAGATTAAAGATTAGATGAGGCTTATCAGTCAGTCCATGTTTAGATAGGCATCTTTCAAGGTTCTCAAAGTACTTAGAAATGGAGGACCGTTACGGTTAAATGAAAAGTGGTATTTCCGAAATAAGCAGGTATCGGTAACTTCTTGTTACAAATATATGGGCCCCCTTTTTACCCCAATGTTATCATGGACTTCAGCCCAAGAAAAATTAGCATCACAGGCCAGAAAAGCAATTTTTTCTATCTATAGATATCAGAAATCGTTCGGTTATTTTAGTTTTACTGACCTATTTAAATTGTTTGATTCAATGGTCAAGCCAATTTTGTGCTATGGGGCCCAGATATGGGGACATACATACTCACCTGTCTTAGAATCAGTTCATTTTGAATTTTGTAAAAAATACCTTGTTTTAAATAGTTCAACAAACAACACATTAGCTTTAGGTGAATGTGGTCGTTATCCGATCTACATTGATTATCATTTATCTTGTGTTAAATATTGGTGTAAACTCTTACAAATGTCAAACCATAGATACCCTCGAAATTGTTATATACTGCTTAAAAATTTAGATGACGCGGGACGCAGAACCTGGGCTTCTAATGTTAAAAATTTGCTATACACGTATGGTTTTGGAATAGTCTGGATAAGTCAAGAAATTGGAGATACTAGTAATTTCCTAAAGGCCTTCAAACAACGACTCGTAGATTGTGCGAATCAAAATTGGCATGAATCCATCAATACATCCAGCCGCTGTTATCATTATAAACATTATAAATCTTTATTAAATGTAGAAAAATACTTACAGCTAGATATTCCAATGAAACATAGAATAGCGCTTTCAAAATTTCGATGCTCGAATCACAAATTTGGAATTGAAACAGGTAGACATACTAATGTTCACCGAGATAAAAGAATCTGTCTTTATTGCTATAATAATTATGAGGTTAAAGTTCTAGAATGTGAGTATCATGTATTTTTTGAATGTGAAAAATTTACAGAAATAAGAGCAAACTTTCTATATAATTGGTATACTTCAAGTTGTAGTGAAGCTAATTTTTACTATTTGCTTCAATCTACAAATCCAAACATCATTAGACATCTAGCCCATTATATATATATGCTTATGAAATGATTAACATATAAATGGACAAATTTAGAATTCAATTCATTATTATCATTTTTTCTCTGAGTGATTTTAAATACTAGTAAACATAGTTAGACAAGTCTAAAGACGTAATCTTACGGAAAGTTATGCTACAGATTATGGCTTCAAAGATGGATTTGAATCAGAAGAAATAAAGTAATATTGCTGAAAAAAGGGGAAAATGCTGTTGCCCACATTTTGCCCTTTCCTCTCGGTGTTTTCATTTGTTTTTCTTCAAGGGCACTAAAACTAATTTTTTATGGTAATGTTGTCATTTTCACGTTAGTTTCAATTGTTTTTCTTCAAGGTAATTCATGTTAAGTTTTTGTGATAATATTGTCGTTTGATGAAGTTTTATCTCAAAAGTCAACTCATGTCAAATCCTATATGTCATTTTGACATTCCTATGAGCGGTCATTTTTCAGTGTAAATACTGAGTGTTAGTACAATAAATGATTTTAACCCTTTTGTTGCTAAGTGCAACTACAGAGGCGCAGCCATGTTATTTTGGTGTACCCTTACGGGCAGTGTGGATCAGGATTTTGCAGTCTGATCTTAGATCTACACTGTCCGTTAGGGACAAATATTTCTCCGATGAGTACCTATACAATAGCAAAATTAGTGCACAAATTATTAGTTTGTAAGATTAACTATATTTTTGATCATGTTAACGGTAAACATGGTAATAGAAGGGACGTAACTTGTCTGTTATCTCAATTATTTATCTTTAAAATGTATTTTTTCTGTATTGTCGGCCGATGGCCTTGATAATTTTAGATATAGATCTAGTCGTTGTCATTAAGAGTTAACTCAGTCTTTCTTACATTGATAGAACATTAATAGGAGGGACTGTCTCGGATAGGGTAGATTATATTACTGTATATGGACAAAATACTTGGTAACTTGCGTTTTTCTCCTTTTCTCAATGTGCTTTTCATGAGTCTTCTTCTTCAGTCCTTACAACTATATTTTGTTGAAATATGTTAAAAGGTTTAATTTTCTTTTCTAAATGTCAAAACGTAACTCATCTAAGTGTATGATTGCTTCCACATGTAGTTTTTGTATTATGGGCCGGTGGCCTTATTACTTACAATAAAACATTGTCATTGTCATTGTCATATCAACTGTAGCTTTTGATGTCAACTTAGCTCTATTGTATTCCAGACCTCGAGGTTTCAACACTCTAAGTTCAGGCCATCGCTTAAGGAATCCTCTCATCCATTTCAGTGTCAGAGGTTGCTCTTTAGTTCTCTTTCCCACTTGAACAGCCATGTCAGATGCCAGATTTACACATTCCTGTCTGGTGTAGCCATACCCATAACTTGTCATGTTTTTAATATGATCAACAAGTTTGACTTCTTCCAACTGGGACAGTAGAGGTAACTTGGTAGTCGCTGTGTCTATATGTATTCTTCCAGAAAGCCTGTCTCTCAAAGTTGTCCTTGGGATATTAAAGAGTTTGGCTGCTTTTCTTACAGGCATTCTGTTTTCTTTGCACTCTTTATATGCGTTTGTAAGTGCTTCATGGGAATAACTCCTTGATGGAACCTGCTTTTTGCGGGGACTACTCTGAAAAAAATAAGAGAAAAGACAAGTTGTTACTTTTCATGCCTAAGAACCCCCATGTACTTGCAACAATCAATAAAATTAGCTTGGCCTTAAAAATTCCATTCTGGTCACGTGACTTTTGTCATGAATAATAAACATTGCAGACGACCTGTCAGAATATTTTTGTCTTCACATTTTGGTGTTAAAAACGACGAGTTTTGAAAAAACAAAATCGTAAATATGAAAAAAGATGAAAATACTGGTTTGAAAAATAAAAATCGATTTACTTACTTGCTTTTGTCGCATTTTTCACGGATTTTCGCTCGGCGTAGTATTTTTGGTCGTAGTAAAAGTTTTCCCACGGTCGGTCATGCGCAGTGACGTAAACTCGCGAGATATCGATGTAAACACAAAGTATGGCGAAGGTAGGTCAGGGGCGAAGGTAGGGCACTCGACGATAATTGAGAAAAAGGATAAATAAATAGACGATTGGTGTCTTGGATTGGGAAAGTCGATCAGGCTCGGCCCCGGAAATTTATTAAAGGTACGGTCTTTATCAAAGTTGTTTTTTCGTTTGTTTGTTTTGTTTTGTTCCGTTACATTGAGTGACAGGATAAATAGAATAGATGGTTGGTGTCTTGGATGGGTTAAGTTTATCGGGCTCGGCTCCGAAATTTATCCGGTTCGCCTTCGGCTCACCAGATAAATTCCTCCGCCTTGCCCGATAAACTTAACCCATCCAAGACACCAACCATCTATTCTCTATTTATCCTGTCACCTTCTACAATTTCGACCCGATAACAGGGTGCCGTATATTTTTTTTTTTTTTTTATCCGTCAGTTGGTCACGTGACCACTAAGTGCGCACCTGCTGACTGGGACTATTTTCAACCAAGCGTCTTACTGCCGTAATTAATGAATCAATCGCTAGCGAATACTTTTGCTCATTTAATTAATAGCCTAGTATGTTATGTTAAAACACATTGTCTTCTTCGCCACAATATTTCTCTGCGGATATACGTCACGTTTAATAATTATGACGTAGCCAATATCAATCATGACGTCATTATTGCAGCTGCATATCCAGAGAGTTTTGTAAACACGGTTCTTCATTTTTTAAAGTTTCTCATAGATTTAGTGAGAAAGATGCCTTATTTCGAGCGAAATGTTCAATTTAGTCGGATTTTGGATTATATCCTCGACTGCCCTAGTTGCGCCCCCCTAAGTGTAAACACCGGAACCGACGAAAAGAAATTGAGCGTGTGTAATAAGTGAAAGACTTACCTGATAAAGTATCCAATCCTCCTTATTTCTGCAAGGAATCCGTATAAAAAATATCAAAGTAAACACAAAAATTATCACTTCAAAATAACCATGTCACTTCAATGTCTGCCATTTTGGATATGACCTTTCCTCGCCCGCCACATGACGTCATTACTATAAGGCCAAATTATTTGTTATTGTGCGTTTCAAGTATCAAATAATGTTAAAAAGGAACAAGAATTGTTAAACAAAGAACTTTTTAAACCTTTAAATGTTAACTATTGATATGTGTACATCACGTTATTTTTACTATTCCTCACTATGACAGTGTGGACAAAAAAATTTATCACCCCTTCTTATTACCTTTACAGGTGAACAGTATGAAAGATGGACCCAATGCATACACGGAAAACCATTTTCCTTCATCCCATCACACTGAGCCCACTTCACAAAAACTAAGGAAACACAATTTGATAGTTCAGCCGGTTGAAACTTTTTGCAAACACAACAAAGAGAGTCTTTTTCAATGGGCTCACTTTCAGAAGAATAGTCACTGTTACATGTATCAGATGTTAAATTGATGCATGAAGGTCCAGGTATTGGATCCTGATTATTTTTTAATTCTTTTATTTGTTTTTTCTGCTTTTTGACTGATTTGTTTTTGATATCATTTGATTTTCTTTTTGCTTCTGGCAGTTTGCTCCTGTTCTCATGCTCTTTCATTTTTTCAAGAATGTCACCATTGATTTCTTTTCCAGATACAATTTTACTCATTGTCCTCCTTGGTTTTGTCATTTTTTCACTTTTCACTTTTTTCAGATGTGCTTCCTTAGAAGAAAACATTTGCAAAATATAATCCTGGTTTTCCACCTGACCTTGATTTCCATCATTTACTGAGTCTTGACTAGCAACATCTTCAACTTCATTATCAGGGCTCTCATCTTGATACACCTCAGCTGGTATAAGGGATTCTGATGGTATTGCTGTTTTGTCCAAGGGGTGTATGCTAGTGCGAGTAAATGCTGACTGAGCATTTTCAGGAGAAAGGGCTTTGGAATATACACGGCAAGCTATCTCACAGATGTTAAAACGAGTTATCACAGATTCTGTTTTCCTCATCAGCTTGTGGCATTCGGAATTGAACATTCTCTCAAAGGGCCCATAACAGGCAACATCCAGTGGCTGGAGGAGATGACTTGTGTGTGGTGGAAGGAAGAAAAAGATAATTCCATTTTCCTTGGCCCACTCACACAAACCTACTGAAACATGGGATTTGTGACCATCCATGATTAGCAAAATATTCTGGTTCTCACGACCTGGTATAAACTTTAGGAAATAGTCTGTGATATACTGCCTAAATACAGAATGGTTTGACCAGCCTGTTTCACTTACAGTTCCATTAGCTCCAGGAGACTTTCCATCCAAGAGTGCTGCATTCATGCGTTTACCTGGAAAAACAAAAAAAAAAAGGAGGAAGAGCCATTCCACTTGCACTGATGCAACCAAGAATTGTAATGGTCTTTCCACGTCCAGATGTCACAGCTGGGGGACAGTAAGATGAGGTTCCAACAATGTAAGGGGGTTTGTGTTCTGTTGTGATGCCCTTTTCATCAAGATTAAAGATTAGATGAGGCTTATCAGTCAGTCCATGTTTAGATAGGCATCTTTCAAGGTTCTCAAAGTACTTATCAACTGTAGCTTTTGATGTCAACTTAGCTCTATTGTATTCCAGACCTCGAGGTTTAATCACTCTAAGTTCAGGCCATCGCTTAAGGAATCCTCTCATCCATTTCAGTGTCAGAGGTTGCTCTTTAGTTCTCTTTCCCACTTGAACAGCCATGTCAGATGCCAGATTTACACATTCCTGTCTGGTGTAGCCATACCCATAACTTGCCATGTTTTTAATATGATCAACAAGTTTGACTTCTTCCAACTGGGACAGTAGAGGTAACTTGGTAGTCGCTGTGTCTATATGTATTCTTCCAGAAAGCCTGTCTCTCAAAGTTGTCCTTGGGATATTAAAGAGTTTGGCTGCTTTTCTTACAGGCATTCTGTTTTCTTTGCACTCTTTATATGCGTTTGTAAGTGCTTCATGGGAATAACTCCTTGATGGAACCTGCTTTTTGCGGGGACTACTCTGAAAAAAATAAGAGAAAAGACAAGTTGTTACTTTTCATGCCTAAGAACCCCCATGTACTTGCAACAATCAATAAAATTAGCTTGGCCTTAAAAATTCCATTCTGGTCACGTGACTTTTGTCATGAATAATAAACATTGCAGACGACCTGTCAGAATATTTTTGTCTTCACATTTTGGTGTTAAAAACGACGAGTTTTGAAAAAACAAAATCGTAAATATGAAAAAAGATGAAAATACTGGTTTGAAAAATAAAAATCGATTTACTTACTTGCTTTTGTCGCATTTTTCACGGATTTTCGCTCGGCGTAGTATTTTTGGTCGTAGTAAAAGTTTTCCCACGGTCGGTCATGCGCAGTGACGTAATCTCGCGAGATATCGATGTAAACACAAAGTATGGCGAAGGTAGGTCAGGGGCGAAGGTAGGGCACTCGACGATAATTGAGAAAAAGGATAAATAAATAGACGATTGGTGTCTTGGATTGGGAAAGTCGATCAGGCTCGGCCCCGGAAATTTATTAAAGGTACGGTCTTTATCAAAGTTGTTTTTTCGTTTGTTTGTTTTGTTTTGTTCCGTTACATTGAGTGACAGGATAAATAGAATAGATGGTTGGTGTCTTGGATGGGTTAAGTTTATCGGGCTCGGCTCCGAAATTTATCCGGTTCGCCTTCGGCTCACCAGATAAATTCCTCCGCCTTGCCCGATAAACTTAACCCATCCAAGACACCAACCATCTATTCTCTATTTAAGACTTTTGTGTTTCAGCTTCTTGTGAAAGGGTTTGATGAGAACTAAATGCTTACTATTGTACCAAATTGCTGCATTGTATATATGTTATGGTCTTGCGTATCCTTTACCCCACCCACTAATATATATACACGGCCATCTATGAGCTAATTAATATATAGTTATGGCAGATTTTAGGAGACATGATTTTTGAAAATGAAGTTGGAGTTTTTTGTTTAATAAGGTTTCTTATCAGAGTGTACTGCACACGGAAAATGCATATTCCACACTGGAATATTGTCTACGTTGATGCAATGCCAGTCATAACATAGATGCTGCCATCGACATGTCCGGCGTGTAACAAAATTGTAATGTAAAAAAAATCCCATTCTAATTTAGAAAAATAAATATTTTTTGGTTCAGATTGCAATATTTCACTTCGAATCATCTGTATAACATGCATTTGTTTTATTTGAAGTGAGTATTTTGGAACAAAATTTTGGCACGTTATATGTCAGAAAAAAATCAGTGTTTTGCAACTATTCTAATTTCTTGAAAAAGTTAGATCTATATAGTAAATGATTCATAGCTGTTTGTACTAAAAATGTAACTGTATTTTCCGTTTTGTTCCAGAAAGATTTTTTTGTTAAATTAAAAGGTGTGGCTTCCTTTTATGAGCAATTTTTATCATTGTTATATAAATGGCATATGTATGTAAACAGCAATGACACAAAATGTTACAGCGCAGACACATATAAGTATTTGGAATAATTCCATAAAAAAGTTTTGTACTTAGTGCCTTTATTTGAGAAAAATCAAACGAAACAATAATTGAATAGTTACACATGAAATGAAGAAAAGTCATTTGCACCAAAAATACTGTCTTGTTGACTAGTTAAAATTCTAAAGTACATTTAAGTTATTTTAATTACTCTATTGTACTCACTGTTAGCTATATGCATGCTATATGCATTAAAAATATCATTGTTATGTTGGAAATAAATCCGTTACATCATGACATTTCAAAAATAAAACAGACAAACACCCACATCCACATCCACACCCACACCAACCCCCCCCCCCACACACACACATACACCCCCCCCACACACATATATACTAAAACACACAACACAGCTGTACTGCCAATGCAGCAAACATAGAAACTGATGATTGATCATATGTCACCACTACGCTGAATGAACTGCGCATTTGTTAATTTTAAGTCATTAATAGTTTTTTAGCTCCACTGGTCGAAGGCCAGCTGGCTTATGTCATGGCCCGGTGTCCGTCGTGCGTCTGTCCCTGCGTGCGTGCGTTAACTTATATTTCAAACATTTTCTCTGAAACTACCCATCCAATTTTGATGAAACTTCACAGAAATGATCCTGCCATGGTCTTCTTAAGAATTTCTTGAAATAATTTGATTCCTTCAAAAACTCTGGATGCCATGGCAACAAAACTGAAAAATATTGAAAATCTTTGAAAATCTTCTTGTCTGAAACCATAAGGCCTAGGGCTACCAAATTCGGCATGTAGCTTTATGTAGTGAACCTCTACCAAGTGCTTTCAAATAATAGCCCTGGGGTCAAAATTGGCCCCGTTCCGGGGGTCACAAGTTTTATATGGGATTATACAGGGAAAACTTTAAAATCCTTCTGGTACCTAGCCATAGGGCCTTGGACTACCAAATTTTGCATGTAGTTTTATCTAGTGGGCCTCTACCGGGAGAGGGGTTAAGTTTGTCCCCACCAGGGGTCACAAGCTTTACCTGGGCTTTTGTGGTGAAAACTTTATAAATGATCTTTTTACTAACCATAATAAGGCCTAGGGCTACTAAATTTAGCTCTGTTTCATGGGTCTCATGTTTTACAGGGCCTTTTTTTGAGGAAACTTTGAAAATCTTCTTGTTTATAACCACACATTCTAGACCTGTATTATTTGGTACGGGGCTTTATCTTGTGGACTTCCACCAGGATTCAAGTAATTATAGCTTCTAGGTCAACAATGGCTTTGCCCAGGGGTCATAACTTTCTCGTAGGATTTTATAGAAAAAAAATTGTATGTCTTCAAGTTTGAAACCAATTGGCCAGAGTTGTAATGTTTGGCGTGTAGTGTTTTCACTTATTAACCAGTGGAGCGATACAGGGCCATCGTGGCCCTCTTGTTTCAAGTTATATCCCCTATTGCATTAATGAACTAGAGTAACAGGTGGATGAAAAAATAAAAATAAAAATAAATGAAAAAATGGCCCTTTTTTGACCTAGGCCTTAGCCTATTGCATGTCTTCAAGTTTGAAACCAGTTGGCCAGAGTTGTAATGTTTGGCTTGTAGTGTTTTCACTTATTAGCAAGTGGAGCGAAACAGGGCCATTATGGCCCTCTTGTTTCAAGTTATATCCCCTATTTCATCAGTGAACTAGATTATCAGAGTAGGAGAGTAAGAATAACAAAGGAAATAAAGCAGCTTAATTAACTAAAATATCCAAATCTCAGTGTTGGCATACTTATGGTTACAGTTGTGAATATATTATGAAATAACGAAATCAAAGGTTAGTGTGCAACAATAAATTATACTGTTGCACTCATACATAGATCATTTTTGAGGTGCTAAATGCTAAAACTCAATAATTGCTCTTAATTTTGGTCCTGTATGTCTGTCCTAGTAGCTCTAGTCAAAATTATGAATAAATCTAGCCAGAAATATAAACACATTCAATGTGAAGACTGAAAATTCAGAGATTGGTTTCAATTCATTCTGCTAGGAACATTTATTAGGTGTTTTACGGCATGTGAAATTGGTCAGATTTGATTTAAAATAAGTCTTACATAAATGTGGATTTTAATGAGCACCTTAAATTCAAAAGATTTGTCAAAAAGATTGCATTGTTTGTTTCATTATTGTGAACATAGGAAAAGTTAAATTTACATTATAGGCAAATTTTGGGTAGGCGCGTTTATTAGCATATAAAAAAAATCTGCACCACTTTCAGATCTGGCATCCATGCTTAAAGTGACTCTAATAGGCTATCCTAACTCACTGTACCATTTGAATTTTTCTACCAGATGGATTGAAAAAAAATTAACAATAGGGCCCTTTTTTGACCTGGGCCTTAGCCTAGCCCCTTTTCGCGTGTTGCAGGCCATATGATGAAACATACATGTGTACATGTAGACACATACTTTTCATTTTTCAAGTGCCAAATGTATCTGAATCATGCATCTCCGTGATAAACTGTACCAAGAAGGTCATCACATAATCATCGATCCCTAGAATACATTTCAAATGTCTGACAACTGTTTGAATCATGACGTAGACTTGTCCTTTGACATGCAGAAAATTGACCAATAGCGAAAAATTTTTTTTTCAGGTGCATTAAGTCCCTTTTTCACAGAGCATGGCTCATCTATATAAACTCTCCTGTTTCGACAGCTAAAACAACAATTCACTAAAACTCAGCCAGTTTTTTTAAATTCATTGTCATAAAGGATTAGCTTTGACTTTATGAGCTAACAGAGGTCGTTGATTCCAATCCTCAACTCGACGAATCTCTTTGCGAGAATTGATGATAATCATTGCGATAGGATTCATTTCTCTCTCACCACTGATAACCGTTTCGATGATGTTTAAGTAGAAAAGCAGCCAGTGATTTGGAAAGAGTATTGTGAGAAAGTAGGCCTGCTGGTAGTAGAAAGCAGTTAGTGGCTTAAAAAGAATATTGTGCTAAGTACTGGTGGCAGAAACTCCAGGAAAGAACTGAAATGATGTTGAAAGCGGCGTTAAACACCGTACAATCAATCAATCAATTAGCGCACTTCACGGATCCAAGATCAAACTGTCCGCTCTGTGCAGTTTGATCTTGATCTTTGCTGTCTGCAAAAAAAACTGTTTTTGTCTTTGATTTTGTCTTTGACACTCGAACGGTTACAATCTTAGAATAGGCCTACTTTATAACTCGCATAAATTGCTACACGGAGTGTGCAGTCTGATCTAACATCTAACATCTACACTTTCCCATACCTTAGAAAATGCAAATTGTTTGTCCCTCCAGGTGTAAGTAAAGACGTGCCCTGTAAAAATGCACCTTCCATCTCTCTGGCTACCCCGCCTTAACCCTTTACCGCACGATGCTGACTTTTAACGACACTGGAAAAGAAGCCTTTTGAAAACATTGAGGGAAATGGAGAAAATGCTGGTAACCAGCATTTTCTCCTTTTTCCACAATGTTTTCTACCCTGTTTTCTACCCTGTCAAAGAATAATTGCAGCATTTGAGCCACATTGAAATTGTCGTCTGCAAATGCTTTCAATTTGAAGAAGGCTAAAATATTGTCGTCTGCTGAAGGGCGAATCAACTTTCAATAAAACACAAGGAACAAAGTTCAAAGATAATATGTTAAAACCTCTCTAATCGAACACACCACAACAAACCATGTCGGCAGCGGCTGTCAATCGGGACCTGTCAAAGGAAAGAAAAGCAGCAACATTTGATGCTGAAAAATTGACAGAGTTTCTATATGGTGGGAAAGAAGCTTTAAGACGAAGGCGATACTTACGTCAGTTTTTCTTTTTATTTTCAATTTGGATTTCATGACAGTAACAAAGCTTTTTTAGTCGAGTCCTCATAGCTCTACTGGATTGTGGATGAAAAAAGGAGACATTTCCATTCACTGATTCAGTGAAGCATAACAGTTATCGCTTGCGGTTTTTTTTGCCAGAAGATTGAAAATCTTTTCCATGAAAGATCAGACGATTTTAATTTTGATCTTGATCGACGCAGCTAAAACGGCGTAATTTTGTTCAGCTTGCCAAAGGTTGAAATGCAAGTTCATAAAGAAGAACGTCCTGCGACGGGGTTATCGAACTCTGCAAACGATTGCTTCATATTGAATAAGTATCTATTACATCTGTTTGGATAAGGCAGGCTTACAGAAAGTACCTACAACACAGGTTTTAGTGTAACCCAGATTGGATGACTAGCTCAGATGTTACATGAATTTTTATGACCGTGTCACAGCTAGAGTGGAGACACAATCACTAAATTAACATCGGAGCAACCCTTCAGACTGAAGGTAGTTTTAAGTGGTTTTTGGTAATTTTTAACTCTTTACCATACGACAAAATTGTAGACGAGACCAGATGACAAATGAAATGTAGCTAACAGGGTGAATTCTGTATTGATAGGTTAGAAAACATTTTGGGAAAAGGAGAAAATGCTGGTTACCAGCATTTTCTTCTTTTCCCACAATGTTTTCAAAAGCCTTCGCTTTCAGGATGGTTGAAACTCAGGATTGTGTGGTAAAGAGTTCAAGGGACAATATTCAGCAGGTACTTACCTAAACACTGGACCTGAACTCTGTTGTAGTTGACGTTGGGTGGACTCATGATCAGATACCTGGCTAGCTCAGTTGGTAGAGCTGCGGTACTAGTGTTCTGGGGGTTCTGGGTTTAAGTCTCACATCTGGCACACTTTTCTCCCTTGATTTGCTTCATTGGCAACGAGGTCAATTGGTAAGCGGGAGTAAGCAGTCAGTGGGACTGAAAGGGGAGTTGGTTACTTCCAAATAATCAGGAGGGGTAGGAGTGTTGTAGTTGACATTGGGTGGATTCACGATCAGATGCCAGGCTAGTTCAGTTGGTAGGGCTGCAGTACTAGTGTTCTGGGCGTTGTGGGTTCGAGTCCCTCGTTGGGCACACTTTTCTCCCTTGATTTACTTCAACTCTTTATCAAGCAATAAAATTTTAGACGTCTCCAAATTGAAATTATTTGCATTTGAAAAAAATAAATGTGACTCAAAGTCTGAAATTTGTTTTTAACCCTTTACCAAACAATCCCTGGTTTTTATGACCCTTAGATAGAAGCCTTTTGAAAACATTGTGGGAAAAGGAGAAAATGCTGGAAACCAGCATTTTCTCCTTTTCCCACAATTTTTTCTACCCTGGTGGAAACAAATTTCAATCTTTGAGTTACCTGTATTTTGTCGTCTGCAAGTGCTTTCAATTTGGACCAGTCTAAAATTTTGTCGTTTGGTAAAGAGTTGATAGGGTAGAAAACATTGTGAGAAAAGGAGATAACGCTTGTTACCATTTAAATTTTCTATGAGTTATTTTCACAAGGGTTGTGCTTTTTATTATTGTTTGTAGAAAACATTGTGACACAGGACAAATATCTGCAGTCCCTCAAACCATGGTGGAACAGAAGCAGAGAGGAGAAGTACAGTATCACTGTGGAGAGATCCATTTACGTAACCAAGCTGTTACGAGACCTAAACATAACAGACCCAAAAGAGCAGGATATTATCTTACAGTATGGTGGACTTAAATTTCACTTATAAGTTAAAATAACTATAAAGCCAAAATGTATACAAAGCGGGTGATTAAATGTATTTAAATTTAAATCATGCCATTTAAAAATATGGAAATTATTATGAAGATGACAATCTGTCATTGTATGGTCGGTCCAAGTGTTAGTTGCTGACAGAGAAATTAATTTCAAAACTAGGTCAAAACCTGCCAGGTAGCTGTGTCTTTTGTTTACTTTTTCCTGATTTTAAAATTCTTTTTTCTGCCAGCGCCTAACACATAGCCTGACCAGACAATAATAGATTTTCACCTTCATAATATTTGCCATACTTCTAAATGGTATGAATTAAATTTACATGTATTATGGCATCTCTTTTGATATTTTGGCCTTTACTGGGCCTTTAATTGTATTGTATTTTATCCTTTTCCACACAATCCAGACTAAGACTAACATTCCTAAGAGAGAAGGCTTATGAAAACATTGAGGGAAAAGGAGAAAATGCTGGTTAGCAGCATTTTCTCCTTTTCCCACAATGTTTTCTACCATCTAAATTACAGAAATTATTGTTTCAGCTACTTTAAAGTTGTCATCTGCATATGCTTTTTATTTGGAGAAGTCTAAAGTTTTGTCATTTTGGAAAGAGTTTACACAGTTTTCAATCTTACTTCAGTTATGTCAAGTTGGCCAGTGCACCTATCTGTGCTTTTCAGGAGTTTCCTTGTACATAGCACAATATTCTTCCTAAGTGACTGTCTGCATTCCAAAGTAAACGTTATAAAAACGATTTTCAGTTATTTAGAGAAATAAATCCTGTCACAATGACTACTATCAATCCTAAGCATATCTGAATGGTGACCTGGAGGTTGCAGGTTCAATACCCAGTTGCAGCAAACTTTCTTTTCAGTGATTTTTTGCCTCTCACCTCTGATGCATATGAGAAAAGTAGTCAGTGGCTTTGGAAAGAAGGTTGTGTCAGTACTGGTGTGAGAAAGCCAGGAAATACATGGGCATGTCACTGACCGCCATATCACCTAGGCTGTTAAAACAGCGTTAAACTCCAATACCAACCAAACCAGACAAAACCAAAGAAATTAATTGAGCTTGGAATTTAAAGCTCCTGGTTTCAAGTCCTGTAGGCCACTGACTGCACTACTGGGCCCAGCTTAACTCTTTATCAGACGACAACATTTTAGTCTTGTCCAAATTGAAAGCATTTACAGACGACAATTTCATTAGGGCTCAAATAGTAGCATTTTTCTTTGATAAGGTAGAAAACATAATGGGAAAAGGAGAAAATGCTGGTTACCAGCATTTTCTCCTTTCCACATAATGTTTTCAAAAGGTGGAATTTTTAGAAAACATTGTTTGAAAAGGAGAAAATGCTGGTTACCAGCATTTTCTCCTTTTTCCACTATGTTTTCAAAAGGCCTCATTCCAAGGGTTGTTAGAAATTGGCATTGTGCAGTTAAGGGTTAATCCTTGGTATATTAGGTTATGTGTGCCAATTTTAGCTTGTACTTTGATTTCAGGTCTGCCTCCCCGCTTGAAAGTTCTTCGTTTTCAGTCCACTATACCATGTTCATACCAACAATAGAGAAACAGGGTACTACAGAGCAGAAGAAGAAATACCTGGAACCAGCAAGACAGCTCAAGCTGATTGGCACATATGCACAAACAGAGATAGGACATGGTATTATGATTTATCATTTGGTGTTTTACGCCATTTTCAACATAATTTCAGTTATATTGCGGCAGCCAGTGCACCTATCTATGCTTTCCTGGAGTCTCTTTTACCAGTGCTCCAGAAAAATGTTCTTTCCAAGCCACTGGCTACTTCCCCGGATAACCATCGTCAAAACAATGGTCAGCGTTGAGAGAGGAATGAATCTTGTCGCAATTACTATCATCAATCCTTGGAAAGAAATTGTCCGAGCCAAGGATCAAACCCACGACCCCCTGTTCTCAAGCCCTGCATGCTGGTAATATGAAATGGAAACATCAGAATCCATATTTTCAAACCTTTCTTGAGAACATTCTTAGTCTTACTCTCTAGAAATTTCAAAATTAGAAGGTAACACAACTTCTGATTGGCTAAACCATTGGTCTAGCCAATGAGAAGTTGTGTTACTTTCTGAATATTGAATAAGACTAAGAATGGAATAAAGAATGATTGTTAAATACAGGCCCATTCTGTTTTTACACAGGTGTTCCAAAAAAGCATTTTCCTTTTTTTCAGATTTTTTGCTTCTATATCATTAATTTCATATAGCCTTCAGCAGTATAGTGACACTCTGCTGTGTTAGCAATAATTATATTTATCTAACTTTGAACCAACCAACTAAATCTTTTTTTGCATGTATAATTGATAGATGAAGAAACTCAGGGTAAACATTTTGTATGCTTAGATGAAAAGTGTGAACCCAGATTGTCTGATTCAATATTTGGTTGATTGTTAGACATACTAATGCTTTACAAAAAGTCAAAGTTTCATTACAATGGCCCTGTGAAGATAAATATTATATCTAGTAAAAAACCAAACATTGAGTAGAACAATTTAAAACCTTTTTTCATTTAAGTGTATAAAATATTTACACTGTGGTTCTTTTTTCCTGCTTACTAAATGTATATATTTGCGATAAACTTGTAGGGAATATAATAATACATGAGGAATACACATAAAGAATGGGAATATAAAAGGGGTATTCTCTTGAGAAATATAAATGGGAAGTTGAGGAATGTAGAATACATGAGGAATGGGAAATATGGATGAGGGATACAAATGAGGAATATGTGAAGAAATATGTTTTAAAATAATGTTTAAAATAGTGTTAAGCAGTTTGCAATCAATTAATC
Source organism: Hippopus hippopus (assembly GCA_946811185.2). NCBI lineage: Eukaryota > Metazoa > Mollusca > Bivalvia > Cardiida > Cardiidae > Hippopus > Hippopus hippopus. The sequence goes on from OX328113.1 coordinate 31,931,052, forward strand.
ATTTATGTGTATCTATATATAGTAAAGAGTTAACATTTTTGTGTATTTGGATGCTTTTCTTTGAAGGTTAGAATCCACAGGAATCTATGTTTCTTTCTAGTGGTTTTTCACACAATAAGAACTGGTAAAAAGCCATTGGTGTACTGGCTGTTGCAAGATAAATGAATAATGTTGAAAATTGTGTTACAATTACCATACAGTCAATCGATCAATCGATCAATCAATCAATTCATCAGTCAATCAATTGGTCAATTATATTTTTCTGTATATAGAAAACAGTAACATTTTTGTGTCTTCAGGTACCTTTCTTCGAGGGTTAGAAACCACAGCGATCTATGACCCTAACACAGAAGAGTTTGTGATCCATTCTCCTACTTTGACTGCTATTAAGTACTGGCCTGGAAATTGTTAGTTATTTTTTCTTTTGTTTGGTTTTTTTTTTTATATAGTTTTGTTTTTTGTTTATTTTTTCACATAGTTTTTAAACTTGTCTTTTTTTTATTTTCATCCACATAGTTTTTGACTTATGTCTTTTGTTTTTTCTTTCCACAAATTTTAAAATTTCATTTATAAAATGACAAAAATTTAGACTTTTCCATACTGATGGCATCTGCAGACGACAAAATAGATGTGACTCAAAAATTCAAATTGGCTTTTGGAAGTGTAGAAAACATTATAAGAAAATGGAAAAAAATGCTGGTTCTACCAGCCTTTTGTCCTTTTTCCAAAAAAGCATTTTTTTATGGGTAGTTAAAACTCAAGGTTGTTTTTTAAAGGCTTAATTTTTTACCACAAAACATAAGTCTTAGATTTCTCTAAATTGAAGTTTTTTTTTTCAGGCAACAGTTTGAATATGGCTTCAAATTGTCTTGGGCATGGTAGAAAACATTGTGGAAAAAGGAGAAAATGCTGGCTACCAGCATTTTTTCCTTTTCCCACAATGTTTTCAAAAGGCCTTTTCTTTAGGGTCATCAAAACTCGAGATTGTCTGTTAAAGAATTGAACTCCAGATACTGTGTTTTGTTTTTGTAGTGGGTAAGACAGCCACACATGTAGCACTAATGGCCCAACTCTATACAGGAGGAAAATGTTATGGAATGCACACCTTTATAGTACAAATAAGAAGTTTAGAAGATCACACTCCCATACAAGGTATAATTTATTAGCTTGTTATGGGAGGGGGAGGGCTGAAGTTGAGAGCTAAGATCCCAGCTTATGGGACCCCTTTTTCACCATGAGGTCTATTCCTGTGAATTAAATTGTCTCCTTCACCAGATGAAGACTAAAGGTAACCAAATAATAGGTTGGTCCTTACACCTGTTTTCCTTTGTTTTTGTCCTTAGTACCCTTATGAATGTTGCGATAAATATAACAATGATTTATGATATATGTGTAAGGTCCGCATGTAATCCAAATCGAATTCTGTTCTTCATCATCAGGAACTATGTATACATGTATATCGATTTGTAAAACAATCGAACAAGATTTACATGAAATATTATCTGAAGAACAAAGCTGTTCAGTGCAAGAAAATCAAGGATAAAAACCAAGTAATCTTTTTTCAGGACTGGTGTAGAACTGTAGAAGAATCAAGGGAAATAACTGACAAATGGCCCTCATTAACCGTTAACGGAATAAACCTTTGGAAGAAGGCTTTTGATAACACGGAGGGAAAAGAAGAAAATGTTGGCATTTTCTCCTTTTCCAACAATGTTTTAAACTCCTTTTAGGACAGATCCGAGCATTTGAGCTGCTCTAACACGGTCTTCTGCAAATGTTTTCAATTTGGACAAGTCTAAAAGTTTGTCGTCTGTTAAAGAGTTCACTTTTTACTAAACGATCCCAAGTTTTAACATCTCCTGTGGAAGAAGGCTTTTGTGCACATTGTGGGGAAAGGAGAAAATGATTGTAATGAGGGTGCCCTGTAGTACAAGTTTTAATAACTTTGTGGAAAAAGGCTTTTGAAAATATGGTGGGTAAAGGTGACATTGCTAGTAACATTTTTTCCCCCTTTTCCTACAATGTTTTCTATACTACAAAAGACATATGTTGTCATTTTCAGCAACAAAGTAGATCTATCTCTTGTCTGCAAATTCTTCCAGTGTGTATAAATCTAAATTATTGTCATCTGGTAACGAGTCAAGATATTGGATTACTGAATAATGGCTTTTTAACCCTGTACCACACAACCCCAAGTTATAACAACGCTGACAGAGATGAATTGAAAACATAGTGGGGAAAGGAGAAAATGCTGGTAACCAGCATATTAATGTTTTCTACCCTTCCCAAAACATTTTTAAATATTTTAATTCTTACAAACATGAAAGTTTGCAACAAATGTGTAGCTCAAATACAAACTGCATCTGGCGGGATTCGAACCCATGACGGGCAAATATCCTCGTTTTTCGAGGATTAAAAGACAATACCATAACCACTGAGCCAAGGAAAATTCTCTCTGATGCAGTTGTTAGGTATTGATTTTATACGGGAAAGCTATGCAGTAAGGAAGGAGTGATCTCCTGTAACACACCCCTTCTTAAATGTCATCATTTCGATGACAAAAAGCCTAATTAGACAGTAAGTCTATTAATTAGACAACAAATGGCTTAATGGCCAATCCCGGAGGAGCTCCCATCTTACCAACAGAGTCCATAACAAAGAAACAAATGAACAAATGCATGGCCGAAATACAGGGACCAGGCAGGATTCGAACCCTAGAATGCCCGTACGAAAGGCCAATACCTTAACCACTGAGCCAAAGAGATATCTCCCTAAAGCAGTTGTTAGGTATTGTATTTAAATCGGGACGAAGCCATAAATGAAGAAGTGGACTCCTGTAACACACCCCCTCTTAAAGTCATCATTTATTGATGACTCAAAGCCTTATTAGGCAGAAAGTCCGTTTTTGGACAACAAATGGGATTAATAGCTCAATGGCCAATCCCGGAGCAGCTCCCATCTTACGAACATGAAAGTTTGCAACAAATGCATAGCTGAAATACAAACTGCATCTGGCTGGATTCGAACCCATGGTGGACAAGATCCTTGTTTTTCGAGGTTTTAAAAGACCAACACCATAACCACTGAGCTAAAGAGACATCTCCCTTATGCATTTGTCAGGTATTGATTCTATACCGGAAAGCTATGCAGTAAGGAAGGAGTGATCTCCCGTAATGAAATAATGACCATTCTTGTATCATCAGACCAAATGTTGCCCCCGACGATTGCAACATTGCACAGATTACAACAGATAGAAAATGCTTTTCATTCTCTGGAGGGTATCAAAGACAACATTCAGATTCAGAGATTACTGTGGAAGATAGTGGTAACCAGCTTGGCTACGACAGTATAGATAATGGATATTTTGGGTTCGACAATGACACGGTACCAACCTGCACACTTTATACAGTATTTCAGGGATCACTGGAGGAGATATTGGTAACCAGCTTTGCTATGACAGTATAGATAATGGATATTTAAGATTTGACGAATACAGGGTACCGGCCTACACGCCTTATAATGTATTTCAGGGTCAATGTGGGATATTTTGGTAACAAGCTGGGATAGACAGTATAGATAATGGACATTTAGGATTTGACAAACACAGGGTACCAGCCTACACACTTAATACTGTATTTCAGGGGTCACTGTGGGAGATATTGGTAACAAGCTGGGATATGACAGTATGGATAATGGATATTTAAGATTTGACAATTACAGGGTACCAAGAGATGCAATGCTGATGAAATATGCCAAGGTTTTTTTTGTTCATCCTTTACCATGCATTTCCTGCCTTTAAAGGCCTTTACAAAGATAGCATTCGAAAACACTGTGTGTTTTCCCACAAAGTTTTACCCTCTTTCAAACAAAAATCCTTTCATTTGTCTACTTCTTTGCCAGTTTTTATGACAAAAAACAGCTTTGAAAAAAAATTCTGCAAAAAGCTCATGGCTTAATTTGAGATTCTGGGTGGCTAAGTGGTAAAATGTATGTCTAATAAGGCGCAGTTATCTCTACAAGAACTGGGATTTGGGTAAAATACCTCGGAAGCCTAGCCTAGTACTGGTGAAAGCCAGGACATACATGAGTATATGAGTTGTTGCAGAGATATGACTCCAATAACGTTGAAAGTAGGGTAAAATATCATTCAATCAAAGCTTGATTTAACGACAGGAAGAGAGAAATGGTTCATTTAAACCACCATTTAGTATCAAGGTGACCCTCACTTACAAATATTTTCTATATCCCGCAGTGGAAAATCGAAAAAGTATTTGTTACCAGCATTTTCCTTTTCCCACAGTATTTCATAAATCATGTTTTCCTCAGGATTATTATAAAATAATGGATTGTTATGCAAAGCCAGCCAATGATGAATACCCATAGTTTACAATTTATCAACTTTGTTTGTTGGAGAAATCAAAATGTATCGGACAGTGAAGATCCAAGATCAGACTGCACAGAATGTGCAGTCTGATCTTGATCTACACTGACCTCAATAGCCCACAAAGTTGAGCTTAGTAGCCTATGTGTTGATGACAGGTAGAGAGAGATGGTACATATAAACCACCGATCAGCATGAAGATGACATACGGCACCATGGTAGCTGTGAGGGCAGAGCTGGTTGGATTCTCAGCAGACTGTTTGGCCAAGGCTTGTGTAATTGCGACCAGATACAGTGCTGTGAGGAGACAGACTGAGATCAGACCTGGGTGGGTAGATAAATTATTTGAATTACAGTCAATATGTATTTAGCGACCGGTCTTTCGAATTTAAAGTTGTGGTTGCTAAAGGCAGGTGACTGCTTAACTCTATACCAAATGACAAAATTTTGGACTTTACCAATTTATAAACACTTACAGATGACAAATCAAATGTAGTCTAAAAGAAAATTTCTGTCTTTGAATTGGTAGAAAACAGTATCAGAAAAAGAGAAAATGCTGGTTACCAGCTACTGGTGTTTTAAATCACTGTTTTTTTCAAAGGCTTTTTTGGTTAGGAAGAGTCATCAAAATTCAGGATTGTGAAGTTGTTAAGAATTGTGGGAAAAAGTGCAAAAGCTTGCAATCTATCCTTTTTCACAGTGTTTTGAGTGCAGTCTACTGCAAAAAGGACTTAAGCACAGCAGGACATAATTATTCATAAAACATTTTTATCACCTTATAATAAAGTTGTAATGGCTAAGCAGGGATCTTATATACAGGGATAGGAAACGCGGTATAACTTCCGGTTATTCACTGTCTTCTTTTGAATTGACCGCAAAGGAAAAAACAGCGTGTATGTATGATCCCTGGGCTAAGGAAAGATTTTGTCTTGAAAAAAGAAAGTGCAGGAAGGCATACATAAATATATGTGCATCAACTACCACTGATATAACTGAAATTTTGCTAAAAATGGTGTAAATTCGGTACCAGATGAAGAAATTTGAGACATACCAAGTGTTTTCAGATGACAACTTGTATATAATTCAAGTGATAGAATTTGTTTAACCCTTTACAACACAATTCCGACTTTTAACGACCTTGATAAAGAAAGCTTTTGAAAACATTGTGGAAAAAGGAGAAAATGATGGTAGCCAGCATTTTCTCCTTTTTCCACAATGTTTCCTACCCTGCTGGAAACCAATTTTAATTTTTGAGTTACGTTTATTTTATCGTCTGCAAGTGCTTTCAATTTAGACCAGTCTAAAATTGTGTCCTTTGGTAAAGGGTTTAGAAAGGACAGAAAACATTTTGGTTATCAGCATTAGCTCCTTTTTCCACGATGTTTTCAAATATGTCTTTCTCCAGGATCATAAAAACTGGATTGTGTGGTAAAAGGGTTCATATGAAGAATATATGTTTTTGTTTATTTTCATGTCATTTTTTTACCTTCACAGTGGAGAGGAGCCACAGATACTAGACTATCAAACTCAGCAAGATAAGTTGTTTCCCCTGATGGCCTCTTCATATGCTCTCCTCTTTACAGGAAAGATCATGATGAAAGAGTATCGCAGAATAAGCAAGAAAATTGAAGGCGGGGATTTAGATGAACTGCAAGTGGTGAGAGAGTCTTCGGTGTCTGCACTCAAACCATTCTAAATTGTATTCATAGTCTAGTTTTAAATTTGGAAAGTAACACAATTTCTGATTGGCTAAACCAGATGGTTTCACAAACCTGAAATTGTGTTACCTTCAATTTTGGGAAATTCTTGAAAATAAGACCCGGAATGTTATTTTGGATAGTTTGTGAATACATGCCAAGGTGTACCTTGCTGGAATAGACACATTGGCTTAACTCTTTACCAGTAGACAAAATTTTAGCTCTTTACCACACAACCTTGACTTTTAACGACCCTGAGAAAGAAGCTTATAGAAAACATTGTGGAAAAAGGAGAAAATGCTGGTGACCAGCATTTCTCCTTTTCCCACAATGTTTTTGACCCTATGAAAGTCAGAAATCATATTACCATGTCTGCAGATGCTTTGAATTTGGTCCAGTCCAAAAATTTATCGTTTGGTAAAGAGTTACACATGTCCAATTTGAAAGCATTTGCAGACGACAAATGAATTGTGTCTCAGAATGTGGGATTTCTCTTTGAGAGGGGAAAAAATATTATAGAAAAAGGAGAAAAATGCTGGTTGCCAAATTTGGCATGTACCTTCACCTTACTGACCTCTAGTAAGACATTTCAAATCATAGCCCTGGGGCTAGAATTGGGCCCTGTGTGTGTGTGTGGGGGGGGGCAAACGGGGGGGCATAACTTTTAAATGAATTTACAATGTATACACTGAAAACTTGAAAAATCTTCCTTTTCTTTACCAAAGGGCCTAGGGCTACCAGATTTGGCACATAGCTTCAACTAGTGTATCACTTTTAAATTTTTTCAGAATTTATCCCTTGAATTGAAACAAGCCCTTACCTCACATGTTTTACAGGGGTTTTATATTTAGGAATCTTTGAAAATCTTCTGTTTTATAACCATACAGCCTAGTCCTGTATTATTTAGTATGTAGCTGTATCTTGTAAACCACTACCAGGATACAAGTACCTTAGCTATATGGTCGAAAATAGCCTCGCCCTGGGGGTCACAACTTTCAGATGGGCTTTTATAGAGAAAACTAAAAAAGTCGTCTTGTTAGAGACCATTTGGCCTAGAATTGTAATTTTGGTGTCTATGGTTTGTACATATTGGCGCGTGGAGCAATACAGAGCTATTATGGCCCTCTTGTATGTCCTAACCAATTAGGTAACAGTATGTATAAGTGCACCAATCGTATTACAGCTACATGGACTATCATCAGGAATGAAGGCTTTTTCATCTGATATTGCTAGTGATGGGATTGATTTGTTACGGAGAGCTTGCGGGGGCCATGGCTATACGCACGCAAGTGGCATTCCCAAAATATGGACCTTTGCTACAACAGCATGTACAGTGGAAGGGGAGAATACTGTAATGTATCTGCAATGTGGAAGGTTTGTAAAGTAAATCCTGTTTTTATTGATTTTTTTTTGTTAATTTATCATTGCCACGGTGTCGCCCATATGTGCAATGCACCCTGAAGGCTTTCAGTTTTGTAACAGGGCATAGTGCAAGTACAGAACAAAACCTATCCTTAGTTACGCCTGGTTCTTTAACTTGCGCAGTGTATTGCACCGTCAGATGGGACCTCCGTTTAACATCTTATCCGAAAGACTATTGGTAATTTTAGATAACTAGCTGGGGGAATCAAACCCACAATTTAAGAGAACAGCTGAACTTGTATAAAGATTTCTTCAATAAATATGATTATACTGTAGCCTTTAATGTCGTATCATTAAATACTGAGACTTCAACATCTTCCAGACAATTCTGTGTTTTAATGACCCTGAGGTAGCAGCCTATTGAAAACATTGTTGGAAAAGGAGAAAATGCTGGTAACCAGCATTTTCTCTTTTTTCCCACACTGTTTTCAGAAGCCTTTGTTCTCGAGGTGGTCTGGTAAAGGGTGAAAGTGTAAGGTGTCAAAGTTATGTCACTTTTTTTATACACCCAAAGGGTCGTATTATGGCCCCCGTCTTCCGTCCATCCGTCCGTCCTTCCGTCTGTCCGTTAACAAGTTCTTGTGCGGGCAACTCCTCCCACAGTTTTCATTGGAATAAGTTCAAACTTACCCCAATGAATCTCTATGATGTGCAGTTGTGCATGTGAATTTTAGAATTTGGATATCTGTAGGCGTTCTAGATTTTAACCTATTTCACTGACAAGCCCCTTCGGGCGTATATGCGCCGCTTTGCAAAGCCCTTGTTTTTTTATTTAATGAATCAAGATATTTGATAACATATTACAGGATGATAATTAGAGATAAAACTTTACCAGGAGCAATGCAGTATTTTCTCCTTTTACCACAATGTGTTTAAAGCCTTTTTCTTTTCTGCTTTTCAGTGGTTTATAGAAATCTAGCAGTGAATTATATCCATATTATTCATCGGTGAATGTTATAATTCACCAGTGAATATTATCACTTTTATTTTTGACATAACATGATTATTTAACCCTTTACCAGACAACAAAATTTTAGCCCTGTCCAAATTGAAAGCATTTGCAGACGACAATTTTATTGTGGCTCAAATAGTGCAATTGTTTATTGATAGGGTAGAAAACATTGTGGAAAAAGGAGAAAATGCTGGTTACCAGCATTTTCTCCTTTTGCCACAATGTTTTCAAAAGGCTTTTTTCCAAGGGTCGTCAAAAGTCGTCATTGTGTGGGAAATGGTTAAAGAACTCAAATTAATTTTTAGCAGGTTAACATCACATTGTATGACTTTGTCAACATCATTCATGATGTCATTATTACAGCTGCTGTTCCAAATCCGATTGGATTGAATAGATCTATTTCGCTTGAAAAACGCACAAATTTTTACGATGTGCCACAGTTTGGTCTGAAAAGAAATTTAAAGTTAAGAGCATATAAGAAATGAGATAATTGTTGTTTTAAGTGTATGATTGAAATTTCTTCTGTGTTGTGAAAAGCAAAGTACATGTTTTCACCCATGGCTTGGCCATATTTCATGAAAATATAGCCGTCACTTTTCAATCAAAGAAAGAATTTTCTATTATATACCAAAACAGACAATTATCCTCAATTTCCTTTGGGTTGTTTGGTAATGGGCTAAAGAGATAATTGTAGAAATTGTTTCACTTTATATACAAATCCAGATATTTGATTAAGTGTTATGAGATGATAGTCAGAGGTAAAACTTTACCAGGAGCGATGCAGTACCTCAACAAGATAGTGAAACAGAGAAGTCTGATCAATGATCAACTTGACATTGCAGATTTAGTAGAGGCGTTTGAACATGCTGCTGCAAGGTACGTCAGTTTTACTCTTTATCAAACAATCCCACACAAATTTTAACGAATTTAAGAAAGGTTTTTTTTTAACTTAATTTTTTTTTTATATATTAATTTTTGTATTTTTTTAATGTTTCCTATCCTTTAAGAGACAAATTTCATTTCATTTACAGCTTATAACGAATTTAACTCATTACTAAACGATAAAATTTTAGGTTTGTCCAAATCGAAAGCATTTGCAGACAACAAAATAAAAGTGACTGAAAATTTGAAATTTGTTTTGTGAAGGGTAGAAAACAATGTGGGAAAAGGAGAAAATGCTGGTTACCAGCATTTTCTCCTTTTCCCACAATTTTTTCTAAAGGCTTCTTTCTCAGGGTCATCAAAAGTAGGAATTGTGTGGTAATGGGTTAGAAAAGAAGGGTTTTTTTTTTTTACTTATTTTTTTTCTACATATTATTTTTTGTATTTTTTTTTAATGTTTCCTATCCTTTTTGAGACAAATGTCATTATTTGAGCCACATTTTTGATTTGTTGTCTGCAACAACTTTGACCAGCCCACATAGCTCAGGAGATAGAGCGTAGGACTTATAAACTTCAAATTTGGGGTCACTTGAGGGTGTGGGTTTGAGCCCCACGGCTGGTCATTTAAAATTACAGATAGTCTTTCCAATGAGATGTTAAACTGAGGTTCTGTATGAGGGTACTATACACCAAGCATGTTAAAGAACAAAGCATAAGTTAGGATGGGTTTAGTCCTGTTTCTTGCACTATCCCCAGCAACAAATACTAACAGTGTTCATGGGTGTAGCCTATATCAACCAGTGGAGATAATAAATAAACACAAAATCAATTAATCATGTCTGCAACTGCTTTCAAGTTTGATGTGTCTAAAATTTTGTTGTTTGGTACATAGTGAAAGATATTCTTTAGTCAGTGGTATTTTCCTTCAACTCAAGTTTTAATGGGGCTTATTTACTTACATAAGATATGAGGTCATTTTACTGATTTACATACAGATCATCATAATAGACATAGAGGGTCTTACATTAGTGTTTATGTACTATCATTTTTATCAAACGAGTTGACTAAAATTGTATGGCGTGAGCCTTTATCACATAAAACGAATGACAGACAGAAAAACATCCCGCATCATCACCTGCAGCCTCTATACAGTTCACGGGTCCATGTTTAAATTGTAGTTTGGTTTCAAACGTGTACATACACAAGTGGATAGTTCTTTGACATTTACACCGAAAGAAGAATGAAATAGTTTACAGAGGGGTTAAGTCCACCTATTTCTGCAAAAATATTGAGTTTAAGGTGTTGAACGCTTGTTTTTACTCAAAAACACAATTGCTGACAGCAGATTTTACTCGTCACATGGAAAATCAAAACACTAAAGTAATCACTATTTGTTCCTCCCTACTTGGAGAGTATCAGTTATTGTCAATAAGGTTTACAGAGTTATCTCTCTTAGATCATTTCTATATTAACATTAATTACAATGTCTTTTTTTTTCCAGCTACCCCTGGGTTTGAATTAAAAGAAATAATAAAAAATAAGAATAAATGAATGAAACAGCTAATGGTAACCGTCATAGGATTAGACTATCCTCAGGTCACGGGGATTATTCTGCCCCTTACAATTATCTCAAGGAATCACAAAATTACACAAACTCTTCTGGCATTTTTCCTTTCTGTAAAACATTTAAAAGTTCAAGACTAGATGCACCTCTCTTAGTCAGTGAGTTAGCAAGCTGGATTTTCCCTGGACACCATTTTATTTCAATTTTATTGTTTTGTCTCATATCCTGAATGGCTGCAATGTCAATTCGCAATCTTTTGTCATCGACCAGTCTCGTCGTACCCAGTGCTTCAATTACACTTCTGTTATCAATAAATACTGTAATCGGCAAACAATCTCCAGCAACAAAACCAATTTCTTGAATCAGTTCCCTGTAATAAATTGCCGATTCTAATCCTTCACTTAAAGCTTCCGCTGCTATGGTCGAACGCACAACCCTTTTTATCTTATTTGATTACCAAAACACTGGACAACAATTTCCAAGCCTGTCTTTGATCCAAATTATATGGGCACCAGTACTACCTTTTCCGTTATTAATGTTCCCAAGTGCAGCATCACAAAATAAGAAAATTTCCCAATCTTTGTTCGAGCTACCCTGTAACCGAGGGAATAGATGAACTGACAACATGTCCTTTAATTTACCGACAGCCTTAATAGCATGTAATAAATCACTGACAGATGCCTTTGTTAACTTTGTACTCAAATCAATAAGTTCAAAAGCCATATCAGGTCTTGAACCTTGCACTAGCCAGTTTAACCGGCCCACTAACTTTCTGTACACTATTTGCTCATTTTCACGTAGTGGATTAAGTTTTTCTGAGGCACGAACAGGGTCTAATTTTGGACGAACCAATTTGTCAATGTAAGATGTATGATCAAAAATTATTCCCTTCTCATCTTCTCTGATATGGAAACCTATGTATGTAACCTTTCCTTCTTCTACTTTTCCCGCTTTAAAACGACTTTTTAATCTATCAAACAAAGTTTCAAAGTCTATGTTTCCTGCATGAAGAAAATCATCAACATGACAACATATGATGCCTTGCAGAGTCTGATCTGAAACTAGAGTAAACACAGCTGGGTCTAGTTTAGATTGTCTGAATCCAAGTTTCAAAAGTTCCTCCTTTACACCGATATAAAACTGACGAGCACCATCCTTTAACCCATAAAGCCCATGCTTTAACTTCCAAATGTAGCCATCAGGCGTATCACTTTCAATAGGCGGTACAATATACACCTCCCGTTCAAGTTCATTTCCCTGCAGGAAAGCAGATTTTATGTCTGTTGTTTTTACTTTCCAGTTTTTACTGGAGGCTACTGCAAGACATACTCTCATAGACCCTTTACCTACTGTGGGGCTATCTTTTGGACTGAATGATTTCTTCTCAAATCCCCTTGCAACTAAACGTGCCCTGATACCACCTTCTTTATTTGTTATAACCCAACGTGTCGAAATGGATTTTTGTCCCTCATCTTTGACCTCTTCATAGGTATTGACTACAAGAGTTTCAGTAATTCTGATTGTTTTGCTTGATAGGTATCATTTTCAACCTTGTTACTATCTAATACAACACTGTTGACATTCTGTATCTTTCTCCATTCAATACTACTCAAATCAATACTTTTCTGATCCTTTGTTACTTCATCTTCTATATTGTACCACATTTTGTATTTACCACTTGCTTTTCCTGCACGTCCAATTATTGTGGCTTTTGTCCATTCTAAGGAATTGGGCAATTTATACTCTATTTGATCATGTAAGAGAACATTAAATCCACTTACATCTTGATTAACTTCAGATTTGGTTGAAATAGTCTCTGACAAGACACTTGAGTTTTCATGATCATTTGAAGTAGAATTACTACAATTTGAACTTTTATTTTCTTCCATCTGAATTCTGTCTTCACTTCCAAATGAATCTTCATCAACTGTATTACCATGATCTACTTTGCAAAGTCTGTTTGGAGATACTCTAACAAAAATACCTCCATGTCTTACAAATAACACCTTTCCATCCTGAAATACAACTTTACCAGGCCCCAGCCAACGATCTCTACCATCTCTTTTGTAAAATACACTATCACCATTTTCAAAGACTTGTTCTGCTGCTCGCACCTTTGAACGAAGAGCAGGTCGGAGTCGCTCATCTGCTTCTGTCTGGATGTATGCTTTCCTAGTTTCATGTAGGGCATTTAGATGCTTGAAAAATGTTTCACTGGTTGTCACACCTTCAAGGGCTGGCATTTCTGCCTGCATCATATTTGGTAAGTTTGGGTTTCTTCCAAAGACGAGCTGATTGCTACTATATCCATTCCACATCTGGAGAGAGTTTCTTGCCATATTTGCCCATGAAAGTAGAGTATCTAAGTCAACTGTTGTATTTTCCGCTTCAAGTTTTACTAGCATACTGTCTGTCACTGAATGTACTCTTTCACAAAGCCCATTTTGAAATGGACTATATCCGGCAGTGGTATGTACTTTAACATTCAGAATGGATGCTACTTCACGTATTTCATCTGAACTAAACTCGCCTCCATTATCGGTCATGATGGCCCCCATAATTCCGAAGACACAGACCCAGTTTTTCATCATTGCCTGAATGACATTTTTTGGTTCTTTTCTATTTATGAAAACTGGTAATGTGTATCTTGACCACATATCAATCATATGTAATATCCACCGACCCTTATACTGTTTTAAATCCATTGCAACTTTCTCATTAAACTCATTTGCAGATGGCAAGGCAACAACTGGCTTTGGTTGTGTTTTAGCATATGTTTTGCACAGTACACATGTAGACTCAATCTGTGTCAAATCCTCATCATAGCTTTCTTTCCAGGCTCCAGCATCCTTCAATAGTGCTACCAATTTCCTTTTAGGAGGATGGGCAAACTGACGGTGAAGTTTCAATAGAGTTGATTTTTGTTTTTCATTACCCTGCTCCCCCACATTCACTATGTTTACATCTTTTACTGGCAGTGTCTCAGTTTTATCTATTGGGATACAGTAGTGACCTGAAGATGTAAGATTAAGATTCACTTCTTTCCCAAAAATCTCAGCTGTATCATTTTCTAGGTCCATCTTAATGCTAGCTTTTTTCATTGCCGATCGTGACAACAATAGTGGAATGTCAGAATCGACCACATCTGTTTTAACTTTCACATGTTTTCCTGCAATGAAAATGGGTAAGTCATATTCTCCATTTGATCTCAGTCTAGTACCACCACCAAATTTGAACACTTTAATACCCTCTTTCTTAACTACTTCACGATGATCATCTTCTGATAGCGAGTGAAGATATATATCCAACCATAGTTTTCCACATACTGTACTGGTACATGCGCTATCAAGCACAGCACAGTTTCGGACATCTGCACCTAATCTCAATACTTCATCTTTGTGATAGGCAGTGAACAAAACAGCATGTTCTTCAGTCTCTGTATTATTCACCTTGGCCATATTTTCCCAGCTGTCTGGACATTTGGCTACCAAATGTCTAAAGGAACCACAAGATCTACAAGTTAGCACTTTTCCATCTGGCCCCATAGGATTCAAGTTCTTAACACCTCTCTGGGATGACTGAAAACCTCCACCTCTACTACTACCTCGTCCACGCCAACCTCCATGGCGGCCATAATAACTGTTATCCCTTTTCACATACCCTGCAGCTAACAGTGCTTCTTCATTCTCTGCCAAAAAAGCAGGTTCTAGCTTGATATTGAGAGTGCTGTTTTTAGCACTCCCCCCCCATCACCCATGAATTTTCTAAGGGATCGTTTAGCCTCATCATATAATGTTTCTCTTTGCTCATAGTTCATTCCAGTAAGTACCAGCAGCTTTTCTTCTTTTGTAATATTTGACTTTCTCTATAGCTTGAATGCAAGAATTTCTGATGGAAGAGTCATTCTTTTCTTTTCAATTTTTCTGTACTTACTGTCAAATTCTGCAATGAAATCACTGATTGATTGACCTTCATTTCTGGAGAGATCCTCAAATTCTTCAAATTTTTCAAGGCTGTCTGCCAAGTCATCTTTTGCCAAGTGTTTATCCAAAAAAATTACAAGAGTATTGAAACCAGTGTCTCTCTTTAAGTCATCGATACTAATTTGATCAAATACTTTCTCACGAATTCTCTGTTCGTCATCCTCAGGAAGTGTTAGAGCAATAGCAATACCTCTCTTAGCCTTGTCTATCTCTGTAATTTCATTCCAAGCTATTAACTCTTGCTTGTACAGTTCGTAGGACTTCCCTTATGAAAAGATGGGGGGTTGATTTTGGCCGCCATTTTCCCCTATTCTACACAAATACACTGTAAATCTCTGAATGACTACAAGCTCTGTACGCTATGATTGACTTATCTGCTGCCCTTCGCTCTGCTACCACTGTTGAACGCTTGTTTTTACTCAAAAACACAATTGCTGACAGCAGATTTTACTCGTCACATGGAAAATCAAAACACTAAAGTAATCACTATTTGTTCCTCCCTACTTGGAGAGTATCAGTTATTGTCAATAAGGTTTACAGAGTTATCTCTCTTAGATCATTTCTATATTAACATAAGGGACTTTCACTGCATTTCTTGGTTCTTATCAAACATGAAAATTAAAAACTTTCCACCCGTATACGTCTTAGCAATAGTGACGTCATTTTTCCCTGAAACGGCGTAACAGTATAAATTCCCGCACAAACTGTGGTTGGTTTCTCTGACTTCATGCGCTCATGACTGAAAACTGATCAGAACCGGGAGCCAAAAAACGATAATACACAAGTGTATTATCAAAAAAAAGTCACGGGTTTAATACACTGCTGGAGGAGGTTTCATGTGATAAATGTTATTTATCATGTGACATTTCCAGAAGTCTCTGCTAAACTCAGGCTCTGGAACAAATAATTACGCTACCAAGCTATTATATGGAAATACCATTAAGAAATGTTCTTTTTTGTTGCTTTTTCCTCGCTTCTGCACTGATGATACACTGGCTATTGCCTTACTTAATTTAGTAGTAAATCATTATATTATATTTCATGTGTCTATTTTTAGAAATGTCATGGGTAAAGAAATGTCGTAATTTAAGCTTGGGGGAATTATTTCCCCGTCACAGTGAATATTTTCCTCCTGCGAAAATCTGGAACTACTTTTTTAAGTTTTTCAAGTTTTTAGGTTTTAAAAGTGGCATTCGTTGACAAAATAATCAGAGGAAATATAAAATATAATTTATTTCATCAGCTTGTGGTTAGTATGGGGAAATATTTGCCTCAAAAGGGAAAGGTCCGCGAAAATAACTCTTGCCTTACGGCACTCGTTATTTTCGCATACCTTTCCCTTTTTCGGCAAATATTTCCCCATATTAACCACAAGCTGATGAAATAAACTCTATTTAAAATTTGAAATCTGAAAAGCTCCCTTTACCAGACGACAAAAATTTGGACTTGTTCAAGTCTGAAGCATTTTCGAACGTAAAATTAGATTTGGCTCAAGTTGGTGAATTTTTTGGACAGGTACGAAATCATTGTGAGAAACAGGAGAAAATGCTGGAAACCAGCATTTTCACCTTTTCCCACAATGTTTTCTACTCTTTCCAAAAGAAATTTTAATTTTTGAGTTACATTTATTTTGTTGTCTGCAAATGCATTCAGTTTGGACAAGTGTAAAAGTTTGTCATTTTGTAACGAGAAAAGGCTGAATAAAAAAGGATAATAAATGTGTTTGCCAAGGTTGGTAAAAAAGGCAGCTCTGAGGGTTCAATCACGGATGAAGAATGGTGTTGCAGAAGAAGATGCTAGGAACCAATCAGGGGTCTTGTTAGTGAATGCTGCAAAGGTATGTAATGGTACCCAACAAGTGTTGTCAATGCTTATTGGCTAATAGAGTGCTCCCAAAGCTTATACGATAATATCGTTGCTGCAGTTAGAGTAGCCAAATTGTAATGGTTCTGCATAATTTACTTGTTCCAGATCAGTTTTTGCCGAGTCTGTAGTGTACAGGACTTGAGAACAGGGGTTTGCTGGTTAGATCCCGGCTCAGCCAATTTCTTTCCAAGGTTTGATGATTGTCATTGTGACAGGGTTCATTCCTCTGCCACCACTGACCATCTTTTCGATGATGGTTATATGGGAAAACAGCCAGTGGCTTGGAAAGAATATTGTGCTGGTTAAAGAAAATCCAGAAAAGCATGGACAGGTGCACTGACCACCGTGATATAACAAAAGAATGTTTAAAACAGCCTTAAACAAAATGCAATCAATCTAGATCAGTTTCAGAACTGCCATCATCATATCACAGACAATTGTCACAAGCCATCTGATTGGCTGTGATTTTTCTGTATGACCCAATCAAATGGGTGGTCTTTAAAATTTAGAGTCAAAACTATATCACAAATTTTATTAACTCTTTACTACACAAGGAAAATGTAGACTTGTCCAAATTAAAAGAAATTGTAGAAGACATTGTTAGTGTGGCTGAAGAAATGGAATTTGTCTTTGAAAGGGTTGAAAACCTTGTGGGAAATGGGGTAAGTGCTACTTACCAGCATTTTCTCCTTTTCCCACAATGTTTTCAAATGTTCAGATTTCCAGGGTCGTTAAAATTCATGATTGTGTGGTAAAGGGTTTAATACAACACCAGAGTTAAAGTTTAATTTTATTTTATGAATAATATTATCATTAAATATTTTTTGTTACTTTTTTGTAGGCGCATAGTAGAGCGTTCACAGTACGAACTTTTGCGGAGTTTGTTGAACGCTCTGTAACGGATCCAGATACTTTTAAAGTGATGCATACTTTGTGCAAGTTGTTTGCAGTCCATGGTATGGCTACCAATATGGGAGATTTCTTACAGGTAAGGTGTTTCAGCCTAACTTGGCTTATTGACTGATGAGGGCAACATAATGAGGGTGTACATAGAACTCGGACCCAATGCTGTTATCTTGACTTTTGATATTTTAAGATCTAGTCATCAAGCAGACTATACATAGAACTCAGACCCAATGCTGTGACCCTGACTTTGACCTATTTATCATTTTGAAGGATAAATACATATCTAGTCATCAAGCAGAAAAATTAATGAACAAACAGAACTGTACATAGAACTCGGACCCAATGCTGTGACCTTGACTTTGACCTATTTATCATTTTGAAGGATAGATACATATCTAGTCACGCAGCAGAAAAGTTAATGAACAAACAGAACTGTACATAGAACTCAGACCCAATGCTGTGACCTTGACTCTGACCTTTTGACTATTTTGCAGGATAGATACATATCAAGGCAACAAGCAGAAATGTAAAGGAACAAACAGTTGGAACTGTGCGCAGAACTCAGACCCAGTGCTGTGACCTTGACCTTTGACCTTTTCCGTTTTTTGCAGGATGGATACATTTCTAGTCAACAAGCAGAAATGTTAATGAACAAACATTTACAACTGTTCACTGAACTCAGACCCAACGCTGTCGCCCTGGTGGATGCCTACGACTACCCTGATCATGTTCTACAGAGTTGTCTTGGTCGCTATGATGGCAACGTTTACGAAGCTCTCTACGAATACGCCAAACAGTCACCTCTGAATAAGAATGATGTAAGTACTTACTCCTGCTGAGCCTTGATAGCTCAGTCTGTACAGGCCTCGGCCGAGTGGGCAACTTGAGCGAAGAAGTCGCCTGATTTCAAAAGACTTCGTTGGAGTCGCCAAGAAAAGCGAAATCCAAGTCGCCTAAAAAAATCGGAAAGTCGGCTCGCAAATATTGACAAAGCTTCGGGTGTCTAATCTACCTAATCAGCGTGTGCCAAACCCGATTTACAGCTAGTGTCCAATCAGCAAGTCTAATTAGTTTACAACATACCAAGAGTGTGATTTGACAAGTGATTGTTAATTAACTGTCTGATACTATTCGAATAATCCCCTATAATTAATTAATAACAAATATCGGCGCCATCTATCAGGGTTTGTCAGACCTCTATTTTCAAAACATGGTTTGCTAAATTTAGTAACGAAGGTGAAGGTCTTACCCCGGATATCGCTCTTCCTACGTGAACTTTTATTTCCAAAGTTTCAAATGGAATGAAATATTTCAGTATTGAAAATGATGTCATCGGCACCTACTTGCTTAAGACCATTAACCCCACCCTTTAAAATTTGTTATTACTTTCAGTTTTCCTAACGAACAGACATGATGACGTACTAAGGTCATCTGCTAGATTATGTATCATGTTACGAGGATTTTCGAGGAATTTTAGCGAAATCACATGATTCAACTTCAAAATGGCTGTGGGGTCCAATAGCTCATCAACAGTACAGCATTTGGATGAAATTGAATATTCTCTATGATGCTAACTAAAAGATAAACTAAAAAATGTTATTGTCTTTGATTCTAGATCTGTATTCCGTTATTTTTTTTTTAGTATTTCCTTGACTGGACCATAACTACTGTGAACCACCGATCTAAATGCCAAATGTTGCCCCTGATGATTGCAAGATTGCACAGATAACAACCAATAGAAAATGCATTGTATTTTCTGGAGGCCATCAAAGAAATCACTATTGTGGCATTTCTGGTTCTAAATGGAAGATTTCTGAAATATTTTTTTAAACTCTAAAACCATGTTTATATATCAGTAATTTATCTATGTTTACACAACTGACAAAGTTTTGAACCATTCTACAGTATCAAATTTTCACAGTTCTTGTTTTCTCTCTGGCTGTAAGGGTGTATCTTTAATGATTTAACAGGTGATGGACTCCTACTACAGCACACTGAGGCCATTGATTAGAGGAAAATTGTTTAGCAGTACAGCTACCTCCAAGTTGTAATCTGTTTGGACCCATCAAGACCACTACGTTCAACTCTTTCCTTACCATAGACAACACCAGAAGCTTTCATGGAAAGAGCAGATCAAGATCAGACTGCACAGAATGTGCTTCATACTAGGTTATAAACTAACCTTCTCTTGATTTTGTTGCAGAACTGTATTTGTAGCCATTGAGAATTGGTGACCAGCATTCTCTCCTTTTCCAACAGTGTGCTTTAAAGGCTTATATCCCAGTGTTGTTAAAAATTAGCATTGTGTGGTAAAGGGTTCTTCACCAATATATATATGACAGGGTGGAAAACATTGTGGTGAGACAAGAAAATGCTAGTAACCAGCATTTTCTCTTTTACATGCAATTTTTACAAAAATAACATCTTCGGGATTGTTTGCCAAAGGATTAATATCCATAAAATATTGTATTTCTATGAATTATGTATAATGGCTTAACACTATATGAAACAATAAAATTTTGGACATGTCCAAAATGAAAGCATTTGCAGATGACATATAAAATGTAGTTTAAATGACAAAAGTGGTCCTTGATAGGGTAGACAATGTGGGAAAAAGAAGAAAATGCTAGTAACCAGCATTTTCTCCTATTGCAACAATATATTTAAAAGCTGTCTTCCTAAGGGTCGTCAAAAGTTATGATTGTGTGGTAAGGGGTTAAATAAGATGAAACTTTTTACCACACAATAGCGTGTTTTAATGACCCTGACACAAAAGACTGTTAGTAATATTGTTGGAAAAGGAGAAAGTTCTGGTAAACAGCATTTTCTTTTTCTCTTTTTCCGACAATATTTTTTCCCATTGTCTTTTTCTCTCTTTCCAACAATATTTGTTCCCATTTTCTTTTTCTCTTTTTCCATCAATCTTTCTTCCACTAAATCATGTGTTTTAATGACCCTGACTCAAAAGACTGTGGATAATTGACAAATGAAACTTACCTGAGAGTTGAAGTTTGATGTTAATTTTGTTAGTCCCTATCTACCAGAATCACATGAGTGAGGATGTGCGATCACGTGACCAAGACCTTTCAGACCTTCAGCGCCAGTTTGTGAAATTCTTGACAACATTCCAATTTGGGTGGGCTTCTCGTTCCATGGGCGGGCATGTGATTCTGGTAGATAGGGACTAACAAAATTAACATCAAACTTCAACTTCCAGGTAAGTTTCGTTCAATTTGTCAATTTTGTTATCCCTATCTACCAATCAGAATCACCATGAGTTTTTAGAGACACATGTCAAGAATGTCGCTATGCCCCAAGTTTCTACCCATATTTAAGTGTGGAACTAATCCAAATAAGATTCCAATATTTGTATTTGGTATTTATCTGTTGAATTGTTCGTTATCTGTACTGCAATACACCGTTAATATCCTGAGAACCAAATAGTCTACTTAACTTGTGTAAACAGTGTCATTATCATTATTACTTTACATGCTCGTCCAATATAGTATGTGAAAAGTCTGTATTATTGGTCACTTTGCGATTATAGAATTTCCGGAAAGTGCAGTCTTTCAGCCAACCCGCTGTTCTCAAGACCGTGTCTATAGGTATTTTTGACGCTGCTGTACTTGTAGATACACTACGTGTACTGTGAGGTTTGAACCTGTTCATATCATCACCTGCATATGTGAGAACCTTTTTAATCCATTTTGCTTGTGTTGTTTTAGTCACAGCTTTGTGCGGTTTTTGGTAACTTAAGATCATTCTATTTTCGCTTCCTCGCAATTCTCTGGCCCGTTCCAAATATATTTGTAAGGAATGTACCACACATAAAGACTTTTCATGCACATATTTTTGAATGTACAGCTCTGATAGATGTCGTCCATATTTACTTGTTTTTAACAATTCACCCACTCGTACTTTGATGACGAACTCCTCAGTTATATCTATATTTTGAATGAGAATGCAATGAAGAGTTTGCAATCTCTGTCCTGTTGTCAATGCAAGTAGCATTGATAACTTAAAACTTAATTCTTTCAACGTGACACCATCAGACCGTTGCTCCGAAATATAACGTAACACTATGCCAACATCCCAAGTGCAGTTATAATGCGGTAAAGCTGGTTTTCTGTTAAAACACCTTTCAAGAACTGTTTAATCAATATATGGTTACCCAACTGTACATTATTTACAATGTAAATGCTACTTGAAACGGCTGATTTTGCCGTGTTAATACCACTGTATCCTAAGCCCTTTTTGTGTAAATCAGTAAGAAACTCAAGTAATATGTTTACAGAGGAATTAAGCGCATTAATTTCCCTTTCACTACAAAATTGCACCCATTGGCTGAGATATACCCCATATTGCTTCTTTGTAGAACTTCTCCAAGAGGAGAGGATAATGTCGACAGTGTCTTCTGATATGCCTCTGCCACACAGACTTTCCCTGAGACTTTGAAGGCTGCTAGTGTCATCGTTTTCAGTCTGTGTTGTCTCCCTTTCGGATGCCAAATGCTTTCTGTCACAGGCGGAAGTACTCTCGGTTGATCTGTGGTCATTTGTAGTAATCGGGGAAACCAAGGCTGAGTAGAGAATAGTGGAGCTATCACTACTGCATCGGCCTTGTTGTGCTCTAGTTTCTGTATATCATTTCCTTAAACACTCAAAGGAAGAAACATGTATGATATATAGTTTCCCCAATTTAAAGAGGATGCATTCACTGCTAAAGCTTTTGAATCTGGTGTGTATGAAACATACACTGGGATTCGAAAATTGTGCTTTGAAGCAAACATATCAATATTACATGGTTTGAATACTTTCATAATTCTATCGAAGCATATGTCTTGTACCAACCACTCCATATCATCGTTTAATTTTTGACTACTGAGAGCATCCGCTCTGACATTTTACTTGCCAGGGATATGATGAACACTTATCCATAAATTCTTCTCTTCGCACCATTGCCATAATTCTCTCACCAGGTTATTTAGTTTTGGGATTCTTCCTCCCATCTTTGATATGTACTTAATGGCGGTTGTGTTATCCAGCATTAGCAGTACATGTTCATTATCACTGGTTTTACAAAAATGTTGAATTGCTAAGAACGCAGCTTTCAGTTCTAGTACATTGATATGTTCTTGCCGGTCTGTATCGTTCCATATACCACTGAACTGCCTATCATAAGTCACATCATGTGCCCCATAGCCTGTCAAACTACTGTTGGATTCAATGACCCTATGCGGTGTAGGAAGCAGTATGGGTTTAAATGATTTTTCGATGTTTTCAATCCACCACCTAATACACACGCAATTTGCGTCTGTCACTATCATATGTTTATCAAAATTTCCCCTGTGTTTGTTTAATTCTAACTCCCTCTGTATTTCTAATGATTTGTAATATAAGGGGGCATATCTAACACCTAGCTCGCTTGCCACCATTTTCCCTATTAATTTTGCGAAATCCCTAATGGTTATCACATGTTGGTGCAATACTCTTTTGCACTCCATCACAATGTTTTGCTTTTTACTCGCTGTTAATTACATCGATATATCTACTGAGTTTATAACAAAACCTACGAACTCTATACACTGTGATGGAAAATATAGACTTGTTTGGATGTACCGTTACTCCTAAACTGTCCACAAGGGACACGCTTCTTTCTACACTGTTTTCACATTCTTGACACGAGCTGCCTGTCAGCAGTGCATTGTCTATATATGCACAGTTTGTATGGCCTTCTTAACGTAACGTTGAGAAGACAGGCTTCATTATCTTTGTAAAAATTCGAGGTGCACTAGAAAGGCCATTTGCTAAGCAAGTGAACTGATAAACTTGTTTTTTCCATGTAAAACGTTAATGCGTTCTATTTTGTTTTGCAATAAGTATACTGAAATAAGCATTCTTGGAGTCTAAATTCGCGAAAAAACTGACTAACTGCAAAGCATTTTTCAGAGTCTCCATCTTGAAATGCTTCTTGCATATGTGATCATTTACTTTGCTTAAATTAAGAATCAACCTGTACGAGCCATCTGATTTTGGACGAATAAAAATATTTGACAAAGTTTGATCGGATAAAGGTAAAACTGGCTCAATAATACTTTTTGTCCTGAATTCCTCAATCAGTTCATCTCTTATTCTTTCTTCCTTTCCCGAGAACTTAATTTCTGATCTATTGCATTCCGTGCAAGGATTTGAACTGATTTATATCCATTTGAAATGATATCTAATATGAACTTGTCACTAGTAATTTTTTCCCAGTTTTTATAGAGTACGGTTACTTTTCTGCCAAAGAAATTTTCAGGAGTATTACACAGGTTGTTACTTACATTTAATTTTTCTGACGTCCTTGGAATTTTCTCTGGCCCTGATCTCCCTTTCTGCTCCTCATCTTCTGTTGTTGAGCAGCCTGATGAGGCAGGGCCTTTTTCCATAAAAAAATCACGGCTTGAACTTGGCATATCACGACCTGAGTAATCCCTCTGTCCCCATGATGATGGCTTCTTCTGCTGCTTCATTCTACTGGGTGTTAAGACCGTCAAAGTTTTACTGAGTTTCTGATTTTCGTCTGTTTCCCTTAATCGTTTTTCCAAATCTTTATCTTCTCCAAGCAGATGTGTCGGTGATGTGATGTTTTCACTATCACTGTACAGTGAAGCATATCGGCTAGAAATTGCTGGTAATAAGGATCTACGTCTATGTGCCGAGAAGTCTCGATGAGCATATGCCAATAGATTAAAAGCATCAAGGGACAGATCAAATAGCTCTTCTGCTTCTTCTGATTCCATCGGAAGTGTTTTATTCATAATGTTTACCTGTGGGATCATCCCTTTAGTAAGGTAATTTTGACTGCGCTGAAATCCCTTGTCTGTTTGCTTAAAGTCTTTGCTTGTATGTTTGTTTGTCCAAAGGAGTTTATTTACTTTTGGTACTTCCAAATACTGGCAATTTCCTGGTCTGTTGTATTTGTTCAAAAGATCTTGCACTACTGCCGATTTATGGTCAACTTGCTCCTCCAACCCTTTGTTCACTGTTGTGGCAACTACTTCATGCAAATCTGGCCCAAATTGTACTTTTTTGCTAAATTGGGTTTCCACTTCTTTCAATTTCTTGAGCTTTTTGTCCGATACCCCGGATTTTATTTCATTTTCTAATTTTCTTTTCTTATTACTTGGCTCATTACTAGACTCTGCTTCCGAAAGTTCTTCGTCAGACGAAACTGGCTCGTACTGGCTCCTGTCATCATCAGACGCTTCGGAGCCATGGGTATTTTCCTGTCCACTGTTTGCGATCCGATTTGCTATTCCCATGACAGTATCGGTCAGTTTTCCTAGTGTAGCCTGTTGCTGATGGTATAGGTTTTTCGTTTCGTTGTACTGTTCCAACAGCAAAGAAACCATATTGTTACAAGTGGACTCAGCCTTGTTGATTCCCGTTTGCCCCGAGAATGCTGCACTGTTACTTGGAAACGATAAACTGTAAATTGGAGCGCTTCCATTGGCGCTGTGAACTGCGTCACTATTGAGCAAGGTGCTAGTCGTAACCCCGCTTGCAAGCATTAACCTATCACACGTGTTAGGCATGCTACTCTCTTCCAGCTCCTGATTATGTAACTGTGGGCTTGAAGCGGTTTAGGTGGCTGGCGAAAGTCTAGCAAACACCCTAAAAATCCCTCGCCGACTTTGGCTTGCTGAACTTGTCTCTGCGGACAATTCTGAGACTCCAGGCGCCGGCAAAGGCTGTAAACCCTGAAGAGACTCGTTAAACCGAGACATTATGGAGTTTCTTGATTCTGTGAAGTCGGGGTTAATTCGGCCCCTTCGGCCATTATTCTCGTTACAGTAAACACAAAGGAATAAGGCCGAACACAATCCGTTAAATCCGCTTTTAACACAATTACATCCAGTCAAACAAATGGATTCACTACGGTATCCAACGATTAAAGTTTAATTTCCTCGTAATTTTATTCCAATAAATCAACTTATACACTAAGAAATATCATGTAAAATTTTTCTATGGATTCTGAAATAGGTCTTGGTCAGTAGCCTAGCATCTATCTCTGAAAGGTCTTGGTCACGTGATCGCACATCCTCACTCATGGTGATTCTGATTGGTAGATAGGGATGACAAAATATTGTTGGAAAAAGGAGAAAATTCTGGTAAACATCATTTTCTCTTCTTCAAACAATATTTTTTGCACCTTGCCAACAACTAACCCATGTTTAATTTGGCATCTCGAAATGTTTTCAGTTTAGGAAAGCTGAACATTTTGCTGTATGATAAAATATTGATTACTTTTTTTTGTGATTTATGTTGTTATATAAATAGGATATACATGTAACCTGTTTTCAGAGTATTCTAGAAACATAAAGAACATTCATTGGTTTTTCCATTGTGGTTATTTTTAGAAACAGGATTGTTAGTAAACAAGTTGTTTATCAATCCATGTCTATAAATAGCTTCTTGTCATCTTTCTAGAAAAGACCAATCTAGAATTTTCCAAGCTGATATAAATAGGAGTGACTTACTTGGTGATTGGGACTTGAATTTAGACTTGTGGCTTGGAGGATACAGAATTAGTGAAAAGTGTTGGATCTAACTTGGGATATAGATCTGTAAGTTGGAATTACTTTACTTTTAACCAGGTTGCTCGTGTCTATTTGCAAGTTAAACTATTGTTAATTTAGGTTTTAGGAACCAGAAATCTCATACTTTTTGTAGTCTAAACATAATTCTTACTTTTGAGGTACTTATTCTATTTCTTGTTCTAAGATTAAAACTGGTCGAAATTTCATTCAAACTTAACTCTTATTGTACTCTTTTGTCTTTGTTCATTAATAAATATTATTAATTGTTAAAGGCTTGTTGCTGGTTTTCTTTCTCGTTACGCTTGGTTTGTAACAGAAATTGGGGGCTCGTCCAGGTTTGATCATTTAGTCATTTTGGATATACTTTGAAATTATTTTGAACTTGTTACAGTATTAAAGTTTATTAGATAATAAAAAATTACAGAAAAAAAATAAAATTTGATTTTATTCTACTGAACCAGCAAAAAGCAATCATGTCTTTTGATCTTGAAAAATTTATTGCTGAGCCGTCACAGGAGTTGTTAAATTTGGCAAAAAGGTCTGATTTGTTAGATCTTGCTTCTCATTATAAAGTGACTGCCATTAAAGGTACTATGTTAAAGCGTGAAATTAAGAATTCTATTGTTCAGTTTTTAGTTGATGAAGATATACTTGACTCGTCTGCTCTGTCTCTTATTCTTGTGTCTCAGACAGACATTAAAAGTAATACTGAGTTAGAAAAATTAAAACTACAAATGGAAAAAGAAGATAGATTGAAAAAGTTAGAGCAACTAGAAAGGATGAAAGAAAAAGAATTAGAATTAAAATTAGAGTTCGAAAAGATGCATGCTGAATTAGATGAAAGAGAGAAGGAAAGGCTGTTTCAGGTGAGAATGAAATAGAAAATGAAGAAAAACCATCTTTGCATGTGATTAATGATTTTGACATAACAAAATACCTCAGACATGTTCCGCCATTTCAAGAACAGGAAGTTGATAAATACTTTAAACATTTTGAAAGATTTGCTGAAAATTTGAAGTGGCCAAAAAAGCACTGGACCTTACTCTTGCAAAGTGTTGTAACTGGAAAGGGTCGTAATATTTTTTCTCAGCTAAGTAATGAACAGCTCTCTAATTATGATAATGTTAAAGAATTGATTCTAAAGGCTTATGAATTGGTACCTGAAGCATATAGACAAAACTTCAGGAATTGCAGGAAAGAAAATGGTCAAACCGATGTTGAATTTGCTAGAACTAAAGAACAATTATTTGATAAGTGCTGCCATTCAAAGAAAATAGGTTCAGATCATGGAAAACTTCGACAATTATTGTTAGTTGAAGAATTTAAAAGGTGCATTAATTTAGATGTAAAAACTTTCTTAGACGAGAAAGAAGTTGAAACTTTAGAAGAAACTGCTTGCTTAGCAGACAACTTTGCCTTGACGCATAAGGTCTCTTTCATGAATAAATCAAACCCTCGAAAACCTTTTTATTCATCTACTGGGCCTAAACCAAATTTTAATCAATTTAATGACAATTCCAATCAGAATAGTCCTAAACCCAAGTCACCTTATGAAGCCAAAGGTCAAAATCCCTGATCTCGATCCACTTGTAATTATTGCAAAGAATCAGGTCATATTATTTCTGAATGTCCTGTTTTAAAAAGAAAACGGGAAAAACAAGAAGGTCATAAGCCTACAGGCCTTACTTCATTAAAATCTTCACCTCAGTCATGTTTTAAGGACCAAACCATTGTCCAGGCCAAAGTACCTGAGACTGATACTGTTATGGAGATTTATGAACCATTCTTAACAGATGGTTTTGTGTCACTAAAAAGTAATTTTGCCCAGTCTACCCCTATTAAAATTTTACGTGATACTGGAGCTTCTCAATCTCTTATTTTAGCAGATGTCCTGCCTTTTTCTGAGAAGACTTCTTCTGGGACAAGTGTCCTTATTCAGGGTGTAGAATGTGGATTTATTAATGTTCCGCTTCATAACATTTATTTGTCTTCAGACTTAATTAATGTTCTAGTGACTGTTGGTATTAGAGAAAAGTTACCTTTTAAAGGTGTTCATTTGTTATTAGGCAATGATTTAGCTGGAGATAAGGTAATTGTTAATCCACTTGTAACTGACAAACCTTGCTTGGATCAATCACCAGATCCGATTGAGGAAGAAATTCCTGACCTTTACCCGTCATGTGCAGTTACTAGAGCTATGGCAAAGAAAGCCATTTTGACTGAAAATCAGTATGATATTGACTTATCTGATTCTTTGTTGGGTCATTTATTTAAACATGAAATTAACAGATCTTTTTCACAAAACCTGTCTGAAAGTCAGACAAATTCCAGACATAATTCATCAGAATTTGATTATATGTCTTCACCCTTAGTTAATGAAGGCCATGATACAAGGTCAAGGTCAAAACTAAGTGAAGACCAACTCAATGATCCAGAAATTGCACCTTTATTTCAAAAAGCTGTCGGTGAAACTGATCTTTCATAGGAACATGTCTGTTTTTATATAAAAAATGGAATATTAATGAAAAACTGGCGCCCTCCTGAAGTCTCTGTTGATGACGAGTGGGCTGTCAATCATCAAGTCGTTGTTCCTAAATCTTATAGATCAGAAATATTAAGCTTACCTCATGAAACACCTATGTCAGGTTATTTAGGTACCAATAAAACCTTAAATAAAATTCTTAATCATTTTTATTGGCCTGGTCTAAAAGCAGATGTATCAGATTATTGTAGGTCTTGTCATACTTGTCAAATTGTAAGCAAACCCGATCAGGTCATACCTAAGGCTAAACTACAGCCGATCCCTGCATTTGATGAACCTTTTAGCAGGATCATATTTGATTGTGTAGGTCCATTGCCAAAAACTAAGGCTGGCAATGAGTACCTTTTGACTATTATGTGTGCTTCCACCCGTTTTCCTGAGGCAATACCTTTAAGAAATATAGAATCTAAAACAATTTTCAAAGCTTTAGTGAATGTTTTCACTTTTGTAGGACTTCCTAAATCTGTTCAATCTGATCAAGGGTCAAATTTTATGTCTGGCATTTTCCAACAAGTGATGCATGAGTTGGGAATTAAACAATATAGGTCATCTGCATATCATCCTGAAAGCCAAGGTGCCCTTGAAAGGTTACACCAGACCTTAAAAAATATGATAAGGTCATATTGCTTTGACACACAAAAAGATTGGGATGAAGGTATACATCTTTTACTCTTTGCAGTAAGGGAGTCTGTACAAGAATCTCTTGGTTTTAGTCCCTTTGAGCTTGTTTTTGGCCACACAGTTCGTGGACCTTTAAAACTTTTAAAAGAAACATTTCTTTCACAAGAAGACGCTCCTTTAAATTTACTTCAGTATGTATCTGACTTTAGAAACAGATTATTCAAAGCATGTGAGGTTGCAAAATCAAATTTAAAGAAAATTCAATGTAAAATGAAAGAAAGATATGACAAGAATACTAAAGAAAGAAATTTTAAACCTGAAGATAAAGTTTTAGCTCTTCTATTAATTCCTGGTAGGCCTCTACAAGCAAGATATTTTGGTCCTTATTCTGCAGAGGAAAAGGTCAGTGACTTAAATTATGTGATAACAACTCCTGACAGGCGAAAGCAAAACCACTTATGCCATATTAATATGTTAAAAGAATATGTTGAAAGGGATAATACAAATATTTCGCCAGTAAATGTAGTTTCCACAGTCCCTCAAAATCAAAATCACATTAACCATGAAGACACAAATTGTGAAGAAATGAACTTTGATAAGTCTAACCCTATTTGTTCAAAACTTCAGAATTCTGACATTTTAAGAAATTGAGATAAAAAACTTTCACATTTAGATAATAATCAAAAAGATGAATTAAAAAAATTAATTTCTGAATATGAGCACCTGTTTCCTGATATTCCAACACGGACAGATACAATATACCATGATGTGGACGTTGAAAATTCAAAACCAGTGAAACAACACCCATATCGAATGAATCTTAAGAAACTGGGGCATCTTAGAGAGGAAATCAAGTATCTATTGGGCAATGACTGTATTGAACCTAGTCAAAGTGAATGGAGTTCTCCCTGTATTCTTATACCAAAGCCAGATGGAACTTTTCGTATGTGCACTGACTATAGAAAAGTTAATACTGTGACCAAGATTGATTCATTTCCAGTGCCAAGAGTGGATGACTGCATTGACAATATTGGTCAGGCAAAATATGTAACCAAATTTGACTTCTAAAAGGATTTTGGAAAATTCCTCTCATTGAAAGAGCTAAAGAGATCTCTGCATTTGTAACTCCTGATGGACTATATTATCCCTGATGCTTTGTCTACAGTTTAACTTGTAAATAGTTAACACTTGTCTTTATGTGAAGTGTATTTTTATTAGCTCACCTGAGCACGAAGTGCTCATGGTGAGCTTTTGTGATCGTGCTTTATCCGGCGTACGTCGCCCGTCGTGCGTTGTGCGTCGTCCGTTGTCAACTTTTACCTTGTGTACGCTCTAGAGGCCACATTTACAGTCCAAAACTCATGAAACTTGGTCAGAATGTTTGTCTTGATAATATCTCGGACGAGTTCAAAAATGGATCATGTCGGGTCAAAAACTAGGTCACTAGGCCAAATCCTAGAAAAACCTTTTGTACGCTCTACAGGCCACATTTTCAGGCCAAACCTCTTGAAAGTTGGTCAGAATGTTTGTCTTGATAATATCTCAACGGGTTTGAAAATGTGTCATGTCAGGTTAAAAACTAGGTCACAAGGATAAATCTTAGAAAAACCTTGTGCACACTCTACAGGCCACATTTTCAGTCCAATACGCTTGAAAGTTGGTCAGAATGCTTGTCTTTATGATATCTCGGATGAGTTTGAAAGTTTGTCATGTCTGGTCAAAAAGTAGGTCAGTAGGTCATATCTAAGAAAAAACCTTGTGTATGCTCTAGAGGCCACATTTTTAGTCCAAAACTCATGAAACTTGGTCAGAATGTTTGTCTTGATAATATCTCAGACAAGTTTGAAAATGGTGGCATGTCGGGCAAAAAACTAGGTCACTAGGTCAAATCTTATAAAAAAAACCTTGTGTACGCTGTAAAGGTCACATTTTCAGTCTCATTTTCTTGAAAGTTGGTCAGAATGTTTGACTTGATGATATCTCGGACTAGTACAAAAATGGTTCATGTTGGGTCAAAAACTAGGTCACTAGGTCAAATCTTAGAAAAACCTTGTGTATGCTCTAGAGGCCACATTTTCAGTCCAAAACTCATAAAACTTGGTCAGAATGTTTGTCTTGATGACATCTCAGATGACTTTGAAAATCGGTCATGTTGGATCAAAAAGTAGGTCAGTAGTTTAAATCTTAGAAAAACCCTGCGTATGCTCTATAGGTCACATTTTCTGTCCAATACGTATGAAAGGTGGTCAGGATCTTTGTTCTGATAATATCTACAATGGGAAAATTGGCTATAGTTGGCTAAAAAGTAGGTCACTGAGAGAAATTCTAGAAAAGGCTTGTGCACATGCTAGAGGCCAAATTTTCAGTCCAATAATTATGAAAGCTTAGTAGATTGTTTGTCATGATATCTCAAAAGAGATTGAAAATGTGTCATGTTTGGTCAAAAGACTCAGGTGAGCGACTTTAGGGCCATCATGGCCCTCTTGTGTACATTTCTGTGTAATAATGTTTTCTATCTTCGGACAAAAGAAAGTTTTACTTCTTAAAACTTTCTTTTCCTTTGGGAGGGGAAGTGTTATGTAAATAGGATGTACATGTCACCTGTTTTCAGAGTATTCTAGAAACATAAAGAACATTCATTGGTTTTTAAATTGTGGTCATTTTTAGAAACAGGATTGTTAGTAAACAAGTTGTTTATCAATCCATGTCTATAAATAGCTTCTTGTCATCTTTCTAGAAAATACCAATCTAGAATTTTCCAAGCTGATATAAATAAGAGTGACTTAC
The DNA here is from genome assembly GCA_946811185.2 of Hippopus hippopus. Lineage (NCBI taxonomy): Eukaryota > Metazoa > Mollusca > Bivalvia > Cardiida > Cardiidae > Hippopus > Hippopus hippopus. Next base: position 31,963,236 of record OX328113.1, read on the forward strand.
TTGGTGATTGGGACTTGAATTTAGACTTGTGGCTTGGAGGATACGGAATTAGTGAAAAGTGTTGGATTTAACTTGGGATATAGATCTGTAAGTTGGAATTACTTTACTTTTAAACAGGTTGCTCATGTCTGTTTGCAAGTTAAACTATTGTTAATTTAGGTCTTACGAACGAGTCCGTAACAAAGAAACAAATGAACAAATGCATGGCTGAAACACAAACCGCATCTGGCGGGATTCGAACCCACGGCGGACAAGATCCTCGTTTTTCGAGGTATAAAAGACCAACACCATAACCACAGAGCTAAAGAGATATCTCCTTAACGCAGCTGTTAGGTATTGTATTTAAATCGGGACGAAGCCATGCATGAAGGATTGGTCTCCCGTAACACACCCCCTCTTAAAGTCATCATTTATTGCCTTATTAGGCAGCAAGTGTATTATTTAGACAACAAATGTTTGTTTTTGGACAACAAATGGGATTAATGGCTCAATGGCCAATCCCGGACGAGCCCCCATCTTACGATCGAAGTCCGTAACAAAGAAACAAATGAACAAATGCATGGCTGAAACACAAACTGCATCTGGCGGGATTCGAACCCACGGCGGACAAGATCCTCGTTTTTCGAAGTATAAAAGACCAACACCAGAACCACTGACCAGCCCGCATAGCTCAATAGGTAGAGCGTAGGATTCGTGAACGTGATGTTTCGAGTCGCTTGAGGGTGTGGGTTCGATTCCCACGGCTGGCCATCTAAAATTACTAATAATCTTTCGGATGAGACGTTAAACCGAGGTCCCATGTGACGGTGCTATACACCGAGCACGTAAAAGAACCAGGCGTAACTTAAGATGGGTTTCGTCCTGTATCTGCACTATCCCCCGTAACAAAACTAACAGCCTTCAGGGGGCGTCGCCCATATGGGCAACCGGTGGCGACGATAAATAAACGCAAATTCAATCAAACCACTGAGCTAAAGATATATCTCCCTAACGCAGCTGTTAGGTATTGTATTTAAATCGGGACGGAGCCATGCATGAAGGAGTGGTCTCTCGTAACATAGGTTTTAGGAACCAGAAACTTCATACTTTTTGTAGTCTAAACATAATTCTTAATTTTGAGGGACTCTTTCTATTGTTTGTTCTAAGATTAAAAATTGTCAAAATTTCATTCAAATTTAACTCTTATTGTACTCTTTTGTCTTTGTTCATTAATAAATATTGTTAATTGTTAAAGGCTTGTTGCTGGTTTTCTTTCTCGTTACGCTTGGCTCCTAACAATGTATGAATGGTTTAAGCTAAAGGCCCAGTGGAGCTGAGCTCCGGTAGCTCAATCAGTAGTGCACAGGACTTGAGAACAGGAGGTTGCTGGTTCAATCCCCAGCTTGGCCAATTTCTGTCTGAGGGTTGAAAGCCATTGCCACATGATTGATTCCTCTCTCATCGCTGACCATAATTTTGACGGTGGTTATGTAGGGAAGCAATAGGTGGCTAGAAAAGAATATTGAGTTGAGTATTTGTAAAAAAAGACATTCCTGGAGAGCATGGAAAGGGGCACTGGTCACCGGAATATAACTGAAATAATGTTGAAAACAGCGTTAAACATCATACAATCAATCAAATCATTAACTGCCCAGTAGTGACCAAAAGTTAAAAATTTGAAATTAATAATGAAAACCATTTAAAGTATGGAAAGTTGACAGTCTGGTATAGTTACTGGTAGAAAAATTATTTTTACATATAGGGAAAAAATTGCCAAGGTCATCTATCTTTTGTTTGCTTTTTGCCTGGTTTTAAAATGCATTTTTCTGCTAGCAACTTACACTTGGACCAACCGTACGGTAACAAATTTTCATCGTCACAATAATTTCCACACTTTGACATGGAATCATTTTAAATTCAAATGAGCAATGCTCTGTGAAAAGGGGGTTAATTCATTTGCAAAAAAAAGTATCAGTGCATGCAGCTGAACAACCTGTGCACTATACGCAGACTGACCTGTGTCGAAATTTTTTGTTTTTGATAAACTTGCTTCGTTTCAGGACCATTCTACCTAAGGAATTGTAACAAGCATTTTCTTCTTTTCCCACAATGTTTTCTACCCTTTGAATGAGAAATTTCGTATTTTGAGTAACACTTTATATTCTTACGGGAGACCACTCCTTCATGCATAGCTTCGTCCCGATTTAAATACAATACCTGACAGCTGCGTTGGAGAGATAAATCTTTGGCTCAGTGATTATGGTATTGGCCTTTCGTCCGGGAGTTCTAGGTTCGAATCCTGACCGGTCCCTTTATTTCTGCCATGCATTTGTTCATTTGTTTCTTTGTTACGGACTTCATTCGTAAGATGGGGGGTTCGTCCGGGATCGTCCATTGAGCCATTAATCCCATTTGTTGTCCAAAAAACGGACATTTGTTGTCTAAATAAGACTTACTGCCTAATAAGGCTTTGAGTCATCAATAAATGATTACTTTAAGAGGGGGTGTGTTACGGGAGACCACTCCTTCATTCATGGCTTCGTCCCGATTTAAATACAATACCTGACATCTGCGTTGGGGAGATATCTCTTTGGTTCAGTGGTTATGGTACTGGCCTTTCGTCCGGGAGTTCTAGGTTCGAATCCTGCCGAGTCCCTTTATTTCTGCCATTTGTTCATTTGTTTCTTTGTTACGGAGACACTTCAGAGCCCCAGCCTAGTACTGGTTAAACCCAGGAAAACATGAATATGTGAGCTGTCGCCGTGATATGACTGATATAAAGTTGAAAGTGGCGTAAAACACCATTCGATTCTTTGTTACGGACTTCGTTCGTAAGAATATGTTGTCTGCAAATGCTTTCATATAGGACTAGTCTAAAATTTTTCTCATGTGGTATATCTTTAAACCCTCTTATGCCAGAGTTTGGTTCAAATGTATTCTAACACTTGCATTGTTTACTTTCAGCCATCGCTGAGCCTCTAAATTACATTTTACTGGTAGCGATTGATGCTCTAAACATCATTTAGAGAGAACTTTTGAGTATGTATGTAGATTGTAGCACTATAATAAATGCCACAATAGTAAGTGCCATGATAACAATTACAAATGCCATAACATGATTAATAAGTGTCATAGTAACAATCTCCTTGTAACTATTAGAAAGTAACTTATATTAACCCTTTACCACACAGTCCCAAGTTTTAACAGCCTTGAGGGAAAAGGCTTTTGAAAACATTGTGAGGAATGAGAAAATGCTTAATAACTATAAATGTTTACAGTTTTGACAAGTTTAAAATTTTGTAGTTGGAAAAGAGGATTTGTTTTGTCACTTTGTTCCAGAAGTGTCATGCTTTTGACAAATTGATTATGAACTTGACCCAGTAGCTCAGTTGGTGTTTTTACTGCACTGTAATGCCAAAGTACATTTTTGTCGTGTTTTATGAAATCTTTAAACAAATTATTTTTTTTTTTTATGTTATGATTTATTACTTAAATAAGAATTTTACACCATGAAATGGATTTCCTTATGATCTAGTTATTAAATAATGAATATACACTATTAAATTTTGTAATGATTTATTTGTTAAAAAATGAATTTACACCACTTAATTGAAGGTTGTAATGATATATTTGTTAAATAACGTGGGAATTTATCCGATTGAATTAAAAATGAACTAGCCATTTTCAATATTCTGTCATGTTTTGAATTTTCCAGTTTTGTCTTTATCCCCATTTCATTCTTCGTTTCTGCATTTTTCTATATTGCAGGCTGAACATCATTTTAACAACGTTCATGTGAGAAGGCAACCAGTCACTTTGAAAGATTGCATGGTGTTTAAGGCTATTTCGTGGCTGCCAGTTCACCTTTCTATGCTTTCCTGGAGTATCTCTTACCAATACTTTGCACATTATTCTTCCCTTTCCACTGGCTGCTTTCCCATATAACCATCATCAAGACACAGATCTGCAGTGAGGGAGAATCCTGTCCAACAATTAATATCAATCCTCGGAAAAGGATTTGAATTGAAGAATATTTTAGGTCTTATTCTTAAAACGTTTCTAAGTTTGTAAGTAACTTAACTTCTGATTTGCTAAACCATTTTGTCTAGCCAATCAGAAGTAGTGTTAATTTCAAATATATTGTTTTAGTCAGTCAGAAGTTGTTTTACTTTAAAATTTAGACAATTTTGGAGAATAAGACTAAGAATGTTCTTAAGAAGAGTTGGTAAATTAGGATCCAGAGTTTTAATGCTCCTGAGAAAGGCTGTATGAAAGTATTGTAGAAAAGGAGAAAACGCTCTCAACCTGCATTTTCTCCTTTTCCAACATTGTTTTTACCCTGTTTTAAGGACAGAAATCATCATTTTGGCAATATTTAATTTGTTGTGTGCAAATGCTTTCAATTTGGTCCAGTCCAACATTTTGTCTTTTTGTATACGGTGAGGAACAACAATTCACTAACTAACCTTTTACCACACAATCCAGACTTTTTATGAGCCTAAGGAAAAGGCCCTTTGAAAATATTGTGGGGAAAAGGAGAAATAGAGAATATTCTTTTTTTTTTTTACATTGAAAGATCTAAATTTATTTCATCACGTGAACACCATCGGTAATATTTTCAAAAGTGGCGCAGCCATGAGTGAAAATATTACCAATGATGTTCACGAGATGAAAAAAAAAATCGATCTTTCACCGAAAAAAGTCAAATATTCTTTTTATTTCATGCTTTTAACCCTTTCTGGGGGCACTTAATCAAAAACAATAGCTTCATAAAGCGGTGCATATACGCCCAAAGGGGCTTGTCATTGAAATGGGTTAAAGTGAAGGATGTACCGTAAAAGAATAAGATACTAAACAGTTGGCGATCACATATTATGAGACCATTAAGTTACTTGTTTTTGTGCACTGCAATTCTCCTCAATGTGATCTATGCATCAGTAGAGTATCATTTTAAACCTGTAATAGTTTTTGAGTTTTGCTCCTGACAAAATTTAAGAACAAAAATTAACGGGCAATAACTCCTAAACTATTGGGCTAAAAGTTATCGTTCTTGTGCACTTCTCCTCAATGTCCTCTATCAATCTGTGAATGTTCAGGTTTATGTCTCATGTAGTTTTCAGGTTACCCGTATATGCTAGACAAAATTTAAGTAAGAAAAATAACAATGGGCAATAACTCCTATATTATGAAATAAAGGGTTATGTTTTCTGTGCACTGCACTTCTACTTGGTGAGATCTATCGACCTGTGGAGTATCATGTTAACACCTCTAATAACTTTGGAGTTATGCTCCAGACAAAATTTAAGTATAAAAATAGCAAAGGGCAATAACTCCTAAACTAAGAGGCTGAAAGTTATAGTTCTGTACAGTGCACATTTCCTTGATGAGATCTATCCACCTGTAGAGTATCATGTTAACATCTCTAATAGTTTTTTAGTTATGCTCCAGACAAAATTTAAGTATAAAAATAAAAAAGGACAATAACTCCTAAACTATGAGGCTGAAAGTTATGGTTCTTGTCTAGTGCACTTCTCCTTGATAAGATCTATCCACCTGTGAGGTATCATGTTTACACCTCTAATAGTTTTTGAGTTATGCTCCAGGTAAAATTTAAATATAAAAATAACAAAGGGCAATAACTCCTTAACTATGAGGCTGAAAGTTATGGTTCTTGTACAGTGAACTTTTTCTTGACGATATCTATCCAGTATCATGTTTACACCTTTTATAGTTTTTGAGTTATGCTCCAGACAAAATTTAAGTAAGAAAAATAACAAAGGGCAATAACTCCTACACTATTGGGCTGAAAATTATGGTTTTTGTCTAGTGCACTTCTCCTTGACGAGATCTATCCACCTGTGAAGTATCATGTTTACATCTCTTAAAGCTTTTGAGTTATGCTCCAGACAATATTAAAGTATGAAAAATATTAAAAGACAGTAACTAATAAATTATGAGACTGAAAGTTATGGTTCTTGTACACTGCAATTCTGAGTTCTGATCTATCCACCTGTGAGGTATCATGTTTACACCTCTAACAATTTTGGAGTTAAGCTCCAGACAAAATTTAAGTATGAAAAATAACAAAGGGCAATAACTCCGAATCTATGAGACTGAAAGTTATGGTTCTTGTATACTGCACTTCTCCTTGATGAGATCTATCCACCTGTGAGGTATCATAATTTTGGAGTTATGCTCCAGACAAAATTTAAGTATAAAAAATAATAAAGGGCAATAAATCCTAAACTGTGGGGGTGAAATTTATGCTTTTGAACAGTGCACTTCTCCTTGATGAGAAATGTCCACTTTTGAAGTATCATGTTTACACCTCTAAGACTTTTCGAGTTATGATCCAGAGTTATGATCCAGACAAAATTTTGGTAAAAGAAAAAACCCAAAGTGCAATAATTCCTAAACTATGAGGCTGAAAGTTATGGTTCTTGCACAGTGCAGTTTTCTTTGATGAGATCTATTCAAAATCATGTTTACACCACTCATAGTTTTTATTCCCCGCCGAAGGCGGAGGGATATAGTTTTAGCGTTGTCCGTCCGTCCGTCTGTCCTTCCGTCCTTCCGTCCGTCTATCATCCGTCCGTCCGTCCGACCGAAGCCATTTCTCCACAACCCCTGGACCAAATTGGATGAAACTTCATATATGAACTATATATTGCACCGGTGCGTATTTCTCGGTTTTCCAATTTGACGCTGTGTCATGGAAAAGGAGGGTTTCTTGTAAAAATTCTAATTTTTACTAATATCTCCTTCAGTTTTCGTCAAAATTTCATGAAACTTCACCTTTATATTGTTTATTAAAATTTTTACCATGTGCCCATGTTTTTTTATCTATGCAAAACCATGTTACGGGAAAAGAGTACTTAATGTCTTATAAGTTATTGCCCTTGGTAAATTTAAACTTTGTTTTTTTTTTTTTTTTTTGTCCATTGCATAACTTAGAAAGTATAGAAGGTAGTAACTTCAAACTTCACACACAGATAGATCACATAAAGGAGAAGTGCAGTGTACAAGAACCATAACTCTTTGCAAGTTATTTTTGGGGTTATTGCCCTTTTTAAATTTTAATTTGAACTTTTTGTCCAGCGAAAACTTCCAAGGTAAAAAAGCTAGTAACTTCAAACTTCATATACAAACAGGCCTCATTAGGGAGAAGTGCAGTGTACAAGAACCATAACTCTCTTCCCACTTTTGAGTTACTGCCCTTTGTAAATTTTAACTTTGGAGTTTTTTCTGGGGTATAACTTCAAAAGTATAGAAGCTAGAAACTTCAAACTTCACACACAGATAGATCACATAATGGAGAAGTGCAGTGTACAAGAACCATAACTCTATCCCACCTATTTTTGGGCTTATTGCCCTTTGCAAATTTTAACTTTAAATTTTTGTCAGGGGCATAACTTCCAAAGTAAAAAAACTAGTAATTTCAAACTTCATACACAGATAGGTCACATTCAGGAGAAGTGCAATGTAAAAGAGCCATAGCTCTATTTCCACTATATTTAGAGTTATTGCCCTTTGTAAGTTTTAACTTTGGTTTTTTTTGTTCAGGGCATAACTTTTGGGGTTCTTAACCTTTGTAAATTTTAACTTGGAATTTTTGTCCGGGGCATAATTTCAAAGTAAAAAAGCTAGTAACTTCAAACTTCACATACAGAGAGCCCATTAAGGAGAAGTGCATTGTACAAGAACCACTCTAGCATCTACACTTATTAACCATTTGGCACCAAACTTGGTCAAAATATATATGACCATAAGATCTCTGACGAGTTGGATTATGGGTCTAATCAAATCAGAAGGACTGGAGTTATTTGCCCTTGAATTAGAAAGTTCTTTAGAATAGTTCTTTGTACGGAGCATAACTCTGTCACCTCCAGTCCGATTGACTTGAAACTTGGCATTTGTGTTTGTTGCAATAATACGGAGTGCAGTGTGAAAGAACCATAACTCTACCTTGTACTGTCTATGAGTTATTTCCCTTTGATCATCATTTTTACAGCTTTTTCTGCTCTTCTGGAATATAATTTTGTCATGTCCAGCCTGAACATGTTCAAATTTGGTATGCATGATTGTTAAAAAATTACGGAGTGCAGTGCACAAGAACCATAACTCTGCCTAGCATGAATTTTGAGTTATTGGAAGCCGCTCGAAAGCGGCTTCCAGTAGGAATGTACCTAAACTATTTACCATGTAGATGATCAGTAATTATTCGATTGGTCATTATTTTTGGAAAATTTCTAATAATGTTGTGTTGTTGTGACAGAATTACTCCACATAACTCTTTCTTAAATATTCCAACAGACCTACATGAAATTCAAGCCTGGTTTTCTTGCAATATATAGTTCATTCCCAAATAACAATAAAAAGTACAGAAAAATAAACATCCTTTAATTGGCTAGTCCCCCGAAGTTTTCAAACATATAGGATTCCTTCTATTTTCCCAAACGAAGTTGTTATGCTTTCCGTTTATCACAAGCTTTCCCGCCTCTCAATGGTTTTCGCATTTGTCTACTTTTTTACAAAACAAAATAATGATACTTATGATATAGAGAGCATCTTAGAATATGATAATCAGAAGCAATTCTATGTACAAGTTTTTCGGCCAATCTTAATTTGTAAAGGATAAAACGGCGGTTAACCTTTGATCAAGGTATAGACTGGTTACCTCCCTACACAAGAGGCGTCTACATCAGCTATTTATAGAATACTTGCGAAAAGATGACCCTTTTTCTTCCTTTCGTAGACACTTTAGCCGAATGGATTTTTGTTACACGGAACATCTACCTTATGAGACCTGTAAAATTTAGCATTTACTGTATTGTGTGTCGAAGCTGTTATGATCAGACTGTATGTGCTGTAGGTATGGTCTTGATCTACAGACCCCGTGAAAAATGTATGGATCGTGATGTACATTGACTACAGTAATTATCATGGTGGTGCATGGTGCTCTAAGGGTTGAAGCTGCTCGAAAATGACGGAAATAGATGAAGATCAGACAGCACATAGTCCGTGTAATACTTTTTTAAATATTCTATAAGATATTTCGTAAACATTTAACCTTCTGTTGTCTGACCCGGTTTGGAAGGTTTAAGCTGTAGGTATGGTCTTGATCTACAGACCCCGTGAAAAATGTATGGATCGTGATGTACATTGACTACAGTAATTATCATGGTGGTGCCTGGTGCTCTAAGGGTTGAAGCTGCTCGAAAATGACGGAAATAGATGAAGATCAGACAGCACATAGCCCGTGTAATACTTTTTTAAATATTCTATAAGATATTTCGTAAACATTTAACCTTCTGTTGTCTGACACGGTTTGGAAGGTTTAAGGGTGTTGGGTCTTTAGTCCGGAATTGGGAAAAGGGGGGAAATGATGGAACAAAGATGTCAGATTTGATTTCTTACACTGTATTTCATCTAATGCTCACGAGCTATACATCTACATTTTTACAATCTGAAAATAAAATAATACAAAAGACCTTAGTACAGTCCTTCTACGCAGTATTTCAATAAAACAAGTCAAACAATCGATAAAACAACATTTACAAGATCTAGTGCAGCTTACCAATTTTAGGAACTGACTGTACACGTTCTAATCTACACTAAGGCCAATCTCTCCGTGCGTAGTGTTACATGTAAAACAATGCGAATGAATTAAAAACATGCAAACAAAAGGTTAGGTTCGGGCAGTGACGGGCGGGTCAGCCAAGGCCGCGGAAACCGACTACATTTCACAAAAAGGCGTCAAACTTCTTTAAACTAAATGGACCTTCGCGAAAACGACATACAGACATTTTCAACACACTAAAAGGAATGTACGAGAGCTGCTACAAACCAAATCGAGAGTTCCACCATGGAGTAAATACATTTGCAAATCATGCGATGTGGACTTCTGTTCAAACAAAAGACAAGACAGACAAAGAAAGTCACATGACACGAACTCGCGAAAAACGTAATACATGTACTTAAAAAAACAGAATGATAAAATCTGGTATATATAGTCCAGTTACAAACATAAAAAAAATATTGTTTGTTTTCCTCACTCAGTGTATTAATTTCTTTGTGTAGTCAAAGGGTTAAAGTTATTACAGAACCTATTTCTGTGAATATACAACTTTTTACGTCGCTGCTGGTCAAAGGTTTAGAATAGCTCTTGAAATTTACATTAGAAGTTTTACACTAGGTTTTTACAAGGCCTATGCAGAAAATGGTTCAAACTACTGTTTATTAAAAGCAATATGTATAGTAATAGTTATTATGTTGCGGTTGAATAGATCCAGATCTTTAAAAACTTAAAAAATGTGGATTTTTTGTGTGTGTATGTGTGTGTGTGTGTGTGTGTGTGACTGTCATTTCAGGAATAAAAGAAACGTGGTTTGTGCCAACTGTGCATACCATATCAGAATAAGTTTGGAGATGCCATGCAATATGATCAGAATAATTTTGGAGATGCCATGCAAAAGTTTTTCTTTCTAGAGTAGAAATGTAAAGATTCACTGTGTTACAAGCATGCTAAGATACTTTTTGACAACCAAAAAGACCATCCTTTAGAAAAAAGTTGTTGATTTTTTTTTTTTTTTTCTTCCTTTTTTGTTGTTAAAAAAGGGGGGGGGGGAACACAAAAAAGGGATCACTGATAAAAATTGTCAATACATGTAGACATCGTATGTGAATAAGGATCTTAATATCACTTTGATTAATTAGTAACTTAAATAATTCTGTAGATGCCACTTCAGAAGTTTCCTTTCTAAAATCACTTGATAAATGGAAAATGATGTATTTGAATGCGCAATTTCTCCATCTTCAAATTTCGAGTACAAATTTAAAAATTCCGATGCTTTTACGTGTTTTTTTTTTTTTTTTTTTTAAATAACCATTACCACTTTATAATAATAATATAATAACAAGATTATTTAAGATTCCTCTCTAAACTTCTTTTTTTTTTTTTTCAGAATTAGAATACATGTACATATTACTTTCTGTTTCTTTTTTCCTTGCATTTTAGTACCATTTGTCATGATTTTCCGTTGGTGGGGGTGAGGGTAAAAACAGATACAAAAAAATGTAATCTCAATTTCTCAAGAGAGTCAATATTTCTGAAATTGTCCACCCAAAGATTGCGGCTTCTCTGATGCTATGCATCATAAATTTGTCTTGTTCCCCCTTTGACCTTCATTTTTATAGCATTTCTTGCTTGTCCAGAGCAAAACTTTGTTATCTTAAGTAAGAATGACTTGAAATTTATGCTTATTTGTTGCAATATTAGGAAGTGCAGTGCACAAGAATTGTAACTCTAACTTGTGCTGTCTTTGAGTTATTTCCCTTTGATCAGCATTTTTACAGCAATTAGTGCTTGTCCGGAATATAACTTTGTCATCTCAAGTCAGAACGACTTCAAACTTGGTATTCCTGTTTGTTGCAATATTACAGAGTACAGTGCGCAAGAACAATAACCCTACCTAGGGCGGATTTTTAGTAATTCTACTTTGATCTTCATTTTTACAGTATTTCCTGCTTGTCCGGAACGGAACTTTGAAGTCTCAAGTCAAATTAACTTGAGATTTGGTAAACATGTTTGTTGCATTACCTGCCCTTTGCAATTACTATACCTCCTTGACAACTGGCGGTGAGACGGGCATATCTTGCGACAATTCGCTTCTCGTGTTTCATTATCATTTGGCCTTGAACCTCGATATTTGGTATTTATCTTTATTTAGATCTTTACTGCTTAGCACTCAGGTGAGCGATATAGGACCATCATGGTCCTCTTGTTCTCTATCAGATCTTGTTGCGAACATGGCATGACATTGAACTGTTATGACAGTTGCCATGTTTGGATGTTTAGGTTTGCGGTTTTCAAAGAAAACATTGAGGTATTGTCATAGCCCTGACGTCATCATCGTTGTTGTTGTTGTCAAGAAAAAAAGAAATGACGCTTTACCTAATCTCTGTGGTTACTGGAGATATTTACTGGGACAAGTTGTTATCAGTTGGAGAACACATATAAGTATGCAGAGCTGCAGAGGGAGTGATGATATTCTAAATCCATTATTTCTCTTCCAAACCCTATGTTGTGGGTACTCATTAGAATTGTCTAAATGAGACAATTCTAATGAGTACCCATTACATAGGGTTTAGTGGAGAATTATTTATTTTTTCAATTTTGAAATCAAAATCACTTCCTCTGTCTGAAGTTCTGAGTATGGTTGACAACCATTTAAATATTTTTGACAAAGGTATACTCTTTTTTTAAATAGTTGTCTTTTACTTGAAATCAATCTGCAGTATTTCTAAAAGCAACTGCAGCGTTGTATTGACACCCACATGTGGTGTTCTTATTATGCTTCAGATAGAATTTGAGCTAAGTATAAAAGCAACTGGTAGTCCTTGCAAAAGTCTATGCTTTCTGGATTTCTTTACATATTCCGGAACATCCATGTTTTTTTGCAATATTTATGTTTTCTTTTCTGTCCCAACTCAGCAACTTCATGACTCAAGGTCATCTTCTGTTGTCACTACCATCCTCCTCTCAGATGATCTCCTCACAGCTTTTTTCATCTCAGGTTCATGCAATTGCTTCATTGTCATCAATAAAACCTGACCTTGACCTTCCATCCAAGTCACCTTCAACTTCTAGTCAGAACACAAGTACATCCAAAGCTGATACAGATGCTAAATCAGATGTTGATAAAACAGTTATGAAACAAGATTCACATGGTAATAAAATAGTCATAAAATAAGACACAGATGGTAATAAAACAGTTATAAAACAAGATACAGATAGTGCTAAAACTGGTTTAAAACAAGAATCCAGTGTTGTGATGAGAGTTGATAACTGTGTAGATCAAGTTGTAGATGATAATGAAAAAAGTGTAGGTGATGCAAATAATGTTGTAAAACATGGACCTTCTTCACCCATCAAAACTACCAGGGAAGCAGTGACACCAGTTTCTGCAAATGTTTATCTAAAGCCATGAAACCCCCAGTGACTATTAAAAACTTCTTCAAGAAAGCGGAAAGAATAAATGCAGTGACTAGGGATAAAAATCAAGAAACACTCAATGAGAAGGAGCTATGTACTAGTGCTGAATTGACAAATCTGGATAAGAAAATGTCAGAGATGAGCTATGAAGAGTTTTTAAACCAGCAGAAAGGATCAAGAGGCAAAATAAAAGCAGCTGAGAAAACTGCAGAAAGTATGGGAGTTACATTAAATTGAGAAACTAATAAGAAGCATACATCAGATGTGCAAAGCAGAGCAGCCATAAAGATAAATAATTCCAAATCAGCTTTCGCAGCTTCAAGAAAGAGAGCCAATGAAAATGAGTTGTATCAGCCAACGAAAAAGCCAAACAAGCTACTCTGTTCTAAAAATTGAAGAAGATGTCGACTAAGAAAGAGGAAAATAAGAAGAAAGCAGCCGGATGTCCAATATGGGGAAAATAATTTGAGTAAGGAATCTCTAATGCTGAACTTAACAGGCACATGAACAGCTGTACCATAGAATAGAATGTATACGTGTAAACTTGCTGGCAGAGTTGTCTTATCTGTTAAGCCTTTACCACACAATTATGAGTTTTAATGACTGGGTGAAAGAGGCCTTTTGAAAACATTGTGGGAAAAGGAGAAAATGCTGGTTACCATACCTTAAAATAGTATGATCGTAATTTGAATGCATTTTAACAGCCGCATTGTTTATATTGGCAGCTATTTGGCCTTAGTACCACATATTTGAGTTTATTGATAAATTTGGTGTGAACATTATGATTAGTATTTGATTGTAATGAAAGAGTCATTGGACCTGCTAGTATACACTGACATAATCTTGGCACGTGAAAAAATATGACTTTTAGAGGGGCCTGGTCTATTTCTTTTCCTACAATTTTTATTGCCATGCTGATTTTTTTATAGTTTTTATATTGTGGATGACATGACACATGTACCTAAACCTTTACCAAGCGACAAAATTTTAGACTTTGAAAGCATTTGCAGATGACAATTGAATTTAGCTGAACTGATTGTATCTTTGAAAGTGTAGAAAATGTTCTGTGAATTGCTGGTAAACAGCATTTTCTCCTTTTCCCACAACATACTTAAAAGGTGGTTTCCTTAGAGTCATTAAAACTTGGGACTATATGGGAAAGAGTTAACCCTTTACCACACAATTCTGAGTTTTAACCACTCTGAAAAAGAAAGCTTTTGAAAACATTGTGGGAAAAGGAGAATGTGCTAGTAACCAGCATTTTCTCCTTTTCCTGCAATGTTTTTCACACTTCCAAAAAACAAATTTCAATTTTTGAGTAGAATATATTTTGTTCGCAAATGCTTTAAATTTGGTTAACTTTAGAATTTTGTCTTTTACTAAAGAGTTAAAAAGCAATGGAGAAACAAAGGGCATCAAGACACTCTTATTTTGGAAACTTTGTGGCAAAAGAAGAAATTGCTGGTAAGGAGTTCTTTTTTGCCAACGTATTTTACTTTGTGAAAATAAGGCTGACAGTTTCTTAACCCATAAAGCCCTGGAACCAACTTTTGTATTTGCAGACAGAATAGATCAAGATCAGACTGCACAGAAAGGGCAGTCTGATCTTGGATCTACACTGTCCACTTCTTAATTTCATATTCTGGTCAAACTATCTTGAAATTGTAATGTTTTAAATGCTTTTCCAGATAGAAAAGGTCTGTTTAATCAATGCAGTACATATAAATGTTAATCCACTATGAAATCCTCCACAAATACCAGTAACATCTGTAACAGAGCATAGTCTTTGTAGGTTTGACTGACTGATCTCTTTACCAAATAACAACATTTTAGACTTGTTGAAATTCAAAGCATTTGTAGACAACAAAAGAAATGAGGATCAAATGATGCACTTTGTCTTTGGAAAGAATAGAAAGCATTGTGGGAAAAGGAGAAAATGCTGGTTACCAGCATTTTGTCCTTTTTCCTCAATGATTTGTAAAGGCTTTTTCCCTGGATTGTTAGGTGTTAAATTCAAAGCATTTGCAGATGACAAAAGAAGTGTGGGTCAAATGATGGACTTTGTCTTTAAAAGGGTAGAAATCGGTGTGGGAAAAAGAGCAAAATTCTCATTACCAGCATTTTTGTCCTTTTCCCACAATGTTTTGTAAAGGCTTCTTCCTCGGGGTTGTTAGATGTTGGGATTATGTGGTGATGGTAAAACCTTTTAGCTAAAGACAAAATTTTAGACTTATCAGAATTGAAATCTTATGCAAATCATCAACTTGTATGTGACCTGAATTGTGGAATTATTCTCTGAAAGGCGAAGAAATTTGGTGGAAAAAGGAGAAAATGCTAGTTACCAGGATTTTCTCCTTTCCCGCAATCCTTTCAAAATTTTATACTTGTCGTAATTGAAAGCGTTTACAAATCAACAAATCCTATGTGAACTAAATCGTGGAATTAGTTTGTGATAAGCAAAAAAGGTTGTGGAAAAAGAAGAAAATGCTAGTTACCAGCATTTTCTCCTTTCCCCACAATATTTTAAAAAGGTATTCATTCTCAGGGTTGTTAAAACTTGGGATTGTTTGGAAAAGTGCTTAACCCTTTACCAAACAATCCCTGGTTTTTACGACCCTGAGATAGAAGCCTTTTGAAAACATTGTGGGAAAAAGAGAAAATGCTGGTAACCAGCATTTTCTCCTTTTCCCACAATGTTTTCTACCCCACAAGGAATATATTTCAATTTTTGAGTTACGTTTATTTTGTCTTCTGCAACTGCTTTCAATTTGGACCAGTCTAAAATTTTGTCGTTTGGTAAAGGGTTAAACAGCCAAACTTTCTCATACCCCATAAGCAAACAGTCCCGTGTTATTTAGGACCGTGAAGGAAAATGTTTCTGAAATCAGTGTGGCAGGTAAAAGAGAAAATCCTGGTAAGGAAGCAATTTACTTTTGTCCCAGAATTCAGTCTTACTTTGCATGAAAGAGGGCCCTTTGGGCTCACAAACTAAGATAGGGGGGCCATTTCAATAAAATGGGATCCACAATTAAATAAATGAAAATTGAGCCATGTTCTGACAAAAGGGGGCTACAGGTTGTAACGCAGAACCCATGTGTAAGAGGAGTGATATGTCTAGTCCAGGAATTTGAACTTACAACTCCTGCATTAAGGACGTTGTGTGCCAAGTGCGATACCTCAGTCCAAGTATAGGGTTTGTAATCCAAGGGTCGCTAGTTGGGGATCTGCTCGACCAAATTGTTCCAGAATTAATGATAGCCAATGGGACAGGATTCAGTTGTCTTTTATGGTGTTTATATGAGGAAAGCTCTGAGCAGCCAGTAGCTTGCAAAATAATGTGAAGCACTGATGTAAGAAACTTCTGCAAAGCCTGGATAGGTGTACTGGCTGCTACGGCATGACTGAGATATTGTTGAAAACGGCATAAAAACACCAAAACAATCCTTACGTAGACAACCGAGGTTGAGATTCTAACCCACAAAACATCAAAGATGT
Source organism: Hippopus hippopus (assembly GCA_946811185.2). Lineage (NCBI taxonomy): Eukaryota > Metazoa > Mollusca > Bivalvia > Cardiida > Cardiidae > Hippopus > Hippopus hippopus. The sequence goes on from OX328113.1 coordinate 31,979,704, forward strand.
GTTTTTATAGTCAGTTACCTGTGCTTAGGCCTTTGGGTAATATATTACAGGAAACTTTCAATGACACTGTTGTGTAGAAACAATAACAGAACAACGAGTTTACATAAATACAAATATTCAACGTTTATTCAAAATTTATTGAATATGGTCGAAATTATGAAGTAGACTATATTAAATCAGAAGGAAAAGAAGACAATGTTGGACAAATTGTTGACTTGAACACGTATTTAGTATCTTAAAAGGAAGCTATTGAAATTATTATGACAAAAACATCAAAATATGGTTTGTCAATGAACTACATGTAAGTATTGAAATAGGTGACAAAAGCGCAAGACATACATTCATTATGGTATTTTCCTAATGAAATACGTAGTCTCTTATTGAATAAATACATGATATATACAATTACGCAACAAAAATTATACACAAAGAACGGACGCAGTTTTATTTTAAATCAAAAATAGCGATCTAGACTACAGGTAATAAAGATGAAAATAACACAACCATTCATAAAACTCCAATGAATTCTCTCTCTCTCTCTCTCTCTCTCTCGTAAAACACGAATTGGACCTGAAAATGAACAAATGAAAACCCGTAATTGTCGATAAAAAACACGAACCACATGTGAATTATGGGGACTAGATGATAAGAGGGGTAATCTGCGATTTGGCAGCAGTTTTTGTGGAAAGAAAACATTTAGAACGGCGATAATGATGCATACAGATAGATTACTGCTGCCACATTGTTTTTTTCCGGATACACAATGTTTGATAGAATCACGTTTAAAAGTCAATTAATGTTTATAAATTATCGAGAATTGCGAAATTTTTCAAACGGGGGGGGGGGAGGTAAAGTTCATGAATAGTAAATGATTCGGAGGGAGTGGGTGGGGCAATAAATAAATAAATGAAGCCAAATAATTAAACGATGACAAGATTTCCACCGACAGCTAGCTTAGTAAACAAAGTACAATGACATGTTGAGAAAAAAGTTGTTTATCCCACATCCTGCCGAACGTCCGTTAAAATAAATTATCACAAAAATATATTTCGTGAAATTTATCGGCAGAAAATGGCGATTGTTAAATAAACTTATTGATACAAAAGCGGGGATTGTAGACAAAGATCAGACTGCACGTATGTGCAGACTGATCTTTGCCTACAATCTCCGCGAAAAAAAAAAACATTCAAAGTCACATATGGGTTGAAAGAGAGGTAACACGGTAACCATGGTAACAATAGAATAAATTGTGGTGCAGATTTAAATGTCCGATGACTAAAGTCCACAATGATATCCAATGTCCAGGTCGAGATGCTGTTACAGCAGTCGGACCACAGTAACAAAGTTATTTAAAGATGGCGACCAGCGATGACCGATAAATAATTTGTCTCTGTAATAACACAGAGCGGCGGGACTCTCTATATAATCTGTAGTCTGATCTAACACCGACATGTATCGAGTCAGATCAGCATCCAGTTTATAAACTATGTTGTGTCTCCATGCACATACATAGACGTTGTTATCTGGGTCTACACTGATTCCTCTAGGCCTCGACCCTTTAATTGTAATTTCTGAGATAACTTTACCCTCAACATTTCTACATTGTACTTTGTGATTGTGCCAATCCGTTATATAGACTCGTCCAGAAACAACGGCGAGATAAGGAACAAATAAACCATAGATATCTGTGTCAAACTTGTTTATCATGACTCCGTCTGTAGAGAGTATATAAACATACCAGGGAAGGTCTTTAGGATCTTCTCTACAGACGGTAAAAATCTTGTCATCATAAAACTGTATAGAATAACAGTCTTTCTCTGTTGGGATTATTTTCTGTGTTTTTGCAGGTTTTGTACTTAAATCTATAAAAAATGTTTGACGTTTCCGTGGTAACGTTACTGCTATCAAATATTGCTTATCCGGATCAGCCCGGTCTGTTGCGGAAATATCAGAACTGCTGCCGGACACTAAGTTCGGTTCAGTAGAATTCTGTTTTAAATCTATTTCTGTAACATCCCAAGGTCTAGACCCTACAAACCGTATATAACGTTGTAACACGTGACTTCCCAGTTTAAATATTTTAATACAAGAATTAAAGCAATCACAGACTACCAACCTTTTGTTTTCAAGTCCACACAATCCAGTTATCCAACAATCCTCCCTCTGATCCAATTCGTGTTTTACTTCAACTCGATCACAAACAATGCGGTGGCTGCTGAAAAACTTCTCTTTTCTCGTTCTCTCACTCTCATTTGCAAGGTCAAGAACAAACTTTCTTCTCATTTTTTTTCTTTCATTCCTCTCTCTCTCTCTCTTCGCTTTCTGCAATCTTTTCTTTATCATCGCCATAAATCCCTTTCCTTCACTCTCATTTCTCTCCACTTTCATTCCTTCATGTGTTTTATGTTTGGGCAAGCATTCCGCACACACAAACATCTCACAAAGAAAACAGAAAAAAACAGCCACCCTCCCATACAGCTGTCTCGCTCGCTCAGAACTCTCAGACCACGTACCCTCACCACACTTCTCACGTACACAACTCTCACACTTTGCTCCTTTTCCCACTCTCTCATCCAGACTAACTTCTTCCATCAGTATGTATAATTCTTCTTCCTCTGTTTCTATCTTATCTTCTCTTGTGTCATCACGCCTGTTAACACCTCCCTCGGCCATTTTGTAACTGAATTTGGCTACAATAGATTTAGATCATTCATTTCACTAAACACTTTATAAAACAATATTGCGTTTAAACGTACCTGAAGAAGAAGGCCATGGAAAACATTGAGGAAAAAGAAGAAAATGCTGGTAAGCAGCATTTTCTCCTTTTTCCACAATATTTTCTTGAAGCATGGTAAAATAAACTCCAGGAAAGCACTGAAAGGTGCACTGGCCTCTGCGACATGGTTTGAATAGAGTTTAAAACGGAGTGAAACACAGTTCGAACCGATAACGAAGATAACCCGATTTATCGGTGTTTCAAATTTCCGTCTTTTTTTTCTGTGAATAGCCTTAAAGGTGGGTATTTAGATTTTTCACATCTCACCAAATTAAAAAATATATATATTACTGAAATTTATATGAAAAAACAATACAAATCATCAATAATTAAGACTCATAAAATTACAAAAAAAATATTTTTTGATGGTGTTCCCTTAAAAGGCTACGTAGCCTCTTAAGGTATTTTTAGATTTCGCGCCAGAAATCAAAAAAGCATTGTGGGAATGTCAAGTGACTGGCACGTGACTAATGACGCTTAAATTCAGTAATATAACAAACATCTAATTACTTTCCATAATGTCTTCTTCGGACGCTATATTTGAAGCTTTGTCTGTGTATTTCCGGTATGTAAATGAGCGAGTTGCTCATGTAAAAATAGAATGTGTTTCCCGTCGGTGTCGACCTGGGCCGTAGTAAATCTCTAATTTCTCTTGTTGTCGGATGGTTTTCAACTACTGGGGTTTTATGAATGAAAAGTAAAAGGCTTTGGGAGTATAAGGATGATTTTTTTGTATTTTTGTAAAATTTTCGTCCCAAAATCTGAAGGGCCACCTTTAAGATACACTCACAGATTTTTGCTCAGCCAATCAACAGACAAGTCTTAAACAACTTCTTACATTAATTCAAGTATTGATGAAAAAAGCTAAGACAACTAGATCTAGATCAAGATCTATAAGTTTCGTCCTATGACCTAAAAACATGTCCTGGTAGATCCACTGTTATTTACCTTAAATATTGTATACCCAGCTCTCAACAAACTCAAATGTGACCTGTGGGTGTCTCGTCTTTTGATGAATTCTGAAAAAAAGGTAAACAATAAAGTTAGACTACTGTAGTTCACGTAGCTTCAAGTCTAGATAAAATATTTCTGACAGATAAATCATTCTTAAGGCTCTAGATCTACTGTTTTCATGATTTTATCAGATCTAGTCTATTTAACTAACAGATTTATTTGATAAAAACATCAAAACGTCAGAATATCGCTTAACAGTATGCTGTCACTGTGGTATAATTTAATTACTGTTGAAAGCGGTTTAAACAAACTATCATTTTCTCCATTCTACAGTCAGTAAATCCAGATCTTTATTGAAATTTCTAACAAAGAAAAGCTTGGAAAATGAAGAATAGCGTTGATCTAAGATCAGACTGCACGTTCTATGATCTGATCTTGATCTGCACTCTTAGCAAGAATTCGAAAGATTTTCGTGAAACAAAAAAATGCATAAAAGTTGTTCAAATGTTAATTAGAATGTCTATAAATAATAAAACTAGATTCTACTTAAAATATGGCCAGAATGTCCAAGTTCTCCAGATTTGTCAACACCTAAAAGTCTAAAGCAAAGACCGCTAGTGATACAAGTACATAGTTATGAAACGCTGTGCGGGAAGCTGAAGACAAAAATGACGTCAGAATATGACGTCACTCATTAAGACGGCATCGATACTTTTGAGCTGCTTTAATGAATGGACTAGGTATGCCACTTAGTCTATATGAGCCATGCTCTGAGAAACAAGAGGGCCATGATGGCCCTGTATCGCTCCACTGGCTATTAAGTAAAAACACTACAAGCCAAACATTACAATATTCAGCAAATTGATTTCAAACACGAGGACATGCAAACATTTTTCTATCTAATCCTACGAGAAAGTTGTGATCCATGGGCAAAGCCAATTTTGATCGCAAAGCTATAATTATTTGAATCCTGGTGGAGGTCCACAATATAAAGCCAGTGGAGCTAAAAAACTTGTCTAGCACCAATCATGTATCACTGCAGCTTGATAATCAAGGGAGGTAAAAAGTAACGAACTTTATCTTTCATAAAAAGAGTTATTTCCCTTGATTAATGTTTAAATTGAAGTGACAATATTTTGAAGCCCATGTTAAACTTGCGATCCCTGGAATGAAGGCAGTTTTGACCCCAGACCTACAATATGAAACTAGAATGTGTGGTTATAAACAAAAAGATTTTTTAATCTTGCCCAATAAAAAGTCATGTAAAACAAGTTTGCTGAATAAAAGGCCCTGTAAAATATGTGATCCATGACACAGGTTTATCAAGTTTTCACTATAAAAGCCAATGTAAAACTTGTGACCCCTGGTGTGGAGTCAAACTTGACCCCCAAAGTTAAAATTTGGGCCCTCTTGGTAGAGGCCCATTATATAAAGTTACATGCAAAATTTGGTAGCCCTAGGCCTAAATATGGCTATGTACAAGTAGATTATTAAAGTTTCCTTATATAAGACCATGTAGAACTTGTGACCCCATGGGGTGGGGCTACATTTGACCACCTGGGCTATAATTTGGGCACCCTTGATAGAGACCCCCTAGATAAAGCTAAATGCAAAATTTGATAGCCCTAGCCCTTATAGCTAGATGCGAAAGATTTTCCTATATAAGCCCGCCCATGTAAAACATGTTACCCCCCGGGGCGAAGTCAAATTTGACCCTCAGCTATAATTTGGACACCCTTGGTACAGGTCCACTAGATAAAGCTACATGCCAAATTTGGTCGCCCTAGGCCCCATGGCTAGGTCAAAGAAGAATTTTAAAGTTCTCCCTATATAAGCCCATGTAAAACTTGTTATATAAGCCCATGTAAAACTTGTTACCCCCGGGCAGGGCCTAATTTGACCCCAGGGCTATAATTTGAACAATCTTGGCAGAGGTCCACTAGATAAAGCTACATGCCAAATTTGGTAGCTCTAGGCCCTATGGCTAGGTAGAAGAGGAATTTTAAAGTTCTCCCTAAATAAGCCCATGTAAAACTTGTGACCCCCGGGGCGGGGCCAATTTTGACCCCAGGGCTATAAATTGAAGAAACTTGGTAGAGGTCCACTAGATAAAGCTACATGCCAAATTTGGTAGCCCTTGGCCTTACGGTTTCAGACAAGAAGATTTTCAAAGATTTTCAAAATTTTTCAGTTTTGTTGCCATGGCAACCAGAGTTTTTGAAGGAATTAAATTCTTTCAAGAAATTCTGAAGAGGACCATGGCAGGATCATTTCTGTGAAGTTTCATCAAAATTGGATGGGTAGTTTCAGAGAAGAAGACGTTTTAAAAAAAAGTTAACGCACGGACGGACGGACGGACGGACGCACGACGGACAACAGGCCATGACATAAGCCCGCTGGCCTTCGGCCAGTGGAGCTAAAAAGGGCTTAATGTATCTGCGAAAAGTATCAACCCAGGTCACCCTGCATAGTCCGCGCAGGCTGACATGGGCTGAAACTTTTCGCTCTTGGTCAATTTTCTGTATGTCCAAGGACCACTGTACCTCATGATTGAGTCGGCTGTTTAATAAAGTCGCTAGGTCTATTATGAATCCAAAAGTATGTGATGGCTTGCTTGGTACCATGCAATACGGAGATGCAGTAAGCCCCCACTTGCCAGAGCATGGCACATATGTATTAACTGTAGATCTACTCAGTTTTTCATCAAAGTCGGCGATTTCGGAAACATTCTGGAAAAAGAAGCATTCTCTCACAATGACACTTCGAGCATATCGGTTTATCAATAACAAAAAAAAAACTGCAATATTTACGGGATTAATCGTGGTAGATGGACAAATCTTGGGCTGCTGTCTTACAAAGTCGAAACAATGTTCTGCGATGTGAGAGGAACAAATCCAATGTAACACTGACTAAATTATGGTCAATGCATGGAATTCAATGTTGCAAAAGCGGGAAAACGGACGGTGTAGACCCGGGATTGGACTGCACGCTCTATGTAGTCTAATCTTGATCTTTACTATTTACGTAAGACCCTTGAGTCTGACTCAGTATTGCTAGGATCAATTTGCAGTGTAAAATTAACTTTTTATCAGACTAGATAAGCCATGCTCTGTGAAATGGGGACTTAATGCATCTGCAAGGAGTATCGACTCAGGCCAGCCTGCGAAGTCCCCGCAGGCTGCCCTGGGCCGAAACGTTTAGCTATTGGTCAATATTTTGCGAGTTTAACCCTTTACCAAACAATACCTGGTTTTTACGACCCAGAGGAAGAAGCCTTCTGAAAACATTGTTGGAAAAGGAGAAAATGCTGGTAAGCAGCATTTTCTCCTTTTCCCACAATGTTTTCTACTCTTCTAAAGTCAAGTTTCAATTTTTGAGTCACGTTTATTTCGTCGTCTGCAAATGCTTTCAATTTGGACAGGTTTAAAATTTTGTCGTTTGGTAAAGAGTTAATGACCTGTGCACCTCATGATTTAATTGGTTGTTAGACAAAATGGACTTTATGGGTTTATAATTATGTGATGACTTGCTTAGTATAATTCATCATGGAGATGCATTAAGCCCCCTTTTGCCAGAGCATGGCTCAAATCTATTCTGTTTTCATCGACAAAGACGTAGGCGGCTTTTGAAAAAATTGTGGAAAAGGGGAAAACTGCTGACAAGCAAAAAAAATATGTTTTACATTTCAAAGTCAAATTGGATCTCTCTTTTTGAGCAAGTCTTTGTAAATTTACAATCTTTATGTGTACTTGGACGGGTCTAAAATTCTGTCGTTTGCCATTGAGTTAAACAAACATGATGGGAACTCGGATAATTCTACAGGATTTCCTAAACATATAGATTGTTATACCAGGTGAGACAAGCGCAGTAGCAGTTTTAATTATATATATGAACAATCAGAGCAGCTGCTGCACTGTTTCAGGCTACATAAAATACCATGAAGTTTTGGCCAACCAAACCGGGTAATCGGATGGTATGGATTCAGAATGAAACTGCACGTTTTTAGTAGTCAAATCTTGATCTACACACAATGGTTTTTACACGTGACTGGCTGCTCTCTCACAGTGTTCTACGGTAAGAGAAGAACAAACGGAATATAACATAGGCCATCATCAGTGATAGTAATTAATGATTTCGCCAAGCAGAGTGAATGAAAATGTAGATATAGGATCAGATTGAACGTTCTGCTTACCCTGATCTTAATCTGCACTGACGATGTAGGTTGTTTTGAATTAAGACGAGTCTAAAATTGTGCTGTTTTCTGGTGACTTAAATCTTTACAAGACTTCTAAATTTAAAGACCAGTCCAAATTGGGAACATTATAAGACGACAATGTAATTGTGGCTCAAATTAGGAGATTTGTCCTAAAAAGGAACGGAAACGTTGGTTACCAGCATTTTCTCCATTTCCCACAATGTTTCAAAAGCTGTCAGTCTCGGGGGTCGTTAAGACAGGTAAAGGTTTGGTAAATGGTTTCACAAGCATATAGGAGTTTGGCTTTTTCGAAAGCATTTCTGCTTTCCCACATTGCTATCGTCGAAATATAGAACAGTCTGATCTTATATCTCCGATTGTTTAGTCAAGTATATGAGAAAAAAACTGAGTTTCAATAGATCGTATTTCAGGTCGTCAAAAGAAGTCGCGTTTATTTATTTGGCACTGTAAAATAAAGTTATCTGTGTTTTTAAGATCCTAAGAGGCGCTACAGATTTATATCCCCGTCATAAAATACTAGTAGATGCCTTATCAATTTGCTAAAATATTACCGATTTTTCAACCTAACTCTTTCACTATCAAATAAATATTGATTTTTCAATGACTTCAAACACAGTTTACCTGCAAGATTAGGAGACAGTTTCAGTTATAATATCAGAAGAGTGGACAAGGTAGGTCAAAGATCAGACTGCACTTTCTGTGCTGTCTGATCTTGATGTACACTGTCCCTAAAAGCTATCAATATTTTGTTCTAGTTCGACCTGTCAAACTTGTACCACGGGTATGATTGGTAAATCTGCCAGAAAGACGGGAGAAAACGGCAAAATCTGTAGATCTAGCAATTACTGATACACACGAGTATAGTGAAAACAGTATAGCAACACTAGCAGTGGTTAAACGACCAGGTCGTACTCTTGCTGCACTGTTTTCCTGTATGCTGAAAGTCATCCACAAAGACCTAAAAGTTGTGTTTTGATTTACATAAGGAATACAGGGCACGATTAACACATGTGTAGCTAGATCTGTGTCCCTTAAAACATAAAAGATATTTTCGAATTTAAAACTCAATCTATTAACATTACAAATCAGATAAAAAAAAGGGGGGGGGGGCAATTACTCACCTCCTAGTGCGTTTGTTGTCACAGTCCTTGGAAATTATTATGCGTGTGGATCTAGATGTATTAGCAGGGAGAATCTGTTGGCCTAGTCTGTATGCTAGTGTAATTCTTCCTGGGCGGTTGAAGCAGAGATCAGCGGCGGAGAGAAATCTGTTATCCGCTGCCGCTAACATGCAGTTATAAAGCTGTCCAAGTATGACGCAATGGATCTGTATCTCTGTCCAATCGTAGTAGATAAAATTATCACGTGATCTCCCACAAGTGACATGCGTGGGTCTCGTCCTATTACACCATATGTTATTTCGACTGCAACCTTCCTTTTTGCGGATACAAGAATTAGTAAAAACCAAAACATTGTAACATTGTAACAAATGGATAGAATGTTAATACTGAGTAGTGTCCTTACCTTCCGACATGTAAAATTTTCACCAACATTTTTACATGTATCTTTGATGATCTGACCTGGACTTTATACGGTAGGATGAGAGAAAATTCAATCTTTAATTTTGTGAAGGATTATGACGTAGGGAGAATTTTACTTCAAATACAGTTTTCATCCATCTACATTGTCTGATGCTCTCAATTACAAGAACATGGTGTCCGTCTTTGCATTTATGATCGTCCAAAAGCATCGAGTATAAAATATTTGATAGTTAATTAGAGATAGATGTAATAAGTAATGCGTCTTTTGATTTTCTCCATCACTTTTTTTCATCTACATACGCCAAAACATAACAAGAGGACAATAAACGTCCTGTATCGCTCCACTTGCGAATATGTACAAACTATGGACACCAACCACTACAAGTATAGACCAAATGGTTTCGAACAAGAAGATCTATATAATTTCTCTTTAAAAGCCTTAATGAAAGTTGCGACCAAGGACAAGGTCATTTTTTAGACGTCCACAATACACAGTGTTACGAGCCAAGCGTAACGAGAAAGAAAAGCAGCAACAAGCCTTTAACAATTAACAATATTTATTAATGAACAAAGACGAAAGAGTACAATATGAGTTAAGTTTGAATGAAATTTTGTCAATTCTAATCTTAGAATGGTGAAATAAAATAAGTCCCTCAAAATTAACAATAATGTTTAGACTACAAAAGAATTACATTTCTGGTTCCTAAAACCTAAATTAACAATAGTTTCAACTTGCAAGTAGATATGAGCAACCTGTATCAAAATAAAGTTATTCCAACTTACAGATGTATATTCCAAGTTAAATCCAACACTTTTCGCTAATTCTGTATCCACAAAGCCACAAGTCTAACTTCAAAATCCAAAATCACCAAGTAAGTCACTCCTATTTATTTTAGCTTGGAAAATGCTAGATTAGTCTTTTCTAGAAAGATGACATCATTGATTAGTAAACAGCTTGTTTACTAACAACCTGTTTCTAAAAATAACCACAATGGAAAAACCAATACATGTTCTTCATGGTTCTAGAATATTCTGAAAACAGGTCACTGAGTATCATATCTACATAACACTTCCCCTCCTAAAGGAAAAGAAAGTTTTAAGAATTAAAACTTTCTTTTGTTAGAATATAAAACAAATCATAACACTTAACTGTACATGAAAATACATTATACATAAAGACAAATGTTAACTATTTACAAGTTAAGACTCTAGACAAAGCATCAGGGATAATATTATCCCTTACTTTTATGTGTCTTATATCCATGTTATATTCTTGTAAAAACAGACTCCACCGGAGTAAACATTGATTCTTGTTCTTCATTTTATGGATAAAAATCAGAGGATTATGATCACTATATACAATAATGGGTGCAGCAGAAGACGACAAATATATTTCGAAATGCTGAAGAGCAAGAATGAGAGATAAACACTCGTTTTTCTATTGTTGAGTAGTTTTTCTGATGTTTGTTAAACTTTTTAGAAAAATAACTAACTGGATGATCTACACCATTACAATCTTCTTGAAGTAAAACACCACCTGCACCAGTATCACTAGCATCTACTGCAAGCTTAAATTCTTTTCCAAAATTAGGAGCTAAAATAACTGGTTCACTTTTTAGTATGGCTTTTACTTCATCAAAAGCTTTTTGACAATCATCATTCCATATAAATTGTTTGCGTTTGTAGAGAAGACTTGTCAGTGGCTCAGCAATGACAGAAAAATTACCATATAATTTCCTGTAGTAACCAGCCATACCAAGAAATCTCATAAGTTGCCCTTTGCATGTAGGTACAGGAAAATCAGAAATAGCTTTTACTTTAGCTTCAACGGGTTTTACCAGTCCTTGTCCAACAACATGACCCAAAAATGTTAAACTAGCATGACAAAATTCACTTTTAACAAGATTAATTGTTAATTTGGCTTTACTCAGTCTGTCAAAAAATTATCTGATAGTCTTTAGATGTTCATCCCAATCATCGCTGTGAATGATGACATCATCGATGTAGGCTCTACAGTCGTCCAATCCCAATATCATCATGTTGATAAGACGCTGAAATGTTGCTGGCAAGTTTTTCATCCCAAAAGGCATAACTCTGTACTGATAAAGTCCATCAGGAGTTACAAATTCAGAGATCTCTTTGGCTCGAACAGTGAGAGGAATATGCCAAAATCCTTTTAGAAGATCAAATTTAGTAACATATTTAGCATGACCAATATTGTCAATTAAGTCATCTACTCTTGGCACTGGAAACGAATCAGTCTTGGTCACAGTATTAACTTTTCTATAGTCAGTGCACATACGAAAAGTTCCATCTGGCTTTGGTACAAGAATACAGGGAGAACTCCATTCACTTTGACTAGGTTCAATAAAGTCATTCTCCAACAGATACCTGATTTCCTCTCTAAGATGCTCCAATTTCTTAGGATTCATTCGATATGGATGTTGTTTCACTGGTTCTGAATTTTCAATGTCCACATCATGGTATATTGTATCTCTCCGTGTTGGAATATCAGGGAGCAGGTGCTCATATTCATAAATTAACTTTTTTCAATTAATCTTTTTGATTATTGTCTAAATGTGAAAGTTTTTTATCTAAATTTCATAAAATGTCAGAATTCTGAAGGTTTGAACCAATAGGGTTAGACTTGTCAAAGCTAATTTCTTCACAGTTTATGTCTTCAGGGTTAATGTGATTTTGATTTTGAGGGACAGAGGAAACTACATTTATTGGTGAAATATTTGAATTATCCCTATCAACATATTCTTTTAACATATTTATATGACATAATTGCTTTTGCTTTCGCCTGTCAGGAGTTGTTATCACGTAATTTAAGTCACTGACCTTTTTCTCTATAGAATAAGGACCAAAATATCTTGCTTTCATTTTACATTGAACTTTCTCTAAATGATAAAGAATTTTATGATAAGTTCTATTGATTCCTAAATGATCTGACATAGGTGTTTCATGAGCTAAGCTTAATATTTCTGATCTATAAGATTTAGGAACGACGACTTGATGATTGACAGCCCACTCATCATCAACAGGGACTTCAGGAGGGCGCCACTTTTTCATTAATATTCCACTTTTTATATAAAAACAGACAGGTTCCTGTGAAAGATCAGTTTCATTAACAGCTTTTTGAAATAAAGGTGCTATTTCTGGATCATTGTGTTGGTCTTCACTTAGTTTTGACCTTGACCTTGTATCATGGCCTTCTTTAACTAAAGGTGAAGATGTGTAATCCAATTCTGGTGAATTATGTTTAGAACTTGTCTGACTTTCAGACGGGTTTTGCGAAATAGACCTGTTAATTTCATTTTCAAATAAATGACCCAACAAAGAATCAGATAAGTCAATATCAGACTGATTTTCAGTCAAAATGGCGTTCTTTGCCATAGCTCTAGTAACTGCACATGATGGGTAAAGGTCAGGAATTTCTTCCTCAATCGGATCTGGTGATTGATCCATGCAAGGTGTGTCAGTTACAAGTGGATTAACAATTACTTTATCTCCGGCTAAATCATTGCCTAATAACAAATGAACACCTTTAAAAGGTAATTTTTTTTTCTAATACCAACAGTCACTAGACAATTAATTAAGTCTGAAGACAAATAAATGTTATGAAGCGGAACATTAGCAAATCCACATTCTACACCCTGAATAAGGACACTTGTCCCAGAAGAAGTCTTCTCAGAAAAAGGCAGGACATCTGCTAAAATAAGAGATTGAGAAGCTCCAGTATCACGTAAAATTTTAATAGGGGTAGACTGGGCAAAATCACTTTTTAGTGACACAAAACCATCTGATAAGAATGATTCATGAATCTCCATAACGGTATCAGTCTCAGGTACTTTGGCCTGGACAAAGGTTTGGTCTTTAAAACATGACTGAGATGTAGAGTTTAATGAAGTAAAGCCTGTAGGCTTACAACTTTCTTTTTTTTCCCATTTTCTTTTTAAAACAGGACATTCAGAAATAATATGGCCTGATTCTTTGCAACAATTACAAATGGGTCGAGATAAGGGATTTTGACCTTTGGTTTCATAAGGAGACTTGGGTTTGGGACTATTCTGATTGGAATTGTCATTATTTTGATTAAAATTTGGTTTAGGACCAGTAGGTGAATAAAAAGGTTTTCGAGGGTTTGATTTATTTATGAAAGAGCCCTTATGCGTCAAGGCAAAGTTGTCTGCTAAGCAAGCAGCTTCTCCTAAAGTTTCAACTTCTTTCTCGTCTAAGAAAGTTTTTACATCTAAATTAATGCACCTTTTAAATTCTTCAAGTAACAATAATTGTCTAAGTTTTCCATGATCTGAACCTATTTTCTTTGAATGGCACCACCTATCAATTTTTTTTTTCTTTAGTTCTAGCAAATTCAACATGGTTTTGACCATTTTCTTTCCTGAATTTCCTAATTTTTTGTCTATATGCTTCAGGTACCAATTCATAAGCCTTTAGAATCAATTCCTTAACATTATCATAATTAGAGAGCTGTTCATTACTCAGTTGAGAAAAGATATCGCGAGCCTTTCCAGTTACAACACTTTGCAAGAGTAAGGTCCAGTGTTCTTTTGGCCATTTCAAATTTTCAGCGAATCTTTCAAAATGTGAAAAATATTTATCAACTTCCTGTTCTTGAAATGGTGGAACAAGTCTGAGATGTTTTGTTATATCAAAGTCATAAGCCGCATGCAAAGATCATTTTTCTTTTTTTTTTTTCTAATTCTAATTCTTTCATTCTCAACTGAAACTGCATCTTTTCTAACTCTACTTTTAATTCTTTTCTTTCATTCTTTCTTCTTGTTCTAATTTTAATTTTAATTATATTTCTTCTTGCTCTAATTTTAATTTTCATTCTTTTTCTTTCACCCTTTGTTCTTGCTCTAATTTTTTTTTTTAATCTCTCTTCTTTTCCCATCTGTAGTTTTAGTTTCTCTGACTCAATATTAGTTTTAATGTCTGTCTGAGACACAAGAATAAGAGACAGAGCAGACGAGTCAAGTATTTCTTCATCAACTAAAGACTGAACAATATAATTCTTAATTTCATGCTTTAACATAGTACCTTTAATGGCAGTAAGTTTATAATGAGAAGCAAGATCTAACAAATCAGACCTTTTTGCCAAATTTAACAACTCCTGTGACGGCTCAGCAATAAATTTTTCAAGATCAAAAGACATGATTGCTTTCTGCTGGTTCATTAGCATAAAATCAAATTTTATTTTTTTATTATTTTATTATTATTATTTTTTATTATCTAATAAACTTTAATACTGTAACAAGTTCAAAATAATTTCAAAGTATATCAAAAATGACTAGATGATCAATCCCGGACGAGCCCCCAAATTCTGTTACGAGCCAAGCGTAACGAGAAAGAAAAGCAGCAACAAGCCTTTAACAATTAACAATATTTATTAATGAACAAAGACAAAAGAGTACCATATGAGTTAAGTTTGAATGAAATTTTGTCAATTCTAATCTTAGAATGTTGAAATAAAATAAGTCCCTCAAAATTAACAATAATGTTTAGACTACAAAAGAATTACATTTCTGGTTCCTAAAACCTAAATTAACAATAGTTTCAACTTGCAAGTAGATATGAGCAACCTGTATCAAAATAAAGTTATTCCAACTTACAGATGTATATCCCAAGTTAAATCCAACACTTTTCGCTAATTCTGTATCCACAAAGCCACAAGTCTAACTTCAAAATCCAAAATCACCAAGTAAGTCACTCCTATTTATTTTAGCTTGGAAAATGCTAGATTAGTCTTTTCTAGAAAGATGACATCATTGATTAGTAAACAGCTTGTTTACTAACAACCTGTTTCAAAAAATAACCACAATGGAAAAACCAATACACGTTCTTCATGGTTCTAGAATATTCTGAAAACAGGTCACTGAGTATCATATCTACATAACAACAGCCACATACCTAATAGTACAGGTCTAGGCCAAATGGTTATAAACAAGACCAATTTTCAAAGTTTCCTCAATATAAAACCCTTGTAAAACATGAGAAGTGATCAGAAGTGCTCCACTAGATGAACCTATACGTGCCAAATTTGATAACCCTAGGCCTTACGGTAAAGAACGAGGAAATTTCATTATAAAAGCCCATGTGCAACTTGCAATCCCCAGACAGGGCCAATTTTGACCCCAGGGCTATAAACTGAACAATTTTTGTAGAGGTTCATTACTTGAGCTACATGCCAAATTTGAAAGCCCTAGGCCATACGGTTTAGAATTAGAAGTTTATTATTATTATTATTATTGCTATATAATCCCATATAAAACTTTTGAGCCCCGGGGTAGGGCCAATTTAGGCCCTAGGGCTCTAGTTTGAATTTTACTAGAGGTCCATTTGATAAAGCTACATGCTAAATGTGGTCTACAAACTTTGGCCATGTGGTTAAGAACCAGAAGATTTTTAAAGTTTTCGCTACATAAGTCTATGTAAAATTTGTGACCCCCGGGACGGGGCTAGATTTGACCCTAGGCCTATAATTTGAAAAAAAAAAAAAAAAACTAAACAAAAAAAAAACAAGCAGTAGAGGTTTATTAGATGAAGGTACAAGCCAAATTTGGTAGCGCCAGGTCTCATGCTTCCGAACAAGAAGAATTTCAAAGAGTTTCAATACTTTACATTCCGTTACCATGGCAACCAGTTATTCCGAAAATCAAAGTTCTTAACAGGGCTATGGCAGCTTCATTTCTGTGAAGTTTTGTAAATATTGGATACGCTGTTTCAGAAAAGAAGATGTTTAAAACAAAAGTTTATACACGGGTGCACGAGGGACACAGGGCCATGTATCAGGTCGCTTGCCTTCGGCCAGTGGAGCTTAAAACCTGACAAGGCGACAAATCAAAGTATTGATGTATGATCATTTGGAGAATTACTGTTGCGCGCGTTTTTTTTTTTTTTAATTAGAGTCAAAGTGCTGAAAATACATAAAATGAGAAAAAAGGAGAAAAAAGGCAACATCTTTATAAATTCGTGAAGATGAACGCTATATACCACACAGTCCCGAGTTTTAACCACCCAAAAAGTCGAGACTTTTGCAAACATTGTGAGAAAAGGAGACAATGAAGGTATCTGTATTTTTTCTTCTTTGCCCCCAGTGTTTTTTAATCCTTCAAACCACAAATTCTAATTAAGTCACAAATAGATTAATTTTGTCTTCTGCAAATACTGTGCAAGTAAACATTTTAGTTCTGTGGTAGGGAGTTAAACGATAACAACACTTGACCTTTGTTCATGACGTCAATGTTTTATCACCGGGAGCAGGTGTATCTGTCCTATCCTTCTGTCGGATGTTTAATCTGTTATTATCACCAATCAAGTCTCTGTTTAAGACAAAAATATTGATAGCACAAGTCTAAAGCTGCAATATTTAACATGTTTTCTACGATCATTTATAGAGCCAGCTGATTAAACCATAAAGTATAACGCAGACAATGCTGTGATGTGATGACAACGAGATCCCAATATCTTGGTGTCGCATAACATGCATCTAGCAAAGACACTCTTCCTGTCTACTGAGTCTACTGGGGGGGGGGGGGGTTGCTTTCAATAAAATTCTAAATGCTTAAAACTTTCTAAATAAAATCACAGAGTTTTAACGATGATTGAAAGAAAAACCTTTTATGATATTGTGAGGGCATTTAATAAAAGTGGTAAACAGCATTTTTCCGTCTCCAACAATGTTTTCTTTTGTCTGATAGCCGAAATTCCTCCATATGAGTTAAACATTAGTTTGCTGTCTGCAAATGCATTCAATTTGGATAAATCTAAATTTTCTTTATTTTGTGAAAGCTAAAAACAGGATATGTGACATGTCTCATCAACGTTATGTATAAGTAGGTGCATGCAACGACAAAAACACATTACTTGACTTTCAATTTAATTCGTGCAATCAGCCAGGTAGGCTGACAGACAGACAGACGGACGGACGGACGGACGGATGGACGAAATGACCAGTTGACCCCATTTCTTATGGTTTTTACGAAATATGATTTAAAACACTTCTGGGAAAGGAGATTTTAATGCTCATAACAAACAAGTTCCTCCATTTTACACAATGTTTGCTAGATTTACAATTTTAAAACCATACCCCACCATTCAAGGCGCAGTCATTATTTCGCTTGCTACTTTTTTCAATATTGTCTAGAATGTAGCCGCCCCGTAATTAAGAAATCACAGTAGCACAATTCAAGTTTACTTTTTAGATAAACTTTAAAGCCAAATAAATCAGACTTGTTCTGTAAGAAGGGGGTTCAACGCCTCTGCAAAAACTATTGATTTATGCATTATCTCCCGATAGATGGCATTCTACAAATACACATCTTTCCAATTTAGGCATCCTGGGTACAGAACCGGACTACTTTTCTAAGCGACAAACGTTACTTTGAATTTCAAACTAAAATAAACTTTTTTTCAATAAAACGCTACCTGGTGCGATTCATTCAGCTATGATCAACAGCTTAGAGAAATCTGGAGCTAAAACAGACCTGATTTCTCCTCAAACGTATTGATAAAAACCATTTTCTCCATAGCTACTTTATAGTGTGTATTACTACAATCCCCCCCCCCACCTCCCATATTGGGGGGAGTGATGCGTCATGTAAGACAGGTCGAATCTTCGAAGAATATGACATGCGAAGACAACGTTGATTCATGTCACTCTGCGCAGTCCGAGCAGCATTACATTGGTCCAAAGATTTTGCTATTTGTAAAGAAGTATGTAAGGATTTATTTGGTGCAATCCATTAAGGACAGCTGTTCTCTAGATAAAGAGTAGGTTACACAGATTGCAATAAGTTAACGGGTAAAATTCTATCTCGTATTTTGATGACCAAGAAGATGGCACATTTTGAAAAAAATGATGGGGAAAGGAGAAAATGCTGGAATTACTTGTACCAATTCTCCGCTTCTAACAATGTTTTCTACCTGAGTGTCAGTTTTGATCACATTAGCCCGTTTGAAAATTTTAATTGTCGTCTGTAAACGCTTTGATTATAATCAGTTTTAAATTTGTCGTTTGGTAGATCTTAAGAGTTAAATGATATAAATATTATAAATAAAAATGACCCAAAATATTGAGCCATGTTCTGTGAAAAGGAGGCTTATTGCATCTGCGGAAGAATCGACCCAGGTCATGCTCCGCAATCTGCTCAGCCTGACCTGGATCAATGCCTTTCGCAACTGGTCATTTGTCTGTATGTCAAAGGACTAGTCTATCTCATGATTCAGTCAGTTGTTTGACAATTTTTCAATACTTATGAGATGACTTGCTAGGTAAAATGCATTACAAAGATGCAATAAGTCCTCTTTTGCATGAGCATTTACATGAAGACAGAATTCACAACAAAATTAAAGACGTTTGTATGACCTGTTGGAGTTTATCTGAATGCTGTATGTAATCAATAAATAGATATGGGTTGCAACACGCGAAAAGGAGCATTCGGACATTTGCGTAAAGTATCGTCTCGTATTAGTCTGCGCATTCCGCGCAGGCTAATCCGAGACATCACTTTACGACGACATTAGATATTTTCCTACAGTAGACCTGCGTAAAACAGAAAATTACAAAAAACCGGAAAGCATCGTTTCGGATGAGCCTGCGCGGCTTGGGCAGGCTGATCCGAGACGACACTTTACGCAAATGTCCAAATGCCCCTTTTCAAGTGTTGCAGGCCAATTATAATAACCGATCCTAGATAACGCAATATCAGCAGATATTTTAAAAAACATTTTACATACGACTTGTTCAGATTTAGAAGTTCATAAATCATTTAAAATTGTAATTTGAGATCCAAAAAAGACATCGAAAGTCGTGAGTGGTTGTAAAACAAACCTCTGACCATGATCATACTGTCTTTATTTAAGTGGCAGTTGAAGTGCACTAGAGCAGTTAAAATATTATTTGAAGTGATCAATGTTTAGACTTGTTCATGTCCAAAGTTATTGCAGCCATGTGGTTGATAATACCTTTATAAGTGTGAAAATTACAGGTGAAAAATGAGTGTTTTACTGAAACATAGAATGTCCATATACTCTAGTATTCTAAGTATATGGACATGTATTTATTTTATCTCTTAAGTCCACATCAAAAACAAAATCACTTGCCTGTATTTCAGTGGGAAAATGCTATCAGATTTGTAAAAGAAAACTAAAAGCGGCAGTAAACAAGATTTCGTCAAGTCCCGTAGGAGGCATTTCTCAGCAGTTTTTGGTTCTTTTCAAATAAGGGTAATAAGTCAATTGCTCCTTACAAAATAGCAATTATCTACCTCCATGGGTTAAAATATGCCTTCATACCTTTTTTAAAGGGATACATAGATATATTGTTGTCAAAACTTTGAACAGCCATATTGTGGCATATGTCTACGCCTTTTGATGTTTGCAGTTCAAATGATAAACAACTTGTTTGTGTAATTCTCTCCAGATTATATTTTTCACATTTGCATTGACTCTAAAAAACAGTTGTGATTTTTGTCCTAATATCCGTAATAATTGAGCATTTTTAAGGTTAAACTAGAGAAAACAGTTAACAGCTTAGAGATGTTTATTCTGGTTTATGAATACCATTAGTGTATTGAAAGACGACACTGTTTAGTCCATGGAAGCTGTAATGAAAGTGAAAAATTGTTGAAAATTTCGTTAAACAAAATACATGTTTAACTGTACTTGGTGTCCTAATTACTGAAATATTGATCAGTTATTACGTGTTATAGGGATAAGCGAGGGTGTGCAAGTGTCCACGTGTTCTGGTATAGATATCACGCGGTCAAGAAGTGAAGTTTGAACCAACTACGTAAGATAAAGCTACAGATAACAGGTCTATCTTATGAACGTCGATGATAAAACTTGTCCTAAAAAACCTCCATGATCCTGTCTGTATTACCGATAGAGATAATTAAGTGTATTTCAAGAATAGTAATGGCTGGGTCGCTTTTTGTTTTATAAAAGAAGAAAATGCTTCCGTTTGATTTCCAAAATAGAATTAAATGAGCCATACTCTGTGAAAAGAGGGCTTAATGCATCTCCGCGATGCATCATACAAAGCACAGTATTATACATCCCAAAAATCTGTTTTGTATAACAATCCACTGAATCATGAGGTACACTGGTCCTTTGACATACAGAAAATTGACCAATGGCGAAAAGTGTCGGCCCAAGTCAGCCTGCACGGACTGTGCAGGCTGACATGGGTCGATACTTTTCGCTAATACATTAAGCCCCCTTTTCACAGAGCATGTCCCAAATATATATGAGGCGTGTTCTGCAAAATGGGATTTGATGGATGTCTGTGAAACATTGTACCAAGCAAGTTATCA
This sequence comes from Hippopus hippopus, assembly GCA_946811185.2. Taxonomy (NCBI): domain Eukaryota; kingdom Metazoa; phylum Mollusca; class Bivalvia; order Cardiida; family Cardiidae; genus Hippopus; species Hippopus hippopus. The sequence goes on from OX328113.1 coordinate 32,000,533, forward strand.
CATAGTTATGGGTTCATAAAATCCATTTTGTCTAGCAACCCATTGACTTACGAGGTAGAATGGTCCTTGTAAATGCAGAAAATTTACAAACAGCAAAACGTTTCGACCTATGTCAGCCCCTGCGGACTGCGCAGGCTGACATGGATCGATACATTTTGAAAATGCATTAAACCTCCTTTTCACAGAACAAGACATCTAATCAAAATAAAACTAAAATCTCAGGTCAGGAGTGTGCGACACAGCACAACAATTATGGGAAAAGACTTGTGGGATCCTGTCTGGCCTAATGGTTCGGTTGTAGTCAGGAGTGTACAACACAGCACATAAATTACAGGAAAATACTTGTTGGATTCACTCGCCTAAAGGTTAAAATGTAGTCCGCCAGGGGTCCCAGGATTCACTCCAAAACCGAAGGATGGGCTTTTTATAGGAATGTCCATGGATAATTCAATTCAGAGACCAAGCCTAATATTGGATAAATCAGAAAACACATGAAAAGTAAGCTATTGGCATGATATGGCTGAAATGATATAGAAGGAAGGGGGTGTAACACCTATCAATCAGTTGATGAAATTTAGCATATTATGAAATTTCATCCATCACTGTGCAAAGCGTCACACTTAGATGCTTGTACGCCGCTTATTAATAATGAACGTTTATCATACTGCTTTAGGTTAACAACACATGTTAGGCAGGGCCTTGGGAGAGAATGAAAAGTGATCTGATAGATCGGGCATAAAAGAAAGTACGGACTTTGATGGGCGTGTTACAGTGGTTGATCTGGTGTCAGATCACTAGTCTTACGAACAAAGTCTGTAACAAAGAAACAAATTAACAAATGCATAGCAGAAATACAGGGACCGGGCAGGAACCGAACCTAGAACGCCCGGACGACAGGCCAACACTATAACCACTGAGCTAAAGATAATTCTCCCTAACGCAGTTGATAGGTATTGTATTTAAACCGGGATGAAGCTATGCATGGAGTGGTCTCCCGTAACACTAGCTAATAACCTGAACCCATGGGAAATAAAGATTATCCATGATTATATACCAACATAAAATCTATATGCAGTGCTGTACAAAAATATCAAACAAGCATATTCTTATATTTTAAATTAATTTTTCTATATTTTGAATTGATTTACACAACAAATAACCAGATCAGTGATAACGAACTCTCAAATTTACCTCTGAAAGAGCTGAAATGAATTTATTGATACACACAAAATTATTGACAACTATTCAATCAGTACCATATGTTGCAAAACATATTCTAGTATGTTTACCAATATAAACAATATCATTCATATTATATGGACAAGAACAGTCTTTATCTCTTCCCTTAGGTTCGCAACCACAGATCTATTTTGTGGATAAAATAAGAAAAGCTTGCACAAGTCCGATCTTGCACTACACTATTTGCTGCTCTGTAAGTAGTTTCGGTCATATAAACCCAGTCAAATGCCAATAAACTTAGTTTAGTAATAATAAAAAAATGAATTCGGTAGGATAATAGTTCACCCTTTCAATCAAATCTTGAAGCAAGTTCACAAATAGATAATTATGAACTATTTACGATGGCTATTTTAGAAGTTCTGATAAGGGGAGGGGAGTATCGATTTTAATGAAATATATATGTACAGAAAGCTTATGGACTTGTGCATTTTTACTGTTACCATATTTCTTGCGCTAAGCGTGCTTGTTTGTTACCGCTGCGCTTTAAAAAAGGTACGGTTTTATGTAATGGCAAACATTGTGTTTTGATTACAAGTATGGTTAATGAAGAGCAGAGCTTGTGTGTTAGAATAAGGTTGTTTACTGAACTGTTCAGCGAATGAAATAAAGGCGAATTTGAACAAAGTAGGCTATATAGAATGATGTTCTGACATATCCAACCATCGCTCTATTGTCAGCATGATTTTAAGGAGGTAGAAAAACGGTCAAAGATGAACTATGTATAGGATGTCCGTTACCGGCATGTTGTGAAAATGACGTCATTCGCGTGAAGAAAGCCGTAGATGAAGATTCGCGTTACACTATTGAGGAGCTAGCTGACATATGTGGAATCAGTTCGGGGCAGTCATCACTATTTTGAATGAATAAATAAATACATAAATAAATAAATAAATAAATAAATAAATAAATAAATAAATAAATAAACTCAGGAATATCTACGAACATTGGATTCTCTATTTTTCACTAATCATCAAAAACAGGAGCAGAATTATTAGCCGTTTATGGCCTGTGATCTGTGATGAAAGAAACTTATTTGATATTGTAATGGGTAATGAAACATAGATATCATTGTTCAAGCCAGACGGAGAGGATTATAACAACGTTTGAGTCGGATAAAATGGAGAATGCCCGGCATTGTGACACTATAGACTAGAAAAACACCGATAGAGTTTAAAACAGAGTCTTTAATTAAATAATAAGAATTTCAGTCCCAGGTTCTAAACAATACTGCTAGACCTAATGCCTAATAGGAGCAAATGCGAGAGCTAACTGTAAAGTACAAGAGTTGTAGCGTGCAAGAAATAACTCAAACATTAACTCAAAAATTAACTCAAACATTAACTGCATGGCATGTTAACAGTCACGAGCTTACTATGACATACACGGTTTTGCATGTATAACAGTGCACAGGTATGGGCATTGCTTGACAGATACATAGAATTAAAGCTACTCTGTACGTCAAAACATGCAGTAATACAACATTTACAAGATCTAATTGAGAATACTAATTAAGGACTAATTATCATAAAGAGGTACATGCAATGTTAATTAGGAATACATGCAGGTACATGTATTCTGCATTTCAAGTAAACAATATTGAGGCCCTAACTATTCAGTGAGGCCCTCCCCAATATTGTAACAGCGTTCTATAAGTGTAAAGCAAATTGTGTACGCAAAATATTGTTTTCGCTTGTGGTATGGTTCTTAAGTTTCCAGTCCCAGAACACACCACTGTTACTGGAAAGATTTACGCTGAAAAAAATCTTACATGTTGTTGTTAGCCATTACATAGAGGCCCGGCAACGAACCGGAGTGCGAGGACTTAAACTGCTCCAGGATAACGCCCCTGCACAAAAGTAAGCCCTCATTACAGATTATTTGAAAGCCAAAAGGGCCTAGACTGCATACTTTGCCACATTCATCATACAGTCCAGATCTGGCATCTGCTGATTTCTGGCTGAACACATACATTATACAGTGTCTGAGACGACGGAGGTTTGAGACTTCCACCACTGTTGGACGGGCGTTGTTTCAGTACACTCCCACCGCTGACCATTGTTTCAACGATGGTTATGTGGGAAAGCAGCCATCGGCTTGGACAGAAAATTGTGCTGAGTACTGGTAAGAGACTCCAAGAAAGTATGGGTGGGTGCATTGGCCGACGCAATAAAATTGAAATAATGTTGGAAACGGCGTTAAACGCCATACGATCAATCAATCAACCCATTATAGGAACTTTCAAAACAGCCCACTACATGTAACTATAAACTATTTATAAACATTTTTGAGGAAGAGAAAAATTGCTAGTAACAGCATTTACTCATGTACTCATTTTCTAACAATTTTTACTACCTGTATGAAAAATTATCCTATGAAACAAATGCAACATTTAGTTTATTATCTGCAAATGCATTCAATACAGATAGGTTGAAAATTTGGTGTTGGTAAAGAGAAATATCTTATCTAAAAAGAACGACTGTTAGCGGGTTTGTACCTCTACATTATGACAAAAATAGAAAAAATGAATTTCATAAAAAAAAAAAATCCCTTGAATGCTGATGTAAAAGTCTTTTGGAATTTGCTACAGCAAAATTTCATTCCTTGAGACTCGTGTATATTTGATTAGTCTTTTAGCCAAATATGAACATATTTTATGATGCTATCAAAACCCTGTATCACAAAATCTCGACTTTTAACGACCGTGAGGAAAATATTGTGATTATCGGAATTTGATGGGAATTCTTTGCCTTCATTTAGCTCATTCTTTGGGCGAGCCAACCAGCTCCTATGATCAATTATTATTAAGTTAAATTTAGTACAAATAGAAAAAATAGGAAGTTTTAATGAATAATTACATGTAGATCTAATTGAATTTACCACTGAACGCATTATATTGAACTATCCCCAGTCCATACCACGGTAATATTGCGTCCACATGCCCTTGTACAAGTCTCTTGACCACGACCTTCCTGCATATCAGTTGCTCATTCAGAACGGCAGGCTGATTGAAAAAAAACTGCCTGTTGAATTTTTAAATGATAATAATGATAATAATGATATTAATAATAATAATAATAATAATAATAACGTTAGTATAGTCTAGTGTCCTTTTCTTTATAATTATATCTAGCTTCGTAAATTGATTGATTGCTTTTATCGTGTTTAACGCCGTTTTTAAAAACATTATTTCAGTTCGCAGCAGCCAGTTCACCTATCCATGCTATTTCTGGAGCTTCTTTCACCATTTCTTCGCACCGTATATTCTTTCCAACCAACTGGCTGCCTTCCCATATAACCATCCTTGAAACAATGTTCAGCGGTGAGAGACGAATATATCCTGTCGCAATGATTTTTATCAATTCTCGGAAAGAAATTGGCCAAGTCAGAATCGCACCTGCGACCCCTTGTTCTCAAGTCTTGTGTGCCACAGACTGAGCTACCGGGATTCGACTCTAGTTTCGTAAAAGGTGAATGAGATAAATCTTTTCAAAGTTTTGGGGTTTGAGGAAAACTAAAGTAATATATATACTATACTATACATTTAGTATACTAAACATTAAATATTCTATATATTATTTTAGTGCATTATATATAAACAGTCAAAGATGCGGTCTGGTACATGGAAAGAAAATGCTGATAACTGTAGACTACCGGGTAACGTAAGCATTTGTTACAATGTTTTTTTTTCCCCCAAAAGATGCTTGGCTACTCCACAATTTTTCTGCCCGAATTATTAGAAATTTTCCCTTAGTGCTGCCTGAGAGCAGTAGAGAATATTTGCTAAACAAGTGTCAATAAGTGCTCTGTATAGATAACTAGGTTATCATAATCAGACTGATCACATGGAGCAGATTTGAAGTTTGGACAGGTTTATAGATAAAGTAACAGATAGTCAATATCAACAATGTCAACAATGTAGGTAGACAAATATCTCTCTAACAAGATTATGTTATCTTTCTACAAATACTCTACAATAAAGAGACGCTGTGAATAACCATCGATATTTGACATTAAATTAAATTAGCTCCGACTTTGCAAAGTAATTTACAAAAAATAATTTTAAAAAAATCAAGTCTTATGCACTTTTGATTTATGATCATTTAGTCAAACTGTCAGCTTACGCTCAGTTTTACAGAGGCCAATTTGTTATATGTACATGGTGTAGTTTATTCTGAAATTTCCGTCTGTTAAGGTGAAACAATATCAGTGACAATATATAAACATTTCTTTTATCACATAACCTCCCTTGTTTTCAGTGTTATATACCCATTACGACTTTTCTTATCTCATACACGTTCGATATCATATTTGTGTGACGTCATTTTTGACGTCATTTTGTAGGTATTTAATAGAAGTGAATCGGGCTTATGAATATTACCGCGGGTGCATCTATAAACGGTTTTGCATCATCTGATCTATATTTCGTGAAATATCGTTATGTGATAAAAAGAATTTGACATGAGTTGGCTTTTGAGATAAAATCTTATTAAACACGTCAAGGAAAAATGTTATTAAGCTCGCCAAAGGCTCGCTTAATAACACATCCCTAGACTCGTTTAATAAAATTTTATCTCAAAAGCCAACTCATGTCAGATCCTATATGTACTGAATATTAATATTGATAAAACCCACAATTGTAGTTACCATTTGAGCCTGGCTCTGGTAAAAGGAGGCTTAATGTATTTCTATGCTACATGATCCATTATTATTTATATTAGCGACTTTATTTTCAACAGCAGTCTTAATCATTAGGTAGACATGTCCTTTGACAGACAGAAAATTGGCCTATAGAATTAAGCCCCCTTTTTACATAGCATTGCTCATTTGTATTTAGGAAGAGTAGAAAATAATGCTGGTTACCAGAATTTTATCCTTTTCCCACATTGTTTTCAAAAGTTTTCTTAGGGTCGTTGTGTTGTAAAGGTTAAGCGACATGAAATTTGTTGTCTACATTTCCTTCCATTATGAAATAGCCTAGTCATAGAAAAGTCCAGCCTTATGCGACCTCCGATGTCCTTCGCGAGGATTATAGACTAAGATCGGCTGAATTTCCATGCTCTCTGATCTTTATCTGCTCTTTTTGATAATCAATTATTTCCTTAATTTTTTTAAAGTTTCATTATATCTATTGAACTATTTACAATTTTAGATGACAAAATGTTACCCTGGTCCATATTTAAGACCATTAGCAGACGACACGTAAAATGTAGTGTAGATCTATGTTAAATACATGTGAGTTATGCTTTGACAAAAGGGAGCTTAATGAATTTCCGTGATCCATGGTACCAAGCAAGCTATCACGTACTTATTGACCCATAATATCATTTTTTTAACAACCAACTTAATCACGAAATAGACTGGTCCTTTGACATACAGAAAATTGTTCAATAGCGAAAAGTTTCAGCTCAGGTCAGCCTGCGCGGACTGTGCAGGCTGACCTGGGTCGATACTTTTCGCAGGTGTATTAAGCCCTCTCTCACAGTGAATGACTTATGTATTTTTAATTTGAAAGGAAAAAACTAAGGGAAGAAAACACCATGTAAAAAGGATTAAATTGATGGGAGCTACTTTTCTTCGTCAGGGTCTTGAAAACACAGCGTCTTTTGGTAAAAATAAGTAAAAAAATGAGTCCTGTCCATATGGCAAAGTTTGGTTTTGTTGATCATTTGAAATTTTGATGCAGGTTAATTATTGAAAGGAAATAATTGCTAATTTATACTGCAGCTGTATGGCTGCATTTAGTGTGTGTGTGTTTTTATTGATAGAATTACATAAGATAGTCAAAATAATATGAAAAAGCACTCCGAGAAAAAGGGCTTTTATTCATTCCTGTTTTGTATTAACGCAAGAAAGTCATCACATAATAATTGATCAATAAAATCCATGTTGTTCTACAACCAACTGATGCATGAGGTAGACCGGTCCTTGGATAAGCAGAAAATTTACAAATACCAAAAAATATCGACCCATTTCAGCTTGCGCGTACTTCGCAGCCTGACATGTTCAGATAGTTTTTGCAGCTGTAATAAACCCTTTTCTCACAGAGCGTGACTCATGTATTTTGTCATTAAGAAAAGAAAATGTTAAAAATCAATCCAAACTAAATATATGTTAAGAATCGCCATGGGGTTATGTAACACGACTGCCAAGTACTTTGATAAAGAAGAAACATGTTCAAGCAATAATACGTTAAGAATTGCCATGGGGTTATGTAATACGACTCCCAAGTACTTTGATAAAGAAGAAACATGTTCAAACAATAATACGTTAAGAATTGCTATGGGGTTATTTAATATACCCGCAAAGTACTTTGATAAAGAAGACACAAGTTCAAACATACATTGTGCTATAGGCCGAACCTGATAGAGTAGTACTTATTGCATATTAAATAATACCAGGGCGTTACTAATTCGAAAGCAAAGCCCAACAAATTTCTTCTGTGCATTGATGATAGTCATTCTCCAGGAAAGCATAAACATGTGCACTGGCCGACACGATAAAACTGAAATACTGTTGAAAACGACGTTAATTACCATGTGACTATACACTCTTTCCTCTTTTGTTGGTGATCATTATTTCGCCGAGGGTTATGTGGGAAAGTAGCCAATGGCTTGGCAAGAATATTGTACGAAGTAATGTTAGCAGAAACTCAAGGACAGTATAGATAGATCCACTAGTATCTCCATATTAACTAAAGTAAAATTGAAAACGACTTTAAACACAATTCTAACCATTCTAACAATAAATCAAAGGACTGAAAGTCCTGAAAAGCGGATTTGTTGAACAGTTTCAAGCTATGATTTGATGTAAGAAAATTAAAATCTTTTATCACATGTAATACATGTAGATCTATAAAATGTAAACAATAAATAGATTGAGCAAGGACAATGGAAGTCGAAGTTGTTCTACTAAGTGTGCTGTACAGCAACTATTATTTTACTACTGTATTAGAGTAGTAATTTGATCCAAGTATACAGTGTTTAAAAGAAGTGAAGTTGTGGTGTACTAGCTAAAACTTGAAGTAGGATGGTTAGTGTGCAAACACACACACATGACAGTATCTGGTTTAGATCAAACCGATAACATTGTACGATCTTGAAAAAAGAATATTTTTCAAGGCTAACATCAGCATAAACTGAAGAAGTTTTAGAGATAATTATGGTTCTGTATAAAACGTCTGTCTAATTTACACTTGTTTATTTCTTCAGAAATCTAAGATCCTTCTAACGCTTTCAAAATCATTCAAACATTTAACACTTTTTCTAGCAGAATGGTGTAGTGTAGCAACATGTAAACATACTAGAAAGTACAAATATGTTGAAACAAACCAAGATGGATTTATATAAATAAGAATTATTTGACAAATATATAAAACACTTCAGTTATTGATGAGTAAGATTAAAAAAAAAAAAACTGTACAAAATAAGACAGTTTTTGCCTCAAGGACAAATGATCATGATAATTCTGTAAAAACAAAGTGTTAAGGTCTACAATTGTCAATCAATTTTAGCAAACATAAACAAATTTGATCAAAGAGTGCAATATATTGCTACTTATACATGTGTGCAATATGAAATTTTTGCACTTTCTTGTTGAACTCTTGACAAGAAGAAAAAAATTTTGTCTGTCCTAAATTAAAACCAACTATTCAGATTTTCATACTCTCATCAAACTCAAAAATGACTTATCACTGAATTATAGCTGGAAAATTGTTCCTAAAGAACTAAGATAAGATTTAAAAAAAATATATATTAATTGGTATTTCCTCAATGAGCTACATAGTCTCTATGGGTATTATTAGATTTCATGTCAGCAACACGCACGGTTGACAAGGATTCATATTCAAATAAGTATCAAGACGTTATATCTGGTGTAATAAAAATGAACAGAGTGACCTATTGTTAAAGTACAATTTCATTACCAAGCACCCAAAATTGCATCATTTTACTGACTTTAAACGTACACTTTATGAAAACGGAATATTTTTCTGTTAGTATTTATTTGCCTTGTACAAAAATTTTGGTTTGTGATATAAAAGGTAAATAACTCCATATTAAGAGCATTAACAAACAATTCAATAGATATGGCTCAGATTATGTGGTTTGTATTTATAAAGGTTAGAAAAAATTCTCGAAGAAAAAAAGAAAAGAAATACTGATGTCTTGTTTTCCTACAATGTTTTCATGAGCCCTTTTACACAGGACTAATAAAACACAGGATTTATTGTATGTTAAAGGACTAAAAAAAGAAAAATCCTCAAAAATTCTCCCAATTTAATTTTGTATGACACAAAATTCAAGGGTCAAATATAGGTCATGTTTGGACAAACCATAAGGTATTCCAAATACTGATTACATGTATATGTATCTGTAACAGTTCTGCTAAATAGTCCCCCATGGCTGGGATTGAACCCAGAATTTTCAGGTCCCAAGTCGAACGGTCTACCACATTGCTACAAAAGCTAGCTCTATAGCAAGACAGTATAAGTATCCCCTTATACAGACACAAGTTACATCAATCTGTGGGACAGACCAGTATACAACATATCCATGTCTGGTCATGGCATCCGACAACTGGATCTCGAGAAAAATTTGATTAGGGTTTATTTTAACACTTAAAAGTGTAAATACCAAACACTCTGTGTTAATAATCCTGAAGGAAATTGGCAATTGAAAGCATTATGAGACAAAGACAAAATTCTGGTAAGCAGTATTTTAAAGAAATAGACAATTGAAAGCATTATGGGACAAAGACAAAATTCTAGTAAGCAATATTTTTTTTTTTTTTAAGTATTACCTCTTTTTCCAATAGTGTTTTCAATTATATGAGTAAAATTCAGTTCATTTACAGGTATCATTTTCTGTTGTCTGCAGATGCATTTAACTCTTTCCATACTACAGACAACACCAGAAGCTTTTGTGGACAATGTAGATCAAGATCAGACTGCACAGAACATGTAGTCTGGTCTCTGATCTCCACTGTTCACTGCTATATTTTATATTATGACTGAACTGTTTCTTGATCTTGCAGAAGAAATGTATTTTTAGCCGTTGAGACAATGCAATTAATTTGTTTAATAGTGAAAGAGTTAAAGTGCCTAAAACTTGTCATATGGGAAAGGAATGAGTAATGAAATGGCATCCATTTGATTACCATATTTGATTAAAAAACAAAAAGTAACTTATGCATAGATGGTCGACGTAGACTAACCTGAACAATCTTACAAACATTAACTCCTATCTAAATGTGGATCTGGGGTCCTGCATGGCTCACCAGTAAAGTGTAGGACTTGTTACATAGATACACTAAACATGATGACTATATTTTTCTTTTCTATAGCATTTTAAGCATTTCTAAAATCATTATTATTCATCATTATGCAAGACTTTTAAAAGATTGAAACTTCTGTACTCAGACATCAAGGTTTTGAATTTTACAGCAGCATTTTACAATTCTAGCCTAAACACAACAACTTCTAAACTTTTATATGGTTGGTATAATCATATAGACTTTAAACAATTCAAATCTAAAATAGTGTGCCTATAAGAAAAGAATTTTACTACGTTAGGCAGTCCGATCTTAATCTACCGGTACACTTGTTACATACCATACAGACTGTCCTCATTCTGAGGTATAAAACATGAATTGTTTTGAAACTAGTTCGGTTTATTTAAAAAAATAAACACATGCACAGGAGTCCTCTCAGGGAAAAAGAAACAGTGGTATTTTGTATGTAAGTTCTTACTGAAAGCACACTGTCCTTTCCATAACTCTAACACATAGGAATCCCTTCAAGGGTTCCTCCTAATTACTATACAACTTCAAACTATTAATTTCAAAATGAAATACAAAATCAAACTAGAAACAATAATTTGATTGTTCAGGTACAATACTTTCTTCTTTCCTTTCATAAGAATGTTCTTGGTTTCATTCCTGAACTCAAAAATGTTTTGTAATAGTCTGAAAGGTGAAAACTAAGTGATGTGTTCAGTAATTTCTAAAATTTAGACCATGTGTAATTCATGAATATTGAATGTACCTTTCTTCTATAAGATAAATGAAAATTTACTTTCTATCTTCATAAAGAAACAAGTCAAGAAAATAACGATTTTACAAAACAGAGTAAGGTCAACTCATGCAGTGCCACAAAACATGAAATTGGTTGTAACTACCTTCAAGAATAATTTTATGGTTGACTGATTTCTGGTGTTTACATTTGTATCAACACTGTTTCAGTCTTACAGTGACAACAATTCATCAATTTGTGTACCTCTTAGGTTTTACTAGGGCTAGGCTGGTTCTCTGCAGTGTCTTGTCTATGGGCATTCTACAAAATCCTAGCATCTAGAAGAGGATAGAACCTGTGATAATCCATAAGTGGTCAGTACTGGTCAATAGTGGTCAACTTGTAGTGGTCATGTGGAAATTTTAACGGTCAGATGAGTTTTAAAAGGGCAGTTATGCTAATTAGTGGATGATTTGTTGCGTGGATTTTTTTTTTCCTCAGATAAGTTGATTTCATCAATATGAAAGAGAGGAGTGGAAAAACTGTTTTGTCTCTGCCAAGGGTACTCACCAGCTGGCCTTTGCCACTTTTCCAAAACTGTGTAGAAGTTCCTAATAAGGTCTTTAGGTTTCATGTTTGACACCTTAAGTAATTGCTTGATGATAAGATATTATCATGATTGCATATAAGTCATTATTTCACGCTTTGGGAATAAAGCCTGGTGTCAAGGATAATACCCCAAATAGGAACACATGATTTGCCCCTTTAGTAATTTGATTTAAGCCACACCCACTTGGGGTAGACAGGGGCAACCTTAAACAGTTTAAAGGTGTAGGTAGACACTTAAATGTACTTCAACGACATTGATGTATCCTTAACTATTGTTTATTTAATCAGTTAGTGCCTTCTTCATGTGTACCTCAATATTCCTATAGATTAATGACAGACCTGTATATTTCCCATGTTTGTCTATGTATGACTGTTTTTTTTTTCTGCAATTTAACATGAAAAATATATATTAGCTGCTTTTTTATGCTACCTTTGAACTTTTATGACCAAAAACTATGTTAAATGATATATATTTTTAAAACCTAAGTGTGTTTGTGGTGAGAAAGAGAGAGAGAGAGAGAGAGAGTGTGTGTGTAGAACTATAAACATTATCTAACCTGTAAGGAATGATGATAGACAAAAATGTTTTGCTTGAAAAAAAAAACGACCTCTATGCAAGTTCAATAAGGAAAGTCATTCCAAAAACCTCTTCAGTTGACCAGCAATACTGTCTTTTCAATTATGATCAAATAAAAAAGGATCTTATTAATAAAAAACTATGATACTGATGATAATATGTAGTAAACCTTCTTGTACAGAATGTAAGAGGACAGCTTTTAATATTTAGAAACCAGACAGGTATGTAAGCCAGTGATTTAATCAACGAAATCAACCACTCCAATCGACCACCAATCGAGCACTTGTGACCAGTATTGACCGTTTATAACCGGTTAAAACTGCCAGCCTGGTCAATACTCATGTTGACCTGCTCTTTGCCAACCTTGCATACTACATAACTAAATCATTGCAAGGATATGTGCAAAAAATACCTGATATAGCATTATGAGATACTTGAAAATCAATATTTACACTGGTATAAGGGTTATTCATTACATCCAATGCATTTTTGAGTGAATCCATTTTCATGGTCTAAAGAAAAGAATTAAAATCATCACTCATCACCTAGCAGAAAATAGTCCTTTTTTAATATGTGTGAATCTAAGCCCTTGGTACAGCTGAAGGTACTTTAGCAGCCAGAATGGATCAAGATCACACTCAGTGTGACAAGTTGACATGCAGAGTAAAACTAGAAATAGGTGTCAGAGACACAGATGCCCCCGCTATATGGTATTGGTCACAGATATGTCATATGAATGAATCAATAGGTATTACAGAAAATTGCTGTTTTGGATAACAGCTTAGACAGGGTTAAGAAAGTTTGTTATATATATAGCCAAGCAGATAACAGATTATTTATACCTAATAACAAAATTGAGGACTGGCCCAAGTTGAAAGCAATATGCAGACAATAAATTATATGGTTTGTATTGCATATGGTAGAAAACTTTGTGAGAAAAAGAAGAAAATGCTGGTTTTGAGCATTACCTTGTTTTCATTCAGCATTTTCCTTAATCTTTCAACTGAGGGTTACTTATACTAAGGATTATGAAGATCTTAACTTGAGGAATGAGAGTGAGAAATATAGCAATAATAATTACTTTGTTGGACTTCCTCTATGAGACAGGAACAAATTGGATCGAATATTATCACACTGGACTATAGTTGAAGGGTAGGTTGCAGCCTCAATATTCTTTGGTATAGTTCTTTGGATGAGAGTTTTTAAAAAACAGAACTGTATATTCATATCACGATTCTGCTGAGCAGGATGTAACACTGGGTTGAACAGTCAATTTAAACATTTGACCTTCAACTGTGACCTTGACCTTGGGTGTATCGAAACAAACTTTTCGCATGACACTAGTACTTGTTAAGGAGAACAAGTGTGCGAAGTTTTTTTGAAATCCATTGATAAATGTAGAAGTTATGCTCCGGACAAGGTCAATTTAAACAATTGACCTTTAACTGTAATGTTGACCTTGGGCGTATCGAAACAAACTTTTCGCATGACACTAGTACTTGTTTAGGAGAACAAGTGTGCGAAGTTTTTTTTGAAATCCATTGATAAATGTAGAAGTTATGCTCCAAACAAGGTCAATTTAAACATTTGACTTTCAACTGTGACGTTGACCTTGGGCGTATCGAAACAAACTTTTCGCATGACACTAGTACTTGTTAAGGAGAACAAGTGTGCAAATGTTTTTTGAAATCCATTGATAAATGTAGATGTTATGCTCCGGACAAGAATGGGACACACACACTAACGCACATACACACACACGCACACACTAACACACACACACACAGACGGACACAGGTAACTCTATATGCCCCCCCCCCCCATTTAATGGCGGGGGCATAAAAATAGGGTTTATTTCATCAGCTTGTGGTTAATATGGGGAAATATTTGCCGAAAAAGGGAAAGGTATGCGAAAATAATGGCACTCGTTATTTTTGCATACCTTTTCCTTTTTCGGCAAATATTTCCCCATATTAATCACAAGCTGATGAAAGAAATATATATTACATTTCCTCTGATTATTTTGTCAACGAATGCCACTTTTAAAACTTAAAAACTTAAAAAACTTAAAAAAGTAGTTCCAGATTTTCGGCAGGAGGAAAATATTCACTGTGATGGGGAAATAATTCCCCCCAGCTTAAATTACGACATTTCTTTACCCATAACATTTCTAAAAATAGACACATAAAATATAATATTGACCTTTACATAACTAAAATGGAAACTTTCAAGTCAAATGTACAAATCCAATTATTGCTATTTTAAAGTTATTCTTTGGGGAAAAATACTTTCTTACCAGGCAGTATGGATCAAAGATCAGACTGCACTTTCTGTGCAATCTGATCTTAATCAACACTGTCTGCAAAAGGTCCTTGAGTAGCACTTAGCAGCCTAAGGGTTAAAAGAATTGGGTCACTCTATAAAGGTTTAAAAACTATTGTCATACTTTCATGCTAAGGTCTGATTTACATAGAACACAGTCACCGTCTTTTAAAATATGGGTTGAGCAGCAGTTCATGATAAAAATTTATAAGTAAAGTAAAAATATTTTCAACTTGCTCTGTACATGCACTTCTAATTCACAGGATCAAAAATATATCAAAGATTTCAAACTATTTGTCTAAATAGAAAGACGTATAGATGCATTCCTGTGGATCCTTTGTCATAAATTTATCTGCAAATTCAGCATCTTTTTTTTTTTTATTTTTGCTGAAACGTCACAAAATAAAATTCAAGGTATCAGAAGGACTATACATGGAGTTTTACATCTTGAAGACAAATTGTAAGCCTGTCTGAGTCTCAGAGGCTTCAAGTTAGTGGATGTCTAGTTCACTGAGAAGGACACGATTTCCCATCAAAAACCTTCAGTATAAAGTTCCGGTTTCGTACTTGTTCGGGGCCGTTTGTAAATAAAAGATTTCTTCATGTCCCTTCGATAACTAGAGAGAAATCTTGGTAGCTTTTCCAATGCAGTCTTGCATAAATCAAACATTAAAAAAACTTTTTTTGATAGACTGCACGATCTCCATTCTTTCAAATGTTCAGCAAAAATGTTTCAAACAATTCGGAAATTCATCGATAGCGTTATACGAATGGCGGTAACATGGTGCCGAGTCGACTTTATGGGTTCTGTGTATTCGTTATCGAAAGGGCTTTAAATTATTTATGGCCAAATTCTAGCTGGCTATCTGAACAGTTAAAGATATTTGATATAAAACATAGTTGAAAATATAATTTTATCGAGGAAAAACTGCTTAATCTCCTTGTTTATTTTGGCAGCAGACAACACAAGTTGTGAATGAAAGTTCTTGAATGAAAACAAGGGCAGTATAAACAATATTCATAAGCATATGGCTATATTTTGAAAAAAAAAAAAAAGAACAAACTTTGTTTCAGTATTAAAAGTATTTTAGGCTGACAATTCTTTAAGTTTTGGCGAAATTTTGATAAAGAAATCAAACTTAATTTGTATGATTTGTTCAGGGTCAGAGTTGAATATCATTTATAGATCTGCGTTGTTCGTCCCATTCACCAGCCATGCAAAACTGAAAGTAAGCGCGCATGCATCGTTACGCATGATGTATTTGGTTCCGGTCAAAACGATCACAGTAAGCGGATTTGCTATATAGCAAATCTGCTAAAAAGTATCTGTACACGCAGCTGAACAACCTGTGCACTACATGCAGGCTGACCTATGTCGAAAGTTTTTATCTCAGGCCTCTTAAATTCCATTGGTCTGTCACGGGATAAAGAATTTTTCATTGGTCTATCACGGGATTAAAGAATTTTTCATTATCGGAAACCATTACTATAAATAGCACATTGGCAAATCCCTCTTTATCATATATAATAATATACAGCAAAGAGGCAGTTGCCACTGTGCTATTTATAGAAACGGCGTTGAAATTTCACTATTCCGTAATATATACCGGCGATGCACCAATATGCTTTTATATGACTGTGTTCAATGATGGACCAAGGAAAATTTTAGTATTCTTTGACGGATCATTGGAAATTCAAAGGCCTGTGTTTTTTGTTTATGATAAACTTGCTCTGTCTCAGGACCATTCTACCTAAGGAGTTAGCCAGTTGTTGGACAAAATGGACATTATGGATCTATTATAATGCAATGACTTGCACAGTATAATGCGTCACAGATATGCCTTAACTCTTTATTGTACAATTCCGAGTTTTAGCGATCACCACCTTTTGAAAACAATGCGGGAAAAGAAGAAAATGCTTGTTACATGGATCTATTATAATGCAATGACTTGCACGGTATAATGCGTCACAGAGATGCCTTAACTCTTTATTGTACAATCCCGAGTTTTAGCGACCACCACCTTTTGAAAACAATGTGGGAAAAGAAGAAAATGCTTGTTACATGGATCTATTATAATGCAATGACTTGCACAGTATAATGCATCACGGAGATACCTTAACTCATTATCAAACGACAATATTTTAGGCTTGTTCAAATTGAAAGCATTTGCAGACGACAAAATAAAAGTGACTGAAAATTTGAAATTTGTTTTGTGAAGGGTAGAAAACATTGTGGGAAAAAGAGAAAATGCTGGTTACCAGCATTTTTTCCTTTTCCCACAATGTTTTCTAAAGGCTTCTTTCTCAGGGTCGTCAAAAGTAGGGACTGTGTGGTAAAGAGTTAACTCTTTATAGTACAATCCCGAGTTTTAACGACCATGGAGAAGGGAGAAGGGAGAAGGGACCTTTTGAAAACATTGTGGGAAAAGAAGAAAATGCTTGTAACAAGCATTTTCTTCTTTTCCCACAATGTTTTCTACGCTTTTAATAAGAACTTTCATATTTTTAGTAATACTTTATATGTTGTCTGCAAATGCTTTAATATAGGACTAGTCTAAAATTTTTGTCGTGTGGTATAGCTTAAACTCTTCACCACACTATCCCGACTTTTAACGACCCTGAGGAAGAACCCTTTTGAAAACATTGTGGAAAAGAAGAAAATGCTGGTTACAAGCATTTTCTTCTTTTCCCACAATGTTTTCAAAAGGTCCCTTCTCCATGGTCGTTAAAACTCGGGATTGTACAATAAAGAGTTAACTCTTTACCACACAGTCCCTACTTTTGACGACCCTGAGAAAGAACCCTTTTGAAAACATTGTGGAAAAGAAGAAAATGCTGGTTACCAGCATTTTCTCGTTTTCCCACAATGTTTTCTATCCTATCGTAGACAAATTCCATAATTTGAGCCACATTGAAATTGTTGTCTGCAAATGCTTTCAATTTGGACAGGTCTAAAATTTTGTCGTTTGGTAAAGAGCCAGAGCATGGTTCAAATGTATTCTAACACCTACATTGTTTACTTTTAGCCATCACTGGGCCTTTAAATTACATTTTACTGGTAGTGATTGATGCTCTAAGCATCATTTAGAGAGAACTTTTGAGTATGTATGTAGATTATAGCACTATGCCATAATAGTAAGTGCTATGATAACAATTACAAATGCCATAACATGATTAATAAGTGCCATAGTAACAATCTCTTTGTAACTATTGCAAAGTAACTTATATTAACCCATTACCACACAGTCCCAAGTTTTAACAGCCTTGAGGGAAAAGGCTTTGGAAAACATTGTGAGGAAATGAGAAAATGCTTAATATAAATGTTTACAGTTTTGACAAGTCTAAAATTTTGTAGTTAGAAAAAGGATTAAAAGCAATATCTTTGATTCGTCACTATGTCCCAAAAGTGTCATGCTTTTGACAAATTGATTATGACAAAAAAGTGAACTTTGCCCAGTAGCTCAGTTGGTGTTTTTACTGCACCATAATGCCAAAGTACATTTTTGTCATGTTTTATGAAATCTTTAAACAAATTATTTTTTCTAATGTTATGATTTATTACTTAAATAAGGATTTTACACCATCAAATGGATTTTGTTATGATCTCTTTATTAAATAATGAATATACACTATTAAATTTGGAATGATTCATTCGTTAAATAGTGAATTTACATCACTTAATTGAAGGTTGTAATGATATATTTGTTAAATAAGGAATTTACACCATTGAATTAAAAATAAATTAGCCATTGTTGATATTTTTTTTGTTTTGAATTTTCCAACTTTGTCTTTATACCTATGTCATTCTTTGTTCCCAAACTTTTCAAATCTGCAGGCTGAACATAGTTTCAACAATGTTCAAGTGAGTAGGCAATCACTGGCTGGAAAGGTTGGTGTCTAAGGCTGTTTTCAACATTATGGAGTGACTGCCAGTGCACCTATCCATGCTTTCCTGGGGTTTCTTTTACCAATACTAAGCACATTATTCTTCCCCTTCCACTGGCTGCTTTCCCATATAACCATCATCAAAATAACTATCTGCAGTGAGAGAGAATGCTGTCACAACTACTAATATCAATCTTCAAAAAGAAAATGGCCCAGTTGGGGATTTGAACCAGCAACCCAATGGTCTCAAGCCATGTATGTCACTGAGCCACGTGGCTCAGCCATAGCTTCAAAAGATAGTGTTTTGCAAATAACTGACATTAAACAGCAAGTTCAAATGCACATCAATATTACACTGGCTGTCATGTACTACCTGAATTGATGTTGAAAACACAAAACTGACAAACAATTCTTCAGGTCTATGATTGATTGAATTGAATTTGCGTTTATTTATCGTCACCACCGGTTTCCCATATTGGCGATGCCCCCTGAAGACTGTTAGTATTGTTACGGGGGATAGTGCAGATACAGGACGAAACCCATCCTAAGTTTTGTCTGGCTCTTTAACGTGCTCGGTGTATAGCACCGTCACACGGGACCTAGGTTTAACGTCTCATCCGAAAGACTATTAGTAATTTTAGATGGCCAGCCGTGGGGATCAAACCCACACCCTCATGATCACAAGTCCTACGCTCTACCAACTGAACTATGCAGGCTGGTGATTTCAGATCTATGACACCATACCTCTGTGGTCATTGGATGATATCTTACTTTCCATGAGTTAAGCACAAAAACCCCTTACCACACAATCCCAACTTTTAACATGTTCAGTCAACTGTCAAAAGGAAAACTTTTGAAAACATTGAGGGAAATGGAGAAAATACTAGTAACCACAATGCTTTCTACCCTATCAAAGACAGAAATTGTCATTTTAGCAATAGCTAATTTGTTGTCTGTGTCAACTTGGTTCAATCCAAAATTTTGTTGTTTGGTAAAAAGTTGAATACGTTAATGGACTATTGAACCCATTACCGCACAATCACATTCAATTTTTCTGCACTGCCTTTGGGTTTGGACCAGTTGAGAATTTTGTTGCCGTGAAAAGTGTTGACTTCTTACCTCATGACAAACTTTCAGACTTGCCCAAATTGAAAGCATTTTCAGGCAGCAAATATCATGAAGATCAAATGATTGGATTCGTTTCTGAAAAGTTAGTAAATATTGTGGAAAAAGGAGAAAATGCTGGTTACCAGCATTTTCTCCTTTTTCCATGATGTTTTCAAAAGCTATCTTTCTCAGGGTTGTTAAAACTCAGAATTGTGTTGTAAAGGCTTATGAAATGAGACAAGGTAACTCAACAGGCAGTGTTTAAGACAGTTTTTCATAGCTAAAAAACATTATGCTCAATAACAGTCATCTACTGAATCTCAGTATAAATAAAAACTCTGGTCCAGTTTTTCTGTTCAGTACTGTAGTCATTTTAAGTCCATGTGTCTTCATAATTTGTTCAATATCATCTGGAAAATAAGAAACAACAGTCAACCCTTAACCTCATAATCCTGAGTTTTAAGAACACTGATGGCTTTTGAAAACATTGCGGGAGAAGGATAACATGCTGGTTACCAGTATTTTCACCTTTGCCCACATCTTTGTGATCCGCAAGATATGTGTAATCATTAGTTGCTGTCTAGTTGTTCTGAAAGCACCGATCAAATAGCCTGTTACATTTGCTTTTCATCATCAGCAGAATGTAAATTAAAATGCTGATTGTACGGAAGAATTGTCAGATATGCTGTGAATCAATACCAAAAAGCAGATGAGCGATAATGACTTCAACATTCAGTGTAACAAATCAGTTAAATGAAGTTTTTGGATACATTCCAACACGAGATCATGGACTGTGAAGACGCTTGTGTACATTTACCAAAAGGGTTACGTTACACATTTGAATGGTTTTCTATGATGTAAATCTATGGGTGATAATTATCAAAATAGTAGGCCACAAATCAATGAATTACAAATTTCAACTCAATCAGCCAAGGGTGAGTAGGGCAAAGTAGTGATAGTCAACCTGTGCCAGAGAAGATATCTTTACCCACAATGTTTACTAGCTTTTCAAAATCAAATTTTAATTATTGAGTTATATTTCTTTTGTCATCTGTTATTGCTTTCAATTTGGCTTAGTCTAAAGTGCTTTTGTTTGGTAAAGAGTTTAGAAATCAGACAAGGTAACAATAATGTTTGATGCAATCCACGATTGATGTAAGATTACAATGAGTTTGAGCCATGCTCTGGCAAAAGGTTTTTTAATGTAACATCTGTGCTGTATGATATCAAGCAAGTATTCATATAAATAGCAATATTACCTGGGTCATTTTCTTTTATAATCACCAGGTAAAACAATCCCTGTTTTGACAACAGTTTGGGTACTATAGGGAGTACTCGGTCTATTACTTCCCTGCCTCTCTCCCCGCCAGCCCAAGAGGCCTCAATACCATGGCTACCAACCTAGAAACAATGGAAACTAAATTTTAACGTGTTATTTGAATCAAAGAAATATTAGACTCATAAAAAATATACAAAACTTGAAAATATTTGATATTAGTATCCTTTCAAGGGCACATATTCGTATTACATTTATTCTGGGCATGAGCAGTCAACAGATGACTCTATTACATATATAAGCTTCAGAATTTTGGTAATTTTTAGTATGGCATTTCACACCCTTTTCAACATTATTTCAGTATTATATCACGGAGGCCTGCGCCACTGGCTGCTTACTCACATAACCATTGTCAAAAAAATGATAAGCTGTGAGCAATTAAAAAATTCTTTCAAAGCAGTTATCATCAATTCTTGGAAAGAAATTAGCCAAGCTTGCAGGTCAAACCAACAACCCTCTGTTCCCAAGTCCCAATGCTACTGGTACTTGGAGGGAATTTTGGCTGTGGACCACAAATTAAAGTTATGTTTTGAGATGTGGCCTACACTTTTTTTTTTATATCATTTGCACCAATTGCTTATAAAAAGCATAATTTTACCAACCCCACACCCTAGATTCAACTCGGCAAACATGGTGGGAAAATAAGAAATGCTGGTTACCAGCATTTTCTCCTTTTCCAACAATGCTTTCAAAAGCTGTCTTTCTCAAAGTACTGTAGTAGATATAAGAGAAGACATTGTCACTACTGTAACATACCTCGTCACTTGGTGTTACGACATAGGGTGGATTAAACAACAAAACATCCACCTGATCTGTAAGTCTTTCTGATAGACCCCTCACCTGAAAAAAAAAATACATATAAAAGCTATTCATAATGAGCTTATTTTCCTACAGCTGACAAATACTTTATACTTGGTGATACCAAATTTGATTGAATGGTTGATTACATTGATTGAAAGGTGTTTTATGCAGCTTTCAATATCATTGCGGTCATATCATGGTAACAGTTCACATATTCATGTATTTTCTGGGTTTTGCCAGTACAAGGTTTGGACTCTTAAGTATCATGCGCAAGGACACTTCCACAAAAAATATACTGCTTCCAGTGAGGCTTGAACCTTGATCCTCTAGATTACGAGCCCTACACTTTACCAACAAGCCATGCAGGACCCCTGACTATATTGAAAGCATTTGCATAAAACAAATGAGCAATACTCTAGGAAAAGAGGTTTAACTCTTTTATCAAACAAGAAAATTTAAGACTTGCCCAAATTGAAATTTTTGCAAAGAAAGAAATAAACAAAAATTAGAATTTGTTTTGGGAACAGTAGAAAATATTGTGGAAAAGGAGAAAATGCCATCATTTCAGTCCAGCTGTTTTAGACAGGAAGATGCTTAATGAAAAGCTAATACATAGGACATACACAGGGCCATGATATAAGCTGGCTGGGGCTAAAAACTGGTTACTTATATTTTGACTGATTGATTGATTGTATAGCATTATCCCTTTACCACACATTGCTGCTAGCCAGAGTTTTCTCCTTTTTCAGTAATGTTTTCAACCCTTTAAGAGACAAATTCAATCATATGAGCAATATCTAATTTGTTGTCTGCAAATGCTTTAAATATGCGTAAGTGTAAAATGGTGTCCTATGGTAAAGGTATTAATATACTGCAAAGAAATTTCTCCTGATCTGACTGGATAATATTCCCCATACATACAAGTCATGCACACTGGCAAAATCTACATAAAAGCAGTTTCCCTTTTGAAGGCCATAACTACACTTTCAACACAACATCCAAACGGCAGTGTCAACCAATACGAGCCACCCACAAGACAAACATAATGAGTAGCTTGCAACATATTATTTCTAGTTTCCCTTGATGGTTGTCATTAAGGAGGAGTAAATGGATTATTTTTGAAAATAAATGAATATAGTTACAAAATTATTGTTTGTTGTCATTCTTAAACAAATACAGAGGTTAAAACGAGTCATCCCTTTGTTAGGTAAGCAAATTGTAAAGTGTCGAAACTATTTAAATGTATCATTAAAAGGATAGCCAAATTGTTGCTTTCAGTAACTAATGGTCTTTCACTTTTCGACAACAAATCATTAAAATGCATAGTTACTTACCTTGAAATTGTTTAAATACATGTTTAAATAAAAATATGACAAATTTCTATCGCAGTGACATCATAAAGTTCATCCACCAAACTGCACGTTTTACCAAGGTTTCAGTGATGTCAGTTCTCAGTGAAGTCAGTTTTCATTGAATAGGGGCACTCAGAAGGGAAATTCTATGTCGTCGGCGTACTCAATCTGTGAGTACATACACAAGGAAATTTTACTGAATACACAATGGGATGGTAAAACTTTGCAGTATAATAAATTTGCTGTACGGCCAGGTGGCCGGGGACTTGGAAACTTGTTCACAGCTGTGGCAAATCATGTCGCCACCTCGCCTTAGGTTCAGGGTGACACGTTTTGCCATAGCCATGAACAAGTTTCCAAGTCCCCAGCCACCTGACCGTACAACTAATAATCTCTCTCCGTGATGTACCATACTAAGCTAGTCTTAACTTAGTTATGGATCCATAAAATCTATTTTGTCTAACATCAGACAAACTCATGAGGTAAACTCGTCCCATCACATGCAGAACATGGACCAATAGCTACCCCGGTCAGCTGCCTGTGCAGGCTGACTTAGGTCGACACTTTTTGCAGATGCATTAGACCCTGTTTTCACAGATCAAGAATCATTTATACTTACAAGATCAGTTACAACTTGATCAGAAAGTACTTCATTCACCTCAGCTGTTTTCCTAGAAGTTTCTGCAGCTCTTTCATTGATATCTGTACATCTACAAGAAAAGTTGGAAATACAAAGACTTTAAGTTATGAGCCATGCTCTGTGAAAGGGGGTTTATTGCATCTGCAAAAAGTATCAACCCAGGTCTGTCTTTGCAGGCTCACATGATGGAAACTTTTTGCTTTTTATTTACTCTGAAAAAAAAACAAAAAAACACTCTAATGTTCACTATCTTGGCAATTAACCTATTTCAAGAGTTTTGAAACACTTTTTCCACACAAACATTTTTAAGAAAATATTAGTTGGAATAATACATGCTTAAAAATGTTCTAGAGGTAAAAATGTTTTCAAGACGCTTGAAAAACGCAATAGTCTAAATTTCCCACAATGTTTTCAAAAATTTCCTCTTTTAGTCTGCACATAGGAAGATCGAATTCTTACAAATATTACTTGAATGTGAGAAGATTATGGTAATGGGGCAAATTCTTCAAAATAATAATTGTTATAATAATCTCAGATTACTAAAATTGCTGCAGATGCCAGGTTGCTTGCAAGCATAACAAGTCCTAAACTTATCAGCTTAAAAGCAAATTCCCAACTATATACATGTACAAGAAACATTTTCCAAAAACGGGCGAAAATACAGAGTTAATCAAAAAATCAGAGTATTTCAATCAAGAACATTTCTAATAGTATTACGTCAAAAAGAAACATTTTAACAAAACAAATTAATAACTGACATTGTAAACGCCGTAGATCCAAGTTCTCGAGCTAAAAATGTGGAACAAATACCAGAACCTGCTCCAATTTCAACACACAATGTAGGTCTGAAATAAATAAACATCTTATTTGGCTTTTTATGACTGTATAATATATAACTATTTATGTCCTTGCTCTAAACATGCTTATAAGCCTTTAAATAGTCCCTTTCATAAATATAATTTCTTTTGCAGCATGTGTAGATCAAGATCAGACTGCACAAATGTGCAGTCTGATCTTTGATCTGCACTGTCTGTTTTTCTGAGATATTCTGGACAAGAGCAACTTTGAAACTGCAATTTTGTGGGTCTTATTTCTAGACTGAAAATCTCAGTTTGGTTTATTTGTTGCAAGCAGTTGTTCCTTTTCCCACAAATTTTTTTAAGTTGCTTCTGGACATATACACAGATACAGCTCTTACTGATTTAAGTGCTAAGTGCTCTTTTTCCCACAATATTATAAGCTCTACAGCAAATGATACGAAAACGTCAATGGGTTACTTTCAGTACTGAACTCTTGTTTCATATCTTTTAAAGTTTTAGTAGTAACATCATAAATCCTTTACCACACAATTCCTACTTTTAACGACCCAAGGGAGAAGCCTTTTGAAAACATTGTGGGAAAAGGAGAAAATGCTGGTAACCATCTTTTTCTCCTTTTGTCATAATGCTTTCTACACTTTGAATGACATACTCTATACATGTTTTAAGTTACCTTTGTCATCTGCAAATGCTTTCGATGTTCACGAAAGTAAGATTTTGTTATTTGGTAATAGGTTAAGTAACCTCTTGGGTGAGAGAACTGATTCTAGAGGGCATCCCATGGGTCCCGAGAATTCCACTACATAGTGATATCTTTATTTACTGCATTTCTCTTCTAACTTCCGTTGAGATGCAATTATAATATAAACGCAAATGCAGGGATCTTCATGCATTTATCTAACAAAAGAATGTTGCCATCCTCACAGGTTTTTGTAAAAAACTCTTGATTGGAATTTCTGGTCTGATTAAGATTTTGTGCATACATGTGTAGCACTGCTGCTTTCCGGAAGTACTTTGAATTCTGGAATTTGTCAAAGTCATAAACATGTCTTAGCATATCCAGTTGCCAATCCTGGGCATGCACAGATGTAAACCTAGGCCTGCATCTGAACAGGATTCAGCACACTTCACAATACACAAACTGAACAGACCTATAATAGCATTGATCCCCACAAGGTTGATATTGTGAACATCAGACTGGTCTGCCAGGAACTGTGAACGCCTAATCCTGAACACCATACGTTACAGGTTTGACTGATAGTTATTCATTATTCAAAATACATGTTTTACGTTACTCCCGATTCGGGGTCTAGCTCCGATGTTATTTTTGTGATTGTTTCTCAGCTAGACTCCCGTAGCAGCCTTCTTTAAAAGTATCTGGAATGAATACGATTTTACCGGCATCTTTTCAAACGGCTCTATGCGACAAAATTTCCAATGAAAGCTAATAAAATAGGCTAATAAATGACCCCGAATCGGGAGTAGTTTTATATATGACTTTTCTTCCGAAATTGTTATTTTATTTGATAAGAATATATATAAATACTCTTAGATCAATAGTTTTCCAACAGGAGAAAAAAATGAAGAATCCAAATAAAACGAAATATACAGAGGGTTTTACCTCACCTAATTCCAGCTAAATTACGCCGTGTTCGAATGAAATAGGGGACGAAAATACAAAAGCGCGGATACTCACGACATTACATACTCGATACTTTATTTGGAACCAAACCCCCTTACAAACCTGAGATTTTTTATCAGCTCTAAATCCTTTTCAATTGCATCTATCAATAAAAATGTGTCTTCGGCTGGCTCGTAAATAAACTGATAATCTTTCGACGTTAGGTGAGAGATGTTTGGTGTTGTCATAGTAGTCTCCCTTTATTCCCCTTCCAATCAAAGTACCTGTGGGAGTATTTCAGGTTGTAGTTTTACAGGCGCCCCGCAAGACTGAAGCTAGGAAGGATTTTTAACCAGGAAAAGAGACAAAATCATTTCAATTTCAAAATTGCTTTTGCCAGAAAATAAACACTCGATGGCGAAAATGTAGATCAGAGACCAGACTTCCAAGTACTTCATTGTCTGCAATTGGCAGTCTGATCATGATTTACTTTGTCTAAAAATTGACACATTTATGCTTTGCCCTTGAAAGTGCAAGCATCTAGATCTAAATCTATATTGCAGGAGGAAAAACGATGCAGGAAGGGATAAAAAAGGAAGAAAAGTTTAGAATAACTTGAGTTTAATCTTAACTCCATTCCAGGCATGGCACAGGTCTGCCTTTCTGTTCTTCTGCACCTGCTTACATGTTTCTGCTGTGGTAGAAAACATAATGGGAAAAGAAGAAAATGCTGGTAACCAGTGTTTTCTCCTTTTTCCACAATGTTTTCAAAAGGTATTGTCATCAGGGTTGTTTGGTAGCTAGGGGTTAACTCTAGAAGTAATTTTTATAATCTGTCGCTCAACAGAAATCTTTGTATCCAGAAAAACAGTTTGATTGATTAATTGCATGGTGTTTAACTCTTTATCAAACGACAAAATTTTCGACTTGTCCAAATTGAAAGCATTTGCAGACGACAAAATAAGTGTGACTCAAAAATTGAAACTTGACTTTAGAAGAGTAGAAAACATTGTGGGAAAAGGAGAAAATGCTGGTTACCAGCATTTTCTCCTGTTCCCTCAGTGTTTTCAGAAGGCTTCTTCCTCTGGGCCGTAAAAACCAGGGATTGTTTGGGAACGGGTTAATGCCATTTTCAACATTATTCCAGTTATTTCGCGGAAGCCACTGAGCCTATCAATGCTTTCCTGGAGTTTCTTTTACCAGAACTCCGCTCGATATTCATTTTAAGCCACTGGCTCCTTTCCCACATAGCCATCGTCGAACAATACTCAGCAATGAGAGAGGAATGAATCCTGTTGCATTGTCTATTGTCAATCCTCAGAAAGAAATTTGCTGAGCCCGGGATCAAAACAGCAACCTCAAGAAAATCAGTTTGACTACAAACACAAAATGCGATAGTCATAATATCCTTTTAACTCTTTACCACACAATCACAGATTTTTATCGCGCTTGAGGAGAAAGAGTCTTGAAAACCTCTTGGGGAAAAAGAGAAAATGCTTGTAACACTATGTTTTATACTGATGACAATTACAAGAATGTAGCAACATTCAATTCATCGTCTGCAAATGCTTTGGAATTAGACAGTTCTAAAATTTTGTTGTGTTGTAAAGGACCAATACAGTACTTTTGATTGTAGATTCTCTGTAGTGGAAAACCATCAAAAAGTAAAGCTCAAATTTTACTTAAATTTTGCTTTATTATAAAAAGGTATGCTGTCATGGTGTATAAATGAAAAATTGTTTAACTCTTTACCAAACGACATAATTTTTGACTAGTCCAAATTGGAAGCATTAGCAGACAACAAAATTAATGTGACTCAAAAATTAAAATTTGCTTTTGGAAGGGAAGAAAACATTGTGGGAAAAGGAGAAAATGCTGGTTACCAGCATTTTCTCCTTTTCCCAAAATGTTTTCAGAAGGCTTCTTTCTCAGGGTCGTGAAAACCAGGGATTGTTTGGGAAAGGGTTAAAACGCTGTCAAGTTTGTATCAAAGATAAACTAAAACAAGTGCATCATTATGATTTAAGGTAGTAGACCCCATAATGGAAAAAAACTATTTCCACTATAATATTATCCTACGAAATTTGCTATGATTAAAGATGAGTATTATTGTACTACTTTAACCTAGCCACTTTTTCTTTTTTTCCTTCTTAGAATTACCATATATAAATCTAAAACCACTATATTCTCATTACGAAGGGAGATAATAATTACCTCCCTTTTCAAGAAACAACGTATCAACAAATAATTTCAAGGTAGACATCAAAGGAATTTCTGGTCGGTTAAAAATGTGCAAAAGTATTTTATCAGTATAAATCCTTATTTATCAACTAACAAGAAATTTTATTCCATGTTGCACTAGAAGCATTAGGGGTCTTCTTACCTTAACTCTGTCCCAAACAACAAAATCTAACATTTTCTTCTTCTCCCACAGACTTAATTTAAAACAACAAAATAAATGTAGCTCAAATGATGATTTCTGTCTGTGATAGGGCTGAAAGCATTGTGGGGAAAAGGAGAAAATGCTGGTTACCAGCATTTTCTCCTTTTTCCCACAATGCTTTTAAAAGCCCGCTTCCCCCAGAATGTTAAAACTCGAGACTGTTTGGTAAAGGGTAAAATCTTTCTGTGCCAAATATTTGAACTCCATCTCTTTCAACTGAAAATACAATCTACAAAAAACTTAGATATATTTTCATCTCATGGGCTTGACTAAATAATCAGGCGGTATAGAATCAAGATCAGACTGTACATCTTATGCAGTCTGGTCTTGATCTATGCCGTCTGCAAATTAATTTCCTACAAAATAATTTCTGAGTATGATATTTCATTTACATGTACCTGACATTTCATTATTTTGTTTCTCTTTTAATTGTAAAATGATAAACTTCAAAAATAACAAAAAAAAACCACTTTCATATGTCCAATCTTGTTATCACAGATCAATCTGATTGGAAGTTTAATTAATCATGATAAAAAAGAAGATAAAAATAAAATAACACATGCTAGCAGCTCATTTATGATTGAACAGAGGCTGATATGTCTTGACAACTCTCTACTAGACGACAAAATTACAGACTTGTCCAGATTCAACGCATTTACAGTCAAAAAATTAAATGTGGCAAAAATGATGGGATTTGTCCTTTAGATGATAAAAAAAAAACATTGTGAGAAAAGGAGAAAATAAGAGTTACCAGCATTTTCTCCTTTTGCCACAATCTCAAAAAAATCTTCCTTAGTGTCATTAAAACTTGGAATTGTTTGGCAAAGGGTTTAATGAATCTGAGAGTAGTCTATCATACATACATGTGGACGGAATAAAATTATATTGATATAATGAACAAGTAACGTAAGATTAAATACAGAAAATGCAGTAAAAGAAGAAACATGTGCACCACATGCAGATGCCAAGACTTGCCTGCAGTTGCTTTTAGAAACATACAGGGCACTTTTGATCCCCATGAATGAATGAATGTTGTTTTATGGCGCATCGACAGCTTTGGTCATTTAGTGCGCATATCTGTATTTGATTCGAGCATCAATGCTAGATCTACTTAACCCTTTACTGCACAAAGCTGACTTTTAGCGACCCTGGGAGAGAAGCCTTTTGAGAACATTGTGGAAAATAGAGAAAATGCTGATAACCAGCATTTTCTCCTTTCCCCACAATGTTTTCTACTCTATCAATGAAAGATAGCACTCTTTAAACCACATTAATTAAAATTGTCATCTGCAAATGCTTTCAATTTGGACAAGGCTAAAATTTTGTTGTCTAGATCTAGTAAAGGGTTAACTTGTCCAAATTTAAAGCATTTGCAGATAACATTTTAAATGTGGCTTGAACAATAGGATTTGACTCAAAAAGGTTTAAAAAAAAAAAAACATTGGGGGAAAAGGATAAAATGAAGGTTTACAGCATTTTTCAAATAAATGTTTTCTAATTGCTTCTTTCTTGGGATCTTTTAAACTTGGAATATCATGGTAAAGGGTTAAATCTAAAAAGGGCCAGATCTGTGTCAAAAGTACTTTTTAAGGCTTACCTACCCCTTAGGTATTGGCTCTGCTTTTGTAAGTCAACAACTATCCCGAGGTTGAAGTAGAGCGCTCGAAATATTTTCTGTCATGACCGAGATATTGGAAAAGGTCAAAGATTTTGCATGATGATTATGTTGCAGAAGCAGTCAAGGCTATAATAGTACATGTACCTTAAAGACAGCCAAGCTTAACTCTTTACAACACAACAAAATTATAGACAGGTCCAAATTGGAAGCATTTCCAAAGAACATAGAAAATGTGGCACAAGTAATGGGATTTGAAGCATTGAAGGAAAAGAAGAAAATGCTGGTTACTAGCATTTTCTTCTTCTCCCACAATGCTTTCAAAAGCTTTCTTTCTTTCTCAGGGTTGTCAAAATTCAGGATTGTGTGGTAAAGGATTAAACACTAAATTACAAAGTACAAGTATAATATAACTGTATGTATATATATGTATCACAGAAAAAGGTATGTTTTATTACAAAGATTGTGGGAAAAAAGTTATTATGCAAAAAATATGTATAACACATCAATACAAAAATCAAACAAAAAACAAAAATGAAACAAGAGGGCCATGATGGCCCTGAAGTTGCTCACCTGAGTCTTTTGACCAAACATGACCCATTTTCAATCTCTTTTGAGATATCAAGACAAAAAATCTACTAAGTTTTCATAATTATTGAACTGAAAATTTGGCCTCTAGCATGTACAAAAGCTTTTTCTAGAATTTCTCTCAGTGACCTACTTTTTAGCCAACCATAGCCAATTTTCCCCATCATAGATATCAAAACAAAGATCCTGACCACCTTTCATAAGTATTGGACAGAAAATGTGGCCTATAGAGCATACACAGGGTTTTTCTAAGATTTGACCTACTGACCTAGTTTCTGACCCAACATGACCAAATCTCTAAGTCATCTGAGATGTCATCAAGACAAACATTCTGGCCAAGTTTCATGAGTTTTGGACTGAAAATGTGGCCTCTAGAGCATACACAATGTTTTTTCTAAGATTTGACATAGTGACATAGTTTTTGACCCAACATGAACCATTTTTAAACTCTTCCGAGATATCATGAAGAAACACATTCTGACCAATTTTTAAGAGTATTAGTCTAAAAATGTGGCCTCTAGAGTGTGCACAAGGTTTTTCTAAGATTTGACCTAGTGACCTAGTTTTTGGCCCAGCATGATCCATTTTCAAACTCGTCCGAGATATCATCAAGACAAACATTCTGACCAACTTTCAAGAGTTTTGGGCTGAAAATGTGGCCTCTAGCGCGTACACAAGGTTTTTCTAAGATTTGACCTAGTGACCTAGTTTTTGCCCGACATGATCCATTTTTGAACTCAATCAAGATGAGATCAAGATAAACATTTTGACGAAGTTTCATGAGTATCTGACTGAAAATGTGGCCTCTAGAGTGTACACAAGGTTTTTCTAAGATTTGACCTAGTTTTTGACCCGACATAACCCATTTTCAAACTTGTCCGACATATCATCAAGACAAACATTCTGACCAAGTTTCATGAGTATCTGACTGAAAATGTGGCCTCTAGAGTGTACACAAGGTTTTTCTAAGATTTGACCTAGTTTTTGACCCGACATAACCCATTTTCAAACTTGTCCGACATATCATCAAGACAAACATTCTGACCAAGTTTCATGAGTATCTGACTGAAAATGTGGCCTCTAGAGTGTACACAAGGTTTTTCTAAGATTTGACCTAGTGGCCTAGTTTTATACCAGGCATGACCCATTTTCAAAGTCGTCTGAAATATTATCAAGACAAAGATTCTGACCAAGTTTCATGAGTATCTGACTGAAAATGTGGCCTCTAGAGTGTACACAAGGTAAAAAGTTGACGACGGACGACACACGAGGCACAAGGCACACTGCACGACGGACGAAGGACACAGCATGATCACAAAAGCTTGTCTTGAGCACTTTGTGCTCAAGGTAAGCTAACAAAAATCACAAAAACATCACCATTGCATGACAGAAAACAATATTGCAATGCCTAGAAATTATGTCAGTTATAATTTGTACATTATTAGTAATTATTCGTAAAGATCACTAAAGTCTTACATATGAGCCATGCTCTGGCAAAAGGGGCTAAATGCTTCTCCGAGATGCATTATACCAGGCAAGCCATTATAGTTGAGACATGCTCTGTGAAAAGGAGGCTTAATGCATCTGTGAAAAGTATCGACCCAAGTCAGCCTGCGCAGTCCGCGCAGGCTGACCTGGGCCGAAACTTTTCACTATTGGTAAAATTTCTGTATGCCCAAGGACAAGCCTACCTTATGGTTGTCCCGTTAGTTTAAAAAGAATGGCTATTATAAATCCGTAATAACGTGATGGCTTGCTTGGATTAATGCATCATGGGATGCAATAAGATCCCTTTTGCAAGAGCACGACTCAATTATAATTATGGATTTTATCTAACATCTTGCCGAATCATGAGGTAGAATGGTTCTTGGACCTGCAGAAAATTCACAAATAGCAAAGACTTTCAATCCTTATCAGCCTGTGTTGAGTGCCTAGGCTGTCGTGGGTCGATACTTTTTGCAAGTGCAGTAAGCCCCCTTTTCACAGATGGTTTTTTAGCCCCGAATCGAAAGGGACAGGGACAGATAATACCTTGTGGACTGTAGTGTATAATTATAACTCATATGAAAGGAATTGTCTTTAAATCTTTACCAAACAACAGATTCTAGTCTTGTCCAAATTGAAAGCATTTGCTGACGACAATTTCAGTGTGGCTTAAATGGTGCAATTCTTCTTTGATAAGGTAGAAAACATTGTGGTAAATGGAGAAAATGCTGGTTACCAGCATTTTCTCCTTTTCCCTCAATGTTTTCAAAAGCCTTCTTGTCCAGGGTCGTGAAAACCAGGGACTGTTCAGTAGAGGGTTAAATCTTTACCAAATGACAAAATGCTAGACTGGTCCAAATAAAACCATTTGCAGAGGACAAATTAAATGAAGCAAAATGAAGTGATCTGGATCAGAAAGGATAGAAAATATTGCAGGAAAAGGAGATAATGCTGGTTATCAGCACTTTTCTCCTTTTCCCACAATGTTTTCAAAAGCTGTCTTTATCAGTGTCACGAAAACTCTAGATTGTTTGGTAAAGGGGTAAAAGTGTGAAGAACATTGTGGGAAAAGAAGAAAATGCTCATTACAATTGAGCATTTATCCCTTTTTTTTAATTTTTTCAAAAGATTTGTATCATAGAGCAAATAAGGTTTTGATGAGTAAAGGGTGCATAGGAAATCCTTTGCTTAACACAAGAGAACAGAGAAAATATTGTCTTAGACTTACAAAGTAATGCAATGATTCAAGTATGAAAAGGAAAAAAAATCTAGGATATCATTTTGGTGTGCTAATACTGTTGTCAAAAGAATGAAAAAAAATGTTGAGCAGTGGGTAGCGTATAAGGCTTGAAAACAGAGGGTCGCTGGTTTAAATCCCCTGCTGAGCAAATTTCTTTCCAATTTGATGATTATCACTGCGACAGGATTCAAACCTCTTACTGTTGATCATGATTATCTGGGAAAGTAGTCAGTGGATTGGGAAGAATATTGTGCAAAGTACTGGTAAAAGGAACTGAAAATGTCTTGGGTTTATTCGGAGCTCTAAGGTTTAATATAAATGCTATTGTTTATAATACTGTCTTGCTTGTTCATATTCATCCATAGTTGTTTGTCAAAGTTTTTCTATAGTTTTATATACAAGATGTCAGAATCATTGACCAGTGCTAATAATAAAGACAATTTATGTCTATAGTTATGCTCCTTTGCAGCTCTTTGGTAAGTGAGGAAGAATTGTTGTCGGTCCTTTGGCAAATAACAAAATTCTAGACTTGCGGCCTGTATATTCAAAGCATAATGTTTCACATCAATGGATTTATCTTTGAAAGAAGGGAAAACAGTGTGGGAAAATGGGAAAACGCTGTTTACCAGCATTTTCTCCTTTTTGCACAATTTTTTTACCGATCTCCTTCCTCAAGGTAAGATAAACCATGGGTTGTTTGTTAACCCTTTACCAAACAATCCCGGGTTTTCACGACCCTGAGAAAGAAGCCTTCTGAAAACATTGTGGAAAAAGAAGAAAATGCTGGTAACCAGCATTTTCTCCTTTTCCCACAATGTTTTTTACCCTTCCCAAAACAAATTTCAATTTCTGAATCACATTAATTTTGTCGTCTGCAAATGCTTCCAATTTGGACTAGTCTAAAATTTTGTCGTTTGGTGAAGAGTTAAAGGGTCAAAGTCATTTCTTGTTTTTACTACTCTGCAGGCTTCTCTTCCTTTTCCTTTGTTGTTTGGGCTTCCCCAGTTTTCAAGAAATCTGGAGGGTCTCGCTGCTTGTAGGAGGTTTGACCATCTGACGCTACGGTACAGCGTGCTTTCAGTGATTCCATCTTGCTTGGCAACCCCTTCAACTTGTTGTCAGATACATCCAGTTCTTTCAAAGCAGGAAGTTTACAGATAGATTCGGGTAAACTTTCTAAAAGATTGTCTTTAAGATCAAGAACCTCAAGGCTAGTCATTTTGACAATATCTCCGGGAATCGCCGTCAGATCATTAGTCTGTGCCTTCAGAACTTTGATTCTGTACAAGTATGGTAGATCCATGGGAACAGTGTTGATATGGTTCTTTGAAACATTGAGCTCCAACATGGAGGCCAATACATCCCATTTGTCTTCAGGTAATGTCATCAGCTCGTTGTTTGAAATGTCCAACCAAATTAGTTTGTGAAGTTCGCCAAAGTTTTCAGGCAACTCCACTAAATTATTGAATGAAATATTTAGTCTCTCAAGCTGGTGAAGTGCTGTCAGTCCATCACAAAATTCACTGAGTCTATTTTGGGAAATGTCAAGGAATCGTAAATTCTGCATGTTCCTGATGGCGTCCGGTAATTCGCCGATATCATTATCACTTAAATCCAGTTCCTCGAGAGCTCTTAATTTTGTCAGTTCTTCGTTCACAGCTTTCAAGTTATTGTGAGCAAGTTTTAAAGTTTTCAACATTTTCATGTGACAAAAACTAGTTGGAACCTCGTCAAGTTTTAGACTTGATGCATCCAGGAACACCATAATAGAAGCATACTCTCGTTCTCCGAGGACGGCAATCACAGATTTGGCATCCTGTGATGGTAGGTAGAGTGGATTGTTTGCTATGTTGATAGACCTCAGCGTCTTTGGAATGATAAAATCTGTCAATGAGTTTCGAGAGACATCAAGCGTTAACAAAAATCTCAAAGAATCCAGCGACTTTGGCAAAGCAGAAATTTGGTTTCCAGCAATCTCAAGTGACTCCAAGCTTCGTAGACGTTTCATATCCTGTGGTAGACCTTGAATTCTATTGTTACTTACACTGAGTCTTGTCAACAGCTGATTTTCGCCCAGTGTTTCCGGAATCTGACTAAGCTTGTTATCTGCAACCAGCAGGGTCTTCAAAGTACTTATCTTGTTTAATGTTTCCGGGATGGTTTTGAGGTGATTTCCAGAGATGTCTAAAAATACCAGAGATTTTAATTGTGAAATGTCGTCTGGCAAATCTGTCAGTGCATTATTGGCAATGTTCAGGTGCTCCACTGTTTTCAGCTTGCTCAAACTGGCCGCCGTAGATAGTTTGTTACCTGACAGGTCAAGTTCCTTGACGGTCTTAAGCTCGTAGAATTTGTTGGGCACCTGCTCTATCTGATTGTTCCCCACTTGCAGGACTTGAAGTCTGGAACAGTAAATGAGAGAAACATTGCTCTAACATATATATATATACCACACAATCCATAGGCATAGCCATAACTCCCTCCCCAACAATATTTTCTATCCCTACAAAATCAAATTAAATCGTTTTGGTAACATTCATACTATATACCTGTAAGTTTTCCTGCTCAAATACATGTCGCACCTTGAAAAATATGATCACACATTACTGAAAAAAAGTCTGTATCTACACAATGCCAATTATAATTCCAAATGTATTTATATGACGACATATTTTGTGTGTGTGAAGGAAGATTATGTGTAGACACTTTCCTGGTACTTATTTTTGCTTCTTGCTGTGTTAGAAAATTTTACATCTTGCTTTACCTTCGGTCTTGTGTGATATCAAATTTTCTAACACTGCTCAAATCAAATACAAGCACAAGGAAAGTTACTGCAACACTATATTCTGTATGTATATCAGCCAAAACGCCAAAAGCGGTAAAAAACCCAAAAATGTAAGTCCAAACTTGATTAAGAATTTGCTGACCCACCAAGCGCGTTCACTGTAATTTTGGAGTGATCATTTAGACAACCTCTATTTAAGAAATAACTTTGGATCTTAAAATCTTGTCATTTATTTGCGTTTGAGTTAATCAAAGTCTGAGAAGTTCCAAATTTTGATGAGAAAAACGTGTCCAAAACTTGTACTACAACACAGAATGTCACATTCTGTCTTTTTAACTGTTACCAGGTGTCTGATCATAAAAAATTCCAATGTCAGATATGTTGAACTTTTCAAAAATATGTTGCTGTGACCAGTTTTACTGATTCGTTGTATTTTCATATCCTCTTAATTGATGTCCGACTTTTAGCGTGAATTACATTATGCTTTTTCCACTCAACTCATGTTAAGCAGAATTCAAGATATACTGTGTTATTTTCTACATATGAATGGCTAAACACTATGTACAAAACACAATGCCTATCGATTCCCGTTTCTATCAACTAATGTGAGAATTTAGTCTTGTAATTGCAGACAATGCAGATTGACATGGAAATGTGAATTACGTGCACTATTCATTATAGCATGACATTACAAAACTTAACATTAAAATTGTTCTTTTGTATAAAACCATTAAATATACTTAAACCAAATCCACTGGAAAATAACTTGCTTCTGTCATCTTCTTTTGAAAGTTATAAACAATATGATAATTTTTGAATTACGTTACCGTGAATTACGTTATGGCATTTTTCTAAATTTAATAAGTATTTTGAAAACGAATGAACTGAGCGAGTACCTAACACTATGTGGACATGACTTCGTCAAAGGCCTATTCACACGTATTGGAAGCTATCATATGATGGGTTGATATTTCTGAAGATCGCTTTTAAAAAATCTTGCTTTAAGTAGTACTTGTAAAGCATTGTTTTCAACGAACTTTGCATTGAACTTTCTGAAATTACTGCATATTTTTGGAAGAAACATTTTCACTTTGTGATTAGTATAGCATTTGGTTAAATGCAGTTGTTTGTACTACACTGAAATGAACATGAATATGATAACGTAATTCACTGAGAGATAACGTAAATCACAAAGACATGACTTAAGCATTACAGGTAAAACAGCAATTTCTAGGGCTGAAATTCAACAAGATACCCGCTAGAAGAAGAAAGCAAAGGAAGGTGAAAATTATTTCCAGAGAAAATAGACCCGAGTTGAGAAATACTATATGTGAAAACTACCGAATTTTATTAATGTAATTCAGAGCAAACAAAAAAAGGTACAACAAATTTTGTGAAGAAAAGGATATTTGAAAAAAATGAGGTAGCTGAGCAATTTTTTCAATTCCAGTCAAAGCTAAGAATCTGAAAGTCAAGAACAGACTTGTGAACAGTATGCAAACAACGAGACCTTGTACAGGAAAGAATATGGACCACTTGATTCAGCTTACTGAATAAATCTAATCCCTATTACTGAGCAAGCTATTGATCAAACTCAAGATAATACTGAATCAGTAGAATATGATCCGATTATCAATGCAACTGCAACTGATGCCTGAATCCCTCTCAATACAAGTGCATTAGCTCCTATATACCATGGCAAATAGTGTGTTGGACTAGCATTGAAATAAAGCCAAGATGACAATTTACACAAAACCATATTTTTTTCAGAAAGGGCGAAGCAAGGTGTGTTTTACATATGACCCAATGGGCCATTGACACTATGGGTCAATGAATGGTCAGCTGTCTACAGTGCATGATCCTATAGACTATTGGAATGCAAGGTGTAAAGTATTTCAGATATTGACATAAACATGATAGTTTCAAAATTTGAACACAGTGACATGGGTACCAAGAGACAGTGAATTACGTTACCAGCCTTAGACAATGTTTTCCTTATACAACTGCAAAGAAGCCTGTTTTAATACATCCACACATTTGTTTACATTCTAGTATATAGGGACTAAGCCAGCAAAATGCTTTTTTACGACAGTTTTGACTAGTCTGACTGAATTAAAGGTCAGTTGCTACAGTGTCGAATCCTTGCTAGTTGGTTATAATGATTAATGTTTAATGTTTAACAAAAAAAAAAATATATATATACAGTGTTTGGTTTTCTTTTAATAGAAATACTTCAAGAAATCAAATGGGTGTAATTACTGGTGTCATATTTGAGGCTTTATTGTAACATTTTCTCCGTTTAAACCAGTAGGGCGTATTTCTGTGATTTATGTTACATGGGGTTGTTTCTTTTTTAGATGTTGCCAAGAGAAAATGCAACGTCAAAACTAATATCTATAATGTGTTTTATGTTGTTTAGCCATATGAGTGACTGAGCAAATTTCTGATTTTGTTGGTTTTCAAACTTTAAATGTTTGCTTATATTTGAAAACATTGTTTCAAACAAAAGAAGAAGTTTTTACTGCTTATTTTGTCTGCGGTAACAGAAAGGGACTCGGCATTCAGAAATATCTTGTTTAAAGGAGAGAATATTTACTTGTTTGAAGAGTTCAAACGTTTGTTCTTTTAATAATCATAGTTAAAATGGTTTATTTCCTGTTTTGTTTAAATAAACAAGTTTGCCATTAGGGAAAGGTTGTTGTAACGTAATTCACTCATGATTTACACTACATGTATTTAATGCTCAAGAAGTATTAAATTCCCTTGCTTCTGTAACTTTGTCTCGCGATATATCGTTAGCAAATGTCTCAAATATTGTATGGACAAATATTCAATACAAATGGAAACAAAAAATTTTCCGGACATTTTCTTACCCGCAATTTTACCGTTTTTGGTGATTTGGCTGATATGTGCAATATAAATTGTTAAATCAAACACATGTAACAAAATCATGTTTTCTTACCTCATAAGTTTGTGTATATCCTCTGGGAGCGACTTTATACAGTTGTCTGAAGCGTACAGATAGGTCAAAGCATATTCCAGTGTCGTCACCTAAAAAAATAAAAAAGCTGTGATAATTACAGTAACACATATTAATGTGTACTGATTTAACCCTTTCCCAAACAACAAACTTTAGACATGTCAAAAGTAAAAGCTTCCAGAATGACAATTTCAAGATTGGAACTGTCACAGAGAGAGGTTAGATACATGCATTTAAGCACTTAAAACCTGCCTTGCTGTTGAGTAAACTTTTACAGCGATGCGGTTTGGTGTAGTAGAACTCTTCATGCAAGTTCAGAAACGTTGTTATAGTTAGTGCCTGGATGCGTGACCAGGCCATTGCCCATTACAGAACAAATAAACAACAGTTCTCTGAAAGGGTAGAAAACATTGTTGGAAAAGGAGAAAATGCTAGTGACCAGCATTTTCTCCTTTTTTGTGCTTTTGGAAGGTGTTAATCTTCAAGTGTTCAGTCCTTTGTTTTAATAACCCTCTGAAAAAAGGCTTCTTTAAAAGTTTTTGAAACAAAACTTTCTATCCTTTCAAATACAAATCTCATTATTCAGCCACTTTTTCCAATGTATTCAATTTGGACAAGTCCAATTTTCTTTCTTTTGGTAATGATTTAACCCTTAAAGCATGTTTTACAACTATAGTTGCCTTTGCAGCCATGTAGATTAAGATCAGACTACACAAAATGTGTAGTCTGATCTTTGATCTACACTGTTTGCTTTGCTGAAACACTGAAGACAAAAAGCAACCACAAAATTGTAATTATTGGGGTCTTATCCCAAACTTGAAATGTACATTTGATTTATTCGACTCCCTTACACTTTCCCTACCATAGACAACACCAGAAGCATTTGTGGACAGTGTAGATCAAGATCAGACTGCACAGAACATGCAGTCTGATCTTTGATCTACACTGTCCACTGCTTTATTCTAGATTTTGACCGAACTGTCTCTTGATCTTGCAGCAAAACTGCATCCGTAGCCTTTGAGAAAGTTCAATTTATTTCTTCAGTAATGAAAGAGTTTAGGGTTTAGAAAATGTCTTCTTATTACCTCATCAGGAAGGGTGGCTATTTTGTTATGGCTGACGTTCAAGTAGTGAATGTACTTCAGCAATCCCAGCTCTCTCGGTAAATCTTCCAACTCATTGTATGACAAATCTAGCCAGGTCAAGGTCACGATGTTGTTAATGTTGTCCGGAATACTTTGTATCTGGTTATGAGACACATCGAGAACTCTCAGGGCCGGAACTTTCACCGAAGCATCTGGTAGTTCCATCAACCTATTGTTGCTAAGAACTAGTCTTGCTTTCAATTCGTAAATGTTCTTTTTGACAGATCGAATGACATTGTGCGACACATCGACCAGTTCTAGCGTCGTTGACTTGTTGATTGTCTTTGGAAGTGCTTTGATTTTATTGTTTGATAAATGTAGATATTTTAGAACCGGTGACTTGTGAATAGTCCCCGGTATACTCTTTAAGCTGTTATTCTCCGCATTTACGAGGGTCAGTTTCTTCATCTTGGATATGGTGCCTGGCAGAGCGCTAAGGGCATTGTTTTGTATCGTCAAGGTCTCGAGAACTTCAAGATCAGATACTTGTTTCGGCAGCTTTTTTAGACGGTTACTTTCAGCTCGGAGTTCTATTGCATTCTGCTGTATCTCTTCATTCTGCCAGATTTCTAACGGAAGAGTTTTCATACTTGCCGTTGAAAAGTTTACGATAACCTGCTTGCCTTGACGAATCATAAATCGACGGAGGGGCGCTGCAAGGGCACTGATCTTACTCCCAGGGCCCATCGCGGGGATAACTTCATCCTCTTTCTTCTTGCTCATCTTTGGTTTCTTTTCTAAAAATAAAAAATTACTTTATCATGCCTTTGGCAAGTGATTCTAAGGTTAAACAACCCTTAGGAAGAATGCTTTTGAAATCATTGTTGCAAAAGGAGAAAATGTAAATGGTAACAAATATTTCCTACTTTTTCCGCAATGTTTCACTACCATTTTACAGAAAGATCCGATTATTTTTGTTACTTCCAATTTGTCATTTGCAATTTTTTTAAAAAGGACTGGTCTAATATTTTGTATTCTGGTAAAGAGTTAACCCTATACCATGCAATCCTGGGCTTTATCATCCCAAACTAAAGAAGGCTTTTGAAAACACTGTGAGAAAAAGGAGAAAATGCTGGTAACCAGCATTTTCTCCTTTTCCCACAATGTTTTCTTCCATTTCAGAGACGGGAATTATCTTTTGACTTACAATAAATTTGTTTCCTGCAAATACATGTACACGTATTTTTTAATTGGACTGGTCTAAAATTTTGTCCCCTGGTAAAGAGTTAAGTTTATAACAAGTCTAGAACATTAGATTACCCAAAAACAGGTAAACTGATACCAATATTTACCTCAGTCATGTCAAAATGTTTTAATTTAACCCTTTACCAAACAATCCTGAGTTTTATGGACTCTAAGGAAGAAAACAAGAGAGCCATGATGGCCCTGTATCGCTCCACTAGCTTTTTAACCCTTTACCATGCATATCGAAGTGTTAATGACCCTGAAAGAGAAGGCTTTCAAAAACATTGTGAGAAAGGGACAACACGTTGTCAGCCAGTATTTTCTCCTTTTCCCACAAGGTTTCCTAACCTATCAAAGACAGAAATAGTCATTTAAGCTACATTCAATTTGTCTTTTTGCAATGGCTTTAAACTTGGTACAGTAAAAAAAAATTGTCATTTCTTAAAGAGTAAAATTAACGTATCATGCGCTTAATTGGCATTGACAGAGACATACAGCATAAAAAGTCTGTATGGTAATAAACTTACTTTGAAAACATAACCTCCACCCCGCCCGCCAGACAAAAACAGTCATATCTTTTTAAATGCAAAGATAATGTCAGTGAATACAAGCAGGTTTATCCATTAGCATGAAAGGTAAAGTTCTGAAAAAAATTGAGTGATAGAAACCTTACTTCAAATTAAACATTCCATTCATGTGAGCATAACCATTAGCATCAAAATAAATCACTCTCCCTTAAAACAGAACATTTCCTCTCCAAAAAACTTGAATACCAAACTCCAATAATGTATAAGTGCAGTTTGATAATCAAGAGAGGTAAATAATAACAAACTTTATCTTGTATAACAGGAGTTATTTCCCTTGATTACTATTTTAAATTTCACTCACTATATAAGCCCATGTTAAACTTGTGACCTCTGGGGCAGAGCCAATTTTGTCCCCAGGGCTTTAATATGAAGGAATTTGATAGAGGTCCATTAGATAAAGCTACATGCCAAATTTGGTAGCCCTGGGCCTTATGGTTTCAGACAAGAAGATTTTCAAAGATGTTCAATTTTTTTCAGTTTTGTTGCCATGGCAACCAGAGTTTTTGAAGGAATCAAATTCTTTCAAGAAATTCTAAAGAGGACCATGGCAGGATCATTTCTGTGAAGTTTCATCAAATTTGGATGGGTAGTTTCAGAGAGGAAGAAGTTTAAAAAAAAAGTTAACGCATGCATGGACAGACGGACGCACGCACACACGGACGGACGGATGCATGGACACACGGACGGACGGATGGATGCACAACAGACACCGGGCCATGACATAAGCCTGCTGGCCTTCGGCCAGTGGAGCTAAAAATTGTGGGAAAAGGAGGAAATGCTGGTTACCAGCATTTCTTACCTTTTCCATCAACGTTTTCTGACCTATCAAATACAAATTCCATCAGTTGTGTCGTATTTAATTTTTCATCTGTGAAAAAAAGCATGCTTTCAATTTTCACCAGTCTAGTTAAACCCTTTACCAAACAATAAAATTTTAGACCAGTCCATATTGAAGACACTTGCTGATAAAAAAATAAATGTGACTCAAA
This sequence comes from Hippopus hippopus, assembly GCA_946811185.2. Taxonomy (NCBI): domain Eukaryota; kingdom Metazoa; phylum Mollusca; class Bivalvia; order Cardiida; family Cardiidae; genus Hippopus; species Hippopus hippopus. The sequence goes on from OX328113.1 coordinate 32,043,888, forward strand.
AAGTGAAATTTGTTTAGGGAAGAGTAGAAAACATTTTGGCAAAGGAGAAAATGCTGCTTACTAGCATTTTTCTCCTTTTTCCACAATGTTTCCTAAAGCTTTTTCTCTCAGGGTCATTTAAAGTTGGGACTGTGTGGTAAAGAGTTAACTCTTTACCACACGATCCCGAGTTTTAACGACCCTGAAGAAAAAGCCTTTTGAAAACATTGTGGGAAAAGGAGAAAATGCTGGTAACCAGCATTTTCCCCTTTTCCCACAGTGTTTTCTACCCTTCCCAAAACAAATTTCATTTTTTGAGCCACATTTATTTTGTCGTCTGCAAATGCTTTGAATTTTGGACCAGTCTTAAATTTTGTCGTTTGGTAAAGAGTTAAGTATAGTTTACCAGTCTAGTTAAAGTTTAAAATCTAAACATTTGCTGTGAGGGAAAGGGTTACCTTAATTAAATAACTTCAACATTTTTTTTTTAATGTAAATGTAGCTGGCTTCTGACCTACTTCTTTGTCTGTTTTGTTTGAATGGTAAATAACACCAGTTTCCCCACATTATTTTCGGTACATGTATATCGCTTGTCTAGTGCACCTATCCATGCGTTCCTGCAGGTTTTTTCTTTACGAGTACTGTATAAGTGGAATTTTTTGCAACATGGAAATTTTTGCTATTTTGAGAATTTGAAAAAATTGCAAACTTTTCTGCTCACATATTTTACCAGAAGTATACCAAAAAATAAAGAGGGTATTGAATTCGCAAACATTTCCGTACCCAGAATGTCTGTATTCAGTAATTCGCAAATTTTTGGGCATGCGTATATATCCACATATACAGTACTTCATACAAAACCCTTCCAAAACAAGTGGCTGCTTTCCCATATAAAAAGAAATCATTGTAACATTGTCAGTTGGTGAGAGAGGGATGAATCCTGTCACAATGACTTTATCATCATCAGACAAAAATGGCCAAGCTAAGGATTTGAACCAGCGATACCCTGGTTTCAAGTCCCTGTAGGTTGACTTTCTACCACATAATCCCTAAGTTTGAACAACTGTGAGGACGAGGGCTTTTAAAAGTATTGTAAAAAGAGGAAAAAATACTAGTAATCTGCATTATTCCTTTTGACAAAATAGTTGCCACTCTACCACAAGCAAATATCAATTTTCAGGTCACATTTATTTTGTTGTCTGCAAATGCTTTCAAGTCTAAAATTTTGTCGGAGTAATGAGTTAACTCTTTACCACACAATCCCGACTTTTAACGACCCTGAGAAAGAAGCCTTTTGAAAACACTGTGGGAAAAGGAGAAAATGCTGGTAACAAGCATTTTCTCCTTTTCCCACAATGTTTTCTATCCTTCCCAAACCTAATTTCAATTTTTCAGTCACATTTATATTGTCGTCTGCAAATGCTTTCAATTTGAACTGGTCTAAAATTTTCTCTTGTGGTAAAGAGTTAAACACCATAATTAAAAACAAACATACAAGTACATTGCAACACCAAAGATTAGCAACAGTAGCTAAGATTGTGATTGATTAATTGATTGTACGGCACTTTACATCATTTTAAAATTATTTCAGTCATATTGCATCGGCCAGTGCACTTATCCATGCTTTCGTAAAGTTTTACTTTTTTACCAGTACTTGGCCCAATATTCTTTCCAAGCCACTGGCTGTTTTCCCACATAACCATCATCGAAACAATGGTCAGCGGTGAGAGGAGAATGAATCCTGTAGCAAAGGCTACCATCAATCCTTGGGAAGTAATTGGCCGAGCCAGGGATCAAACCAGTGACCCCTAGCTGTTCTCAAGTCCTGTATGTAACCAACTGAGCTAAGAGTTCGAACTTAATACTTGTTTCAGGTCCATTATATTTGGAACAATCCTATTATTTAAATATTCAATTTAATTGCGTATTTAACTCTTTACCAAACAACAACATTTTAGATGTAAAAATTCAAAGCATTTGCAGACCACATTGTAAATGTGAATCAAAAATTTACATTTTTTATGGAAGGGTAGCAAACATTGTGGGAAAAGAGGAAAATGCTGGTTACAAGCTTTTCCTGTTTTTCCCACAATGTTTTGAAAAGGCTTTCTGCCCAGGGCTGTTGAAACTCAGGATTGCTTGATGATAAATTAAACCTGAAACAGAAGCTGAAAGTTACAACTCCGTACCTGATTTAAGTCCATTATTTTTGGAACAATTCTACTATTTAAATATTTAAACTTATTGTGTATATCTTTACTATGCAATGAAATTTTAGACTGGTACACATTGAAAGCATTTGCAGGTGACAGAATAAATGTAACTCAAAAAATCAAAAATTGTTTTTGGGAGGGTAGAAAACATTGTGGGAAAATGAGAAAGTGTCGGTTACCAGCATTTTCTCCTTTTTCCACAATGTTTTCAAAAGGCTTTTTTGCCCAGGGTTGTTGAAACTAAGGACTGCTTGATAATAAACCTGAAACAGAAGCTGAAAGTTACAACTCAGTATCTGATTTAAGTCCATTATTTTTGGAACAATTCTATTATTTAAATATTTAAACTGATTGTATATATCTTTACTATGCAATGAAATTTTAGACTGGTACACATTTGAAAGCATTTGCAGGTGACAGAATAAATGTAACTCAAAAAATCAAAATTTGTTTTTGGAAGGGTAGAAAACATTGTGGGAAAAGGAGAAAATGCTGGTTACCAGCATTTCCTCCTTTTCCAACAATGTTTTCAAAAGGTTTTTTGCCCAGGGTCGTTGAAACTCGGAATTTTTTGGTGATGAGTTATAACACTTTACCACACATTCCCGAGTTTTAACTACCCTGAACAAGAAAGCCTTTAAAAACATTGGGGAGAAAGAAGAAATGCTAGTAATCAGCATTTTTCTCCTTTTCCAACAATATTTTCTGCTCTTTCAAAGACAAAAATCCTCATTTGAGCTACATTTATTTTTGTTATTCGCAAATCAAGGGATGAAAGCAAAACTATTGTAAGTGCTTATATATTTTTATAGGTACTTACAATTTTGCACCAAGCCTCAAAATGCTTTCAATTTGGTTATGTCTAAAACTTTGTAGTTTGGTAAAGAGTTAACCCTTTACCACACAATCACACCTTCTAACGACCCTGAGAAAGAAGCTTTTTGAAAACATTGTGGGAAAAGGAGAAAATGCTGGTTACCAGCATTTTCTCCTTTTCCCATAATGTTTTCTACCCTTCCCAAAATAAATTTTGATTTTCCAGTCATGTTTATTTCCGTGGTCGTGAGGTAGAGCATCGGCCTCATAAACAAAAGGTCCTGAGTTTGATACCCGGGAGCGGGTGTCAACTTTGGGATTTTTCATTGGCCCACACATTTGGCGCGAGTACTAGTGTAGTTCCCAGGAAGCAGAATCGAGAGAGATTAGTATAAGTTGTAAGAACTTGTTTCTCAATCAATGTAAAAATTAATATGTTTAAACTAAATGCTTTCAATTTGGACAAGCCAAAATTTTGTGGTTTGGTAAGGAGAAAACCCTAAAAACTTGAAAGAGTTGAAACAGCAGCTAAAAGTTAAAACTCAATATCTGATTTAAGTCCAATATTTTTGGAACAATCCTGTTATTCATGTATTGAAACTGATTGTGTATTTAAATTAAAAGCCTGAACAGATTAACAGACTTTTATTGGATAACAAAAATTGATTCTTGGTGTAACAATGTTTTATGGACTGTAGTGGGGGGGTACGAAACTTTTTGTCGTTAACATTTTATGACAAAGTTTTGACAATAAAGAATAATTCTATACTGGATGACAAATTTCTAGACTTTTTGATTTTTTCTAAAGCATTTGCAGAGTACAAATCAAATGCAGCTTTAATGATGGGTTTTTCTCTGAAACGGTAAAATGTTGTGGCAAAAGGAGATGATGTTTATCAACATTTTCTCCTTTTCCCAAATTATTTATAAAAGTCTGCTTTCTCAGGGCTTGTTGAAACTGGAATTGCTTGGTAAAGGAAAAGTAGACATAAAAATGTTGTGGCTCATAGATTTGTCTGAGCAACTTTTTACATCAGTCACATTATGTTTAAATCTACCAAACTGAAAGCTTCAAATTGCAGATGAAACAATAAATGTGACTCAAAAACTCATGTATTTAAAAGGTTAGAAAACATTTTGGGGAAAAAGGAGAAAATGCTGGTTACCAGCATTTTCTCCTTTTTCCCCAAAATATTTTCAAAATTTTTCTTCCTCAGGGTCATTAGAACTCGGGATTGTGTGGTAAAGGGTTAAAACTAATTGATTGTAATGGAGTTTAATGTTGTTTTCAACATTATTCTTCTCAAGCCACTCTGGCTGCTTTCCCACATAATCATCATTGAAACAATGATCAGCAGTGAGAGAGGAATGAATCACACTGCAATGACAAATCATCAATCCTTGGAAAGACATTGGCTGAGCTGGGGATTGGAACCTGTAACCCACTGTTATCAAATCCTGGAGGCTACTGACTGGGCTACAGGGACTTGGCAAAGGGTTGAAATTTAACACATTACAGCATTAAACAATCTGTGTGTCTTTCAAACTCTTTTTTACATAGAAACTACTAATGTCAAAAAACTTCTATCCCTGAAATTGAAGATTCTATTGCCAAATTTAGACTAGGAAAATTCTTTTGAACAATTGTTTGTAAACTGCAGATTCATTGGTCAACAGTTCCACAAAGTTTCATTTTGGAACCAATGAAATGCTTTGAGCATTGTTCATGCATGAGAGGGTCCAGACATCCCATAGTGCACAAAATGAAGTGTTACATAATCAAAGTTCTAATGTTATTGTGCAACCACTTTAACTTGTCATGAAATGAATATTACATCTTTTTACCTGTTACATATTTATAGATCTTCGATAAATTTATAATTTTATAGCATGTTTACCTCAGAATTATGTGTCCAAGTATTTTAACTCTACACCATGGACACGGCAACAAGATCAACTTAAATACGAACATAATTATTCATTTGAACTCATTTTAGAACAAACGCAAGTATCAGAAAACTGAACATGGTCACTGAAACAATGTAAAGACAAGTCAAAGTGGTTTCACAATACATGTACATGTAACTAACAATAGTTAAGTAGTTTTAGATATCGGTCTCTTAGATCTGTGAGGCATGCTGTTATATAATTATGCTATGTATATATATATACAGATTAACCCTGAGAGGCCCTTTCACAATTCCTTTGGCCTTTAGCAGCCAGCATAGATCATGATCAGACTGCACAGTCAAAATCAGACTGCAAAGACTGTACAGTCTAATCTTTGAGCAACACCGACTGCTTTGCTGAGACATTCTGGACAAAAGCAACCTTGAAATTACAATAATTTGAATTTTATTTCTGACTTAAAATGTCTATTTGGTTCTAAGTGTTAACAATGGGTGCTCTAAGGGTTAACAATGGTGCTCAACTATCTAATCATAGAGGGTGAATCTTCTAACGCTTAATAAAACTACAAAGCTTATATTCAGCATCTTTCTGTATGTTGTTCTAATTTTAAACTCCAAGAGCAGTCATGTGATTGGCTGAGATGTCTTGTATCAGCCAATCAGGGCTTGTATTCACCAATCTTTTTTAAAAACAGTCTTTGTCTTAGTTTCTAACATTTTCTAAATTTGAACCCTGGTCGGGTCAGCTTATCCAACTTGTGACCTGGTGGTTGTGAGTTTGATACTCGTTTGAGGCAAACTTTCTTTTCGGTGATTTTTTGCCTCTTACCTCTGATGCATGTGAGAAAAGTAGTCAGTGACTTTGAAAGAAAGCTTTGTCAATACTGGTGTGAGAAAACAACATGCGTAGGTGCACTATCCACAGTGTTATGATCTAAGCTGTTAAGAAAAGTGTTAAACTCCAATACAATCAATCAATCTAAATTTGAAAGAAACACAACTTCTGATTGGCTGAACCAAATTGTTTAACCAGTCAGAAGTTGTGTTATACATTCACATTTAGAACATGCTGGAGAATAAGACTAAGAATGGTTTAACTCTTTACCAGACAGCAAAATGTTAGACTGTTCTAAATTGAAAGCATAAGCAGATGACAAATCAAAGCTGACTCAGAAATTGAAATTTGTTTTCGGAAGGGTAGAAAACATTGTGGGAAAAGGGGAAAATGCTGGTTACCAGCATTTTCTCCTTTTCCCACAATGTTTTCAAAAGGCTTCCTTCCCAAAGTCATGAAAAACAGGGATTGTTTGGTAAAGGTAAAGATGATTAGTGAACACAGACTTAGGTTGCAAGTCTTGGGATTGTAAATTAGAAATGAATTTTGGAATGGCTGGTGAATACTGCCTCTGTGTTCATTTATCTGAGATAAGTAGGACAGCCATAGGTCATGGACACTCCATGGTTCTATCACAGAATACCAAAACTTTTATAGCTAGGTCATTTGATACTGTTTCTACAAAAGGAAAAATGGTGGCTTGCCGCTATATCGTATATAATAACAAGATATATGATATAGAGGGGATGTGCTAATGTGGTATCTTTGTAACACTATTTTTAGTAACTGTGTTTGATGATGGACCAATGAAAATTTCACTGTTCAGTGATAGATAAATGGAGCTTCAAAGGCCTGTGGTTTATCTAAAGTAAGCGGTACAGTCTAAAATCTATCTATATAATTTACCCGGCTTTTTTTCCTCCATTGTTGCTCTGAAATGGTACAATTTGAAAAAAGATGACACCGTGTTTTGAGATAATCACATGTTCATTCGATAAAATCTTACCTTCCATTAACTGAATGCCAAGGTCTTTAGAAGTACTGAATGAAAGAGAATGGTTGCTTGAAAAATACCTGGGTTAGTTTTCGTCTTTGGGCAAAGTACTTCAGAGCCCAAGAGTAGTCCTTGTGAATCCCAGGATATGCGCAATAATAATGAGAGCTGTTGTTGTGACATGAATGAAATAATGTTAAAACATCATATAAACATGCATCTTTCCTTGTTTTCATCCACTTTTTAACCAATTTTATCTTTATCTTATGACATTATAGTCATTTTTGTATCTTTGTGTCAAATGTTGCCCCTGATGGTGGCAAAGTTGCTCAGATTACGTTGGATAGAAAATGCATTTCATTCTCTGGAGGCTATCTCTAGACATTACAACCACAGTTTCCAGTTGAAATCGAAGGCAAATCCCTTGCGTTTCTTTATCTCTTTAGCTCAGTGGTTATGGTGTTGGCCTTTCATCCAGGCGTTCTAGGTTCGAATTCTGCCCGGTCCCTGTATTTCTGCTCTGCATTTGTTCATTTGTTTCTTTGTTACGGACACTGCTTTGTCTTATGACGAGTCTTTAACCAGAGACTTATATAAATGTAAACCGGAGGAATATAAGACAGTGTGGCAGTTCTCATATGTAACATGCAACAGTTTGGTCATCCATCCAATAACTAAGCATAACTGATGCTACTTAACCCTTCACCGCACAATGCCCACTTTTAATGACCTTGGGAAAGGAAAGGGTAGAAAGCATTGTGGAAAAAGGAGAAAATGCTGATTACCAGCATTTTCTCCTTTTTCCACAATGTTTTCGACCCTATCAAAGAAAAATTGCAAAAGTTGAGCCACATTGAAATTGTCATCTGCAAGTGCTTTCCATTTGGACAAGGCTAAAATTTTGTTGTCTGGTAAAGGGTTAACTGTCAGGGAGAGAAATATTCTGTTGTAAAAGTTAGCTCAACAACAAGGTTTGTTTATAGTGCTGATATATCCAACTACTAACCATTATACAATCAATCAATCTATTGACAGATATATTTAGCATTTATAAACAAAATTATAATAATATACACCAAGCTCTTATGAAGCATTTTCAGATTGTGGGAGAGGGGCGTTAAGACTTCGCTTGCCACCCTATGGCCCTGTATACACATTACTTCAAATAATCAATATTTTTTGCTGTACATGTGGTGAGCCGTAGTAGCTCAGTCGGTAGTGTGCAGGACTTGAGAACAGGACGTCGTGGGTTGGATCCCTGGCTTGGCCAATTTCTTTTGGAGGATTGATGATAGTCATTGGGACAGAATTCATTCCTCTCCCACCGCTGACCATTGTTTCGATGGTGGTTATGTGGGAAAGCAGCCAGTGGCTTGGAAAGAAAAATTTGCGGAGTATTGGTAAAAGAGACTCCAGGAAAGCATGGATAGGTGCACTGGCCGCCGCAGTATAACTGAAATAATGTTGAAAACGGCATTGAACACCATACAATCAATCAATCATTGCTGTACATGTATGTTAAGGATTCCTTTGATTAGCTGTCAAATAATCTGTTCAATGTTGCAGCATTACCATGATATAAGAGTCAATTTGTATTGCTTAATAATAAATATTTCAAACCCAGTCAAGCAAAACATATCCTATTGATACCACTTTAATGGTGATTAGCTCTATAGAAAAAAAGTCAAATAATTATTGGTCCAGTGATTCTTTTACCAAACAATCTTTTGTTCAACCCTTTACCACACAAATCCGTGGTTGTGAGGTAGAGCATCGGCCTAGTAACCATAAGATCCTGAGTTCGATACCCGGGAGTGGGTGTCAACTTTGGGATTTTTCATTGGCCCACACATTCGGCGTGAGTACTGGTATACTTCCCAGGAAGCAGAATCGAGAGAGATTAGTATAAGTTGTAAGAACTTGTTTCTCAATCGATGTAAAATAAATATTTTTTAACTTACCACGCAAATCCAAGTTTTAACAACCCTGAGAAAGAAGCCTTTTGAAAACCAGCATTTTTTCATTTTCCCACATAGTTTTCTACCACAAAGAGGATATTTGTTTTTTACAGTGAAAGATCGAAATTTATTTCATCGAGTAAACATCATCGGTAATATTTTCATGAGTGGCACAGCCAAAAGTGAAAATGTTATCAATGATGTTCAGGAGATGAAATAGATTTCGATCTTTCTCCAAAAAAAAAAATAGTCTGTTTATTTCATGCCTTTAACCCTTTTTGGGGGAACTTACATCAAAATCCAGTAGAGTTCTTTTTGATTATTACCCATGGCGTTCTCCCTCCACATATCAACACATTACAATATTACCTAAAACATGGGAAATGTAGGGTAAATTACGTCCTATTTCCATCTGGTTGAGAGGCACACGCATTTTACTTATGTAACTAGTGCGCGGGAACTACTGTTTCCGCTTTCAATTGAAGAGTTAAATATTAAAATTAGTATTTTTCACTGGTCGTAACCATGAAATATCAAAAAATATTTCACTGCTATTTCTGGATAAACTTCTGGAAAGCATGAAATAAATCTGATCATTTGAGCTATATCTATATTGTAGTCTTCAAATGCTTTCAATACAAACAAGTCTGCATTTTTTTTTTGTGTGGTAAAGACCTATAGACCTTAGGGTTGATTGATTGATTGATTGATTAATTGACTGACTGACTGACTGACTGACTGATTGATTGATTGATTGGACTGATTGATTGATAGGACTGATTGATTGTTTTACCCCGTTTTCAACATTATTTCAGTCATTATTACTGTGACAGCTCACAAAAGAAAAAAATTGTAGGAAAAGAAAAATATTTTTCTACTCTATCAATTACAGATTTCATCAAGTAGCTATATTCTATTTGTTGATTGCCGTTGCTTCCAATCTGGACAAGTCTGATCATTGTTTTGATGATGGATATGGGGGTATGCAAAAAGTGCCTTTGCTGGAGTACTAGTAAAAGCAGCCCCAGAAAAGCATGGATAGGTGCACTGGCAGCTATAATATACCAAGTAACTGAAATAATGTTTAATATGGCATCAAACACCATACAAACAAACAAATACAGGTACATTTTTTTTCACTTTCCTTTCTTATTTATTGTTGGATGCCAGCTACTGCCTTACTTTACTCAGCAATAAAACATTTTTAGCCAAGCTGTTTTCAAAGAAAAAAATGAGGTATTGTGGTAGCCATGGGGTCATTGCCTGCGTCCTTGTTGTGGAAAAACTTTGACATCTTAAAATATCTCTACATTATTACTGAAGATATTTACCACAAACTTAGACAAGTTTTTAACTATCAAAAGGGAAACCTATACAACAAAAGCAGGTAACAATCAAAGTATTTTTGACACAGTTATACCCTGTTTTTCGCTTTGTATGTTCACTGAAAATCAAGCAAACACAGCCAAGTGCTGGCACCTGCATGCTGTTCTCTTGTTTGAGTCTGATTCACTTACATAAAGTATGAATTGCAAGGAACTCACCAACTATTCTTAAAAACGTTCTTTGTCTTATTCTGCAGGACTTTCCAAGCTTGAAAGTAACACAACTTCTGATTGGCTAAACCAAATGGTTTAGCCAATCAGAAGGTGTGTTTCTTTCATATTTGGAAAAATCTGGAGAATAAGACTTGATTTTAAACATATTTATTTTACATCGATTGAGAAACAAATTCTAATAACTTACGCTAATCTCTCTCGATTCTGCTTCCTGGGAACTACACCAGTACTCGCGCCGAATGTGTAGGCCAATGAAAAATCCGAAAGTTGACACCTGCTCCTGGGTATCGAACCGGGGACCTTATGGTTATGAGGCTGACGCTCTACCCCACAAACACGGACACCACACATAAGACTAAGAATGTTCTTGAGAATGGTTGGTGAATACAGACACTGGCAGATTAAAATATTGTTGCAAATGACCTTAATCTCATTGGTTTCCTTCATGAAACCCATAAACTACCTCTAAATGCAGTCAGTGGTCAATGACATGGTCAGTTGGTCACTCAAAAAAAAAAATTAATGCCTCTAACACTTTTGATTGTACGGATGGAGAAGGATTTTGAAAACACTGTGAGAAGAGGAGAAAAAACCAGAAATCATCATTTTCTTCTTTTCCCAGAATGTTTTCTACTCTACCAAAGCCATAATATCTGATTGGTTGAGTCATATTTGTCATCTGGAAATGCCTTCAATTTGGGACAAGTTAAAAATTTTCTTTGTTTGGTAAAGAGTTAACCATTTTCTAATGACCTTAGGGGATAAAGATTTTGCCCTTTAATCACCAGTAAAAAGAACCAGTATTTTCTCCTTTTCTCACAATGTTTTCTATTGTTGACTTTTCATCAGATGACAAAATTTTAGACCTTGGGAGAAACAAGATATTGATATGAAAATAAGCCGTGAAACACTGTGAGGGATGGAGAAATTGCTTAAGATGATGTCACTTCCCATTTGAGCCAAGGGTCACAAATCTGGTCAGTTGGTCAGTCAAACAGGATTTAATGCTTTAAACCTTTATCAAACAGTCATGTGTTAAAACCTTTGATTGAAGTTGATTGATTATATGGTGGTTTATGCAGCTTTCAACATTATTTTAGTCATGTCATGGCCACAGCTCACAAAAAGTCATGTTCATGAATGTCCAGGGTTACAACAGTACCAGGCTTGGGCTCAGAAGTGTCTTGCCCAAAGACACTCCCACAAAAAAGCCAAATGCTACCATTGTCTCAATTTGGGGGCCTCCATGTTACAATCTCAACACCTCATCACTGAGCTATGCAGGACCCCAATTTAACCTTAACGAGCATGGAATAAACATCAGATAATAAACATTTTCAGTCTAAAAATAAGTTTGTTTAGTTTGTATGGTAGTAACATATTTTTCAACATTATTTCAGTTATATTGTGGCACCCAGTGCGCCTGTCTATGCTTTTCTGGAGTTTTGTATCACTATGCAGTACTTAACATATGGTTCTTCTAGGCCACTGATTGCTTTCCTCAATAACCATGGTTGAAACTATGATCAAAGGTGAGAGAGGAATGGATCCTCTCTCAATGACTATCTCGAAATACAACCCCAATAAGTTGCTCTTGTCAAGAATATCTCAGCAAAGCAGACAGTGTAAATCAAAGATCATACTGCATAATTTGTACACTCCAATTTTGATCTGCACTTGTTGCAAACACAGCTATGATTTTAACAGGTGCTTGTAGGATTTAATTACCAAGAGTTTCACTACAGGCTTTTGAAAACATTGTGGAAAAAGGAAAGAATGCTGGAAACCAGAATCTCCTTTTTATGCCATGTACCAGTACCCTTTTTAACTCTGTACCAAACGACAAATTTTTGGACTGGACCAAATTCAAAGCATCTGCAGACAACAAATTAAATCTTGTTAATATGATGATTTCTGACTTTGACAGGGTAAAAAATATTGTGGGAAAAGGAGAAAATGCTGGTTACCAGCATTTTCTCTTTTTCCCACAATGTTTTCTATAGGCTTCTTTCTCAGGGTCGTTAAAAGTCGGGATTGTATGGTAAAGAACAAAATTACATCATTTGTCGTCTGCCAATGCTTTTAGTGTGGGCAAATCTAAAACTTTGTCGTCTGATAAAGACTTAACATTTTTTTAACTCAATACTAGATGACAATCTTAGACTTAGAATTGAAAACCTCTGTAGAGGACATATCAAATGAGTTTAAAGCATGAAATCTGTCTTCTGTAGAGTAGAGAGATACTGTGGAAAAGGAAAAAAATACTGGTTACCAGCATTTTTTCTTTTCCCACAATGTTCACAAAGGCAAGACCTTTCTTCTTATCAATTTGAAAACAGGGGACTAGTTAAGGACAGACACTTTATATAGATTTTGAAAACTTTGTCTTCAGTAAGGTAGAAAAACATTGTCAAAAAAGGAGTGAAATTCTGATTGCCATCATTCTGTCCTTTTTTTCTCACAGTGTTTTCAAAAGCCATTTTTCAGGGTTGTTAAAAAACAGGATTGTCTGGATTTAAATTAATTTATAGGATAAAGATTTGGTTCCTCAACTAACTACATATTTTCAGGACTTCTACAATTCCATGCACACTTTCCTGGAGAAAAGATCTTTTACTTGAATAATATGCATGAAAACAACAAATAAGAAAAAGTTAAGGACACAAAAGAAATTCCTCAGATCAAGCTTATATTTCATTCTATGTTCATGTCATTTGTTACAATGTTCTTGAAATCAGTGGTCTGAATGATATGAGGTGTCAAAGAATTTTGAAATGGGTAAAGGATTGTTTATGAATTAATCTGCTAAAATCTTAATGCACAAGTTTACCTGAATTAACACCTTACCTCACAATCCCATTTTTTAACAATCCTGTAGAAAAAAGGTCTTTGAAAACATTGTGGCAAAAGGAGAAAATGCTGGTAACCAGCATTTTCTCCTTTGCCCACAATGTTTTCTATTCTTTCAGAAACAAATCCTACTGTTGAGCAACTTATTATTTGTTGTCTGCAAATGCATGCTATTTGGAACAGTCTAAAATTTTGTCATTGGGCAAATGGATATAAATAAAAAGGTTTGATAATTACATTTAAGTCATTGCAGTACAAACTTATCTTTCCCAACAGTATCAGAAAATTGATTGTATGGGTGTACGGTGTTTAATGCCGCTTTCAATGCTATTTCAGTTATGTCGTGACGGCCAGTTCACCTAGCCATGCTTTCCTGGAGTTTCTTTTACCACTACTTCGCATAATATTTTTTCCAAGCCACTGGCTGCTCTTCCACATGACTATTCTCAAAACAATCGTCAGCGGTGAGAGAGGAATGAACCTTATTGCAATGACTATCTTCAATCTTTGGAAAGAAATTGGCCAAGCAAGGGATTAAATCGGCCACACCCCCTTTTCTCAAGTCCTGCACGCTACTGACTGAGCTACCACGGCTTGGCATATTAGAAAATACAAAGATGACAAACATGTAAAGGAAAGGAATTTGTCATAATTCTACTGTGTGGAAAAGATTGTTAGAAAAGGAACAATGGTTTCTTTTTTTCCTGATGATGGTTATGTGGCAAAGCAGCTAGTGGGTTGGGAAGAAAATTGTGCAAAGTACTGATACAAAGAAATCCAGCTAAAGCATAGATAGGTGTACTAGCCACTGCCAATTACTTAGATAATGTTGAAAACACCGCACAATCAATCTCACAATGTTTTCCAAGGCTGTCAAATGAAGGTGAGTTAAAAGAAGCGGTGGGTCCTGCAAGGGTCAGTGGTATGGGGTCCTGAGGTAACAGGTTCAATCTCACTTGAGGTGCTGAGTTTGTGGTTGGGGTGTCCTTGGGCACGATATGACAGAGCTCTTGCATTGAACTGGTAGAACTCAGGACACATTAATAGTAAGTTAGTTGTCCCTGTGGTATGACTGAATTAATGTTAAAATCAATGTAAAACACCATTCAATCAGTATTACTCTTTAATAAATGACAAAATTTTAGACCAGTTTAAATTGAAAGAATTTTGCAGACAACAAATACTGCAAAAATTGTGCAGTCTGATCTTCTATTATATTTATTGTTTGGTGAGGAGTTGATTGCATTTTCTTCTTTGCCTACAATGTTTTTGAAAGCCTTCTTCTTCTGGGTTGAGCTAAACCCCAGTAGCGCAGACAGTAGCATACAGGACTTGAGAACAGGGGGGTCACTGGTTTGAATCCCCAGCATGGTGAATTTCTTTCCTAGGATTGACGATAGTCATTGCAACAGGATTCATTCCCCTCTCTCACTGTTGATCTATTGTTTCTACAATGGTTTTGTGGGAAAGTAGTCAGCGGCTTGGGAAAAATTCTGAGCAAAGCACTGGTAACAGGAAATCCTGGAAAACATGGTGTACTGGCTTCCACAATATAGCCTAATATTGAAAATGGTGTTAAACGCCATCATCAATCAATCTTTTGGTTTCTTTACTGAAGGCCAACAGTGTGGAGAGATAGAAAATATTTGGGATGATAAAAAAATTTGGACTCAACCTGTCAAAGATGTTATCTTAAATTCACATTCTTTATTACCTACTTCAGTCCTTTGTCCTCTATATAAATAGAACTTGTAGATAAACTCAACTAATAGTGAGAAAAACTCACAGTCAGCTACCCCTTTACCAGACGACAAAATGTTAGACTGTTCCAAATTGAAAGCAGTGGCAGACGACAAAATTAAAGTGACTCAAAAATTAAAATTTGTTTGGGTTAGGGTAGAAAACATTATGGTAAAAGGAGAAAATGCTGGTTACCAGCATTTTCTCCTTTTCCCACAATGTTTTCAAAAGGCTTCTTTCACAGAGTAGTGGAAACTAGGGATTGTTTGGTAATGAGTTAAAAAAATAACCATTTCTTGCATTGTTCCCTCAATAGCAAATAACAAAATTTTAGACTTTTTGAAATTGAAAGCATTTTCAGGCAATATACTAAATTTGGCTCAAATTATTTTATTTGTCTTTGAAAGGTTGGTAATGTGCACCTTCTCCTTTTCCTACAATGTTTTCTACCCTACCAAAGACAAAAATCCTATCATTCCAGCCTCATATTAGTTTTAAACATATTTGTTTTACATCGATTGAGAAACAAGTTCTTACAAATTGTACTAATCTCTCGCAATTCTGCTTCCTGGTAACTATAGCAATACTCATGACAAATGTATGGGCCAATGAAAGATCTTAAGGTTGACACCCGCTCCAGGGTATCGAACTCCGGACCTTATGGTTACGAGGCCAACATTCTACCTCACAACCATGGACACCAAGCCACATTTTACTTGTTGACTTCAAATTAATGTGCTGGTTTGGACAAGTCTAAAGTCTTGTTGTGAGGTAATGAATCGATTCTTTCCCATCTTCCTGCCTTATACAGAAGACATTTGAAAACATTATAATGGATGGACTGTTTGTTTGTTTGCTTCTTTATTTGTTTTGGAGTTAAAAGTCATTTTTAACAGCATTGATCATATCACAGTGGTCAGTTCACCTGCATGTGTTTCCTGGCTATCACACACCCAGCACTGAGACAACCTTCTTTCCAAATCACTGACTGCTTTTCTCACAATGCATGAGATGTGAGAGGCGAAAAATCGCAGGAAAGAAAGTTTGCCGGAACTGGGTATGGAATAACCCACAACCACCAGGTCATGAGTCAGATATGCTAACTACTGACATAACCAACTAGCATGTAACCTATTCACCGGCCATTTATTAAAACAGCCCGTACAGGCTTGAGTAATAGCTTTGGTATAAGCCCAACTATTCCCTAGTATACAGGATCGGTGATGCGTCATAGCAGACAGGTCGAATCTTCGAAGAATATGACATGCACAGACAACGGAAAAAAGCTTAGACAGTGATTTCTTGTGAACAAAGGCTGAACTTACCAAATGCTATTTGTCATTTCATTGCCTTTTTTCCTTAACCATTTATCACAAAAACACTGGTTTTTGTGACTCAGTGAATTGAGGTTATTGAAAACATTGTGAGCAAAGGAGAAAATGCTGGTAACCAGCATTTTCTCCTTTGCCCACAATGTTTTTTACCCTTTCAAATACAGCAATCACCTTTTTAGCAACAACTAATTTGTTGTCTGCAAATGCTTTAAATTTGGTGAAGTCTGAAATTTTGTCATTTGGTAAAGAGACAACTCTTTACTAAACAACAAAATTTTAGACTGGTCCAAAGTGAAAGCATTTGCAGATGACAAAATAAATGTGACTGAAAAGTTGAAATTTGGTTTGGGAAGGGTAGAAAAGATTGTGGGAAAAGAAGAAAATGCTGGTTACCAGCATTTTCTCCTTTTCCTACAATGTTTTCAAAAGGCTTCTTACTCAGAGCTGTTAAAAGTCAGGACTGTGTGGTAAAGAGTTAATACAATTTCTGAATATGGGGGTGGGGGAAAATACATATTGATACAATGACAGGAAAGAAAGTACTTTGACAAAATTTATGATAAAGTATGAGCTGTTTTATATTTGCCATGATGTTTTTTCACTATTTTTCAAGGCCACCTGCCATAGAAGTCCTAAAATATAATCCATATATGTACAATGTCAGACGGATGATCCTTTCACCCTGACCTGTAGGCAATACAAGTAGCAACTATGGGGGGCATAGATCAAGATTGGACTGATAGGAAGTGCCGTCTGATCTTGGATCTTTGTTGTCTTGAGTCTACAATTTCCTTAACATTTAATTCTTTCTACTTTTCTATACTCTGGCAGAACAGATCTGTTTTTGCTCTGGAATTACATGTACATGTACTTAAAAACCAGCAAAAAAAAGATTAATTGAATTAACCAGTTGGAAAAAAGGTTTCGCTTAGTGCCAAATAATTCATTGCCTTATTCGCTCACAAGCAAGATCAGCTTTGAAAGCATGGTGGACGAAACTTTTCTCCTTTTCCTGCAATGTTTTATACCCTTTCAAATACAAATTCCACCATTTAAGTCATATTTAATCTCTCGTCTGCAAATGCTTTCAATTTAGACAAGTGTAAAAAATCTTACTCCAGCAAAGCGTTGACATTTTACCATACAAAGTTAAAGGCATACGCAGACCATGAAATATATATGACTCATATACATGTAATTGAATTGGTCTGTGAAAGGGGAAGAAAACATTGTTGGAAAAAGGAGAAAATGCTGGTTACCAGCATTTTCTCCTTTTCCCACAAAGTTTTCCAAAGCTTTCTTGTACTTGGTCTGTAAGGTAAAGTCACACAGGTGTAAACCCTGCCTGGAAAAGATCTAAGTAAAATTTCCCAGGATAAAATTTTGCTTGATCCATTACTTATGGATTAACCCTTTACCACACAGTCCTGAGTTTTAACAACGCTTTTAGAAAAAGGCATTTGAAAATATTGTGGGAAAAGAAGAAAATGCTGTAAACCAGCATTTTCTCCTTTTCCCCACAATGTTTTCTACCCTATCACATACAAATGTCATAATTTGAGCCACATTTGTCGTCTGCAAGTGCTTTCAATGCAGCGCCTCTAGAATTTCTTTCTGCGGTAAAGGGTTTACTCCCTACCAGACAACATAATCCAATGTCCAAATCCAATGCATTAGCAGATGGCAAAATAAAATATTGCTCAAGTGATGCAATATGCCTTTAAAAGGTAAGAGAATCATAAAGCAGAAAGTGATCAAAAGGCTGGTTTCACAATGTTATCAAATCTATAGTTAAAACACAGGATTTTTTTGGTAAAATTGAACTCTTTTACGGCACAATCTTGAGTTTTAATGACAGTGAGAAAGACAGGTTTTGAAAATACTGTGGATGAAAAAGAAAATGCTGGTAACCAGAATCTTCTTCTTTTCTCATAATGTTTTCTACCGTTCCAAAAACAAATTTCAAAATACAAAATAAATGTTACTCAAAGTAACATTTATTTTGTAGTCTGCAAATGCTTTCAATCTGGACATGTTTAAAGTTTTGTTGCTATGTAAAAAAATAGCTCTTTAAATGTCCAATTATATAGTGAGCATTAATCAAAATGCATTGCTAGATTTCTCGGATCTGCGACATTTCGTGGAAAACCATGCTTGTCAAAAATGATACCTAGCCCTGGCCCTTGCCCTATCCAAGACAATTTGTGGCTCAAATCTTCCTCCCAGATAGAGCTTTTCATGAAATAAATCTAGGAATTTAGCCATCGGTATTCTAAAACATACCTACCTACATGGATTTCGACGAAATACCTTTGGGACATATTGTCGTGCATCGAGATTTCACAGAATCAATAAGCCATGCTCTGGGTTGGAGGTTTAATGCACCAGCAAAAAGTATTAACTCATGTCAGCGCAAAGTCCATTCTGGCTGATATGGGTTGAAACTTTTTGCTTTTTGTAAAATTTCTGCATGTCCAAGAGCCATTGTAAGTTATAATTCAGTTGGTTGTTACACAATATGGATTTTGTGGATACATAATTACATGTATGTGATGACTTGCTTGGTATGATGCATCATAGAGAATCAACTACTGTTTTCACAGAGTATCATTATGGCAGGCTCAAATATAGTCAGTCTGTGGATTTCATTGAACTGTCCATGGATATAGTTTTGATTATCAAAAATTGTGTTCTTTGGTAACATAGAATGTTCTCAGAAATTAGAATTAGAATGCAGTATGAAAATGTATGGTAAATAGGTCCCCAGAATGACATAATCCAGCCCCTTAACCGTTTACCACACAATCCCGAGTTTTAACGACCCTGCAAGGGAAGGCTTTTGAAAACATTTAGGGAAAAGGAGAAAATGCTGGTAACCAGCATTTTCTCCTATTCCCAAAATGTTTTCAAACCCTTTTAAATGCAAATCTCAACAGCTGAGCCACACTAAAATTGTCATCTGCAAATGGTTTCATTTTGGACAAGTCTAAAATTTTGTCGTTTGGTAAAGAGTTAACCCTTTACCAAACAGTCCCTGGTTTTTATGACCCACAAAAAGAAGCCTTCTGAAAACATTGTGGGAAAAGGAGAAAATGCTGGTAACCAGCATTTTCTCCTTTTCCAACAATGTTTTCTGCTCTTCTAAAGTCAAGTTTCAATTTTTGAGTCAGGTTTATTTTGTCGTCTGCAAATGCTTTCAATTTGGACAAGTCTAAAATTTTTTCATTTGGTAAAGAGTTAACTGTTTACCATATGACAAAAAAATAGACCCTATCTAAATATTGAAAGCGTTTTGCAGACAACAAAAAAAATGTGAGTAAAATATTAGCTGTTGTCTATGACAGGTGATAAAACCTAGAGGGAAAAGGAGAAAATGTTGGTTATCAGCATTTTCCCCTTTTTCCACAATATTTTCAAAGCCCTTTTTCCTCAGGGTTCATTGAGGACCATCCTCCCTCTTTACTGACCAAACCATAGAGCCATGAAGGACCATCCTCTCCCCCCCCCCCCCCCCCCGCCCATTTTTTTGCTATGAAAGACCATCCTTCCCCACCATCAGTAAGCCAACAAGCACCATTCTTTCCCCCCCCCCCCCCTTGAGCCATGAAGGACCTTCCCTGCCCCCCCCCATCAGTGAGCCATCATGGATCAAGCACATGATTCTCTCCCCCCCCCCTCCAACCCTCCAACACCCCACCCCCACCCACCCCGCAGAGTTGTCAGGGCTCATAATCTTCTCCCATAATCCTTGAGTCATAGAGGTACATGTACATCCTCTTTTAGCCATACAGGACCATCCTCCCCCTCCCTCTTAATCACTGAGCTGTAGAGGTCAATTCAACCCCACCCCCTTCATCACAAAGCCATATATGAGCATACAAAGCCATTAACTTTTTACCAGACCACAGAACTTTAGATTTGTCCAGATTGAAGATTTTGCAAAAGACAAAATAAATGTACCTCATATGATGACTTCTGTCTTTGATAGGGTAGAAAACATTGTAGGAAAAAGGAGAAAATGCTGGTTACCAGCATTTTTCTCCTTTTTCCCACAATGTTTTCATGAGACTTCTCTTTCAGGGTTGTTAAAACTCGGGACTGAGTGATAAAGCGTTAATTGATTGAAATACCTTGGTACAAACAGACATCATGCAGTTCTTACAAGTAAAACTAGTTAAACTGATTATGACATATACAAGGGTATTCAATTAGATCTTTCATCGCAAAATATAATTTGAGCTATCCTCTGCCTAATCAGGGTTTAACTGTACCAAACAACAAAATTTCGGCCTTGTCCAATTTGAAAGCATTTGCAGATGAAAATTTTATTGTGGCTCAACTGGTGCAATTATCCTTTGATAGAGTAGAAAACATTGTGAGAAAAAGAAGAAAATGCTGGTTACCAGTATTTTCTTCTTTTCACACAATGTTTTCAAAAGGCTTCTTTTTCAGGGTCGTTAAAAGTCGTGATTGTATGGTAAAGGGTTAGCTCGTTACCAAACAACAAAATTTTGGCCTTGACCAAATTCAAGGCATTTGCAGACGACAAGTTAAATGTGTCCTGAATGGTGTGATTTGATTTTGAAAGGCTAGAAAACATTACCGGCATTTTCCACATTGTTTTCAAAAGCTTTCTTCCACAAGATCGATAAAACTCAGGATTGTGTGTTAGAAGATTAACTCTTTACCAAACGACAAAATTTTAGACTGGTCCAAATTGAAAGCATTTGCAGACAACAAAATTAATTTTACTCAAAAATTGAAATTTGTTCTGGGAGGGTAGAAAACATTGTGGGAAAAGGAGAAAATGATGGTCACCAGCATTTTCTCCTTTTCCCACGATGTTTTCAAAAGGCATTATTTGGGAAAGGGTTAACTCTACCAATTGACAAAATTTTCGCTTTGACCAATACGAAAGCTATTGCAGACAACAAATTAAATTTTGTTCTTGAAAATGATTATTTCTGTCTTTGATAGGGTAGAAAACACTTTGTTAACCCTTTGACACACAATGCCGACTTTTAACGACCCTAGGGAAGAAGCCTTTTTAAAACATTGTGGGAAAAGGAGAAAATGCTGGTAACCAGCATTTTCTCCTTTTTCCACAATGTTTTCTATCCTATCAAAGAAAAATCACATCATTTGAGCCACACTGAAATTTTCACCTGCAAATGCTTTCAGTTTGGACAGGTATAAAATTTTGTCATCTGATAAAGGGTTGAAAGGAGTAAATGCTGGTTACCAGCATTTCTCCTTTTCACACAATGTTTTCAAAACTCCTTTTTATATAGGGACATTAAAACTTGGGATTATTCAGTAAAGGGTTATTGCATCTCTGTTATGCATTATAACATGCAAGACCACACATAATTATGGATTCATAAAATCAATTTTGTTTAACAATCAACTGGATATGCAGGTAGAATGGTCCTTTGTCATGCAGAAAATGTACCATTGGAAAAAGTATGGACTGACTGACAGGCTGACATAGCTTGATACTTTTTGCAGATGCATTTAGCCCCTTTTTCACAGAGTGTCGCTAATAAGAATTTACAGTCTTTCAACAGCCCATAGATACAATCTACTAAAACTCAGAAACACTTTTTTTTCACCATATATATCTGTTATAACCAATATGTTTTCAATTGCTTTCTGTCTGTCTGTCTGTCTGTCAGTCCATCCATCCACCCAAACAATATCTGTCTATCTATCTATCTATCTATCTATCTATCTATCTATCTATCACTTCTTTCTTTCTTTCTTTATTTCTTTTTTTACTTCTCTCTCTCTCTCTCTGTGGCTAATCCTTTCTCTCTTTCTTTCTTTCTTTCTTTCTTTCTTTCTTTCTTCCTCTACACTCTCTGTTTCTCTCTCTCTCTAATTCTTTCTCTGTTTTTATTTCTGTGCTAGTCCATGAGTCTTTGTCCTGTTAAAGTTAAAATTGATTGATTGATTGATTGATCGATCGATTGATTGATTGATTGATTGATTGGTTTATTGATTTAATGAATGATTGGTTGGTTGATTTATTGAATGCTTTGTTGGTTGGTTGATTGATTGATTGATTGATTGATTGATCTGGTTAATTAATTAATTAATTAATTAATTAATTCATTCATTCATTCATTCATTCATTCATTCATTCATTCATCTGCCTTTAACTCCCTTGACAATGTAAGGGATAGGGGAATACACTCTGATTGTGTTAACCCTGCCAGAGATCGTAAATTACGACCCTGAACCTACTAAGTACTGCTGAAACTTGAAATCTTAGATCAGGGTCTTCATCAGTGGAAAAAGCCAAAATCATTGCTCATTCAAGTCTGTTTTAAGGCAAATATCTAACCAAATATCGGACAGTGTCGATCACAGATCAGACTGCACGTTCTGTGCAGTCTGATCGTGATCGACACTGTCCGCAGAAGTTGCTGGCTGCATTCCATCAGGGAACGTTATTTGCATGCATGCATGTTATAGATCTATACGATCCCTCATTCCATAAGTTTACAAGTCATTGAAAAGAAGAAAAGAACAAGGTTATTATTATGTGTTCATAATAAAAGGGATTATATTTCAAATACACAAAAACTTAAAAGAATACCAGTCATTTCAGACCGTTTTCCTTCGCTTACCGATATTTTCTTGTCCTATTTTTTTAACCCTTTACCACAAAGGAATCCTGAATTTCATCGACCTCCGACCCTTTTAGAGATAGCTTTGGGGAAAAAATACTATGGGAAAGGAAAAGAATACAGGTAACCAGCATTTTCTCCTTTTCCCACACTGTTTTCTACCCTCTCACAGGTCTACATGTCATAATTTGAGCCATGTTTACTTTGTCGTCTGCAAGTGCTTTCGATATAGATCTGGGAAGGGGTTAGCTCTCAACCAAACGACATCTTAGACTAGAACAAACTGAAAGCATTTGCAGACGAAAAATTCGGTGTTGCTTAAAAGATGATTTCTGTCTTTGAAATGGTGAAAAAAATGCATTGTGTAAAAATAAGGAAATGCTACGGTGCCCAAGATGTTTTCAAAAGCTTAAAATTATTTTGCAAGGTCGTTAAAATTCGGGATTATTTCAGCCTGAAAAAGAAGAATCCTTACAGAATAAAAACATAGTGGAAAATAGGAAAAAAAAGTTGGTAACCAGTATTTTCTCTCTCTTTTTTTCGGTGCCAATTCAAAGAAAAATCTAAACATTTGACCTGCAAGTGTCGTCTGCAAGTGTTTTAGACAGGGAGGGTCTAAATTTGCGAAACTTAAATGAAACATTGTACCTGAAAAGAAAAAGTCGGCAACACAAAGACACACAAAGATATCATCAGTCAAAAAAAAGTCTTAATTAAACCCGTCGGGTTTTTTCTTTACATTTTTAACTAACCCTTATCCTCAATAACTAAACTGAAATTTTCCATTCCATCGTGAAAACCCAAATATTGCTATTTTAAAATAATGTTTTGGGGAATAATATCTCCTTCTCGGACAGTGTAGATCCAAGATCAGACTGCACGTTCTGTGCAGTCTGATCTTGATCTATACTGTCCGCTAAAGGTCAGTGAGTCTCGCTTAGCAGCCAATTGTTAAAAAAAAAATCTGAAAGGCTTTATGAATGTTATAGACAGCGGAGCTAAGGGAGAGAGGGGAGTTCATAAAAAGACAACTATATCGTGCCTACCTGTCGATTATACGCTACAACATACTCCAACAATAAAATATTATCTGTCAAATTTAAAGTCAGAAAACTTTTTAGAATAAATACACGGTTGTTCAAAACTTAAACTCCTATTCAATGTTCGTTTTGATTTTTACGTGATTTATTTCGTCTGCAGGGAGAGAAAGTCACCCACGGCAGCGCTCGATTTGTAAACTTAATTAAACAATGTCGGTAAATATCAGCTACCGTGTAAAAAACTTTTTAATTCCCTGATAAATTGACAATCTAGCGGCCTTAACAACAGGGGAAGTAAGTCAGTCGAATAATATTAATAATCTCTCTTGTTTTTTGGAGTATCGAAGATCGGTGTAAATTTCTCTGTCTTGACAGGTTTCGTCTTGTTTGTGTGCACGATTAATCCAATATTGTCCGTGTGTGCTTCCGTAGATTTACGGCCGGATTATCGCAATCTTAACTACGAAGGTACGAAAGGGACATCCTAATGCTAACGGTTTCGTGATCGTAAATTTAACTTACAAATTGTGTGTTTTACCAGGGATCGTATATACAAATGTGAAAACATTGTGAGAAGAGAGAAAATGCTGGCATCCAGCATTCCAGCATTTTCTCGTTTTTACGCAATGTTTTCTAGATCTACCATTTCACTGACATTTTTCATCATTTTAGCCACACTAAAGTTGTCGTCAGCAGATATCCTGATGATGAACAAGGATAGCATTTATCTTCTTGTAAAGTGCTAAAATTGTGCATAATGTAGATCGAGATCGTGCTGCATAGAACGGGTAGCCTAATCTTCGATCTGTTTTCACCCTGATCTTTGTAAGATTTCAAAGTCGTCAAAAAAAAACGAAGGTAGAAATTATGATTCCATTATACCTGAAGACACGTATAAAACTTGTTTTGAGCTCAAAAAAGTAACGTTATTGTTTATTAATATTTACCAAACAGTCCCTACTTTTGACGACCCTGTGAAAGAAGCCTTTTGAAAACATTTTGAGAAAAGGAGAAAATGCTGGTAACCAGCATTTTCCCCTTTTCCCACAATGTTTTCTGCACTATCAAGGAAAAAATGTGCCATTATTGCCACCTTAATTTTGTCGTCTGCAGTTGCTTTCAATTTGGACAAGTCCAAAATTTTGTCGTTGGGTAACCAGTCAAAAGTTACGAAACAGTGTCTTATTTCAAGACTCCAGGATGAATGCTGTTGAAAAAAAAAAAGGTGGGGAAATGATAAAATGCTGAAATGTTGGTCACCAGCATTTTCTTGTTTTCCCATAACATTTCCTGCCCATTGAGAAGCAAATCCAATGCTATGCGGGTCATATTTACTTTGTTGTCTGCAAAAGTAATCAATATGGAAGAGTCTAAAATCTTGTCATCTGTTAGGGAGTTTAGAAGGTTATAAATTGTGTCTTCCTAGCTCCAGAATACCGATTATGGTCCAACCTTTTTCATAGATTGGTTGCACAGCTCGATACGTAAGTGAGGGATCAGTATGTTCTTCTTGTTCTTAATTATTTTCGAACTTACACAGCTTATATTTGAGCAACACTCTCTTTAAAAAAAAAGGGGAGGGGGATAGGTGTCTGCAAAAAGTATTTGATTCAGGTCAGCCTGCGCAGTCCATGCAGGCAGATTCTGCATTTCCATGGACCAGTCTACACCATGATTCAACTGGTTATTAGATAAAAGAGATTTCACGGATTCATAATTACTAGTATGTGATGACTAGCTTGGTATAATGCATGATTGATATGCATTAAGCCCCCTTTTGCCAGAGCTTGGCTCAAATTTATTCATGTACAATAAGCACCAGTATATCTGTTTCTGTACTGAACTAGACCAGGCTGTTTCCTTGAAGTGTGCTTTATGCCGCTTTCAACATTATTTCAGGTATAGCAATGCCACAGCCCTCATATTCAAGTTTTTCCTGGGTTATACCAATACTAGGCTAGGGCTCTAAAGTGTCTTGCTCAAGGACCTTCCCACTGAAAGTCCAGCACTTCCAATGAGGCTGCAACCCAGGGCCTCCAAGTTACCAGCCTTAAACTCTACCACAGAGCCACACAGGACCCCAAGACCAGAGGGCACATGGTCCAACCATTCTCATGAATTTTAGTTATAAATCTTTACGCGACCACAAATCAGACAGTGTAGGTCAAGATCAGACTTCACAAAATGTCACAAGCAGCAACATTCACCTTAGCCCTGCAAGTGCCTAACCCTTTACCAAAAGATGCCATGTTTTAACAACCATAAGAAAGAATGCCTTTGAAAACACTGTGGGAAAAGGAGAAAATGCTGGTAACCAGCATTTTCTTCTTTTCTCACAGTGTTTTCTACCCTTCCCAAAACAAATTTCAATTTTTAAGACACATTTGTTATCTTTGTATGCTTCAAAGAATTGGTCTGCTCTAAAATGTTTTTTTTTGGTAAAGAGTTAATATATATTCTGCCAAAGTTATGCTTTACTGCTATCTATTGAAGATAATTTATGTATTTTTATCAACAAACATGTAAATAAGATGGTTGGTGTGTATTTAAAAAAAAAAAAGTAAAGAATTCCTGTAGGCAGCGCAGGCTGAAATGGGCCAAAACTGTTTTTGCTAGATTATTTGTAAATTTCCCATTTATTGGCTGTAAGACAAAATGAATTTAATGAATGCATAAATATGTGATGACTTGCTTGGTACAATGCACCATGGAGATGCATTAAGGATAGGGCACCCTAATGGGATTCGTGTAACATCGCCTTTCATTGTACGGATTCAGCTAAGACTCGGGTAATCCGTAATTGATGCAGGGAACCAGCATCTATTGGCTGATCGATTACGGATTACCCAAGTCTTGGCTGAATCTGTATGTTTTTCGGCAATGAAAGGTGATGTTACAAAAATCTGCATTAGGTTGTCCTATCCTTAAATCCCCTTTTGCTAGAGAGTAGCTCAAATGTAATGGGACCTTTTCTGCCAAGTAAGCAGCTGAAATATTGCTTTTCAAGATTGTTTTGGCTAGAATGTGTAACGAAATAGCTATCATCATAGATTCAAGATCAGACTACACATGTAAATTATTTGCAGTCTAATCTTGATCTACACCATTCGCATAAGCAGCATCTGCAGAGAGATCTGCAGCCAGGTTCTGTGCTATGACAGCTAAGGATTAACTCTTGACCAAACAACAAAATCAACCAAATCAAAAGCATTATCAAAAGATGGATTTAAGGATTGGGTATCCTAATGGAACTGGTGTAACATCGCCTTCATAGCCGAAAAAACATACAGATTCGGCTAATACTAAGGTAATTCGCAATCAAACTGCCAATAAACGCTGCTTCCCCACATTGATTACGGATTACCCATGTCTAAGCCAAATCCATACGATTTTGGCGATGTTACACAAATCCCATTACGGTGCCCTATTCTTAAGATAACTCAAATGATAATTTCTGTCTATGATATGGTAGAAAACACTGTGAGATGGGAAAAGGTAAAAATGTTGGTTACAAGCATTGTCTCCTTTTCCCACAATGCTCCAAAAGCCTTTTTTCTCGGGGTCATTAAAGCTTGGGATTGTGTGGTAAAGGGTTGAATATGATATGATTCTACAAGTCAAATTCTCCTGATCAAAAATATTAACTCTCTACCACACAAGCTGGAGTTTTAACAACCCTGGTGCAGACGGCTTTCAAAAACTTTGTGAGAAAAGGAATTAGCAGCATTTTCTCCTTATCCCACAATGTTTTCTGCCCTTTCAACGATGTAATTTGAGTTACAGTTGATTTATTGTCTGCAAATGCTTTTGAATTGGACAAGCCTAAAATTTTGTCATTTAGTAAACCCTGTGTCACACAAATCTGAATTTTAACAACCCTGAAGGAGAAGGTTTGGTAACCAGAATTTTCTCATTTTCCCACAATGTTTTCCATCCTATCAAAGACATGTTCCATTGTTTGATCAACATTTAATTTGTCGTCTGCAAATGCTTTCAATTTGGACAAGTCTGAAATTTTGTCATTTGGTAAAGAATTAGACAAGAGAACCACTTCATTGATAACTCACAGCAGAATCATCTTTGAAAACACTGTGGCAGAAAGCAAAATTGCTTGTCATTTGTGTCAGGGGGCAATACGGTAACAGCACTCCCACAAAAAGTATGGCGAGGAGAAAATACAAAACAATGGTCAAGATTGAAAACTTTTAATAAAACTCTGTATTGCACAAACAGAACAAGCACTAAACAAGTAGACCATCTTTAAATAACAAGAGGCCCCTGACCTGAGGGCCACAAATGTGACCCGTCACGCGAAAAGGGACCATCTGGGAATTACGTACATCAGGTCAATTTTAAGTTGATAGTTAAAAAAAAATTGTCTAACAAGGTAGAATGACCACTTTTCATACAGAAAATATCATAAAAGCGAGAAGTGTCAACCCTGGTCAGACTGCGCAATTCACGCAGTCTGACCATGGTTGACACTTTTCGCAGTTCCCAGAAGGTCCTTTTTTGCGTGACGGGTCACAAATGCTCTAGTCTCACAGGAAAAAATATCTAGGAAAAAATACAAACAAGAAATTTAAAATTGAAAACTTGTAATAAAACTCCAAATTGCACAAAGTAAACAAGCACTAAAGAAAAAGTCCATGTTTGATTAACAAGAGGTCCCTAAGGGCGATAAATGCTCCATTCTCAAAGACAAAAATGTCTAGGTAAAAATACAAAAAAGAAATTCAAGACTGAAAACTTGTAATAAAACTCTAATTGCACAAACAAAACAAGCACTACCAGCAGACAAAAACACCATGTTTGAATAACAAGGGGCCCCTGAGGGCCATAAATGCTCTATTCTAACTGAAAAAAGGGGTGGGAGAAAAAAAAAATAATCACAGTATTATAGACTTGTCCAAATTCAAAGCATTTGCAGACCACAAATCAAATGTGGTTCAAGTGATGAAACTTTTCTCAGAAAAAATAGAAAACATTGTGGGAAAAGGAGAAATGCTGGTTACTAGCATTCTTTCTATTTCCAGCTATGTTTCCAAAAGCTTGCTTTCTTTCAGGAGATTGTGTGGTAAATACTTAAATAACAAGAGCCCCATGAGGGCCATAAATGTTCTACCTACTGCTATTCAGTGAAGATGTGCAGATATAGTCAACAACAAACATGTAAATAAAATGGTAACCCTACAGGTAGCCTGGCATTCAGGCCCTGCATTTAAGTCATTCTAATAAACAAGGTACACAACTACAGCAAACTCACAGAAATATGTGTTGTTATTTGCCCTTCTTCTTAAATCAGACATTCAGAACATTGAGAACACAGAGTATTTGTTTTGCAGTTTTACTTGATGATTTTGTTTTAATGAAAATTCTCTATTTAATGGACTGATACCAGTCTACCCTACAGCTTGTTGTGTAATTTAGAAAAAAGACACACTATCAATCTAAGCAAAACAGATTTTTTCTCCTTTTCCAATAATGCTGTCAATGCTTTTGATAATGATTTAGACAAATGCCATAGCTTGAATCACATTTAATTCCGAATTTAAATGACCCTGATAGAGATGGCTTTTGAAAACACTGTGTGAAATGGGAAAAAATGATGGTAACCAGCATTTTCTCCTTTTCCCACATTGTTTTCTACCCTCTTAGAGGTCAACATTATGTCATAATTTGAGCCATGTTTACTTTGTCGTCTGCAAGTGCTTTCAACATGGCCTGCAATACGCGAAAAGGGGCATTCGGACATTCGCATAAAGTGTTGTCTTCAATCAGCCTGCGCAGTCCGCGCAGGCTAATCCGAAACGACACTTTCCGTTTTTATGTAATTTTCTGTTTTTGCGCAAGTCTAATGAAGAACGAAATCTAATGTAGTCGTGAAGTGCCGTCTCGGATTAGCCTGCGCAGACTGCGCAGGCTGATCCGAGAAGACACTTTATGCAAATGTCCGAATGTCCCTTTTCGCGTGTTGCAAGCCATATAGAAAAGTCTAACATTCTTTTTTTTTTTTTGTGGTCTGGTAAGGCTTTAATTCTCTACCAAACAACGTATCAGACTACAACAAATAGAAAGCATTCGCAGACAAAAAATTTAGTGTTGTTGAAAAGACTAGACCTGTTTTTTGCCTTTGAAAAGGCAAACACAAAGCATTGTGGAAAAAAAAGTAAATGCTAGTTTTCATGATGTTTTCAAAAGCCTTTATTTTGCAGGGATTTTTTTATAAAGGGTAAACACTTTGTCGCGTGATCTTCTGTTGTTATGAGTGTGAAAAAGAAGGAGTGTGATATTCTGTTCTTATGACCATGAAAAAGAAGGAGTGTGATATTCTGTTCTTATGAACATGAAGAAGAATGAGTGTAATATTCTGTTCTTATGAGCGTGAAAAAGAAGGAGTGTGATATTCTGTTCTTATGAACATGAAGAAGGAGTGTGATATTCTGTTCTTAAGACCGTGAAAAAGAAGGAGTGTGATATTCTGTTGTTATGAACATGAAAAAGGAGTGTGATATTCTGTTCTTATGAGCGTGAAAAAGAAGGAGTGTGATGTTCTGTTCTTATGAACATGAAGAAGGAGTGCGATGTTCTGTTCTTATGAGTGTGAAAAAGAAGAAATGTGATGTTCTGTTCTTATGAGCGCGAAAAAGAAGGAGTGTGATATTCTGTTGTTATGAGCGTGAAAAAGGAGTGTGATATTCTGTTCTTATGAGTGTGAAAAAGAAGGAGTGTGATGTTCTGTTCTTATGAACATGAAGAAGGAGTGCAATGTTCTGTTCTTATGAGCGTGAAAAAGAAGAAGTGTGATGTTCTGTTCTTATGAGCGTGAAAAAGAAGGAGTGTGATGTTCTGTTCTTATGAGCGTGAAGAAGAAGGAGTATTATTGGCCTCAGGCCATAACAAAAACTTGCTCAGCTTTGACCAGTGGAGCTTACAAAATTTTGTTTTCATCTGAGAAAAAAATAAATGATGAGTATCCAGCAATGAAAAACATGAAAAATAACAGCAAGCATGGTGCTATAAGATAAAATGGCAAACTGTAGACCAAATGCCCTAACTGTGAGATGGAAAAGTTTTATCTCTTTGCCACAAAAATGTAGACTTGGCCATTTGAAAGCTCTTTGAGAAGGCAATATAGCTCTTTACCAGACGACAAAATGTTAGTCTGTTTCCAATTGAAAGCATTAGCAGACGACAAATGTAAAGTGATTCAAAAATTGAAATTGTTTTGGAAAGGGTAGAAAACTGTGGGAAAAGGAGAAAATGCTGGTTACCAGCATTTTTCTCCTTTTCCCACAATATTTTCAAAAGGCTTCTTTCACAGAGTCGTGAAAACCAGGGACTGTTTGGTAAAGAGTTAAATGTGACTCAAATGATGGAATCTGTATTTGAAAGGGTAGAAAAGTTGGCATTGTGTGGTAAATGTTCAGTATCTTTTCACTTCAATCTGATCTGTGCTTCAGATAGCAGATGGTGTAGATCAAAGATCAGACTGCATGTAATGTGCAGTCTGATCTTAATCTACTCCGTCTGCAAAGGCTATCCAAGGCGACATTGGCAGAGAAAAAGTTAAACTCCCAGACGAAAGAAAACACATGTATACTAAAATTTCTAAATGAGTTATGTATAAGAAAATGTGCAAAATTTAACTGTTTAACAAACAATCCAGGGTTTTCAAGACTGAGAAAGAAGCCTTTTGAAAACATTGTGGGAAAAGGAGAAAATTATGGTACACAATGTTTTATACCCTCCCAAAACAAGTTTCAATTTTTGAGTCGCGTTAACTTTGTCGTCTGCAAATGCTTCCAATTTGGACCAGTCTAAAATTTTGTCATTTCGTAAAGAGATAAATATAAAAGAAAAAAATACAAAGTAAAAATTGAAAAAAAGACAGGGCAAGCAAAGGCACCGCATGTGGGCACCAACGCTCAGCTGCAGTAACTGTTGGTTTTAGAAATAGATTGATTTCAATGAAAAAATCTATATTGAAAAAGGGACATAACTGTGTCAAAAATTTTGATAGTTACCGACTAGTATGGATTCCCCTTTTGATAGTTGACAACCAGTTCAAGTTTGAAAAAAAAATATCTTTAAGTAGTGACAGAGATAATATAAAATGTCAAAGTTCTTGCAGCGACAATTCTAAGTCAAAAAAGGAGAATAACTGTGTCAAATATATTGTGATAGTAAACAGCCTGTAAGACTGATCCTTTTGATAGTTGAAAAACAGTCTAAGTCCGCAGTAACTTCCCCTTTTGATAGTTGACAAACAGTCCAAGTCTGCAGTAAATATCTTAAGTAATGACGCAGATCAGGGATCGTATATTTACAATCCCTGCGCAAATATTATAAAATGTCGAAGTTTTTGCTCTACAAATTCTCACAACAAATTCTAAGTTGAAAAGTGAAATAACCGTGTCAAAAATATTTTGATATTTACCTGCCTTAGTTTTATTGGTTCCCTGTTTTAGTCCACGTTTGATGTGAAAATCTTCAGTAAGGACAGATTATAAAATGTCAAAGTTTTTGCACATCGACGACACAGACAGCAGCACAGACGACAACAGCGCCATGACAATACTTATATGTTTTCTTCAAAAACAACCTAGCCAAAATAATTCAAAATTTGCATATAAAAGAAAATGAAACAAGATAAAAATTCCAAAAAAGTTAAAAAATTACACAAACATGGGTCTTTTTTCTGTCTCAAATCTTACGACAAAAAAGAAACTTTTAATAATGATCTTTCTCTCCTTTTGTCAGATAATGTAAGCTTTTAATAACATTATAGTTCTTTCTCCGTCTCATAGCTGACTTCAAAGAAAGCTTTTCAAAACGTTATGAATTTAAAAACTAAAATAATAAATGTTTTTTCTGCTGAGTAAGTGAAATGAAACTTTCAAGTCATTAGTAAAAACCTAAGTTTTGCTATTTCAAAGAAATTTTTTATAGGGGGAAAAACATATCTTTATCGGACAGTATAGATCCAAGATCAGACTGCACATTCTATGCAGTCTGATCTTGATCTAGACAGCCTGCAAAAGGTCAGTGAGTTGTGCTGCCTAAGGATTAAGGCACCAATATAGTTATGCTTTTAACAACATATGGCTCAACATATGGCTCAAATTTGATTGATTCAAAGTCTATAATTTAACACATTCATTAATTGTTTCCCTACAGTTGATGACACAATAAGCTTTTGTGGACAGTGTAGATCAAGATCAGACTGCACAGAATGTGCAATCTAATCTCTGATCTGCACTGCCCACTGTTTTTATTCTAGATTATAAATGAACCGTCTCATCTTGCAGTGAATTTGTATTTGTAGCCATTAAAAAAAGTACAGGTTATTAATTAAGGTAATGAAAAGGGCAACAGTTATCATTTTGAGATTTTGCGACACCGCAATAAAAATATGTTCATATGTTGAAAACTTCCTGTAGATTTGTACGAAGCATTCGAAGATCACGTATGATAGATGTGACATCGAGCAAAGTGATCGAGCCAATAGTGATGATCAAAAATGTAAATCCAACGTATCCGACGGCAGTAGCTGAAGTTCTGCCATCAGGGGCACTTGTCTTCTTACGTTGCTGAAACAACAAATCAGTAAATCAGACACTGATTTTCTCATCTACCACACGTCAGAACTATAGACTCATCCAAAGTTAAGGAATTTGCAGAGAACAATTCAAACATTTTTCAAATATATAGGAAATGAGTTGGTGTTTGGGATTAAAATTTATTAAACGAATCTAGGGACGATGTTATTAAGCGAGCCTTTAGCACGGTTAATAACATTTTTTTCTTGACAAGTTTAATAAAATTTTAACACAAACACCAACGAATGTCAGATTCTTTTTATCAAATAATTCCACAAATTACAGTCAGAAGATGCAAAACTATCTGTAGATGTACCTGTGGTAATATCCATAAAACCATTCACTTCAATTAAATATGTACAAAATGACGTCAAAAATGATGTCACACAACTCTGATATTAAACACTGAAAACAAGGTAGGTTATGTGATAAACAAGAGCTTTGCAGAGCAGCACAAATACACCCGAAGGGAATTGTCGGTGAAATGGGTTAAAATCTAGAAGCCTAAAGACATCCAAATTTTAAGAGTCACAAGCACAACTACACATCATAGAGATTCATTGTGGTAAGTTTGAATTTATTCCAATAGAAACTGTAGGAGGAGTTGTGCACACAGATATTGCAAATGGTTGGACGGAAGGACTGACGAACGAACAGACGGACGGATGACCAGGACCATAACATAATACAATCCTTCGGGCGTATAAAAAGTATTTGTCCTTGAGAAGATAGAAACAATTATTGCTTTCTATCCTTTTAACTGAACCACTTCCATGTTCTAACAACCATGATGGAGAGAGTTTTTGAAAACATTGTCAACAAAAAGCAGCATATACTGGTAGCCAGCATTTTCTCCTTTTTCCACAATGTTTTCCACCCTCTTACATACAAAAACTTTCACTTTAGTATCATTTCTAATGTCATTTGCATATGCTTTCAACTTGGACCAGTCTAAACTAGAGCTGTCACTGAATGTGACTTGATACCCCCGCCAGCGCTTTGACAGAAACAGACAATTTAACAAAAAATTTTCTAAGTTCAAGGGGAGGTTACCCTTGAATCATAGGGAGTAGATGATCAAAAACTGCGTCTTGCACAACTTCAGTATATGATCAATGTATCAACAAACTTTCAATACAATAGCAGCAAAACTGTAGGAGGAGTTCGCGACACAAAATTACTAGTATTTTGTACACAGACACACAGACGGACACACGGACGAACACACAGACAGACAGACAGACAGGCTGATTCCAGTATACCCCCGAAAACATACGTTTTGCAGGAGTATAAACATTATGCCAAAGGGAGAAATGCTGGTAAATAGTACCCTTCCTTTACAACCATATTTTCTATGCTTCAAAAAGTAATTTAACCCTTTGTGGACAGTGCAGATCAAGATCAGACTGCACAGTATGTGCAGTTTGGTCTTGGATCTATACTGATAATGAGGTATTTTTTCCCCCAAAATAACCTTGAATAGTAATATTTGGGTTTTTGGTATCGACTTAAAGGCTTACTGGTAGTTATTTACCAGGTAGAGAGTTAAACAAAAGCCCTACACTCATGTATATACAGACTTACAACAGAGCTAAGCTTGTTTTTCTGCACTTTCAGTTTTTCTTGGATTTCGATGATCACTTCCCTCAGCTCCTCTTGTGTATAATTCTTCTCCGTCACCCATCCGCATGGACACACGCAGTCGGTTGTGCAAGTCTCTTCCGGAACTGTGGAAAAAAGTTGAGACTTTATAACTCAATATTATAGTTCATGTGTCTATTTTTAGAAATGTTATGGGTAAAGAAATGTCGTAATTTAAGCTGGGGGGAATTATTTCCCTGTCACAGTGAATATTTTCCTCCTGCCGAAAATCTGGAACTACTTTTTTAAGTTTTTTAAGTTTTTAAGTTTTAAAAGTGGCATTTGTTAACAAAATAATCAGAGGAAATATAATATATAATTTATTTCATCAGCTTATGGTTAATATGGGGAAATATTTGCCTCAAAAAGGAAAGGTCCGCGAAAATAACTCGTGCCTTACGGCACTCGTTATTTTCGCATACCTTTCCCTTTTGAGGCAAATATTTCCCCATATTAACCACAAGCTGATGAAATAAACTCTATTTAAATCTTTACCCAACAACAAATTCTTTGACAGACTCGAATTTAAAAGCTTATGCATATGACAAATTAGATGTGGCAAATGTGTGACTCAAACGGATGATCTGTCTTTAAAAGGGTAGAAAACATTTTGGGAAAACATTTTTGGAAAAGAACAAAGTACTTGATACCAGCATTTTCTTCTTTTCAATCAATGTTTTAAAAAGCCATTCTTCTCAGGGTTCATAAAACTCAGGATTGTGTGGTAAAAGGTTAAACAAATGAACAGTGCTCTGGCAAAAAGAGGCTTAATACATCTCCGTAATCCATCATATAATGCAAGCTATCACACACCAATGGGTTAATAACAGCCACGTTTGTCAACAAACGACTTCATCATGAGGTAGACTGGTCCTTTGACATACAGAAAATTGACTGACAGCGAAAATTTTCAG
The DNA here is from genome assembly GCA_946811185.2 of Hippopus hippopus. Classification (NCBI taxonomy): domain Eukaryota; kingdom Metazoa; phylum Mollusca; class Bivalvia; order Cardiida; family Cardiidae; genus Hippopus; species Hippopus hippopus. Next base: position 32,079,905 of record OX328113.1, read on the forward strand.
ACCTTGGCCGATACTTTTCGCAGATGCATGAAGCCCCCTATTCACAGAGCAAGGCTCAAATATAAGATTTATCTCTTACCAACACAAATCTGTGGTTTGATGATTCTGAGGGAAATGGCTTTGAAAAAACATTTTTTTCAGAAAAGAGCATTTTCTCTGTTTTACCAACAATTTCTCCTTTTTGAAAATCCTTTCTATTCTTCAAAAAGACAGAAAAAACTATTTTTTTAGCAGCTAAATTTCATCTGCAAAGGCTCTCTATTCTGACAAGTTTAAAATTTCATCATACACACACAAGTTTTAACCCTTAACTCTTTGCCATACAACAAAATTTTAGATTGGTCCAAATTGGAAGCATTTGCAGACGACAAAATAAACATGACTCAAAAACTGAAATTTGGTTTGGGAAGGGTTAAAAACATTGTAGGAAAAGGAGAAAATGCTGGTTACCAGCATTTTCTCCTTTTCCCACAATGTTTTCAGAAGGCTTCTTTCCAAGGGTCCTGAAAACCCAGGATTGTTTGGTAAAGGGTTAAAGTGCCTTTTACAACTAAAGCTGCTTTTTGTGGTCAGTGTAGATCAAGATCAGACTACATAAAATGTACAGCTTTTTCTCAAACAACAAAATTTTAGTCTAGTCCTCATTGAAAGCAGCTGCAGACGACAAATCAAACATGGCTCAAAAACTAAAAAACTGCATTTGAAATGGTAGAAAACAAAAGAAAATGCTGGTCACAATGTTTTCAAAAGCATTCTTCATCAAGGTAGCTAAAACTCGGGATTGTGTGGTAAAGGGTTAAAAATCACTCTTTGGGCCCGTTTTTCTGTGTCTTTCTCACTTTGTGTAGCAAACCAAAGATACACTAAACCCACCATTCTGTAATTCAAAATATCTATAGAAATAAACTGATCAATTCGAAGAAAAGGAAAAAAAAAAGATTGCCAAAAAAATTATAGTATTCACCTTCTATTTCTGACCCCTGCCAACCAATAGAGCAAATCCCCTGCAACTTTACCTAAAATTGGAGGAAAAAAAAAAAATGATTGGTTAGTAAAAATACCCGATTTAGAAAAAAATTCTTCCCCTCCCCTTTGCCAAAAAATTAAGCTACATTTAATTTGTCATCTGAAAATGCTCTAAATTTGAACAAGTCTAAAATTTTGTTGTCTAGTACAGAGTTATATAAACATGACCTTTAAGTTCAAAAAGTTTACATACCAGCTGTAGTTCCTTGAGTTGCCGAGGTCTGAGTACTTGTGGTAGTGGGCGTGGCAGCAGTGGATGTAGGCGTTGAGCCGACAGGTTCGAAAGTGGGCCGGGCTGACCCGGCAAGCACAGGAGGGTATATAATATTGGAGAACCAGTCGGCAGACAGGGTGTTGTACCCGACGACACTTGGCTGGTTTGTCGGAGCTGGTGTTGGTGTTGGTGTCGACTGTGTTGTGACGGGTGTCGAGGCGGGACAGGTGGTGGTGTTACTGGACAAAGCAAGCAAGGGTTCTGTATTCACGAAGGCTGATGCTAATAAAAAAAATGAAACTGATTATCTCTTCACCAAACAACAAAATTTCAGAATGGACCAAATTGAAAGCATTAATTTTGAATGAATTAATTAATTAAATTGAATTAATTAATTTGGACGGCAAATTAAGTGTTGCTGAAATGATTATTTCTGTCTTTGATAGGGTAGAAAACATTGTGGGAAAAGGAGAAAATGCTGGTCACCAGCATTTTCTCCTTTTCCCACAATGTTTTCAAAACTTTTCTTTCTCAGGGTCGTTAAAAGGAGGGATTGTGCAGTAAAGGGTTAACATAGCCTGTAGCTCTTTGATAGCAGCTTATTTCTTGATGAAACTGCTGTATGTTGCTCAACTTATCACAAAAAAGAAAATTTTCAGGAGACAACCATGCAAAATGGTAAAACAAGAGCTTCGCAAAGCGGCGCATATATGCCCGAAGGAGCTTGTCAGTGAAATGGGTTAAAATCAAGAACGCCTGCAGATATCTAAATTTTAAGAGTCACATGCACAACCACACATCATAGATATTTATTGTGGTAAGTTTGAACTTATTTCCAATGAAAACTATAGGAGGAGTTGCGCACACAAGAAATTGCTAACGAATGGACAGACAGATTGATGGACAGACGGACGACAATGGCCATAACATAATAAACTGGTTGACTAATGTAAAAGGTTGGCCATATTGCTAAAATTTGCAGAACTTTGTACAGGCTGTAAGAATTGACCTGGCAGGACAGATTTGTGCTACATTTCACTACATTTTAGATTGGGATGAAATAGGTAATTCAGAAATCATGTTGAGTAGCCATATTTGGCTATTATAGTCGATAAATACGGTATTGGATATGTCAGTACCAACTTTTTTCATAATGTTTTCAGACGGTAAAAACTATGAACTTCAAGAGTCCCAAAAGCAAAGGATTGATAAAGCACTGTTATGATGCATGCGTTTATGTAACAGTTCCAAACTAGCTTGAGGCCACTAAAATAAAAAATAAACTTGTCAACTAATATCAAAGGTTAGCCAAGCCCTGCCAGGTCATTTCTTACAGCCTATGAAGTACAGACTTTGAAAATTGATTACAGTTAAACTCTTTATCAGATCATGGAATTTTATACTTGTTCATATTGAAAGAATTTCTGGAAGCAAAATTTAAATGTGGCTACTTTGTCAGCATGGGATTTGTCTTCGAAAATATAGAAAACATTGTTGGAATCTGAGAAAATGCTGGTTTTCAGCATTTTCTCCTTTCTGTACAATGTTTTCAAAATCCATCTTGATTAGGATTGTCAAAACTTGCAAACCTTTGGTAAAGGGTTACTAAGCAAATCTAAGTTTAAACGACCAAAAGAAAGACAGTTTTAAAAACATTGTGGGAAAAGGAGAAAATGCTGGTTACCAGCAGTTTCTTCTTTTCCTACAATGTTTTCATTTGTTTAAAAAACAAATGCCTTGTTTTGTAAAGATTTGACAGGTATGGTTTTGGGTGTATATGCAATAGGTCCTGGTAAACACTTACTGTTGTTCTTACAGTCATCGTTGATATCCCCGTCTATATCTGGGTCTACAATGAAAAACAAAAAGTCATAATAATCCTTAGAACACAGAATAAACCCAACACACATTGTCATTCTACAAATAAGTCCCTAATAGATGCCAATTTCAAGATCACTGGCCCTCTTTCACAAACAAATTTGACTCTCTTATTCTTTTTAAATTCTTTAACAGCCTTATTTCTGGACTTAAGTTGAGTTCATTTTTTGGGATGATTTTCAATTGATAACATTAAGGTCTACAGCCCCTAACTCTCATATTAAAAGACGGAAGCTGCCAAGATTAGCTGAACAGCCTTTACAAAAACGTTGATGTTACACGATATTTACCAATGAATTAGCGAGGCTACGGCCCCTAACTCTCATATTAAAAGACAGAAGCTGCCGAGATTGGCCGAATAGCCTTCACGAAAACGTGGATGATTATCGATGAGTTAGGGGCTGTGGACCTTAACTGACTGTGTTGACATTCTCCATTGTTTTGTATAGGCTTAGACTACCATCTACAAATGTTTTCAATATGAATAAGTCTTAACTCTTTACCACACGACAAAATTTTAGACTGGTCCAAATTGAAAGCATTTGCAGACGACAAAATTAATTTTACTCAAAAATTAAAATTTGCTTTGGGAGGGTAGAAAACATTGTGGGAAAAGGAGAAAATGCTGGTTACCAGCATTTTCTCCTTTTCCCACGATGTTTTCAAAAGCCTTCTTTTTCAGGGTAGTGAAATCCAGGGATTGTTTGGGAAAGGGTTAACTCTTTACCAAACACTAGAATTTTCAAACTAGTCCAAATTGAAGGCATTAGCAGAAGACAAAATAAATGTTACTGAAAAACTGAAATTTGTTTTGGGACGGATAGGAAATATTGTGGAAAAAGGAGAAAATGCTGGTTACCAGCATTTTCTCCTTTTTCCACAATGTTTTCAAAAGGCTTCTCTGGGTCGTTTAAAGTCGGGATTGTGTGGTAAAGAGTTAAAATTTGTCATTTATTAAGGTTACGAGGTCCTATAGCTGCCAAAGTTAAACAATGCTGGTGTAAAAAACAATTTCATTTTAAATCATACCATTGATTGATTTATTGTATTGGAGTTTGATGCTGTTTTAATAGCTTAGGTCATATCATCGTAGTCAGTACACCTACGCATGTGTTATCTGGCTTTTTCATACCACTAATGATACAACTTTCTTTCAAAGTCACTGACTACTTTTCTTACACTCATCACTGGTGAGAGGTGAAAAATTACCGGAAAGTAAGTTTGCCTCAACCGGTTATCAAACTCACAACCACCACAAACACGCTAACCACTGAGCTACCCGGCCGGGCTAAATCATACCATTAAAAAGTATGTAAATTATTACAAGTGAAGATAGCAATCTGTTATTGTTCAGTTCATTTGTTAGTCACTGGCAGAAAAATTAAATTCAAATCTAGGTTAAAAGTTGCCATTTTGCTGTATCTTTTGTTTACTTTTTACCCGATTTGAAAATTCATAATAACACTTGGACTGACCCAACAGTAACTGATTGTCATCTTCACAATAATTTCCATACTTTTAAATGGTGTAGATTAAATTTAAATGCATGTCCCAACCTTACCATGTGGGGTCCATGGTTGTGAGGTAGAGCATCGGCCTCGTAACCTAAAGGGTCCCGAGTTCGAGACTCGGGAGTGGGTGTCAACTTTGGGATTTTTCGTTGGCCCACACATTCGGCACAAGTACTGGTGTAGTTCCAAGGAAACAGAATCAAGAGAAATTAGTATAAGTTGTAAGAACTTATTTCTCAATCAAAGTAACATAAATATATTCAAACTACACTTACCCTATTGTTTACTTTTGGCATCTATAGCGCCTTTAAGACCTGATACAAGATATGACTAACCTATTTCTCCTGGAACAATGCCGGAAGCCACACAATTTTCTTCATCGACCAAATTATCACAGTCATTATCCAAGTTGTCTCCAGGAGAGACAGGCGTCAGACTACATAACTGTGAAAAAAAAAACATGAATCAGTGTCTGTATTCAACAACCATTCAGAATAATCATTCTTATTGTTTACTTTTGGCATCTCTAGGGCCTTTAAGGCCTGATACAAGATATAACCAACCAATCTTGAGAACATTCTTTGTCTAGTTTTCAAGAATTTTTTGAAGTTGAGAGTAACAGAATTTCAGATTGGCTAAACATTTACCATTTCAATTCTGTTACTTTCTTAATCAAGAATTAGACCACAGATACAGGTTGAAGTGTGGCTGGTGAATACGTCCCCAGAGCTAAACATCTATTTGGTTTAACCCTTTACCACACAATCCCAACTTTAAATGACCCTGAGGGACAGGCCTTTTGAAAACATTGAGGGAAAAAGAGAAAATTCTGGTAACGATCATGTTCTCCTTTTCCAACAATGTTTTCTACCCTTCCAAAAAACAAATTTCAGCTTTTCAGTAACATGTTATTTACCGTTTGCAAATGCTCGCAACTTGGACCAGTTAAAAATTTTGAAATTTGTTAAAGAGTTAAAGGTTTCGCCAATCAGAAATTTTGTTACTTTCTTAATCAAGAATTAGACCACAAATTTAATCAAGAATTAGACCACAAATGCAGTTTAGAATACCAGTAGGTGGTGAATATGCCCCAGAGCTAAACATCCATTTGGTTTAAATATTTTAAAGATTATTTTAAGTCATGTCATGGCAGCCAATGTATCTATCCAAGTCTTACCTCACTATTTAACCCTTTACCCACAATCCTGACTTTTAACGACCCTGACAAAGAACACATTTAAAACCTTGTGGGAAAAGGAGAAACTGCTGGTAACCAGCATTTTCTTCTATTCCCACAAATGAATATATTCTACCCTTTCTAAAACAAACTCCAAATGCTTTGAAAAATAACACTCTAATGTTCAATATTTCGGCTATTGCCTTTTTCAAGAGTTAGAAACAGTTTACCCACTAGAACATTTTTCTAACGTGTATCATTGCAGCCATATTGTTTTACGAATAAGAAGTGACGTCAACCCTGTTACGCAATGTAACAGAGCGCGGAAACATTGACGTTACGTTGTGTAGCAGAGTTGACGTCACTTCTTGGTCTGCAATGTTTAAGAAATGAGGCATATAATTACAGCAGGTTGACCAAATACAGCACTATTTCTTTTATCTCACACGTGTGTAAGAAAGCATTTGCAAGGAAATGTGTAATGGCTGTCTTACATTGAAAACACGGGGACTTATGTGGTAAAATGCAAAGCTTATATACCTTATTGGAGTTTGAATCAAACTTCAGATCACTTTGTAGGACAAAACGTCGTGTAGACGTGCTATCTTCTACGAACAACAGATGGTAAAACGGCCTTAATTCTGAATGCATTCGTTCTGCTGCTGTCTGCGGCATCGGGTCATCAGAGATAAACATATGTGTTGTAGCTGTTCCATTGTCTTGTACACCAGTACTGCGAGGGAGAAAGTACATAGATCAGATTCAAACAAGCTATTTCGTTGAAAAGATATCCCCCTACGAAAAATTTACTTGACGGCGTAACTTAAAATCGCTCCCAGCCTGCCATTTTTCATCGATTAAAAAAAAAAAAAGTATCAGCTGAATGCGTTATTGTACACATGTTTAAAGTTTCACGAAAATCCGTCAAATGGTATTGGAGATATTCTCCCGGACAGACGGACAGACAGAAGGATGGACAGACAGACAACACTAAAACTTTATCCCTCCGCCTTTGGCGGGGGATAATAAATGTGCCATCCGCAGACAAAAGGGGCATGCATCGACTTAATCCATGGTACCACGCAAGCTATCAAATACTTATGAATACATAATAGTCACCTCTTTTAACAACCGACTTAAATCATGAGGTAGACTGGTCCTTGTACTTACAGAAAGCTGATCAAAAGTGAAAAGCTTTGGTCCAGGTCAGCCTGCACAGACTGCGCAGACTGACCTATGTAGATACTGTTTGCAGATGCATTAAGCCCTCTTTCCACAGAGCATGGCTAAAATGTTGTTAAACCATTTACCACACATTCCTGAGTTTTAACAACACTGAGAAAACAATGTTGGAAAAGGAGAAAATGCTGGTAACCAGCATTTTCTCCTTTTCCAACAATGTTTTCTACTTTGTCAAAGACAAATCTTATCATTTGAACTACATTTAAATTGTCGTCTGCAAATATTTTGAATTTAGACCAGTCCAATTTTTTCTTGTCATGTGGTATTGGGTTAACACAACTTTAACTCTTCACACAGGACAAAATATTAGACTAGATCAAGTCCAAATTGAAAACATTTGCTGACAAGAAAAGAAATATGGACCAAATGATGAGTTTTGTCTGTGAAAGGGAAGAAAACATTGTGGGAAAAGGAGAAAATGCTGGCTACCAGCATTTCTCCCTTTTCCCACAATGTTTTCAAAAGCCTTATTCCACAGGGTTGTTAAAACTTGGGATGGTGTTTAAAGGAATTTAACATTATTTTGTTCATTTCACAGAAACAGCTAGCTTATTCATGTATGTCCTGGGTTTTACCAGTACTAGGCTAAGGCTGTAAAATGTCTTGCCAAAGGACAACCCCACAAACAAGAGGGCCATGATGGTCTGAAGTCGCTCACCTGAACCTTTTGATCAAACATGACCCATTTCCAACCTCTTCAGAGATATTAAGACAAACACTCTGACAAACACTTATTAGTACTGGGCTTACAAATATGGCCTCTACAGTGCACACAAGCTTTTTCTAGAATTTGTCTCAGTGGCCTACTTGACATTTCTAGACATACATTCCGACAAACTTTCATGAGTATTTGAGAGAAAAATTAATGTGGCCTGTAGACTGTATAAAAGGTTTTTCCCAGATTTGGCCTAGTGACCTAGTTTTTTATCCAACATGACCCATATTCATACTAGTCTAAGATATTATCAAGACAAACATTCAAAGCAAATTTCAAGATTATTGGACTGAAAATGTGGCCTCTAGAGCGTACACACGGTTTTTCAAGGATAAAACTTGGTGACCTAGTTTTTATTCCACGTGACCCATTTTCAACTCATGCAAGATATCATCAAGACAAACATTCTAACAAAAGTTTAAAGAATATTGGACTCTATTTATAGTACAACAGGTTTTTCTGAGATTTGACTTTGTGACCTAGTTTTTTATCCAACATGATCCATTTTCATACTAGTCTAAGAAATTATCAAGGCAAACATTCTGACCGAATTTCAAGATTATTGGACTGAAAATGTGGCCTCTAGAGCTTACATAAGGTTTTTCTAAGATTTGACCTGGTGACCTAGTTTTTGACCTGACATAACCCATTTTCAAACTCATCCAAGCTATCAACATGACAAATATTCTGACCAACTTTAAAGAGCATTGGACTGAAAATGTGGCTTCTGGAATGTACACAAGGTTTTTCAAAGATTTGACCTAGTGACCTAGCTTTTGACCCGACATGGCCCACTTTCGAACTCGTCTGCGATATTATCAAGACAAACATTCTGACCAAATTTCAAGAGTATTGAACAGAAAATGTGGCTTCTGGAGCATACACAGTTTTTTTTTTTTTTTAAGATCTGACCTAGTGACCTAGTTTTTGACCCAACATGCCCGTTTTTCAAATTTGTCAGAGATATCATCAAGACAAAGTTTTAACATTCTAACCAACTTTCAAGAGTTTTGGACTGAAAATGTGGCCTCTAGACCGTACACAAGGTTCTTCTAAGATTTGACCTGGTGACATAGTTTTTGACCCAACATGACAAATTTTCAAACTCGTCCAAGACATCATCAAGACAAACATTCTGACCAAGTTTCACAAGTATCAGATTGAAAATGTGGCCTCTAGAGCGTACACAAGGTAAAAGTTGACGACGGACGACGCACGATGGATACCGGACACAGCACGATCACAATAGCTCACCATGAGCACTTCGTGCTCAGGTGAGCTAAAAACACATTGCTTTCAGTGAGGTTCATACCCAAGGCCTTCAGATTAAAAGTCCTACACATGACCACTGAGCCAGGCAGGACCCTGGATTAAGATCAGACTGCACAGAAGATGCAGTCAAATATTGGATTTACACTGTCTGCTTGTTAAGTCGAACCCATACAATAAAAATGAGCTATGCTCTGTGAAAAGGAGGCTCAATAAATCTACAAAAAGTTTGACGCATGTCAGCCTGCACAGTCCAAAAATTTTTGCTTTGTGTTAATTTTTTTCCGCATGTTGAAGAACCATTCTACCTCCAGATCCAGTCGACTGTTAGACTTTATGAATTTTATGAATCCATAATCAAGTAATGACTTGCTTGGTATAATGGATCACAGAGATGCATTAAATAGAGTTTATTTCATCAGCTTGTGGTTAATATGGGGAAATATTTGCCGAAAAAGGGAAAGATCCGCGAAAATAACTCGTGCCTTACGGTACTCGTTATTTTCGCATACCTTTCCCTTTTTCGGCAAATATTTCCCCATATTAACCACAAGCTGATGAAATAAATTATATATTATATTTCCTCTGATTATTTTGTCAACGAATGCCACTTTTAAAACTTAAAAACTTAAAAAACTTAAAAAAGTAGTTCCAGATTTTCAGCAGGAGGAAAATATTCACTGTGACGGGGAAATAATTCCCCCCAGCTTAAATTAAGACATTTCTTTACCCGTAACATTTCTAAAAATAGACACATGAAATATAATATACCCCCTTTTGCCAGAGCATGGCTGAAATCTTAGCTTCTAATTGAATTTTTAACCTTCAAAGACTGGCTGAGTTCATATATTTGGCCGTAAAAGATCTAGAGTAAGGCAAGCACATAAGGGATACTTAAAATATGCTTAGGACAAAATTAATGCTGTCCTAATGCAGATATATTTTTTCAGTTTTAATTTTTAACTCTTTACCACACAATCCCTACTTTTGACGACCCTGAGAAAGAAACCTTTAGAAAACATTGTGGGAAAAGGAGAAAATGCTGGTAACCAGCATTTTCTCTTTTTCCCACAATGTTTTCAACCCTTCACAAAACAAATTTCAAATTTTCAGTCACTTTTATTTTGTAGTCTGCAAATGCTTTCAATTTGGACAAACCTAAAATTTTGTCGTTTGGTAATGAGTTAAATATATTTATTTTACACTGATTGAGAAAAAAGATCTTACAACTTATACTAATCTCTCTCGATCCTTCTTCCTGGGAACTACACCAGTACTTGTGCTGAATGTGTGGGCCTAAGAACAGTCTCAAAGTCGAGAGCTGCTCCCCGGTATCAAACTCTGGATCTTATGGTTATGAGGCTGACGCTCTACCTCACAACCATAAACACCACAGGTATGAGTACATATATTTTAAGATAATTGCCTTTTTGAGGAACTTACCAGTAATATCTGCTTGTTTCGTATTGGTTGTATGCTTACTCTGTGCAAACTGACAAAATTTTAGACTGGTCCAAAATCATTGCCTGTACAGACAACAAATCTGGCCCACATAATGGCTTTTGACCTCAAAAGGGTAGAAATATCATGATTACTAGCATGTCCTTCTTTTCCAACAATGTTTTCAAAAGCCTCCTTCCAGAGGGTCATTATAACTCTAGATTTTCCAACTGTTCAAATTCAAAGCCTGTGCAGACAACAAATTAAATCTTGCTCAACAATAGCATTATTTTTTGTCCTAAAAAGGGTAGAAAACATTGTGGGAAAAGAAGAAAATGCTGCTCACCAGCACAATGTTTTCAAAGGCCTTCTTCCTAGGGAACATTAAAACTCAGATTTTTTTTTTCTGTGTGGTAAAGCATAACAAGAGCATCACAAGAAAGTGCCAACGCTTGGCTACAAGTGTTTGATATTCAGTGAAAATTGTAAGTTGGAGTAAGAAAGGAGCATTACCCGCCCTTGTTTTGTAGGTTACCCTTGATAGTGAACAGCCTGTCCAAGTTTGAAGTAAATATCTTCAGCAATAAAAGAAATATTACAAAGTATCACGCCAGGGCTATAACAATAAATCGCTTTTTCTTTGAAAACAGCCCAGCAATAAATAGGGACTGTTTTGGTGAAACATTTATACAGAACGAACCTGTGTTTTACTGTATATCCCGGGTCCAGTTTAGGAATGACGGACAGGTCTGTATACTGGGCAGTGTGTGGAATGACAAGCAGACTGCCCCAGGAACTGTCTCGTGCTTTAATCTCAAGCATCACTTGTATTGGTTTGTTTGCTTCAATCTCAAACAACTGCAAAACAAGATCAAAATTGTCTTACCTCTTTACCACAGGATAAAAATGTAGACTTGTCCTTTTCCCACAATGTTTTGAGAAGGTTTCTTTCTCAGGGTTGTAAAAACTCCGGGTAGTGTGGTAAAGGGTTAATCCATTATCGAACAATAAAATTCGTGACTCGTCCAAACAGAGAGCAATAGTAGACGACAAATAAAATGTAGCTCTAGAGATGGCATTTGTCTCTGATACCGTAAAAACATTGTGAAAAAGGAGAAAATGCTGGTAACCAGCATTTTCTCCTTTTCCTACAATGTTTTCAAAAGGCTTTTTTTCTAGGGTTTGTTAAAATTTGAGATTGTGTGGTAAAGTGTTAAATCATTACTAAACAAAATTATTGCCGCTTCGCAACAATACATCAAATTTCAAGTCGTATCAACTTTATCAAGTGTAAAAAGAGGGAAAGGTATTTCTCAAAGATATTCGAACAGGTTGGTTTTCAACTGAAACATGAATTCCACGAAGAAAAGCAGGATTTTTTTCGCAAAGGAGTGACTTTCCCCAAACTAGTCTGAGTCATCAGAAATACAATGCAACCTTTGACAACACTTGTTATGGTTAAACTATGCTCTAAAATCACTGTGAATAACCAGTTTGGAAAATTTGTAATTAATATTTTCGAGGATGGCACACAAACAGGAAGAGATGGAGCCCAGGCTACTGGAATTTTGGTATCTATTTTTAGTCATCTACGTTCCAAAATTGATTGCAGTATGCGACATCTTCGTTATCCTGCCGTGTGATGGGGTAAAGTAGATGTCACTGTGATGGGTTTTCCAATGTCCCCAGGCCATCATTTTTGACAAAGTAAAATCCAAATGATAGGTAAGGAAAATAGAAAAATGAATGAACTGGAACCCAGGCTGGTCACTATATGCTAGACACACTGCTGTGACCTTGACCTTGGACTCTGGCCTTTGAAACTTCTGCTCCGCATGTTTCACCAGGTCCCAAACATAAGTGAAACATTTTCAAAATTACGCTGGGAGGTTCGAAAGAACAAACTGCAGGGAAAAGAAAAAAAGCAGCTCTCTGCTAACAGTTTGGAAACAACTGTGCAAAAAGTCATATCTATAAAGTAAATAGATAAAAATACCTATGCTAAAAAGAATAAACAAGAGTCGTCGTAGACGGATTATGCTCCCCGAACAGGTGTCTTTTTAGGAAAGTGAAGGCTGTCGGTAAATGGTTGGTCACAGGAGAAATTTACAATAAACCTCCTTTTTCCATGATGCAGTGTCAAATTGGAAAACCGGGAAAACTACATTGGCCCAATATCCTAAAGAGTCCATATATGAAGTTTCATCCAATTTGATCCAGGGGTTGTGGAGAAATGGCTTCGGACGAACAGACAGACGGACGGATGGAAGGAAGGAAGGAAGGAAGGAAGGAAGGACAGACGGACGGACGGACGGACGGACGGACGGACGGATGGATGGATGGAAGGAAGGAAGGACGGACAGACGAAGCGGCGACTATATGCTCGCCCTTTGGGGAGCTTGAAAACATTGCTATCAACTCTGTCATCGTTTGCAGACATTGCTAGTGTAGATAAAGATCAGACTGCACATAATGTGCTTTCTGATCCTGGATCTACCCATGCAGTTCATTATGGTGAGAGTTGTTCCTTGGAAAAAAATCTTTAGGTTTGTCCAAATTAAGACAATTTACAAACAGCAAGTATCTGTTTAAAAGTATCTTCATATGATGAGATAAAATAGGTAGAAAACATTATGGAAATTGAAAAAAAGACTGGTTACCAGCATTTTTTACCCACAATGTTTCCCTAAGAATTTTCCCTCAGGGTAATCAAAACTTCAGATTGTTTAGTAAAAGGTCAAGGTAAAATATTTAAGGGTCACATACCTCATTTGGGTATAGACTTCTCTTTTCTAGGTTGGCACCCCTAAAATCTTCAATGTATTCTTGATGGTATTCTCCAAGTATTTTGAAGTAGGTACTATCCTCTGTTGTAATGATACATATCTCCGCGTCAGCTTCAATCATATCTAGGTCAATGGCAGGGATGTAGAAATGATTACCGAGAGTTTCCTTCGGAGGAACTTGGGTGAATGCCACCTTCTTTTGCCCGAAAAACATAGCGAATGGCATGTGGGCCTCTACCACTGAAATTGACGGACGAGTCTTAGAATATGTAAACCCTCAACCAAACAATCATGTCTTTTTATGACATTCAGAAATATCTCTTTTAAAAAACATTGTGGAAAAAGGAGAAAATAGTGGTAACCAGCATTTTCAATGTTTCCCTTAACTCTTTACCACAGAATCCCAAGTTTTAACGACCCTGAGGAAAAAGGCTTTTCAAAAAATTGTGGGAAGGGGAGAAAATGCTGGTAACCAACATTTTCTCCTTTTCCCACAGTGTTTTCTACCTTTCCAAAAGAAAATTTCAAGTTTTATGTCATGCTTATTTTGTCGTCTGCAAATGCTTTCAGTTTAGACAAGCCTTAAAATTTGTTGTTTGGTAAAGAGTTTTTTTTCCCTTTTCATAGACATATTTTATCATTTCAGCTTCATTTAGTTTGTTGTCTGCACACACCTCCTGTCTGGAGGTTTCCAGCATAATGTCTTCTGGTTAACTCTTTCCCAAACAAGCCCTGGTTTTTACGTGTCTGCAGTACAAGTCATTAGAAAACACTGTGGGAAACAGAGAAATTGCTCGTAACGAGCAATTTCTCCTTTTCCCACAGTGTTTTCTACCCTTTTGGAGAACTTTCTGCCATTTTCATCAAATTTAAAATTGTCGTCTGCAAACTCTTTGGATTTGGAAGAGTCTAAAATTTATCGTTTGGGAAAGGGTTAAGAGTTAATCCTTTACCAAACGACAAAATTTTAGACTGGTCCAAATTGAAAGCACTTGCAGACGACAAAATAAACGTAACTCAAAAATTGAAATTTGTTTTCAGCAGGGTAGAAAACGTTGCGGGAAAAGGAGAAAATGCTGGTTACCAGCATTTTCTCCTTTTCCCACAATGTTTTCAAAAGGCTTCTATTTCAGGGTCGTAAAAACCAGGGATTAACCCTTTACCACACTACTCTAAGTTTTAATACGAAAGACAGAGAAGGCTTCTGAAAAATATACTGGATAAGGAGAAAATGCTGGTAACCAGCATTTTCTCATTTTCCCACAGTGTTTTCCACCCTCTTGTTAAAAAGATACCATTACTTGACTCACATGCTGGTTACCAGCATTTTCTCCTTTTCCCAAAGTGTTTTCTACCCTCTTTTTAAAAAGATACCATTACTTGAATCACATGCTGGTTATCAGCATTTTCTCCTTTTCCCACAGTGTTTTGTTTCCTTTTGTTAAAAAGATACCATTACTTGAATCACATGCTGGTTACCAGCATTTTCTCCTTTTCCCACCATGTTTTCTACCCTCTTGTTACTTGACTCACATTTACATTGTCATCCACATAATGTTTTAAATTTGGACAAGCCTTGAATTTTGTCATCTGGTGAAGTGTTAACCCTTTACAATACATTACTGCCTTATATTATATTTCATATGTCTATTTTTAGAAATGTTATGGGTAAAGAAATGTCGTAATTTAAGCTGGGGGGGAATTATTTCCCCGTCACAGTGAATATTTTCCTCCTGCCGAAAATCTGGAACTACTTTTTTAAGTTTTTTAAGTTTTTTAAGTTTTTAAGTTTTAAAAGTGGCATTCGTTGACAAAATAATCAGAGGAAATATCATATATAATTTATTTCATCAGCTTGTGGTTAATATGGGGAAATATTTGCCTCAAAAGGGAAAGGTCCGCGAAAATAACTCGTGCCTTACGGCACTCGTTATTTTCGCATACCTTTCCCTTTTTCGGCAAATATTTCCCCATATTAACCACAAGCTGATGAAATAAACTCTATTTAAAGACCTTTGTAATTTTGTCTTTTCTATTGAATGACTGAATTGTTACTTTATTTAACTCTTTATCAGGTGTCAGAATTTCAGACTGATCCAAATTGAAAGCATTTGCAGACAACAAACTGAAGGTGGCCAAAATGACAAAATCTGGCTCACAAAATGGTATTAATTTTTGTCCTCAAAAGGGTAGAAAACATTGTGGGAAAAGGAGAAAATGCTGGTTACAAGTATTTTCTCCTTTTTTTGCAATGTTTTCAACCCTATCAAAGATAAATTTTACCATTTGAGCCACCTTTAATCCTTTTAACCCACAATCCCCAGTTTTAATGACCCTATGAAAAACGCCAAGAAAACATTGTGGGAAAAGGAGAAAATGCTGGTAAACAGCGTTTTCTCCTTTTTGTACAAAAGCCTTTCACAGAAAAATCCTACTATTTTTGCCACAATTTTTATGTCGTCTGCAAATGCTTTCAATTTGGAAAATTCCAAAAATTTTGTTGTTTGGTAAAGAATTAACCCTTTAACACACAATCCCAAGTTTTAACGACCCTGACGAAAAAGCCTTTTAAAAACCTTGTGGGAAAAGGAGAAAATGCTGGTAACCAGCATTTTCTACTTTTCCCACAATGTTTTTTACCCTTCATAAAATTTCAATGCTTTAGTCACAATAATTTTTTGTCTGCAAATGCTTTCAGTTTGAACGAGACTAAAATTAGTTTTTTGTTAAGAATTTAAATGTTATCTTCAAATGCATTCAAATTGGACAAGTCTACAGTTCCGTTGTGTGGTAAAGAGCTAAGAGTTTAAAGCCAGTACTTATAAAACTTAAGTCTGTGCTCAACTAGCCGAGCCCCCGTAGCTCAATCGGTAGCATGCAGGACTTGAGAACAGGGGGTCATGGATTAGATCCATGGCTCGGCTAATTTCTTTCCCAGGATTGATGATCGTCGTTGCAACAGGATTCATTCCTCTCTCACCTCTGACCATTGTTTCAATGATGATTATGTGGGAAAGCAGCCAGTGGCTTGGAAAGAAAATTGTGTGGAGTACTGGTAAAAGAGACTCCAGAAAAGCATGGATAGGTGCACTGGCCACAGTGATGTAACCGAAATGAAAGCAGTGTTAAACACCATGCAATCAATCAATCACCATGCTCAACTAAATTTGTGCATGCTCAAATTTAAAATCTTTTTTATGCTTAAAGACAGTATGAAAATCTGAAAGGAAGAGTCTGATTTAATAGACTAAGGTTTATCAAATTACATTTATCATGTAAAACCACTTTCAGTAGTATGTAAAACCCATAACTTATTTTTGATGATACAATATGTATTTTTTGTTTTTTTGGGTCTCAGCTCTAGATATTTTTGTAGTTATGAGCACGTGAAGCTGGCAAAACTAGCCATGGCATGTGCGGGATTGTGTACCACTTTGCCATTTTGCGAGAAAATGACGGTGTTGTTGCTAAGATATGAACATGTTAGGATTTTAATGTATAATAGCCACAGGAAATGCAGCGTAAGTTATCTAAAATCAACAAAATTGTGAAAATATTTTAATCTACTTCCTCTATATACTATTTCATTCTATTTTTGATGTAAATGTCATGCACTATCTTCTTGAGTATGTAAACATTTCAAACCAAACTACACCTGTAAACATGTAGCTGTGAACAATGTATCAGACTAAGGTGATGATACAGGATACTTGTTTGTATGTCACTTATTTTATATGATAAATTGAATCTCGCATTAGTGTTTAAGTTATCATCATTTTTATCAAGCTTATTGACTAAAATTATATGACACTCACCATGGCTTGCATCATTAAATTTTAGTCAACTTGTTTGATAAAAATGATAATACATAAACACTCATTTAAGATCCTCTATTTGTACAACTTTGAAATTTCATGCTCAGCTGAGCTAAGTACAAAAAAGTTTTATAAGCACTGACCCCCTAGTAGTAGTAGTCAATCTACTTACATGTTCCGCTAGGCGACTGTTCAAAGCTGACATCGCTTTTATTCACCAGACTAGTCATGTCTTCCTTCAACTTTACGGCCTTGTTCCGTACGACGGGCGTCATGAAATTTCTATACTCGCTCATATCTGAATCGTAGTATTTGAGATAAATAGACATATAGAACCTGACAGAAGTTGGCATTAGAGACAAAATTTCATCAAGCCTTATCCTGTTAAATAAACTAACATGAAGTTTTCAAGCCCATGGTAAAAACGCAAATTTTACTATTTCAAAAGTATTTTTGAAAGATGACTTTTTATCGGACAGTGTAGATGCAAGATCAGACTGCACAGAAGGTGCAGTCTGATCTTGATCTACACTGTCCGCTAAAGGTCAGTGAGTCGCGCTTAGCACCCTAAGAGTTAACCTTTTCCCAAAAGACAAATTTGAGATTCTTCCAAATTCAAAACAAAAAGACAACATATTCAAAATTTGTACAAATGAGCCTAAGTTCTCTGATATGGTAGAAAACATTGTGAGAAATAATGTATTCAAAAGCTCTCTTTCCAAGGATCTTGAAAACACAGGTTTGTTTTATAAATGGTTAAACAAGTCTAGAAAAAAAAATAATATTTTTTTACCTGACAATTCTTTGCTTAAATGACCCTCAGAAAAGAATCTTTTGAAAACTTTGTGAGAAAAGAAAAAAATACTGGCAACCAGCATTTTCTGCTTTTTTTCCATAATGTTGAAACACTAAATTGGACTAGAAAAATGTTAAAGATGTATTACTGTATAAGTGGAAATTTTTGTGATTTCATGAATTTGAAAAATTAGCAAACCTTTCTGTTAGTGTATTTTACCTCAAGTACACCAGTAAATAACAAGTGTCTTGATTTCGCAAACATTTCTGTACGCTTATTGTATGTAATCAGTAATCCACACATGTATGTATCCATGTATACCATAATTCAGCCAAATTGTTTTGCAAGAAGGAGCTGATGTCAACACAGTGATGCGATGTCAACATTCTTGCGTCTTGCCATATATCAAGAGAACTAATATGAGCCTGATAGTAAGGTCACATGACAATGTTGATGTCACTTCTTACTTGCAGAAAATTTGTCTGAAATTCGTCCACACTTGACATCATTCTAGTCAGATTTAGTTTTCAAAACTCTTGAAAAAGACAATAGCTGTGACATTGAGCAACGCAACAACAACTTTAAGAAAGAAAGCTTTTGAAAACATTGACGGAAAGGAAGAAAATGCTGGTAACCAGTATTTTCTCCTTTTCCCACCATGTTTTCTAAACATTCAAAAATGAATTTCAATTCTTGGGTCACGTTTATTTTGTCGACTGCATAATAACCATTGCTTTCAACTTGGACAAAATACAAATTTTGCATTCTGATTAACCCTAGGGCTGCTAAGCATAACTCACTGATGTTTTGTGGACAGCGTAGATCAAGATCAGACTACACAGACCATGCAGTCTGATCTTGGATCTACACTGTCCAAGTGTCCAAAATTCCTAGTTTTAATGACCCTGAAGAATCATTGCAAGCATTTGAAAACATAGGAAAAGGAAAAATTGCTAGTTACCAGCATTTTCTCCTTTTCACACGTTTTCTAGCCTTTCAAAGACAAATCACATACAATGAGCAAAACTGAATGTTCATCTTTAGATGCTTTTAATTTGGACAAGTCTGAAATCTTGTCTTCTGGTAAAGTGTTAACCCTTTACCATACAGTCACAAGATTTAACAACCCTACAAAATCAAGATTCAAGGAAAAGGAGAAAATTCTGGTAACCACCATTTTCTCCTTTTCACACAATGTTTTTTCTTTTTTAGTGACAAATACCATTTGCGCCGTATTTTAAATGTCGTCTGCAAATACTTTCAATTTGGACAGGTTAGAATTTTGTCGTCTGATAAAGAGTAAAGAGTTAACCCTTTACCAAACAATTCCAATTTTTAATGACTTGAGAGAGAAAACTGAAGAAAACATTATGGGAAAAGAAGAAAATGCTGGTGACCAGCATTTTCTTCTTTTTCCATATTGTTTTCTACCTTCTTGAAGACAACTTCACAATTTGTGCCATGTTTAATTTATCATCTGCAAACACTCCTGGTGTGGACAAGGGCCCTGTTTTACTAAGGTAGTTACGTACAAACTTTTTGTAAGTTTTACAAACTATAGTATGGTGGCATATTTCTGCCATGAGATACGTGATAACTATCATGTTATTTTAGAAAACTATTGCATCAAATCAAAGTTTCCTGGAAATTTTACCTTTCATTTTATTTACATAAAATACAATTTCCACGAACTTTGATTTATTGCAAAAGGTTTCTAAAATAATCATGATAGTTATCTCTTATCTTGTGGCAGAAACATGCCACCATACTACAGTTATGTAAAACTTACAAAAATTTTATACGTGACTACCTTAGTCAAACAGGGCCCAGTTCACAATTTTGATGTGTAGTTAAACCCTTTCCCAGACGACAAAATTTTAGCCTTGTCCAGACGACAATTTTAATGTGGCTCCAATGATGCAATCTTTCTTTGATAGGGTGGAAAACATTTTGGGGAAAAGGAGAAAATGCTGGTTACCAGCATTTTCTCCTTTTCCCACAATGTTTTCATAAGGCTTCTCTTCCTGAGTCGTTAAAAGTCAGTATCCTATGGTATTGGTTTAACTCTACCAAACAATCCCTGGTTTTCACATTGTAACCAGCATTTTCTCCTTTTTCCACAATGTTTTCTACCCTTTCCAAAACAAATTTCTGTTTTTGAGTCACCTTAATATTGTCGCCTGGTAATGCTTTAAATTGCGAATGGTCAGAAATTTTGTCGTCTGGTAATGGTTTAGAGGTCAAATATCCTTACCATCTTGCAAGTGATAATGATAATATGGTCCAAGAATGTCTGTAGGTAGTAGCATCAAGGCTGTGGTTTTTGAGTCAGTATGGTACATAAACTGTACGGAAACTTCGGCCGACGACATCAAGATCAACTGAAAAAAAAAAGGGGGCTCGTACTAACAAAACTAGAGTTCTGGATGAATCAACTTTCTGCTCAATGAAATGAATTCACACTCTTAAAGAAAACCTTCGAATAAACTCACTCTTAAATTTATTCATTAACTCATTACCATACAAGGAAATTTTAGACCAGTCCAAATTCAAAGCATTTCCAGATAACAAATTTTAAAAACATACCTCAAATAGTTCAGTTTGTTTCTGAAAGGATAGAAAATATTGTTGGAAAAGGAGAAAATACTGGTTACCAGTATTTTCCCCTTTTCCAACAATGTTTTCAAAAGGCTTCCTCCTGAGGGTCGTTAAAAGTCGTCGTTGTGTGGTAAAGGGTTAAAGATACCCACTAACTCATTTTTGTTTAAATCAATAAATTAGCAATATCTTTGGCCCCAAAGAATGAAAAGAAGTTTTAGATTTGTTATTTGAAATGAATCTTAGTGTATCACTAGAGTCATTTGCATACCTCCCATCTGAAAATAGAAAGCTAGACTTCTTGTTGTTTCAAGACAGGAAATGGCACATTTTTCTATATTAGAATGATCATGTCTCCCCTTCTTTCAGCAATCCAGAAATGCTAAATATCGATGTGCACATACAAAATTTACATTTCTACTTTCTTTAAAGACGATCGCTGAAGTTTCACCATTTTTTCAAAACATTCAGAATTTCATGAAACTTTGTTTGGTGATAGTTTATTATCTGATCTACAAAAATAAGAGATAAAAAGAGCGGGTCACCAGCTTTGGGAAAATTCTATGAATGTTTCTTTTAGTACACCCTGCATTGCGGCATTTCTGGATGAAATTTAACCTATGAAAACTAAGTCTATGTATATTTTTTTCAATGACAACAATTATAAGCAAACTTTATGTCATTGTATTGGTGAAACATCAAATTTAATGAAAAAAATAATTTAGAGTATACTGTGTATCAATATTTTAAAAAATATCCCTTAACTTATGGCTAAAATACATTCATTTTGGGAAAAAAAACAAAAACAAGAGGACCATGATGGTCCTATATTGCTCACCTGAGTACTAAGCAGTAAAGGTCTACAATGAAGATAAATACCAAATATCGAGGTTCAAGGCCAAATGATAATGAAACAAGAGCGGCAAATTGTTGCAAGATATGCCCGTCCCACTGCCAGTTATCAAGGAGGTATAATAATCATAAACGGCAGGTAATGCAACAAACATGTTTACCAAGTCTCAAGTCAATTTGACTTGAGACTTCAAAGTTCCGTTCCGGACAAGCAAGAAATACTGTAAAAATGAAGATCAAAGTGGAATTACTCAAAATCTGCGCTAGGTAGAGTTATTGTTCTTGTGCACTGTACTCCGTAATATTGCAACAAACATGCATACCAAGTTTGAAGTCATTCTGACTTTAGATGACAGAGTTATATTCCGGACAAGCACTAAATGCTGTAAAAATGACGATCAAATGGAAATAACTCAAATATTGCAACAAATAAGCATACCATATTTCAAGTCATTCCTACTTAAGATGGCAAAGTTTTGCTCCGGACAAGCAAGAAATGCTATAAAAATGAAGGTCAAAGGGGGAATAACTCAAAATTCGTGCTAGGAAGAGTTATGGTTCTTGTGCACTGCACTGCGTAATTTTTTAACAATCATGCATACCAAATTTGAAGATGTTCAGGCTAGAGATGACAAAGTTATATTCCGGACAAGCAGAAAATGCTGTAAAAATGACGATCAAAGGGAAATAACTCATTGACAGTACGAGGTAGAGTTATGGTTCTTTCACACTGCACTCCGTATTATTACAACAACACAAATGCCAAGTTTCAAGTCAATCGTACTGGAGATGACAAAGTTATGCTCCGGACAAAGAACTATTCTAAAGAACTTTCTAATTCAAGGGCAAATAACTCCAGTTGTTCTGGTCCGATTAGACCCACAATCAAACTTATCCGAGATCTCATGGTCATATATATTTTGACCAAGTTTGATGCAGATTAGTTAAAAATTGTAGATGCTAGAGTGTAAACAAAGTCAAATATAGCAATTTTTCTAATTCAAGAGCTAATAACTCCAGTTGTTCTAGTCCGATTAGACCCATAATCAAATTCATCCGAGATCTTACAGTCATATATATTTTGACCAAGTTTGGTGCTGATTGGTTAAAAATTGTAGATACTAGAATGTAAAAAAAGTCAAATATAGCAATTTTTCTAATTCTAGGGCAAATAACTCCAGTTGTTCTAGTCTGATTAGACCCACAATCAAACTCATCCGAGATCTTATAGTCATATATATTTTGACCAAGTTTGGTGCTGATTAGTTAAAAATTGTAGATACTAGAATGTAAACAAAGTCAAATATAGCAATTTTTCTAATTCTAGGGCAAATAACTCCAGTTGTTCTAGTCCGATTAGACCCACAATCAAACTCATCTGAGATCTTATAGTCATATATATTTGGACCAAGTTTGGTGCTGATTGTTTAATAATTGTAGATGCAAGAGTGTAAACAAAGTCAAATATAACAATTTTTCTAATTCAAGAGCTAATAACTCCAGTTGTTCTGGTCTGATTAGACCCATAATCAAACTCATCCGAGATCTTATGGTCATATATATTTTGACCAAGTTTGGTGCTGATTAGTTAAAAATTGTAGATGCTAGAGTGTAAACAAAGTCAAATATAGCAATTTTTCTAATTCAAGAGCTAATAACTCCAGTTGTTCTAGTCCGATTAGACACATAATCAAATTCATCTGAGATCTTACAGTCATATATATATTTTGACCAAGTTTGGTGCTGATTGTTTAAATAATTGTAGATGCTAGAGTGTAAACAATGTCAAATATAGCAATTTTTCTAATTCAAGAGCTAATAACTCCAGTTGTTCTAGTCCGATTAGACCCATAATCAAATTCATCCGAGATCTTACAGTCATATATATTTTGACCAAGTTTGGTGCTGATTGGTTAAAGATTGTAGATACTAGAATGTAAAAAACGTCAAATATAGCAATTTTTCTAATTCTAGGGCAAATAACTCCAGTTGTTCTAGTCCGATTAGACCCACAATCAAACTCATCCGAGATCTTATAGTCATATATATTTTGACCAAGTTTGGTGCTGGTTGTTTAATAATTGTAGATACTAGAATGTAAACAAAGTCAAATATAGCAATTTTTCTAATTCTAGGGCAAATAACTCCAGTTGTTCTAGTCCGATTAGACCCATAATCAAACTCATCCGAGATCTTATAGTCATATATATTTTGACCAAGTTTGGTGCTGATTGTTTAATAATTGTAGATGCAAGAATGTAAACAAAGTCAAATATAGCAATTTTTCTAATTCTAGGGCAAATAACTCCAGTTGTTCTAGTCCGATTAGACCCATAATCAAACTCATCCGAGATCTTATAGTCATATATATTTTGACCAAGTTTGGTGCTGATTGTTTAATAATTGTAGATGCAAGAATGTAAACAAAGTCAAATATAGCAATTTTTCTAATTCTAGGGCAAATAACTCCAGTTGTTCTAGTCCGATTAGACCCATAATCAAACTCATCCGAGATCTTATAGTCATATATATTTTGACCAAGTTTGGTGCTGATTGTTTAATAATTGTAGATGCAAGAATGTAAACAAAGTCAAATATAGCAATTTTTCTAATTCTAGGGCAAATAACTCCAGTTGTTCTAGTCCGATTAGACCCATAATCAAACTCATCCGAGATCTTGTAGTCATATATATTTTGACCAAGTTTGGTGCTGATTGTTTAATAATTGTAGATGCAAGAATGTAAACAAAGTCAAATATAGCAATTTTTCTAATTCTAGGGCAAATAACTCCAGTTGTTCTAGTCCGATTAGACCCATAATCAAACTCATCTGAGATCTTATAGTCATATATATTTTGACCAAGTTTGGTGCTGATTGTTTAATAATTGTAGATGCAAGAATGTAAACAAAGTCAAATATAGCAATTTTTCTAATTCTAGGGCAAATAACTGGAGTTGTTCTAGTCCGATTAGACCCATAATCAAACTCATCCGAGATCTTATAGTCATATATATTTTGACCAAGTTTGGTGCTGATTGTTTAATAATTGTAGATGCAAGAATGTAAACAAAGTCAAATATAGCAATTTTTCTAATTCTAGGGCAAATAACTCCAGTTGTTCTAGTCCGATTAGACCCATAATCAAACTCATCCGAGATCTTACAGTCATATATATTTTGACCAAGTTTGGTGCTGATTAGTTAAAAATTGTAGATACTAGAATGTAAACAAAGTCAAATATAGCAATTTTTCTAATTCTAGGGCAAATAACTCCAGTTGTTCTAGTCCGATTAGACCCACAATCAAACTCATCCAAGATCTTATAGTCATATATATTTTGACCAAGTTTGGTGCTGATTGTTTAATAATTGTAGATGCAAGAGTGTAAACAAAGTCAAATATAACAATTTTTCTAATTCAAGAGCTAATAACTCCAGTTGTTCTGGTCTGATTAGACCCATAATCAAACTCATCCGAGATCTTATGGTCATATATATTTTGACCAAGTTTGGTGCTGATTAGTTAAAAATTGTAGATGCTAGAGTGTAAACAAAGTCAAATATAGCAATTTTTCTAATTCAAGAGCTAATAACTCCAGTTGTTCTAGTCCGATTAGACACATAATCAAATTCATCTGAGATCTTACAGTCATATATATATTTTGACCAAGTTTGGTGCTGATTGTTTAAATAATTGTAGATGCTAGAGTGTAAACAATGTCAAATATAGCAATTTTTCTAATTCAAGAGCTAATAACTCCAGTTGTTCTAGTCCGATTAGACCCATAATCAAATTCATCTGAGATCTTACAGTCATATATATTTTGACCAAGTTTGGTGCTGATTAGTTAATAATTGTAGATGCTAGAGTGTAAACAATGTCAAATATAGCAATTTTTCTAATTCAAGAGCTAATAACTCCAGTTGTTCTGGTCCGATTAGACCCATAATTAAACTCATCCGACATCTTATGGTCATATATATTTTGACCAAGTTTGGTGCTGATTAGTTAAAAATTGTAGATACTAGAGTGTAAACAAAGTCAAATATAGCAATTTTTCTAATTCTAGGGCAAATAACTCCAGTTGTTCTGGTCCGATTAGACCCACAATCAAACTCATCAGACATCTTATAGTCATATATATTTTGACCAAGTTTGGTGCTGATTGTTTAATAATTGTAGATACTAGAGTGTAAACAAAGTCAAATATAGCAATTTTTCTAATTCTAGGGCAAATAACTCCAGTTGTTCTGGTCCGATTAGACCCACAATCAAACTCATCCGAGATCTTATAGTCATATATATTTTGACCAAGTTTGGTGCTGATTGTTTAATAATTGTAGATACTAGAATGTAAACAAAGTCAAATATAGCAATTTTTCTAATTCAAGAGCTAATAACTCCAGTTGTTCTGGTCGGATTAGACCCATAATCAAACTCATCCGAGATCTTGTAGTCATATATATTTTGACCAAGTTTGGTGCTGATTAGTTAAAAATTGTAGATACTAGAATGTAAACAATGTCAAATATAGCAATTTTTCTAATTCAAGGGCAAATAACTCCAGTTGTTCTGGTCTGATTAGACCCATAATCAAACTCATCTGAGATCTTATGGTCATATATATTTTGACCAAGTTTGGTGCTGATTGATTAAAAATTGTAGATACTAGAGTATAAACAAAGTCAAATATAGCAATTTTTCTAATTCAAGGGCAAATAACTCCAGTTGTTCTAGTCTGATTAGACCCATAATCAAACTCATCCGAGATCTTATGGTTATATATATTTTGACAAAGTTTGGTGCTGATTGGTTGATATTTGTAGATGCTAGAGTGTAAACAAAATCAAATATAGCAATTTTTCTAATTCAAGGGCAAATAACTCCAGTTATTCTGGTCCGATTAGACCCATAATGGAACTCATCCGAGATCTTATGGTCATATATATTTTCACCAAGTTTGGTGCTGATTGGTTCAAAATTGTAGATGCTAGAGTGTAAACAAAGAAATGTGAACGGACGGACGACGGACGGACGGACGACGGACGCCGAGTGATCACAATAGCTCGTCCGGAGCACTTCGTGCTCAGGTGAGCTAAAAACAATGAGTATTTTTTAAAGTTAGATTTTTCTTATTTTTCCTATAAATAATATTCAGGTTCTAAACTAAAAGAATCAGGCTTGAAACAAATAGGTCACCAGCCTTATTTTTTAAGAAAATGCAATTTAAGTTTGTGGGTGGGGCACTTACTAATGAGTAAATGTAGGGTTTGTCAAAGACAAAGATATAATATGAAGTAAATTATCTCAATTTTTTCAATAACACAACGATATTTATAAGAATCAAGTTTATTGGTCATAATAAACCAATTCATAGCATATAAATGTAATACTGATGTTAGCATTTAACCCATTTCCAAACGACTAATTTTAGACTCTTCTAAATTTGACACGTTTGCAGACGCTAAACCAAAACCTGGTATTCATGTATCGCAGTTCTTTGATGGGTCAGAAATCATTGTGCGAAAAAAAGGAATCAATCATTAGGAGCAGTTTCTCCTTTTGACATCAATGTTTTCTAATGTTGTCTGCTGTAGACTCATCAAGCTAAGGACAACCTGGTAAAGGAGAAAGAGTTATGTGCAGACCCTAGTTTCCTCACGTTTTTACCAAGTGACATAATTTTGGACTAGACCAAACTGAAAGCATCTGCATCTAAAAGGATGTTTCAGCTCGACGATACGTCTGCCAGATAGAGCGCTGGTAGTAGCATCTGTGTCCATATTCTGTTGTTAGGTGACGTAGTTAGGTGATTCACTTTGACTTTCAGTCCGATCTTTTGAAAGCGTAATTTTGGATTCTTGGCTCGCATATAATCATTTGGCTTGATTAAAATACTTTTTTCTTCATTTTGCTGACATGAAACAACCCATTTTAGTTCTTGGTTTATCCATTCTGCAGACATTGACAAGTGTGGCAGGATCAATTGTGTTAGGTGCTCACCGTTTTTCGAGTAAAAGGTGAGCGTGACAGTTACACAACGCATGAAAATGGAAACTGTCGTGAATGTCGTTAAAATCATTCCACTGCACTCTTGACAGATATAATATTCTGACATACTCGAGTAAATTGCTGTTGGGTTCTTGTGACACAGATTGTTGCAACAGTAGATCTGTGTAGTGTATCGACTCAACTTTCTTGCCAGCAACATAAACATGCAAAGTGACCGTCGCGCATTGTCACGTGACAAGAATCATGCAGTATCCTTGATTGCACAAGTGGAAAGGAGCCAAGTCAAAGATTACATTTTCCATCCGTCGTAATCTATGTGATCTCGCAACCACCAGGTGTGATATTTGTCATGAAGCCACAAGAATGACCTTAGTATGATAAAATATTGATGAAAACGGTTACATTTGGCTTAAAATAAGTAAATGGGTATCTTACTGATGAATTCAAACTCAAACAAAATCACTCATATGAATTAAAATTAATGTTCACTCAAGTTTGTATTCGGATAAAAACTTGAACATAGATTTATGCTAAAAAATGTTATGTTGAAATGCTTCATGTACAAATCATTTCATTCTTAAATGAAGGACTCAAATGGGTTCATCTTCAACAGAGTTCCTGCCCAACACTAGTTAATGTTCTAGTGACTTTATCTTCAATCCAGTCCATGCTAGACTGAGTTTATGGTCAACAAAGTTCATGCTTAACTGGGTTCATGCTAAGCTGTGTATATACTCATTTAAGTTCCTGCCCAACACTAGTTAATGTTCAAATGACTTTATCTTCAATAAAGTCTGTGCTAAACCGAGTTTATCCTCAGCAAAGTTCATGCTTAACTGGGTTCATACTTAGCTGAGTAAATACTTATTTGAGTTCGTGCACAACAAAGTTCAAGCTTAACTGGGTTCATGCTAAGCTCAGTACATACTCAACTGAGTTCAGGCCAGACTGAGTTTCTGCTCAACAAAGTTCATGCTTAACTGGCTTCATGATCAGCTGTGTGCATGCTCGTTTGAGTTTGTGCACAACAAAATTCATGCTTAAATGGGTTCATGCTTAGCCGAGTACATACTCATTTAAGTTTGTGTACAACAAAGTTCATGCTTAACTGTGTTCATGCTAAGCTGTGTACATACTCAACTAAGTTTAACCTTGATTGAGTTCAAGTTTGACTGGGTTTATGCTCTACTGATGTCAAGCTTGACTTAACTTGTTCTTAACTGAGTTTATGCTTAAACCTTTACCACGTAATGACGACTTAACAACCCTGATGAAGAAGCCTTTTGAAAACATTGTTGGAAAAAGAGGAAATGCTGGTTACCAACACTTTCTCTTTTTTTTCACAATATTTTCAAAAGTTCTCCATGTCAGGGTCACTAAATGTCAGCATTATGTGGTAAAGACTTAAAGCTTGTGATTGTTTGGATAAATGGTCAGAGAGATGATCATGGGATAAAAACAGAATATAGGATGAAAATAGACCCACCAAGTCCTCATTGTTATATGAATTTAAATCGGTTTTGTCCAGGGTCACTGAGTCATTTGCGGACACTGTCGTAGAATGTATCTCAGTCTGATCAAATCCTGGGTACACCCGTACAGTTGCATCTGTGCTGCCTTTATTCGTCACGAATAAAAATATGTCCGACACTGAGCTGCCAATTTCTTTGATCGGAATGACAAACGTTTCACCACTGTTATCCTCCTCACCTGCAAAAATGTTTAAAGAAATATTTTTATAACACAACTGCCTTTGTTTTCAAGTTAAAAATAAATGCCATTACAAATTTTCTTGCCTATTTAAACATGTGTGAGATAAGAAAATAGCGCCATTTTTGGTCAACACTTTGTCATTATAATATTTTAAAAACACTGTCAACCAAGATTCTTGTGTGAAATTGACTGTCAAAAGTGATGATCGAGGCAAAGCTGCATATTTTAGTATCTGTAGATGTAAAACAAAACGGTTATATGCACAATTTTTATTTTGGAACTATTTTTTGTCTATGATGTACAGACCTGTCAAAGAAACAAGTAGGCTTTAGGTAAAAAGGCTTTAACTCTTTGCCAGATGGCAAGATCTAAGTTTGTTCCAAAATGAAAGCATTAGCACGCAACAAAATTAAAGTGACTCAAAAATGGAAATTTGTTTTGGAAAGGGTAGAAAACTTTGTAGGAAAAGGAGAAAATGCTGGTTACCAGCATTTTCTCCTTTTCTGACAATGTTTTCAAAAGGCTTCTTTTACAAAGTCGTGAAAAGCGGGGATTGTTTGGGAAAAGGTTAAGTAAATTTCAATACACATGCACATGTACATGTAGGCCCATGTTTTAACTCTTTACCAAACAACAAATTTTTGGACTGGACCAAATTCAAAGCATCTGCAGACAACAAATTAAATCTTGGTAATAGGATGATTTCTGATTTTGATAGGGTAGAAAATAGTGTGGGAAAAGGAGAAAATGCTGGTCACCAGCATTTTCTCCTTTTTCCACAATGTTTCTATAGGTTTCTTTCTCAGGGTTGTTAAAAGTCGGGACTGTGTGATAAAGAGTTAAAACACCATGATTTTTACTTCTTTAGATACAGATCATGTGATAAAAAGAATCTGATATTTTTTTGGTTTTTGAGATAAAATTTATTAAACTCAACTAAAAGTGAGAAAATGCTCACATCTACAATGTTTTCTGAAGCATTCTTCTTAGGGTTATTAGAAATCGGGATTTAAAATATTTGCAGCCAACAAAATAAACACGACTCAAAAATTGAAACTTGTTTTTGAAAGGATAGTTACCAGCTGGTTACCAGCATTTCATCCTTTTCCCACAATGTTTTCAAAATGCTTTTTCTTCAAAGTTGTTAAAATTGTGAGGTAAAGGGGAAAGGGTAAAAATCACACTAGTAACTTTTCCAACAATGTTTTCAACCGTTTCACAGACAAATACAAAAGCTACCATTCCACCATCTTATGATTCACTCCTTTCCAGATGATAAACTTTTAGAAAGCATTTTGCAAATGAAAAAAATACAAGTACCTGAAATAATGGGATTTATATTTGAAAGGACAGAAAGCATTGTGGAAAAAGCAGAAAATGCTGGTCACCAGCATTTTCACCTTTTCCCACAATTTTTTGAATGGCATTTTCTCTCAGGCCTATCAAAAAATATCTGTGTTTAGGGTCTCCCAATCCTACAAAGAAAATGCTGCCGACCCTAAGCTTTTTACGCTATGATTAGAAAGAAAAAATCTGTTGGGTGTGATTTCAGTACAATGGTCCATGTAAAAAATTTCTGGAAAAAAAAAGAATCCCAACCCCCCCTACCTACAGCATCACGGACCGAAACCCTTAACACAAACATTTTTTTTGTTAGGCCTGAGGGTCATTAAAACACGGTTGTTTAAGTAGTGACTAAAAGATAGCTCAATATACCTGATATGATCTTTCCACAATCTTTGTCTGTAATGTCTGGAAGGAAAAAGTACAAAAACAGGCATGAGCCAAAAAACATTACTAGTATTAGAAATGACATAAGTTGGGAACTGAGATATAGAGGATCTTACATGAGTGTTTAAGTGTTATCATTTTTATCAAACGAGTTGACTAAAATTGTATGACGCGAGCCTTGGCAAGCATCAAATACATTTTAGTCAACGAGTTTGATAAAAATGAAAATACATAAACACGAATGTGAGATTCTATTTATCACATAAAACGAATGACAGACAAAAAATATCATACATCATCACCTTTTGCCTATATACTGTTCGTGGGTCGATGTTTACAGTTGTATTTCGGTTTCAAATGTGGACGTACACAAGTAAATAGCTCCATGACATTTACGCCGAAATTAGAATAAAACAGCTTCCAAAGGTGGTAAGCATAACTAATTCAGCAATTTTGTTGCTTTTAAAAAACTTTCACAGCATTTTTTGGCTTTTATTAAACATGAAAATCAAAAACTGTCCATGCGTGTACCCTTTAGCAACAAAATGACATCATTTTTCCGCGAAACGGCGTTGCAATACAAAATTCAGGCACATACTGTGGTTGGTTTCTCAAGCTTCACACACTCATGGCTGAAAACTGATCAGAACCAGGACCCAAAAAACGATAATACACTAGTGTATTATCAGAAATAAGTCATGGGTTTAATACACTGCAAGGGCAGGTTTTACGTGAAAAATATAGGATCTGACGTACATATTACATGTTACTCACAAACAATTGCCATCATTTCAGCTAAAGTAATTTGGACCAGTCTAAAGTTTTGCTGTTTGGTAAAGAGTTAAACACAATTTCCACTTTCTGAGCTAAGTTCAATTGTGCGGATTGATTGTATGGTGTTTAATGCCATTTTCAACATTGTTACAGTTATATGGCAGTGGCCAGTGCACCTATCCATATTTTTCCTGGAGTCTCTTTTACCAGTACTGCACACAATCTTCTTTCCAAGCCACTGGCTGCTTTCCCACATAACCATTGTTGAAACAATGGTCAGCAGTGGGAGAGGAATGAATCCTGTCGCAATGACAATCATCAACCCTCACAAAGAAATTGGCACAGCCAGGGATCGAACCCTTGACCCCCTGTTCTCAAGTCCTGCACCCTACCGACTGAGCTAATGAGGCAAGGCACGTTCAATTGTGACGTCTGTAAATACTTTGGATTTTGGATTGTTCAATATTTTGATGATTACCTGCCTCTGTTTTATGGTTTCTCCTTTTGACAGTTAGCAACAAGCCTAAGTTTGAAGTAAGTATCTTCAGTAATGATAGCGATCTTGTACAATGTCAAAGCTTTTTGAAAATTCAATGTTGAAAAAAGTGCATAATGTGTCAAAACTATTTTGATGGTTACTTGCCCCTGTTGTATGGTTTCCCCTTTTAATAGTTAAGAACTATTCCAAGCTTGAAGTAAATATCTTTTATACTCACAAAAATATTATAAATTGTCAAATTTTTTGAAAATTCTAGGATTAAAAAATGGACATAACTGTGTCAAAAACATTTTTATGGTTACTTGCCCCTATCGTACGGTTTTCCTTTTTGATAGATGATAACAAGCCTATATTAGCTTGAAGTAAATATCTTTTTAATGACAGAGATATTGTCAAATGTCAAAGCTTTTGAAAATTCTGTGATGAAAAAGAGGCATAACTGTGTTAAAAATATTTTGACGGTTAGTTGCCCAGTTGTATGGTTTCCCCTGTTGATAGTTAACAACAAGCCTAAGTTTGAAGTAAAAAACTTCAGTAATGACAGAAATATACAGAGGAAATTTCGTCTATTCAGGTGGAAGATCGAAATTTATTTCATCAAGTGAACATCATCGGTAATATTTTCACGAGTGATGATGTTCACGAGTTGTAATAAATTTCAATTTTTCACTGAAATAGACAAATATTCTATTTATTTCATGCTTCTATCCCCTTTTTTGTTGTTGTTTTCATCAAAATACAGCACAATTGTTTTCGGCAATTCCCCGTGGCGTACCCCCTTCACAAAGCAATGCACTGCAATATTGCATACAGAGAAAGAAATGTGGAAATGAGGTGTAAATTATGTCATATTTCCTTCTAGTTGAATTGCATGCACTGTTTACCTAGGCAACTAGAGCGTGGGAACTACTTTTTCAGTCATCAATTGAAGATTTAGAAAATAAAATTGGTATTTTTCACTGGTCGTAACCATGAAATATCGATCAATATTCTACAGTTATTTCTCGATAAACTACTGAAAAGCCTGAAATAATATAAAGTTTGTGCATGACGACGCACACCAAGCAGCCAACAACAATGCAGACGAGGATGCAAGGGCTATGACAATTGTAACCTCAACATTTTCTTCAAAAACAGACAAGTAACGATACCTACCAATAGTAACATTTGACTCTCGTACAAGAGACATGAAGAGCAGACGATCAACGTGTAGATCTGTGATGGGAACACTTTCTGTAGTGCTTCCGAACGAAACCTGTAAAATTAAACTGTTTATGAAACAACACAATCTTAGACTTCTCCAAATTGAAAGCATTTGCAGACAACAAATTAAATGTGTCTCAAATAATGAAATTTGTCTCTGAAAAAGCAGAAATACATTGTTACCTGCATTTCCTCCTTTTCCCACACTGTTTTTAAAAGGCATCCTCCTCAATGTTATTTAAAACTCAAGAGTGTAAAGTAAAAGCTTAGTGTATTGCTGTAGGTACGAGATCTACTTTTTTATTTGCTTGCATGGTGCTTATTGCCTTTTTCAAAATCATTTCAGTTATATATAGAGGATATTTGTATTTTTCGGTGAAAGATCGAAATATATTATATTTCATGTGTCTATTTTGGTTATGGGTAAAGAAATGTCGTAATTTAAGCTGGGGGGAAATTATTTCCCTGTCACAGTGAATATTTTCCTCCTGCCGAAAATCTGGAACTACTTTTTTAAGGTTTAAAAGTGGCATTCGTTGACAAAATAATCAGAGGAAATATAATATATAATTTATTTCATCAGCTTGTGGTTAATATGGGGAAATATTTGCCTCAAAAGGGAAAGGTCCGCGAAAATAACTTGTGCCTTACGGCACTCGTTATTTTCGCATACCTTTCCCTTTTTCGGCAAATATTTCCCAATATTAACCACAAGCTGATGAAATAAACTCTATTTATTTCATCGAGTGAACAACATCAGTAATATTTTCACGAGTGGCGCAGCCACGAGTGAAAATATTACCGACGGTGTTCACTCGATGAAATAAATTTCGATCTTTCACCGAAAAATACAAATATTCTATTTATTTAATGCTTTTAACCCTTTCTGGGAGAAACTTTATCAAGATCCAGTACAGTTCTTTTCAGTTATTCCCCTTGGCGTACCCCCTCCACATAGCAACGCATTACAATATTACATCAAGCGCGAGAAATGTAAGGTAAATGACGTCATATTTCAATCTCGGTTGTGAATCACGCGCATTTTACCTAGGTAACTAGAATATAAAAATTGGTATTTTCACTGGTCGTACCCGTGGAATATCGAAAAATATTTTCACTGCTATTTCTCGATATCCTACCGGAAAGCATGAAATAATCAGTCATATTCAAGTTGTACAGCAGCCAGTGCACCTATCCAAACTTTCCTTTTTTTAACCAGTACTTTAACATGAGACGGGGGAATGAATCCTGTTGCAATGACTATCATCTTTCCTTGTAAAGAAAGTTCTACTGTCAAACCTAGACAAGGCACTTCTGTGTAGATAAAATATCAGACTTCACGTTTTGTGCAAAGGTAACTGTAGTTTGTGAAAGGAGCTATGGGTTAACACTGTACCTGTTCAGAAAAAAATACCCTTGACACTGGCTTTCTTCAGAGTTTTTGAAAATAGGGGATCCACTGGACGCAACCTTGAACAAATTAGGGGTTCAGGCCTTAAAGTTAGGGGTTCCATATTATATTGTCAGATTAGATTGTTCAAACATGATTTTTCAGCGTCTGCTAAGAAATTTTGTGTACTAGGAAGAAATGCAAAATCTCCAAATATAAATGCAGGTCAGACTTGATCTGGTTCTCTGTTTCTTCTGAAGAACTTTATTTAATCAGGTGTGCTGTAACAGCTGTGTGGTTTTGACACGAATGCCATAGAATAAAAAATAAATGATAAGAAATTATTTCATGCTTTCCGGTAGGATATCGAGAAATAGCAGTGAAAATATTTTTCGATATTCCACGGGTACGACCAGTGAAAATACCGATTTTTATATTCTAGTTACCTAGGTAAAATGCGCGTGATTCACAACCGAGATTGAAATGTTACGTGATTTACCTTACATTTCTCGCGCTTGACGTAATATTGTAATGCGTTGCTATGTGGAGGGGGTACGCCAAGGGGAATAACTGAAAAGAACTGTACTGGATCTTGATAAAGTTTCTCCCAGAAAGGGTTAAAAGCATGAAATAAATAGAATATTTGTATTTTTCGGTGAAAGATCGAAATTTATTTCATTGAGTGAACACCATCAGTAATATTTTCACTCGTGGCTGCGCCACTCATGAAAATATTACCGATGACGTTCACTCAATGAAATAAATTTCGATCTTTCACCGAAAAATACAAATATCCTGTATATCTTATTCATGTTAATGATGGTTTTTCCCGTCTTTAGTGAATGATGGTTGAGCCAAAGCACTTTATTTGAGATATATATGGGAAGTACTATGATTGCAAGTCAAGTATGACCTCATTGTTCAAAAAACTGTGATAGCATTGTGTTGACTGCAGTGCAGTAGAGAAAAAATTTCAAGAAACAGTGATCATCGACAGATTTTTGGTTTTATTCAAGACTTTCAACCCAGATTTGGAATAAATTTTTATGTGCCCATGGGACACATTCTGCTGTAAAGTGTACATACAGTCTAATATTTAGATATACATGTATATGGACGTGGAAATCTGTGTCCCGTAAAACCCTGTTGACAGCTTCAATTTCTGAGAAAGGAAGATTCCTACTTACAGACATAGATGTATCAAGTGACACGGAGAACTTGATTGGGTCAGTTGTACAGTCTGTAATTCCTGTTACAGGGATATCTTCATCCTGGTAACAATTTGGATTACATGTCTCCATCAAAATGTAGGTCTGGGAAACCTATGATGGAAAGAAAAAAAGACGAATCAATT
Organism: Hippopus hippopus; assembly: GCA_946811185.2. Lineage (NCBI taxonomy): Eukaryota > Metazoa > Mollusca > Bivalvia > Cardiida > Cardiidae > Hippopus > Hippopus hippopus. The sequence continues at coordinate 32,115,901 of OX328113.1, forward strand.
CCATTGAACCTTGACAATACAATTCCATATTCTTATGACCCTGTTCAGGAAGGCTTTTGAAATCATCAGTGACACTGAGAAAAACACCTTTTGAAAACACAGTGGAAAAAGTGGAAAAAGTTACCATATAATCATCCAGTATTTTCTTCTTTTCAAACAATGTTTTCTACCTCTTTCAAGAAAAATTCACTTACTTTTGCTCCATTTGCTATGTTGTCTGAATTTGCTCTCATTCTGAGGAAACCTAAATTATTGCTGTCCTCTAAAAGGATAAAACTTTTTTTTTTTTTATTTTACAAATGAGCCGTGCTCTGTGAAAAGGGGGCTTAATGCATCTGCTAAAAGTATCGACCCAGGTCAGCCTGCGCAGTCCGCGCAGGCTGACCTGGGCCGAAACTTTTCGCTATCGGTCAATTTTCTGTTTGTCAAAGGACCAGTCTACCTCATGATTAAGTCGATTATTTAAAAAAGTGGCTCTTATGGATCCATAATTATGTGATGACTTGGGCTGGTATCATTTATCACGGAGATGCATTAAGCCCCCTTTTGCCAGAGCACGGCTCAAATGATTTTGATAACATTGGTTTGGTTTTTTGTATGGTACCTAACACCATTTTCAACATCATTTCAGTCAAACTGCGGTGGTCAGTGCAACCATTCTGCTTTCCTGGAGTTTCTTTTAACTAGAATTTACATAATTTCTTCCCAAGCCACTGTTTCTGTTCAAACATAATCATCGATGAAACAATGATCAATGGAGACAGATGAAGAATCCTGTTGCAATGACTATCGTCAATCCTCGGAAAGAAATTTGCCTAGCTGGAGATCCAAACCACTGACCCCCCGGTTAGAAAACCTGTACCCTACTGATTCCACTACTAGGCTTGTCCCTAGCAAATAATCAACATGAATTAAAGTTTTAACCCTTTACCAAACAATCCCTGTCTTTTCAAACCCCCCCCCCCCCAGTAAAAAAGGGCTTCTAAAAACATTGGCCCTAGCAAATTATCACATGAATAAAGGTTTTAAGCCTTCTACCAAACTGTCCTTTACTCTTTAACTACCTTAAGAAATAAGGCTTTTTGAAAACATTGTGGGAAACGAGAAAATCTTGGAAACCATCATTATATCTTTTCCTTCCAAAGTGTTTCCTCTCCTTTATAGTACTTTCATTTCCATCATTTAACCCCTTACCAAACAATCCCAACTTTAATAGATTTTGAGAAAAAGGGCTTTCAAAAACAGTATGGGAAAAGCAGAAAATGACGGTCACCAGCACTTTCTTCTTTTCCGTTGTTTTCTACCCTATAATAGACAAATTTCATGTCTAAAGTTACATTTAATCTAAAATAATTTAGTATCAATTGTTTTCATGGACATTGGCAAGTTCTGATTGGCTGAAAATATTTTTTCATAGCTCCATGAAAAAAAATAATCACATTGTGCCGGAACTACTTTTGTGGGTCCTACACACTGCTGTGTTCATTTACTTTCATTCTATTGGTTAATTTTCAGTATTGGGGATCTGAAAACTGCTTCCCTATTGTAATCTTGCGGCATACAAATATGAGTGGAAGGGGCTTTAGAAACTCCAACGTTAGATTTAAAAATAAAGAAAATGAATGCAGTTTGAATTATTTCCATGGGTGTATGTTGTCTGTAATATTAAATTATAAGGAATGAAGAGAATTTTATTTTTTTGATGGAGGTATAAAAAAAAAAAAACCTAATCACACTTTTGTATGAAACCGCTTCGGCAGTTTCATACAAAAGTGTGATTAGGTGTTTTTTTTCATACCTCCATGAAAAAAATAAAATTCTCTTCATTCCTTAAATGCTTTCATTTTGAAAAAGTCTAAAATTTTGTCTGTTGGTAAAGAGTTTACCCTTTATCAACCAATCAAACATTTTACATAACCTGAGAATGAAGTTGTTTGAAAAGATGCTGGTCATCAGCTTTTTCTCCTTTTCTTACAATGTTATCTACACTATCAAAGATAATTTCAGTGATTTGGATGATATTTGGTTTGTGGTCTAGGATTGCTTCCAATGTTAGTAAAGGGTTTACCCTTTAACACAATCCAAACTTTTAACAGTCCTGAAAAAGAGGCCTTTAGAAAACATTGCGGGAAAAGGAGAAAATGCTGGTTACCAGCATTTTCTCCTTTTCCCATAATGTTTTCTACTCTTCCTTAAACAAACTTTGATTTATCATTCACTTTTATTTTGTTGTCTGCAATTGCTTTCAATTTGAGCTAGCTTAACTCTTTACCAAACAAGCCCTGGTTTTCACGACCCTGGGAAGGAAAGCTTTTGAAAACCTTGTAGGAAAAGGAGAAAATGCTGATAACCAATATTTTCTCCTTTGCCCACAAGGTTTTCTACCCTTTCAGAGACAAATTTCATAAATCAAGACACTTTTAATTTGTCGTTAACATATGCTTTCAATATAGACAGTCTAACATTTTGTTGTTTGGTAAAGAGTTAAATTATGTCATTCGGTAAAGGGTTAAAAGCTACATACTTGCAATGCTGCAAAAAGGGATGGGTTGGTGGTTGATCGTAGACCAATCTGGAGGAGACCGCAGGTGATGACCTCGAAATTAAAGTTATCTGACCTTCCAATGTCAAGGACTTTTGTGTAAATTGGTGCAGATGGATTACTCGAATTATGGGGCAGATGGAACGAAGTTTCTGACAGAAATATACAGAAAAAATATAAAAAAATGTTGAATTAAACAAATTTGAGAAAGTTTACTCTTTTTTTCAATATTTTGACTTATCCCTTTATCAAAGAAATTTAACATAACATTCAAGCCATTGAAAAAATAACAATAATAAAAATAAAATAGATATGAATAGAATTAATAATAATAATAATAATAATAATAATAACATAACATAACATAATCTTTATTTGGCATAAAATACAAACATATTTATAGCCAATACAGATATACAGTAAAATCTCGATATTTCCAATCTCGAACATTCGAAGACCCCGTATTTTTCGAGGAATTTCCATAGTCCCGGCAAAAACTCCACTATATAGAACCAAAAATAGATTGGTAATTTCGAGTCTCAATAATCTGAAAATTCGAACACATGTGCTGGCCCCTGTCATCAATTTACCTCTTTAAATTGATTGTTAATTCGAACACATTATTTTCTCACCTCTCAATTAATTGTTTTCACATCTTTCCTAACAAAGGAGTTTTCGGCGTCGGCCCGTCTACGGTGAAGTGTAAGTTTTACAATCTATGACAATTACTACCGGAGACTCATACTACAATACGATTTTGAAAAGGAGTTGACCTTGATTTGATAATAAGAGGTTAATTATGTTAAGTTTGACATGTTTGCTTCTACCACCCCTTCCTTCGATTATGTTGTTTGATATTTCATTCTATAAAATCACTCGAGTATTTCATTCCAGATTAGACAACTGATTTTATCCCCGACTTCATTTTTTTTTACGTATGTACGTACATCACATGTTCGAAGTCAATTTTGACGCTAAAAGGACAGTTTGAAGTGTTTGTGATCGGAGGATGTCTCATTTTTTATCATTTTTCATGTCTATCTATTTTTAGCATCGGGTTTTCCCGCCTTAATTCTTCGATCGTTCTCAACACTTTTCAAATCGCGATATTCAAAGATATTTCATTGAAACATCGGTATCCGAGGAACTTAAATCCATACACATGTAGGCTTAAATATTTTTGATACCATATTATATCCTACCTTCTGTTGTTTTCTTAGGTCAAAAAATAAAAATGCGCTTTCTTTCCTGTGGGGTGACAGTTAATGGGGGCGAATACAACAGGGCAAATTTTACGAATTTGAAAGAAAAACTAGAGTACCGACCTTTTCAAAACCTCACAGGATGAAAGGAATTTTAACGTGACTTATTTCCTAGAACTCCTATGGTCAGATTCGCTGCATTTAGAGAAAATAACCCTTTTGATATGATATACTTTGAATATTATGAAAAAAGGGAACGAAAACTCGGATTTATTGCTGGGGGATGGGAGCGGGGGTTTTAGTAGATATTAACTTTACTTGCCGATCTTGAACGGAATTCATTTTTTCATGGACATTTTGGATAATTCGAAATCCGCGATAATTCGAATATTTTGCTTGTCCCCTTGGGACTTCGAATTATCGAGGTTTTACTGTATACAATAAGCACGAGATGTGAAAAGGAAAATATATCTATAGTCGTACAAATTGAAAAAAAGTGTGTGTCAGTAACACATGAAGTACTTCATGTTTTCCGAAGGAATATGGGAAGACAGATACTGAATAAACTGAAAAACAAATAAAATGACATGTTAAGAGTTTAGACTTCTAAATCTATCTGCTGCTAAGCGCGCCTCAATATGGCATTAAAAACGATGTGGATCAGGGTCAGACCACACAATGTGCAATCCAGTCACTAACCCACAAAGTCTGGTAAATTAAATTAATATTTCGAACAATTGAAATATCAGCATTTTTTCTCTGAGAGTTTTCATTTTATGTTTTTGCAGTTTGACGGTAAACTACTTCCATTTATACACATTTATATATGCTTTGACAATATCAGTAAATAATTACGAATAATACAAAGGATATAAGCTGATAAATGCAACAACATGCGGTAACTTAAGTTTCTGGGGACAGTGTAGACCAAGATCAGACTTACAAGAATTGCAGCCCGATCCTAGATCTACACGGTAGACTACGTTCATGTGACATGCATTTATATATATATATTGACAAAAGAAGTAAATAACTATGAGTAATACTAAACTTGTAAGCTAATAAGTGCAACCAAATGCCGTCGGCAAAGTTTCTGAGAACTGTGTAGATCAAGAGCAGAGTTGCCAGAATTGCAGTCTGATTCTAGATTTACACGGTAAACTACGTACATGAATACGCACTTATAAATATTTTGACAAAATAAGTAAATAATAGTAATAATAATAATAATAGTAATAATAATAATAAAAATAATAATGATGATGATGATATTTTTAAAGAAAGTAAATAATAATACTAATGATAATAATAAATTACATATGTGGTTGTAAAGATAGCAATTTAAATCTTTCTCTTTAAATACCCTTTACAAAATGACCCCAAATTTTCATGAGGAAGTAAGCTTTTGAAAGCATTGTCGGAAAGGTAGAAAATGCTAATAACCAGTATTTTTTCCTTTTCAAACAATGTTTTTTACTTTTTAACTCTTTACCAAACAACAACATTTTAGACTTGTACAAATTGAAAGCATTTGCAGACGACAAAATTAATACGACTCAAAAATTGAAACTTTTTATGGGAGGGTAGAAAATATTGTGGGAAAAGGAGAAAATGCTGGTTACCAGCATTTTCTCCTTTCCCTCAATGTTTTCTAAAGGCTTCTTTCTTCTGGGTCATGAAAACCAGGGATTGTTTGGTAAAGGGTTGAAACACATTATTTGAGCAAGATTCAACTAGTTGCTTTCAAAAAGCTTTCAACTTGGTCAAGGCCATAAATTTCTTTGTTAGGTGAAGGCTTAACACATTACCAAACAACAAAATTTTAGACTGTTCCAAATTGAAAGCATTTGCAGACGACAAAATAAATGTGGCTGAAAAATTGAAATTTGTAGTTGGAAGGGTAGAAAGCATTGTGGGAAAAGGAGAAAATGCTGGTTACCTGCATTTTCTCCTTTTCCCACGATGTTTTCAAAAGGCTTCTTTCTCGGGGTGGTTAAAAGTCTGGATTGTGTGGTAAAGTGTTAGGCCTTTACTGCACCAAGAAATTAATGAACTACATGATCCGACATTTTAATGACCCTAAGAAAAAAGCCTTCACAAACATTGTGGGAAAAGGAGAAAATGCTGGTTACCAGCATTTTCTCCTTTTCCCACAATGTTTGTCTTACTTATCATAGAAAAAGTTGAATTATTTTAGCCATATTTAAACTGATATCTGCACATGCTTTCAATCTGGACAAGTCTACATTTTTGTGATTGATTGAATTTGCATTTATTTATTGTCGCCACCGGTTTCCCATATGGGCGACGCCCCTTGAAGGCTGTTAGTATTGTTACAGGGGATAGTGCAGATACAGGACGAAACCCATCCTAAGTTTTGCCTGGTTCTTTAATGTGCTCAGTGTATAGCACCGTCACATGGGACCTCGGTTTAACATCTCATCCGAAAGACTATTAGTAATTTTAAGATGGCCAGCCGTGGGAATCAAACCCACACCCTCATGATCACGAGTCTTACACTCTACCAACTGAGCTACGTGGGCTGGACATTTTTGTTGTCTAGTTAGGAGTTTATAAGTCCACAATTAATGATGTACAGTGGATAGTTGAAATATAAAACATGGCTCAAATTATGGGATATGTCTGTGAAAGAAAAGCAAATATTGTGTGAAAAGGAGAAAATGTTGGTTACAAGCATTTTTCCCTTTTCCACAATGTTTTCAAAAGCCTCCTTTTTCAGAGTTATTTAAAGTCAGGACTGTGTGGTAAAAGTTAATTAAGTTAACTCTTTACCAAACGACAAAATTTTGGACTAGTCCAAATTGAAAGCATTTGCAGACGACAAAATAAATGTGAATCAAAAAATGAAACTTGATTTGGAAAGGGCAGAAAACATTGTGGGAAAAGGAGAAAATGCTGGTTACCAGCATTTTCTCCTTTTCCCACAATGTTTTCAAAGGCTTTCTTTCTCAGGGTCGTTGAAAGTCGGGATTGCGTGGTAAAGTGTTAAGAGTTGTCCATGTTGACGTGGAAGAGTGTTGACCTCGTAACAATGAGGTCCCAAGTTTGATATCCGGCAGTGAGTGTCAGCTTCGGGACAGGTTAATGGCCCACATATTCATCACCAGTGCTGATTAAGTTGCAAGAACTCGTTTCTCAATCAATGTAAAATAAAAATGTTTAACTCTTTACCAAACGACAAAATTTAAGACTGGTCCAAATTCAAAGCATTTGCAGACTACAAAATAAACATGGCTCAAAAAAATTAAATTTGTTTTGGGAAGAGTTGAAAACACTGTGGGAAAAGGAGAAAATGCTGGTCACTAGCATTTCCTACTTTTCCTACAATGTTTTCAAAAGGCTTTTTCTTTGAGGACGTTAAAGCCAAGCCCTGGTAGCTCAGTCGGTAGCGTGCAGGACTTGAGAACACGAGGCCCAGGGTACAACCCCTGGCTCGGCCAATTTCTTTTTGAGGATTGATGATAGTCACTGCCACAGGATTCATTCCTCTCCCACCACTGATCATTGTTTCGATGATGATCATGTGGGAAAGCAGCCAGTGGCTTGGAAAGAAAATTGTGCACAGTACCGGTAAAAGAAAATCCAGGAACCCATGGATAGTTGCACTGGCTGCTGTGATATAACTGAAATAATGTTGAAAATGGCGTTAAACACCCTACGATCAATCAATCAATTGAGGACGTTAAAACTAAGGATTGTGCAGTAAATTTTTAAACTATGTTTACCAATGTCAGCGAGTGTGCAGATATCCTCATCTACCATGTCGTCACAATCATTGTCCATTCTGTCACCAGGGTAACCAAAGAATATCTGACAGTCCTGTTCAAATAAACCAAATAAACCAGTTTGACAGAATATTTGTAATTCTAGGTTCTAGGTTTGTTAAAGGCCCATCTACACTAACAAACTTTTGTTCGCAAACATCACCAACCACCATGTTTGCTGATGTTGTAAACAAATATTTGTTAGTATAGACCAGTCAGCAAACACAAGCCCACACCATCGAACAGTGTTTGGGGATATTTGGATATGTTATTTTTGTTAGCTGTGTTCATAGGCACTCTGTTTCCATGACTTTCACAACTTAACATTTACTTCTGTACATCTATATCTTACATACTAGAAGGTTATGCAGCGGCCATGTTTTTAAGCAACGGAAGTCCTTGATCAGGTTTTCATTTACACTGGCTCCCGAATCATGTATAAGGCGCTGGCCGATAAGGGCACCAGGACTTTTCAACGCTTGAAATAGTACGTCTTGTTTACATCATCATGGTACCCGTATTGGCCTGCATGTTAACGACGATTCAGGAGCCAGTGTAAATCGAAACCTGATCAAGGACTTCCATTGCTTTAAAACATGGCCGCTGCGAAACCTTCAAGTAATTACGATATGCAGAAATAGAAGAGGTAGGGTACAAAAGTAAAAGACAGGGAAACCGAGTGCCTATGGCTGTGTTTGTTGGTGTTTGGTGGTTTTTAGCTACATGTATACCAACCAGTTAGAAGCTGTCTCTTTATCTTGTAAGGGATGCATCACATGATCTTCAAGCAAGACCAAACATTGTTCGCCATTGTTTGTTGTAGTGTAGACACCCTTCGGAAAAACATGAACAATCATCACCATACAAAAGTTTGGTTGTGTTTGCTAGTCTAGTCTTGCCTTAACCCTTTATCACACAATGCCGACTTTTAACGACCCTAAAGAAGAAGCCTTTTAAAAACATTGTGGGAAAAGGAGAAAATGCTGGTAACCAGCATTTTCTCCTTTTCCCACAATGTTTTCTACCGTATCAAACGAAAATTGCATTACTGAGCCACATTGAAATTGTCATCTGCAAATGCTTTTAATTTGGACAGGTCTTAAATTTTGTCGTTTGGTAATGAATGTTTAAAAAATGAAGGCATCATCTACACTAGCAAACATTTCTTCACAAACAGCATCAAACGTTTGTTTGGTTTGTTCATGTTTGCCCATAAGTTGTCTACAATTCATCAAAGAAATTTTCCACAAATTTCTGGTCAGCCCTCATCGCTCAGCCGTAGCGTGTATGACCTGAGAACAGTGGGCGGTTCAATTCCCAATTCGGCCAATTTTGTCTAAGGCCAATTTTTTTTATCAATGATAGTCAGTGTGACAGGATTCATTCCCGCTCATTTTGACTGTGGTTATTTGGGAAAGCAGCTATTGCCTTGGAAAGAATATTTTGCTGAGTACTGGTAAAAAAACTGCAGGAAAGCATGGACAGGTGCATCGAACACCGCGATATAACTGAAATAATGTTGAAAACGGCCTTAAACACAAAACAATCAATCAGGATTTCCTAAATTTGAAAGTTATACAACTTCTGATTGGCTAAACCTAATGGTTTAGCCAATCAGAAGTTGTGTTACTTTCAAATTTAGAAAATCTTTGAGAATAGCACAAGAATGTTCTTAAAAACGATTGGTGAATGTGGTTCCTGGGACCATATGTATGTAACAGTTCTTATACATAGCCTGCCCAGGCGCGGATTGAACCCTGGACCTCCAGGTCTCAAGGTGAACACTCTACCATGTTGCTACAAAAGCTAGCTCTATAGCAAGGTAGTATAAGTGTCCCCTTATACAAACACAAGCTATACATTTACATCTATTACTCTCAGATGATAATATTTTTTATTGACAAACACGAGATAACAAAACAAACACACAGCAGGTAAGACAGGTTATTACTCTAACTTGATAAACCTTTCATTAAAAGTTTACGTTATTATTTGTTTTTTGGGATACAGATTAAAAATCACGAACCTTGACGATATAGCATTAACATAATCGAGTGGGGCTTATAAATTATCTCATCACGGTCCGTGATTTTAGACCCGTTATCCCAAACACAAACAAAAATGTAAACAGATAATGAAATGTTTATCGAGCAAGACCTATAAATGCATTGCTTCATTACATAAACAGTACAGTGGGCGTTTTAGCAGAAAGGAATACCTGTTTACCCTAAAGTTATGAAGTCAGTCGACCGTAAAAAGATACTACAATCGCCTGAGAGTAATATCTGAGGGAAAGACCAGTATACTACATGTGCATGTTTACATAACACTGGTTACCAGCGTTTTCTTCCTTTCCAACAAGGTTTTCAAAAATCTTCATTCTTAGGATCGTTAAAACACAGGATTTTTTGATAAGGAATTCAAAACCAAACAAACAAAGAAATGAAAGATTGATTCCACCTTTCTTCGAGAATGTTAACTCACCTCATTGTCTTCAGTCACAATGTTTCCGAGCATGGCAATATTGTTTGTAATAAAACCATATGCAGCTGCTTTACCATCCTTCAGACGAGAAAACCCTTCAAGAGGACTACTGTGTGCCTTAGCCTCAATTCTCTCTATAGAAACAGGAGTTCCTGAGAAAAAGTTAGTTAGATTAGGTGAGGAATAAATTCTTTCCTGTTTAAGGCTATCATTTGTTGAAGCTGCAGCTACTTGCACCATGGGATTGCCTGTAGAGAAACCTGGATATGCATAGAAGTAGTTCTCATCTGCCCATTGGTTTTTAGCCTGTACCAAAACCATCGATGGCATTTCTGAGAACTGGGTGTTATTATAGAGGTTGATGAAAAGAAACTGTGCAATTTCAACCGGCTTATCGGTCCATATGTAAGTATACATGCCCCAGTCAATTCTTCTAATGACAGAATCGCCCGCATAAGGTATAATAAACGGGGAAAAGCCTAATATTTCTACAGTTGTGTTCTTTGACTTGGTTACAATGTTAATCAGATCACCGTTATCATTTTGATCATTCGGCATTACTATAAACTCTGTTCCCCACTTATTTGTTGGCAAAAGCTGCTCGATGAAATGAGAAATTTCGCTGTTGTTTGATGCGGGTACATTTCTCGCTCCGGCATACACCGCAATGATGTTGTCTGAGGATATGTACGTTCCGGACAAATCCTGCTCGCTCTCAATGTGTAGTATGTTCAAAGCACTCAGATAGAAAGGTACAGATGTACCTGTGAGGAAGTAATCTGATCCACCTGATCCCGTCACACACGAAGCTTGTGCTGTGACGTTGGACGGAAATCTGATGTTTAACGATGTATCTTCTGTCGCTAGAACAGAGAACTGGCACCAACCACCGGTCTGACAGTATGTGACGACATAATATTCATTTCCAAGATGGTCGGTCTTGAATGCTAAATATCCCTCTCGGCTCACAACAGGTAATGATTCGTCAACTTGCACTACTTGCAACAAGAAATCCGAGTCTGACGTTATTTTCAAGCCTTTCGATGCAACCTCAATTCCTGTTGGAATAAGCCCAGAGCAGTTCAATATGATTGTTTCGGGGTCATTGGAAACTGAAGAACGAATGGCGCGGTTTCCAAGGTTACCACAATTGGAGCCAGTAATTGTAATTGAGATATTGTTAGGATTTTGATTGTTCACAATTAAGTACAGAGGCTCATTTTGCTGGCTAATTGTTGAACTTTCACGGCCCAGCATGGAAACATAGTAGGTGGTTGTCCCTTCTGAAAGATAGACCAGAGTAAGCTTTGACTAACCTACTAATCTAAATCATATTTTCATTCTACCTTTAACACTTTACCGAATGACAAGATTTTACAATGATGCATTGAATTCCCTAGGGAATGAATGACCAGCAATTCTTGAGAATGTTTTTTGTCTTATTCACCAGAATTTTCTAAATTTGAAAGTAACACCAGTTCTGATTGGCTAAACCATTTGGTTTAGCCAATCAGAACTGGTGTTACTTTCAAATTTAGAAAACCTTTGAGAAGAAGACAAAGAACTTTTTAAGAATGATTGGTGAATGAATGATATGGAAAAAGGCAACTCTATTTTTTGATATTTCAGCTAGTGCCTTTTAACTTTTTTCACTACCATGCAAATAACTTACACTTTTTAATTGGCATTAAATATAGTTCCACTGCAAGATGAAGAGACAGTTTGGCCTTAATCTAAAATCAAGAAGTGGACAGCGTAGATCGGAGATCAGACTGCACGTTCTGTTCAGTCTGATGTATATCTACACTGGGCACAAAAGGTGCTGGTGTCATCAACTGTAAGGAAAGAGTTAAAAAAGGAAAAGCTGAAATATATAGAAAAACAGATATCTAGAGTGTTGTTTTTCACAGTGTGAAAAGGTTTTAGACCCCAAATAAAAGCTGTAGCTGACGACGGATTAAGGACTAAAGCCCCCAACTCATTCGTAAATATTGTGTAACATTGATGTTTTTGTAAAGGCTATTCGGCTAATCTCTGCAGCTTCTGTCTCTTAATATGGGATTTAGGGGCAGGCCCAAGACTCACTAACTCACTGGTAAATATCGTGTAACATTGACATTTTTGTAAAAGCTATTCGGCCAATCTCAGTAGCTTCTGTCTTTTAATATGAGAGTTAGGGGCCACAGACTCACTAACTCATCGGTAAATATTTGAAAAAAACATTGATGTTTTCATAAAGGCTTTTCAGGCAATCTCGGCAGCTTCCATCTTTTAATATGAGAGTTAGGGGCCGTAGAGTCACTAACTCATCTGTAAATATCATGTTACATTGACTCTTTCGTAAAGACTGTTCCGCCAATCTCGGCAGCTTCCGTCTTTTAGTATGAGAGTAAGGGGCCATAGAGTTACTAACTCATCTGTAAATATCATGTTACATTGACTTTTTCGTAAAGACTATTCGGCCAATCACGGCAGCTTCCGTCTTTTAATATGTGAGTTAAGGGCCATAGGCCTTTAAAATGGCTCAGAAATTATGAATTTTGTTTCCAAAAGCATAGAGGACATTGTAGGAAAACATTCCCACAATACTTTCCACTCTTTAGACTTTACCAGACGACAAAATTTTAGATTGGTCAAAATTTGAAAGGACATGCAGACGACAAATAAACAGCCACTCAAATGAAAGTTTTTTTTGTTTGTGAAATTGTAAAAAAAAAAAAACATTGCAGAAAAAGGAGATAATACTGGTTACCAGCATTTACTTCTTTTCCCATAATGCTGTAAAGCCTTGCTTCCCCAGGGTCCTTTAAACTTAAGAATGTGAGGTAAAGGAACAGTTATCACACAATGGCAACGTTAAACGACCCTGAGAAAGAGGCCTATTGAACACATTGTCGGAAAAGGAGAAAATACTGGTAACCAGCATTTTCTCCTTTTCCCACAAAGTTTTCTATCCTATGAAACAAAAATTGCATCATTTGAGCCACTATGAAATTGTATCGGCAAATGCTTTCAATTTGGATAGGTTTGTGTGGTAAAGGGTTAAATACTTTCTCATGTTTATTAATCCTTTATCACACAATTCTGAGTTTTAATTAATCTAAAGAAGAAAACATTTGAAAACACTGTGGGGAAAGGAGAAAATGCTGGCTACCACCATTTTCTCTTTTTCCTACAATGTTTTCTACTACATCTAAGACTGAAATCATCATTTCAGCTACGTTCATATTGTCGTCTGCAATGCTTTGAACATGGTTGAGAACAAAATCTTGTTGTTTGGTAAAGAGTTAACTCCTAAGGCTTGGTCAGACCGGCTAACGAATATGTAATGATGGAAAAACGGACAAAAACATGCAGAATTTGGTTATCCGGTCACAAAATTCATCTCCTTGGCCACTCCAGGCTCACGTGATCGGTGTGTGGAGCGAAGATTCCACATAATGACTGCACGAGTACCACACATGTAACGGACAAAACGCATGTTTACCAGATATGAACCAGATAATAAACGGTCTATTAACGGATATCACCATAGGAGTAACAGACTTGTGCCGGATAAAACGGAAGTGCAACGCATGAGAACTGGACAAAATGTTCTTCCAACGTACGATGAACGGAAATTTACCGAACACCAACGTACAAGGAATGCACCAGTCAAGTGACATGCCAAAGGTATAAATAGTCAGATGCATCAGAAGTCTGTCATTCGCATGTCTCTGTCCGTTTTGTCAGTTTTGAACATGCTCAAGACTTCCCAATGGACAAAACGGACATCACCAGACGTCGCCGGACAAGTAGGGGATTCACCGGATAAGAAACGGACATAAAACAGATACAAACGGATAAAATGATTTTTTATCCATTACTCGTCCATTAGCTTGGAGTGACCAAGCCTTAAAGAACCAAATAAACCCAACAGAAATTTTAATCCTTGACATCAGACCCAAATAATTGCAATACCGTATTATAAGTTATTGCACTTGTATGGGGATATATTGTGTTGAACGAGTACTTTTGGTAGAGTTGCCCGAGCTTGCGAGGGCAACTCCGCCAAAAGAACAAGTTCAATACAATATATCCCCATACAAGTGCAATAACATTTTTATTATATACTTTGATACTGTTTACATAATTTCCCAATATTAAACAGTATTTTCATCGAATTTGTTGATTTATCTCTTCAATAACAGTCTTAGTTATTCATAAAACGACGAGAAATCTGTTTCGTCGCCATACCATGTTCTCACGGAATTTTTAATTTTGGCTTTTAATGACGTCACAGTTGCTATGTAAACAAACAAGATGGCGACTGAGGATCCTTTTCCATTGCTTAAAAATTTCATTGTCGATAAACATGTTCGATAGACAATTTTTTCATAACTTTGTAGTGACTGCTATTTGAGAAGCTATCATTCTGCTTTTTTTTCATGTTTTTATTAAGTCCTATGCATTGAAAAGTTCGTAAAATGTGATGTCTTATGATGAAATTTATGATAATGGCAGCCGTTCATATTTTGATTTTTGAAGAAATGGCGGGTTTTGAAATAATTCCGTACTAAGCAACGCACATGTAAAAAGCTCTAAAGTATGTAATATCAAAGTATGCAATATGGAAAAATATTGCATACTTTCATCCAGTCCAAATACATGGGGACAATACCAAAGTATATAATAAACATGGATATATTATATGTGTCAAAAAGTTTGCGAATTACTAATTACAGACATTTTGCATACAGATTGTTAGTGAATTCAAGGCACTCGTTACTTGTTGGTATACTCGTGACAAAAATACATGAAAAGAAAAGTTTGCAAATTTTTCAAATTCACAAAAACTTCCACATTACAAAAATTTCCACTTACACAGTAACATGTTTGCTTTTGTCTACACTATACCAGCATGGAGACAGCGTAGATCAAAGATCAGGCAGCACGTTTTGTGCTGCTTGATCTTAATCTACGCTGGGCACAAAGTCAACTATAGTAGTGAAAGGCACTTTAAAGGCTATGGAATTTTTACCTGTGAGAGCTATCCATATGATGAGGGTTGCAAGGCAGAGAACCAGCATCTTCTGAAAATGGAAAAAGAAATATTTTCTTTTTCATAATAGAACAGAAATTTTATTTCTGTAAGTAATTTACAGTGCTTAAAGTAAATATAAAAAGAAAAGCCTGTCGTGAAAATGTTAACAGTCAGAAACGGTTTATTGTAAAAGCATAGAAAAAGTTAATAATTTAGTTGTTTTAAAGCAAGAACTGAACAACAAGAGCTCTACGTGCATGGACCAACGTTTGGCTGTGAATGGTTGACATTCTGCGAAATTTCATAGTCGAAAAAGTGGCGTGTGTCAAAAATACTTTGATGGTTACCATCCATATTGATAAATCGATAGGAAATATGTCTCTCTTCGTTTTGTCTTTTTTTTTTTGAGAAATCTGATTATTTCAACTGTACATCTATATGTGGTTTGCAAACGATTACAATTTTGGCAGGTCTAAATTTCATTAAGTGGTAAAGAATTAACCCTTTACCATACAATCCCAGTTTTCGACAGTCTTGAGAAAGAAGGCTCTTGAAAACATTGTAAAAAAAAAGAAGAAAAGCGATTTAAATTCTTGAGATTACATTTTCCAGACCGGTTTTCCATGACAAATATGCCAAGAAATGTCAGATAGTGTAAGTAAAATATCAGGAAACACAACCACCTACTGAAAACCGATTTGAAAATATGAACTCTATGAATATTCATTGTGAAAAAACACTTCTATAAATATTCATTAAAAATAGGAAATTTATTAATATTCATTAACAATCATTTTTGATAATAATTAGTGGCCAAAGTTTACTCTCTACCTAAAAACAGACCTTTGCGCCTGTCTGTTTTAATTTGATGTTTGTTTGTTTGTTTGTTTGATTGTTTATTTGTTTGTATTGGAGTTTAACTCTGTTATAACAGCTTAGGTCATATCATGGAGGTTAGTGCACCTACACATGTGTTTTCTGGCTTTCTCAAACCAGTACTCACCTACACAATTTTCTTTCCAATCCACTGTTTACTTTTCTCATATGCATCATAGGTGAAAGGCAAAATGTCACCAGAAAGAAAGTTTGATTCAACCAGGTATCAGGCTTTCAACCACGAGGTCACAAGTCACATATGCTAACCACTGAGCTACCTGGCCAGCCTCTTTTTTTTAAAGCATTTTCAGGTGACAACTTAACAAATGATGAGTTTTCTCTTAGAAACAGGGATCATATATGTGTATGTAAGATCCCTGTTAGAAAGGATAGAAAACATTGTGGGAATAGAAGAAAATGCTGGTTTTGGATTAATGAAAGTAACTGTGATAGGATTCATTCCTCTCTCAAGGCTGATCATTTTCTTGACGCTGATTATATTCAGAAGCATCAAATGGCTTGAGAAGTGTATTATGCATAGTATCACTTAAAGAACTCAAGGAAAGTATGAAAAGGTGCACTGGTTGCCACAATATAACTGAAGTGATATTGAAAATGGCATTAAAAAGCATACAACCAAACACATTGAGTTACCAATTTGTTGTCTGTAGGTGCTTTCAATAAGAGGAGCCGAAATTTTGTTGTCTGATTAAAAGATGATTATCTCTTTACCACACAATCCCGACTTTTAATGACCCTGACAGAAAAGCCTTTTGAAGATATTGTGGGAAAAGGAGAAAATGCTGGTAACCAGCATTTTCTCCTTTCCCCACAAAATTTTCTGCCCTTTCCAAAACACATTTCAATTTTTCAGTCACATTTATTTTTTCGACTACAAATGGTTTCAATTTGGACAGGTCTAAAATTTTGTTGTATGGTAAAGAGTTAAAACAATTACTGCCAGAAGTCAAAACAACCAGTACTATTACTCTCAGATGATAATCTTAGCTTTTGTTGACATACAATATACTAAAACAAACACACATAAATCTAACTTGATAAACCTTTCATTAAAACTTTACATTAATGTTTGTTTTGGGCAATAAAGGTTTAAAACCTAGAACCATGATGAGATAATATAAACATTATTGTGTTGGGTTTTTAAATTATCTCATCACGGTATGTGATTTTTAACCTGTTATCCTAAACACGAACAATAATATAAACCAATAATGAAAGGTTTCTTGAGTGACAGTTTTAATCTCAGATAATTTTAGCTTTTGTTGACATACAATATACTGTACCAAAATAAACACATAATAGGTTAGACAGGTAAAATGCATTGCTTTATTACATACATGTAAGCAGTACAACCGGCATATTTGAAGTTATGAATATCCATGGTTTCCCCTATTGTCACGAAATCAGCCAACCGTAAAAAGACATTGTGATTGTCTGAGAGTAATATGTGCTCTATTAATATTAATTGACAGACTCTATTTGCCAAAATGTAAGCCATAGAACTGTTGTCAGCATTTTAAATAATAATTAGACCACGCATGTAGTGAATTGGCCAATCAGCGACCAGTATTTCAAAAGTATATATCGAAGATACAACTCTCACAGTTGTATATCCAGATATACAGTGCTACTATATCCTGCACGTGAATTCTTACAAGTTTTGTTTGCAATATCGAGTCAGAGCAAAATGTACCCGTCGCGGTAAGACACAATTTGGAAAATATGATTCATGGAATCGGGTACAGCATTTCGATGGGTAAGTGCAATACTGTTCTAAGTGCGTATACAATATTCAAGCCCTTAGCATAGTATTGCATTTACTTGTCAATTTACTGAAGTAACCTCTTCAGTTGAGTGTGTTTTTGACAGAAGAAAAAAATAAGACTCCAGTAAGGAAAAAAAAAAAACAACTAATTTTGGCATTACATGATATCACGACGGTCAGTGAACCTATGCATATGTTTCCTGCCTTTCTTATACCACAACAAAACAACTAAGCAACTCTTCTCTATAATTAAAAAAAAAGTAAAAATTGATTTAACTAAAAGATAAAAAAGTTTCACTGCGCTCTTGTGTTAGTTTGTACAGGAGATTAACGTTGTTTAAATAGCTATAAGGTCATATCACGACGGTCAGTGGACCTAAACATATGCTCTCTGGCTTTCTCACACCAGTTCTGACAAAAACTTTCTTTCAAGGTGACTACTTTTCTCACATGCATCAGAGGTGAGAAGCGAAAAATTGGGGGAAAGAGAGCTTGCCGCAACCGGGTATCAAACGTGCAATTACCAGCTCACAAGTCAGATACGCCACTGAGCTACCAGGCCGGGCAGAAATTCACGTACTGAACATACAAAAAAAAACACATTATTTCTCAAAACATTCCATGTTTTTCGTAATAAAATAGAAAGTTCAGTCAAAACGTAACGTTTTCAAAATATTGAAGACAAATACTAGTTCGATCTTGAACACTCCACAATGAGGTTTACCTTGATTAAATATCTTAATGAATAATTTAGCAATTTGATAGAAATTATACCTTTTATTTGTTTCTTTTGCATGTGGTGCATTAACTTTCTTTTTAACGATCACAATGACTAGTTTTGACTTTTGTAACAAGCTTTTTATCTCATATGTACATGTACATTTGACATGAAAAGGACGAATAAATAGTCACGTGGTCTAAGTTAGATAGAAAATCTCGTGCCGTGATACATGGGAAATATACACTCGCTAACACTCGTGTATATTTCCCATATACCATGGCACTCGTTTTCTATCCCATACTTAAGTCCAACCCTTGACAGACAACCAGTCAATTATCAAACCATTACAGCACCCAATAAACCCCAAAAGATATTTCTTGTCTAGAAAGAAGACCAAAATAGTCATAATTTTAAGGTTTGTCTTGTCTGAAGCTGTTTAGTACAGCGAACAGTGTAGATGGAAGATCAGGCTGCACGTTTTTGTGCAGTCTGATCTTGATCTACACTGGCCACAAAGGCAACTATGGTTGTGAAAGGCGCTTTAATGGTTAAAATCAACGTCAAAGATGAATTCTATAAATCTTAATCATACTAAGCATGACTGGAGGACATTTTGTGGACAGTATAGATCAAAATCAGACTGCATAGAACGTGCAGTCTGATCTTGGGTCTACACTGTCCAACAAGGAGATATCTTTTTAAAAACAGTACTTGTGAAAAAGCAAAATTTAGGTTTCAACTATCGGTTTGCAAACATGTTTTGTTTTAGTTATTTAGCAGGATAAAGGGTTAAAAGGCAATTATCACACAATATAACTATTTAAATAACTCTTTGGAGCATAAGTTTGTGGGAAAAGGAGAAAATGACTGTAACCATGCATTTTTTTTTTTTCTTTTCCTACAATGTTTCCTACTCTTTCTAAGACAAGTTCATCATTTTGACTATATTTAATTTGTTGTCTGTAAAAGCTTATAACCCTTTACTCCATAGATACTCATTTTGACGTATCAACAACAGACAGCTTTTGAAAACATTTTGGGAAAAGGAGAAATTGCTCGTAACGAGCAATTTCTCCTTTTCCCACAATGTTTCCCACTCAATCAGATATTTGTATCCTCATTTGTCCGTATTTTTGACATCATATTTTTATTTGCTGCTGAAATGGAAGAGCCTCAAATTGGCATATCAGGTAAAGGGTAATGTGGCAAGCAGAAAGTTTTGTCACCTTGTAAGGAATAAACCGATTTTATTTCATGCTTTTCCCAAGTTTATCTAGAAATAATATTGGATTTTGGTTTATGACCATAGAAAAATACCGATTTCATATTTTCTAACTCCCCAATTGAAGGTGGAAACAGTAGTTCCCACGCACTAGTTACCTAGGTAAACAGTATGTGTCATTCAACCAGAGGGAAATATGAGGGAAATATGCTCATTGACCCTACTTTTCTTGCGCTTTATGTCATAATTTCATGCATGTCATGTGGAAGGGGTATGCCACAGGGCATTACCAAAAATGACATACTGGATTTTGACAAAAGCCCCAACAAAAAAGGGGTGAGAAGAATGAGATACGTGTAAATACAATATTTGTGTAACTTCTTTTTTGAAAAATGGAAATTGATTTCATCTTGTGAATATCATTGGTAACATTTGGACTCATGGCTCCACCACACCTGAAAAATATTACCAATAATGTTTGCAAGGTAGTATAAATTTTTATCTTTCACATTAAAAAAAACAAATACCCTCTTTATCAGAATTAGGTATTCCAACGGTGGGTACTGGTTGCTCATTCAGTATCAGGCAAGGCTTTAAACCACAAGGTTGCTGGTTTGAATCCAAAGCTCTGTAAATTTCTTTCAAAGAATTGCTGATAATCATTGTGACAGGATTCATACATGTACCTCTCTCACAGCTATCAGATTATTATTTTGATGATTGATATGAGGGGTTAGCACCAGGCCTTGGAAAGAATGTTTTGCCAAGTAAATTCGGGAGTGGCATCACCAGCATGGAAAGGTTCAATTTCAGCAATAAAATTTTACTCTTGTTACCAGCATTTTCTCCTTTTTCTCACAATGTTTTCTCCCATTTCTTAGTGAGCAATTGTATCTAAGCTAGACATTATTTGTTGTCGTCCAATGATTTCTATTTCGACAAGTCCAGAATTAGGGCAGGAATAAACACCACACAAACACACAAACAAACAATAAGAGCATGGCACGCATGTTCCAATGTTCAGCGGCAAGCGCATGATTTTCACGAAAATTTCTCAGTTGAGAAAAGGGCATTACTGTGTCTGAAATGCTATAATTATTACCTGCCCTTGTTGCACACATTTCCCTTTTGATAGTTAACAACTTTTCCATTTCTTTTTCAGTTTACACATATTTACTTTACATTGATTGAGAAACAAAGTTCCTACAACTTATACTAATCTCTCTCGATCCTCCTTCCTGGAAACTACACCAGTTCTCGCACCGAATGTGTGTACAAAATAAAAAATCCCAAAGTTGACACCCGCTCCCCGGTATCAAACTTGGGACCTTATCATTACAAGGCCAATGCTCTATCTCACAACCACAGACACCACACCATCCAATTTTGAAGTAAATATCTTCAGTAATGATAGAGATATTGCAAAATGTGAGTTTTTTGCAAGACAATGACAATGTGGTCACAACAACACCAGGTCTAGGGCAGTAACTCCTTGTTTTCTACAGAAAAAGCTGCACTATAAATTTTGTACTCATGAGGAACTGTGAAATTCCACTGTGCAGCCAATAATGCCATGCCTTGAAATATAATATGAGCCATTAAAAATTCAATTTGTCTGTTTGGTACACCTTATTTGCACTTGCCTACATGATACCACTTTGAAGCACCATTAGTCTATCAGGAAACATCTAAAATTTCATATTAGCACATTTGCACATTTCCTCTATATACAAAACAGAGCTCATGCACCAGTGTGCTGTTTTTTGCAGTGTACCTGAATGTGCTGGCATTTGACCTACTGTATGGTACTTTTTAGGTACTGATAATAAATGAATAACAATAATGTACCGAAATTTGTGATTATTGTGGAAAAAGGAGAAAATGCTGAAGTGGCTTATGATGAGAGGTACTGTCTTAACCCTTTACCACACAATGACGACTTTTAACAACCCTGGGGAAGAAGTCTGTTGAAAACATTGTGGGAAAAGGAGAAAATGCTGGTAACCAGCATTTTCTCCTTTTTCCACAAAGTTTTCTATCCTATCTATGCTTCAAATTGCGTCATTTAAGCCACTATGAAATTGTATGTAAATGTTTTCAATTTGGATAAAATTTGTCGTGTGGTACAGGGTTAACCTTTACCAAATGAAAAATAATTTTGGACTAGTCCAAATTGAAAGCATCTGCAGACTACAAAAAAAAGTGTGATTCAAAAATTGAAATTTGATTTCAGAAGGGTAGAAAACATTGTGGCTAAAGGAGAAAACGCTGGCTACCAGCATTTTCTCTTTTTCCCACATTGTTTTCAAAAGCTGTCTTTCCCAGGGTCGTGAAAACCCAGGATTGTCTGGTAAAGGATTAACTCATAATATAATTATAATGGTTTAAATTGAAATTCAATTTTATTTACTGTTTAAAGTTGACACCTTTGGAAAAATAGTGTGGCAAATAATAAAGTTAATGTATTTCTAACATGAAACTGCTCTTTCAGTGGTGATTTCCATACTATTACAAATGTTACTTCTGTGCATTCTTGCGTAAACCTTTTGAAAATTTTGTATGAATAATACATGTTGGTTGTATTTATATAATATACATTTTTCATGTAAAGACCTCGGCTGTATTTTCTCCAAAATTTGAAAGCACGTTTAGAAAATTGAAAAAAAAAAAAATAGTGTGTCGAATGATTGGATTTGTTTAAAAAAGGGTAAAAAACATTGTGGGGAAAAAGAAAAAAGTAAGTTTTCAAGGTTTTAAGACTTTATCCCTTTCCAACTTTCTTTTTGAAAGATTTCTTTGGTAAAAAGCATGGCGTAATTGGTAAAGAAAAAAGAGAATTGTCCATGGAGGAAATGAGTGAAATTTCAGCATGCAATCAAGAGCATGGAGCAATCAGTAATGAGAAAAGAGAAGTTCATGGAGGAAATGGATGAAATTTCAGCATGCAATCAAGAGCCAGGCGCAATGGGTAAAGAGAAAAGAGAAGGGTCCATGGAGGTAATGGGTGAAATTTTACCATGCAGTCAATTCTATGAATATAATATTAGCAGCTTTATAAAAATCAATGAATCAATGAACAAGTGAAAACTAGTCGCAATATCAGTGAAACTCTTCACAACACAAGTCCCGAGTTTAAACAACCTATTTAAATACACGGAAGGCTTTTGAAAATATTTTGGGAAAAGGAGAAAATGCTGGTAACTAGCATTTTCTCCTTTTCCCAAAATGTTTTCCACACAAAGATTATTACTTGACCTACATTCAAGTTGTCATCTGTATATCTTTTTAATTCTGTTGAGTCCAGAATTTTGTTGTTCCGTAAAAAGTCAACTTTTAACTGAACGACAAAATTTCAGTCCCAACCAAATTGAAAGCATTTTCAGACGACAAATATAAAGTGGCTAAGATAGTGATATTTGTCTGTAATGAGAGTAGCATTACCAGTAGGTTACCAGCATTTTCTCCTTTTCCCAAAATATTTCAAAAGCTCTCTTCCTCAGGGTCGTTAAAACTTTGGATTGTGTGGTAAAGGGTTAAGGACCACAATGGAAATAAGGGATGCTGTCCCTTTTTTGTGGTATCCTTGGTGCTGATGTGCCAGATATGGTTCTATGCATTTCCACCATATTTGACTTTTTATTTGCATATGTTGTGTCTGTTCAAACCATATTATGTACACCCAGTGCTAAATAAAAAAAAATAAATAAATAAATAAAAGGGTTAACACATTTCCAGATAGACATGACTATTCTAGGTGCAGAGTCCTGTTCCTTAGTCATTAGCATACAGGACTTAAAACCATTTGATTTTTTCGAATAACTGGTGATAGTCAATGTGACAGGACTCATTCCTCTCTCACTGCTGGTCATTGGGTCAACAATGTATATGTTTGAAAGCAGCCACTGGCTTTGAAAGAATTTTGTGTGAAGCACTGGTAAAAGATTTCTAGGAAGGCATGGATAGGTGCACTGGCTACTGCAATACAACTGAATTAATGTTGATAACAACATACAAAAAAAATATTATTTTACATCATATGTGGATAAAATACATGTGTCAAAAAATTTGCGAATTTACCAATTATAGACATTTCGCATACAGAAATATTTGCCAATTCAAGACACCATTATTTGTGGGTATACTTGTGGTAAAATATGCAAACAGAAAAGTTTGTGAATTTTTCAAATTTGCGAAATCGCAAAAGTTTCACTTATACAGTAGAATGATAACAGAAGGCATTTTTGAAAAAAATGAAAAACGGTAGAAAAGGAGCAATTGCTAATTCACTCTAATTTCTAACATCAGAGACTTGTTCAGGGCTATTGAAAGTATTGAAAAACAGATCAAGAAATATTTTTTGAAAAAAGATATTATGGCACAAATCTTTCTGCAAATAGGTAGGGGCTCATGAAATAAACATGTCTACATATTTTACCAATCACAAATTTCTGTTTATATTTTCTTTCGTTCCACTCAGACAAATATAAAACATTTATGTTCTATTGCATTGACTTATTATGGAATAATATACAACAGAAGTCGGTAATAGGAGTAGCAGCATAGACTACGCATTGTATTCGAGAAGTAACATTACACATATTTCAACCTCTTATCATACAATCTACATATCATTAGCTTATCATGAATGTAATATTTGACATACATGAATAGCAATACAGAACTGTATGCAATAGTAATTTAATTCCCTCAAAAATGAAAACAACGGGTGGGTGGGTGAGTTATAAGCAATCGTGAATAGTATGTAGTCTAGCCGTTGAATGACCAGAGTAGAGCCGCGCTCTCTTTTCATACTACAATGAGATGTGCCCGTGCGCAACATACGCTCAACAGAGTATAAGTAACAAAGCACCCAACATAAATGAGCCATGCTCTGGCAAAAGAGGGCTTAATGCATCTGCGAAAAGTATCGACCCAGATCAGCCTGCGCATTCCACACAGGCTGATCTGGCCCGAAACCTTTTGCTTTTGGTCAATTTTCTGTATGTCCAAGGACCAGTTTACCACATGATTAAGTCATGGATATTATGGATCCATTAGTATGTGATGGCTTGCTTAGTACCATGGATCACGGAGAGGCATTAACCCATTACCACACAATCCCTACTTTTGATGACCCTGAGAAAGAAGCCTTTAGAAAACATTGTGGGAAAAGGAGAAAATGCTGGTAACCAGCATTTTCTCCTTTTCCCACAATGTTTTCTACCCTTCACAAAACAAATTTCAAATTTTCAGTCACTTTTATTATGTCATCTGCAAATGCTTTCGATTTGGACAAACCTAAAATTTTGTCGTTTTGTAATGAGTTAAGCCCCCTTTTGCGAGAGCATGACTCAAACATATTTATTCATTTGTTGTCAATACCAAAGAGTAGGTCTAAATTCAGCACATTCAGCTGCACGGAAAAATGGATGAGGCCTAAAATATTGGAATTGTTTCATAAATTTATCAGATAGAAAACATCGCTAGAAGATAAGAAATTAATGATAGGTTATATGGGCTGCAACACACTAAAAGGGGCATTCGGACATTTGCATAAATTGTCATCTCTGAACAGCCTGCCAGTCCGCGCAGGCTAATCCGAGACGGCACTTTACGACGACATTAGATTTTGTATTACAGTAGACTTGTGCAAAACAGAAAATGACATAAAATGGAAAGTGTTGTTTTTGGATTAGCCTGCAAGCACTACGCAGGCTGGTCTGAGACGACACTTTACGCAGATGTCCGAATGCCCCTTTTCACGTGTTGCAAGCCATATTATAACCAGTTGTCTAACACATTTTTTTTTCTCTGGATCCTTATCTCTGTACCAAATTAGAAAAAGACTAACAACTACAAGTTGAAAGCATTTGACAAAGACAAAATAAATGTGAATCAAATTTTGAATTTTGTTTTCGGATGAGGGGTGGAACACATTGTGGGAAAAGGAAAAGTGCTGAAAATGCTGGTTACAAGCATTCTCACCTTATTTTTGCAATTTTTTAAAAAGTTCTCTTACTCAGGGTCATTAACTGTTTACCGCACCCTCCCTGGTATTTACGACTCTGGGAAAGAAGACTTTTGAAAACATTTAGGGAAAAGGAGAAAATGCTGGTAACCAGTTTTCTACCCTATCAAAGACAGAAATCATCATTTGGGCTACATTTAAATTGTTGACTCCAAATGCTTTCAGTTTGGTCAGGTCTAAAAATTTTGTCGTGCGGTAAAGGGTTAAAAGTCAGAATAGTGTAGGCCTCATTGGTGTAAGGATACAAGCAGTGCAAAGCTGTCTAATGTCAATGCTAAATATCTCTTTACTACACGGTCCCATTCTTCCTAATGACCCAGAACAAAAACACTTTTGAAAACATTGTAAAAAAAGGAAAAAAAATCCAGCAATTACTCTTTTCCCACAATGTTTTCTACCCGTTCAAAGATAAAAACACAGGAATTTGACATTCTATAATAAAAATATATGATAAAATATGAAAAAAAAAATACTCCCCTATATATAAAGAAACACAAGGAATGCAACACCTCGATTACCAGCAACAACACAAAAATGCCCTACACACCCAAATTCACCTACAAAACGAAGAGTGATCACAATTTCCTTTACCCTAGTAACAGATAACACCAAAATGTACCTGTGACATTCAGCGATCCTTACGTAGACACCTTTTCAGCAGAGATATCCGTCATTTTTTACAGCTTTTTTGACAGTTACAAGCCATCGAGGAGGCCATTCGCTGACGTCACTACATAGGCCCGCAGTAAATGTTGTGGCCGAGTTCACGATGCACTTATTGCCTTGTTTTCCATGACCTCGACTCTAGAGTCACAACATAATGAGACAAGGCCTAATTTAAATATTGGAATAATTAGTATAACTTGGCGTAATCCTTTTCTTAAATCAAGGGCTATTTATTTAACAAGGGATTGTTTGTTAAATCGTTCATGTTTTCATTTCCGTGCATCACGAAAAACAACCAGTCAAATAAGGCTAATGTCAACAGAGTCACGTCCCCTGATGGGTTTTTCCCTATTCATACAAGTGACATATCTTTTCTTTAAAAAAGAATATTGACAACTATTTTTACTAGACACCTCTAGAAAAATATGTAGTATCATGCGATGTACATAAATATATTTTAAAACAAAAATAAAAATAAAAACAAGAGTAATATTTTCTGCGGGCCTTACAAAATACTGACATCAGCGAATGGCCTCCTCGATGGCTTTTAATTGCCAAAAAAGCTGTAAAAAATGACGGATATCTGCGGTGAAAAGGTGTCTACTTAAGGATCGCTGAATGTCACAGGTACATTTTGGTGTTATCTGTTACTAAGGTAAAGGAAATTGTGATCACTCTTCGTTTTGTTGGTGAATTTGGGTTGGTAGGGCATTTTTGTGTTGTCGCTGGTAATCGAGGCGTTGCATTCCTTGTGTTTCTT
Organism: Hippopus hippopus; assembly: GCA_946811185.2. Taxonomy (NCBI): domain Eukaryota; kingdom Metazoa; phylum Mollusca; class Bivalvia; order Cardiida; family Cardiidae; genus Hippopus; species Hippopus hippopus. The sequence goes on from OX328113.1 coordinate 32,142,996, forward strand.
TATATAGAATCTATAGGGGAGTATTTTTTTTTTCATATTTTATCATATATTTTTATTATAGAATGTCAAATTCCTGTGATAAAAATTATTGCAATGTTTCTACCCTTTTAAATAAAGAATGCATTATTTGGTCCACATTTAATTTTGCTGTTTGGTAAAGAGTTTTTTTTTTTTCTTATTTGTACATCACCCGGCAACGTCCGCTAGCCGATTCAGAATGTATTTAAGCGTCAAAATGTAACCGTAGATTAACCTGATCAAGTTTCTTTTTTTCCTTTCCGTAACTACGCTCAACTTGCGTTCGTTATCTGAGTCACACGTTTCGTACAACGGTTCGTACTGATTTTTTTGTGCGCACCTAGATTCGACTTTGCACTTTAGTTGGTAATTCCAAGAGATTTTCCGTCTATACTTATCTCCAAGTGTGACGAATACATCAATCTCAGCATTCAGTTGATATCACGCCATCTTTTATTGTATTATGTGAGATATCGCTGCTTATATCAAGGAAATTTGGAAGTACTTCGTGTTCGGAAATTTGGAAAGTTCTCCTTTGTAGAGAGTATTTACACTGCTTAGGCTAAAATCCCGACGACTTTCGCGGACTACTAAAAACACGGAAAGGGCAAAAACGGCCAATTATCAGTTGGGTTAAAAATGTTCCGTAGATGTTTATGGTTATAGTAAATAAAGGAAAAAAATAAGTATAATATGTACACCGACAACTCAGGCAGGGCTGACTGATTTATTGTATGATGTTTAACGCCGTTTTCAACGTTATTTAAGTTTATCGCGGCTTCCAGGGCACTTATCAATCATTGATGCCTTCCTGGAGTTTCTTTATCCAGTACTCCGCATAATTTTCTTTCAAAGCCACTGGCTGCTTTCCCACATAACCATCATCGAAACAATGGTCTGTACGGTGGGAGAAGAGTGAATCCTATCGTAATGACTATCATCAATCCCTGGAAAAAATTGGCCGAGCCGGTGAACGAACAAGTGACCCCCCCGTTCTCAAGTCCTGCACTCTACCTACTGAGCTAGCAGGGCTCGGCAACTCAGGTGCGGGGCGGATGGATGGTAGAAAAACTAAATTTCCAACATAAAATTGTTGCAAAGGACCGTCGCATTCACTTTACGTTTTATTTTGACAAACACGGATATTTCAATTTCAGTGCTTGTTCTTGTTATAATTTTGATTAGAATGTAATATAGAAAGAAATTCAATCAGGCGAAACATTCTTTTTTCACGTTATGAACATTTAGATCTTCAGAGTTGAGTCTAAAATCGCTAAAGAATTAAAACTTCAACAAAATGGTAATCAGCCAAGTATTACGATGTCATCCTACTTCTACTTCTTCTCGATAGACTCAATTTTATCGGACAGTGTAGATCACGATCAGACATTTTTCCCAACATTACGTAGGTCTATTAGTGTATTGTGCATTATGGACGCCCTGCTTAAAATTGCATAAGTACCTTTTCGAAGCAGGATTAGTATTCTAAAGTTTAAGTATATTTTTGCGTGACAACGCAACTGAAATTGCCGATATTTTATTTTAGGATATTAAATATCATATAATGAGTGAAGTCTGGTCTTTTATCTAATCCGTCCGATTTACGTGAAATATTCTAAGTGTTCGGCAAACCTCGGGTAATTCGTTGGTTAGATGTAGTCACGGAATCGGCCGACTTGTGACGAGTGATATTCTTACAAAAAAAAAATGAAACTGGAATATCCGTGTGAGGATTTGACTGAATGAATACTGAATAGCTCTGTACGTACCACACAATCCCGAGTTTAACGACCCAAGGAAAAAGTTCTTTTGGTAATATTTTGAGAAAAGCAGAAAATGCTGGTAATCGGCATTTTCTCTTTTTCCCATAATGTTTTCTTCCCTATCAGAGAAACGTTACCTAATTTATGCAACATATAATTTGTCATCTGCAAATGCTTTCAATTTGGAGCTGTTAAAAGATTGCTAGTTTAGAAATATATTTGCTTTGCACAGACTGAGAAACAACTTATACTCATTTCTCTCGAATCTGCTTCCTGGGAACTTCACTAGTACTCGGCCGAATGTGTGGGCCATTGAATAGTCCCAAAGCTGACACCCGCTCCCGGGTATCAAACTTGGAACTTTTGGTTACGAGGCCGACGCTATATCTCTCTACCACGGGCACCACACAAAATTCTGTTACTGTGGCAGTAGTTGTAGTCGTGGAAGTAGTAGTAAAAGCATCAATAACATTAATAATAATAACAATAAATGAAATATAATAATAACAATACTTATAATAACAACAGAAATAATAATAATAATAATTCATGGACTAAATAATAATAATGATAGTAATAATAGTAATAATTACTAAAATGATAACAACAAAAATAATAATGATCCGGAAAATAATATTAACAATATTCAGAATTCCTTACCAACGTCACCATTCTGAACAAGAACGTCGCGTTTCTGGTAGATACCGGAGTATTTCAGTCCAGCATGTCCAATAAACACTTCTTGATTGTTTTCCGTTTCCAGTTTTTCTATGAATATTCGTTCAATATTGGAACGGGACTCTTGGGTAGAAAATGGCCTGTCACCACGGATACCCGGATATTGGCTTCCCCCTTCACTTCATCCTGTACTCATGGGATATTGGATTTAATTGGCATTAATTCATTGCCATACAATCCCGAGCCGAGTAACCCCGAAAGAGAAAACTTTTGAAAACATGGTGGGAAAAGGAGAAAATGCTGATAACCAGCATTTTCTCCCTTTTCCCACAATGTTTTATACTCTATCAGAGACGGAAATTATATTTTGAGCTACTTTTAAACTGTAGTCTGCAAATTCTTTCACTTACGTCGCATTTAAAATTTTGTCGTTTGATAAAGAGTAAAAGATTCTGAGAGAGAAGAGTGTTGAAAACACTGTGGGAAAAGTAGAAAATGCTGGTACCCTATCAGAGACGGAAATGATATTTTGAGCTATTCTTAAAATTGTCCTTTGCAAATTCTTTCAGTTAGGTCGCATCTACAATTTTGTCGTTTGATAAAGAGTTAAAAGATTCTGAAAGAGAAGGGTTTTGAAAACATTGTGAGAAAAGGAGAAAATGCTGATAACTAGCATTTTCTCCCCTTTTCCACAATATTTACCGCCCTATCAGAGACGGAAATTACATTTTGAGCTATTCTTAGATTGTTGTCTGCAAATTCTTTCAATTTGGTCGCATCTAAAATTTTGTCGCATCTTAAAGTTAAAAGACCTTGAACGAGAAGGGTTTTGAAAACATTGTGAGAAAAGGAGAAAATGCTGATAACTAGCATTTTCTCCCATTTTCCACAATATTTACCACCCTATCAGAAACGGAAATTATATTTTGCGCTATTTCTAAATTGTCGTCTGCAAATTCTTTCACTTTGGTCGCATCTAAAATTTTGTCGTTTTGTAAAGAGTTAAAAGATTCTGAAAGAGAAGGGTTTTGAAAACAATGTGGAGAAAGGAGAAAATGCTGGTAACCAGCATTTTCTCCCTTTTCCCACAATGTTTTTTACCCTAACAAAGACAGAAATTATAGTTCGAGCTACATTTCGAATGTCGTCTGCCAACGCTTTCAATTTGCTCCAGCCCAAAATTTTGTCAAATCCATTTAATATAGGGAATGTATAATACACAATTTAGAACTGTTCACTCTGTTTCAATATTACAGAATTTGCCTTCACCAAGAAATTTGACATGAAATAGATGCCTTCTACATTTTGTGACTATTTTCATGCTACCATTTTCAAATGAAAAATAAAAAAAATCAAATCAAATTTTTCATCACGTCAAATTTCTTGATAAAGGCAAATACCGTAGTGTTGAAACAGAGTAAACAATTCTAAATTTAGCAAAATTTTGTCGTTTGATAGCTTTAACTAATGGTAGCCATTAATTTTAACTGATTTTAACCAGCCCTCACCCCTAACCAGAAAATCTAAAGTTGAACGAAAACGCTTTTGAAAAGTTGAACGAAAGGTTTTGGGGGGAAAAAGGTTTTGAAAAACATGTTGCGAAAAAAAACATTGTCTTTTCTTCGATTCCCACAATGCTTTCTGCCATCCATTTAAAAAAAAAAACGCCGTAACTTCCGTATTACACACGTTGTGGTTCTAACGAGGTCAACTTCTGCCTGCTGAAAACCTTTGGTTTTAGTCATCGGCTAAACAATGCCTAAAACAAAGATTGTCGTTTTGAAAACTTAATACAACGACAACCTCGAACAGAATTTTACTGAGCCAAGGTTATTACTCGTAACTTCAAAGATTTCAACCTAGTATTGGTGAAAACCATGGCATACATGATTATGGGAGCTGTCGCGATGATATGACCGAAATAATGTTGAAAGCGGCATAAAATACCAGTTAATGAATCAACCTTTTGGATTCCTGGCTGTGTGCTTTACGTCTCGACCTATCGGGAACCCGACCCAAACAAGGCAATTGACCCTTTGTTTGTTTGTGTTGAAGCTTAACGCCGTTTCAACAGCTTAGCTCATCACAGCGGTTAGTGCACCTACACACGTGTTTAATAATTTTCTCACAATCAGTGCTGACTAAACTTTCTTTCCAAGTCACTGACTATACTTTTCTCACATGCATCAAAGGTGAGAGGCAAAAAATCGACGGGAAGAAAGTTTGCCTCGGTCGGGTAATGAACTCGCAACCACCAGGTCACGGGTTAGATACGCTAATCACTGAGCGACCTGGCCGAGCAAAATGACCCGAAACCTGCTAAATTACTTTGATGAAACCTTCAAGCCGATAGGGCTTGCAACACGCGAAAAGAGACATTCGGACATTTGCGTAAATTGTCGTCTCGGATCAGCCTGCGCAATCCGCGCAGGCTGATCCGAGACGGCACTTTACGACTGCATTAGATTTTGTGATACAGTAGACTTGCGCAAAAAAGAAAATTACATAAAAACGGAAAGTGCCGTTTCGGATTAGCATACGCGGACTGCGCGGGCTGATCCGAGACGACACTTTACGCAAATGTCCGAATACCCCTTTTCGCGTGTTTCGAGCCATAGTATAAACTCAAATGTTATGATTTCAACGGTATTTTTTTTTGTTAGAAAACTCTCTCCTTATCGGACGGTGTAGATCCAAGATCAGTCTGCACGCTCTGTTCAGTCTGATCTTGAACTACACTGTCCGCAAAAACGCAATGCAAAAGCGTCATTGTGTTAAGTTTTCAGAGGTTAGCGTCGATCTGAAAACTCGTAACAAGATTTTTAATTCGCAAGCTCTTGGGTTTTAGCGTGGCACATACGTGAATCATTCGGCATACTCGGGTGATGGGATCACCGGATCCGGTACGGAATCGGCCGAGTTGTGACGAGTGATACGTGAATATGTGACCTGTCGCAGCGATATGACCGATACGATATTGAAAGCAGCATAAAAACATTATTCAATCAACCAACCCCTTGGATTCCTGACTGTATAAAATGAAATAAATAACGCTATAAACCTAGAACTTGCTACACGGGTAAAATGAAACTAAGCTCAAATGTTGTCATTTCAACATTTTTTTTTAGAAAACTCTCTCCTTTTTGGACAGTGTAGATCCAAGATCAGACTGCACGTTCTGTGCAGTCTGATCTTGATCTGCACTGTCCGCAAAAGGTCATTGAGTCGTGCTTAGCTGACTAAAGGTTTTACTTCGCATGGATTATTAATACACAAAATATTGATTGCAAAATTCCATTTCGAAGCCTCTCTATTTAAAGATACATTAACTATTGTTCACGTTAAGCGCAAAAATAATCAATCCAATCGATTGTCTATTGTAACAAGCCTGGATTCTAGTCTAATAATTTTTTTCTTTTACATTTTCTGACTTTACTTTGTCATCTAAGTTGACAATTACGAAAAAGGTTAACAGATAATTGCCAAAGTTTTTTTTTTTTTTATTTTTAACAGATAGCCAAGAAAACTGCGACACGGAGTTATTAAAGAATCATTGTTGTTCGGAGCTAGGCCAATTTTACATTTTGTTTTGATTTAAAGCCTTGTAGCACAGTTGGAAGCGAACAGCACTTGAGAACAGGAGGAGAGGGGGCGAGGGAATGACCGAATCTAAGTTGCGCGAACTTGTTGTCAGACCCTTTTGCCTAGTCTTTTATTATGTATATTGTTCTGTTTTGTAAGTTTTATTCTTGTAACCTAACTTGGCAATAAAATATGTTTAAACGAGAGGGGGCAGCGTCGCTGTTTCGAATCCTAAGCTCGGCAGATTTCATTTCGATTCATTGAGTCGGGAGTGGGGGGAGGAGGTTGCTGGTTTAAATCCCCAGAACAGCTAATTTCATTCCGATTGATGATAGTGTGACAGGATTCATTGCTCTCTCACCGCTGATCATCGTTTCGTTATAAATACGTTATTCGAGGAGAAAACAGATTTATACAGGTTTATAGCTTCGAGTATTAAAATAAAAACGGCATTGTTTGGGAAGGAAATCATTCGTATTTTTAGCACCGTCAACTGACCGTGTGAACACAATTTTTAACACGCAAGTGACAGACCGTCACTGTACAGAATCTCAAGTGATATACAATACGAAACACTGTACACTTCCGGTTCTAAATTGTGATATTAATACTGATCAGATTCCTTAAAACTTTTCCTTTAAATATCACTCAAATATTATCGAGGAACTATTGGTAAGCTGTCTGATCATTTGTATATTTAAATACAAAACTATCGGTCGAAAGTAAGAACAAAGGCAGAAATCGGGAGGCTTCTTTTTGTATTGTGTCCTAGGGTAGAGGAAGAAGATAAAAAAAAAAAACACATAATTATCAAAGCAGCTATCGGCAGTAATCATAAATTACATTTTTTGACAAATCATGTTTTTTTCTTCACACGTACAGCATCCATATTTGACGGAACAGGCTGACATAGGAGATAATTTAAAGAGCAAGAAATGTTGGGTACTCGTAAATGCAGGTAGATTACGTCATACTTCTCTCTGGTTGAATGACACGTGCTGCTTACCCGGTAACAACTGCGTAGAAAATACCATTTCCGCCTTCAATTGAAGTGTTAAGAATCGTTAGTAAAACGGTCCTCCGGACTTTATTAGTTGTACGGTCAGGTGGTCAGGGACATGGAAACTTGTTCAGTTCACGGCTGTGGCGAATCATGTCGCCGCGAGGTGACGACATGATTCGTCACAGCCGTGAACTGAACAAGTTCCAAGTACCCGGTCACCTGCTTCTGCTCCGGGAGACATGATTCGCCACAGCCATTAACTGAACAAGTTTCCAAGTCTCCGGCCACCTGCTTCTGGTCGGGGCGACATGATTCGCCACAGCTGTGAACTGAACAAGTTTTCAAGTCCCCGGCCACCAGCTTCTGCTCGGGGCGACATGATTCGCCACTGCCGTAAACTGAACAAGTTTCCAAGTCCCCGGCCACGTGCTTCTGCGCGGGGCGACATGAACTGAACAAGTTTCCAAGTCCCCGGCCACCTGCTTCTGCTCGAGGCGACATGATTCGCTGAGCACTGCAGAAAAACAAGTTTCCAAGTTCACGGCCACCTGACCGTACAAAGAATTTATTATACTGCAAAGGTTTACTATTCTAATATACTCATGTAACCAGACTATATATAGATCTACCGGATTTTATTATTCTGTTTTTTTGAAGGCGAGATTTTCATTCTCGCCTTCACATGTCAGCGCTCGGCAGTTTGCTGCAAATGCCTCTGAACAGCATTATCCAAACGCCTTTCAAGTAGTTCGATACTTCTCAAGTACATAAGAACAAAATAATGTCGAGACCATTGTAAATTTAATCAGATCAGCAAGAAGAAACTTCAAATTTCTAGAAGTCGAAATCGAATTCTTAAAAAGCATCGTTTTTGACAAATGCAAAATACTTTGGATCAGTTGATTGTTACAATGGTGTTGCTACAGCAACAAATAAACTGCAGCTGTGATAAGCCAATCGAAACCTACTAAAATGACGTCATTCGGACCTACTTCCACTCCACAACGCATAAACAACTTACCAGAGGGATTGTGTATGTAAATTTACGACCCCTGAACTAACCAATCGGATAGCTTTTTTGAATGACGTATCGCTGACAGACCTCTTTTCTCTGTTGACAACATTATTCTGTCTTTATGAGAAGTAAAATTTCAATGAAATAAATTCCTTTGAATCATCAAGTATTTATACAAAATTTTCTCTTTCAAAGAAATATCTTTTTCTTCTATCAAAGTTGTCCTTGACATTATGATTAATGAATAGGTTGTAAGGCATCAGCGTGGCCCAGTTTTGATTCCGGAGACCCGTGAAAAGAAAAAGGTAAATCAGTTGAAATCACAATATGTGTCATTTCGGAGTAGTTCCGGCCAGCATAATGTACCGATGTATAGCAGGAGATAGCCTGGGTTCCAGTCTTGTCGTTTCTTTCCTTATATACGAGTATGATCGGACTTTAATACGTCAAAAATGACAATAACATGATCTGTAACCGTTTTATCACGCAAAAAGTTTTAACTTCTTCTTTTGATCGTCACGGTGCTTAATGTTTAGCAAGTATTCATAAATATTTAACCGTTTACCACTCACTTGTAACGACTCTGAAAAAGCAAGCTTTTAAAAAACATCGAGGGAAGAGGGGATATTGCTTGAAACCGGCATTTTTTTCCTTTTACCACAATGTTTCTACCCTATCAAGAGCAAATTTCGTCCCTAATTTGGGCCACCCTGAATTTGTCGTCTGCAAATGCTTTCAATTTCAACTTAGTCTGAAATTTCGTAAAGAATAAACGCTTATTGCAATGAATTGTTATCATAATCACTTACCTCCATCATTATTAGAACTGAAATCTTTACGTAATATAATCCGTTTGTTTTCCTCGAAAAAATTTCCTTCAACAACACTTCTTTTCAAAACTGAATAACACAATGATAAAATTATCTTGACACAGAGAATCCAACAGTCCTAGAATGCATCGGACGTGTTCATGTTTTTCTAAGGACACAGACCAAGGGCCTGTATCTGTGTAACTGTATACGATATATTATTGTCGAACAAAGGAATATGGTGTATCTCAATTGACGGGTAGGCAATCATTTTGCTTTCATGTTTGCCGACAAGCTGAACGTACATTCCGGTTACGCGGGATAAATGAAACACAAGCGTTAATGTCAACGAACCCTTAGACCGCTTATTACGTCTGTCTCTTTTGTAGACAAGGAAGATGAATCTATGGTCTGCACAGAATATGCAATCTTATGTCGGATCTGCAGTGTGAGCTACCTTGTAATAATCCGACTAAAACAGCCCTGGATGGAGTTGCAATAATTAAGCATTTTTCCCGAAATGGAAAATGCCAATTTCATCAATCCAGCGCTCTAAGGGTTAACAGGGTCAGAGATTACAAGAATCGTATAAACAGAGAACATCCTCGGACGTCCCTCATGACCAGCCCGCATAGCTCAATAGGTAGAGCGTAGGACTCGTGAACGTGATGTTTCAAGTCACTTGAGGGTGTGGGTTCGATCCCCACGGCTGGCCATCTAAAATTACTAATAGTCTTTCGGATGAGACGTTAAACCGAGGTCCCGTGTGACGATGCTATACACAGAGCACGTAAAAGAACCAGGCGTATCTTCAGATGGGTTTCGTCCTGTATCTGCACTATCCCCCGTAACAATACTAACAGCCTTCAGGGGGCGTCGCCCATATGGGCAACCGGTGGCGACGATAAATAAATGCAAATTCAATCAATCACGTCCCTCATAGGACCTATGAAGTCAACCGTCAAATGATGTTGCTTATCCTTAATAGGATGGTAAACATTGTGCGAAACGGAGAAAATGTTCGTTGCCGGTATTTTCTCATGTTCCTGCAAGGTTTCAAAATACTCTTCCTTTTTTTTAAAAGCTCCATTCTTTAAGGTCATTAAAACTCAGCACATGTATTGTAATCTAAAACTTAAATCTCCGTTTTGAACATCGAAAGTCGTTTGTTTTCAAACTCTTTTCAATCTTGATAAAATATATTTCAAATAAAATGGTAAACAATTAAAAAAAAAGGCCTTTTAACCGAAAGACAAAATCTTTACAACCTCAGGGGAAAAAAAAAAACACTTTTCGAAATACTTTTGGAAAAGGAGAAAATGCTAGTAACCAGTATTTTCTCCCTTTACCATTATGTTTTGTAGTTTTTTCCAGCCAAACGGCACATTTTCAGCTGCTCTTAACTTATCATCTGCTAATTGCTTTAATGTAGACGGCCCTAATTTTTTGTTATTTTCTAAAGGCTTTTGTAAAGGGTTACTAAGACCAGGGATCGTATGTACACATGTAAGAACCCTGCTAAGGTGGAAAAAATTGTCAGAAAGTCAAAAAAATAATGTTGATTATCATTATTTGCTACTTTTCCTACAATTCTTTCAAAAGCCTCTTCTTCAACATTGTTAAAAGTCAGTATTGTGATCTAAAAGGCCGAATCTCAGTTTCTATACTCTGAAAGGCACCTTTGTAGAAACTCTCTGCTCTCTCAATAAAATTGTCTATGGAATAAAATGGTAAAGACTTTCAAGAAATAAATTATCTCATAACAGTTTTAGACCTATCAAAATTGATTGCATTTTCAAGCAAAAACTATTCTTCAACCCTTTACCATACCCTATCAAGTACTGTTTTAACAACCCTGAGAAAGGAAGAAATTTTCTTAACTCTTTACAGGAAGAAAAAAATTCAGACTTGCCAAAATTGAATGCATTTTCAGGTAGCAACTTAAATCTGGCACCATTGATGGAACCTGTCTGAAATAGGAGGGAAGACATTTCAGGAAAAGGAGAAAATGTTAGTTAGTACCAAATTCTCCTTTTCACACCAAAAGTTCACAAGCCTTCTTCCTAAAGACCTTTTAAACTCATTATTGGGGTAAAGAGTGGTAGATCTAAGTTTCTATACAACGAAAAAACATATACGGGTAATGGTAAATCAAAACTCTTTGCTATCACATAAAATTTTTCCTTCAAATAAAATGGCAAAGAGTTTCAGAAAAGTCCTTTCGTTTTAATTTTTTTCAACACATTTTCACAAGCCTTCTTCTCCAAGTTTGTTAAAACTCAGGATAGTCAACTGGTCTCCATTGGCACAGGAACACTGCACAACCCTATACACTTTGCTGTATCAGGAGAGGCGATTAAACTACAGGAAAATGTATCGCAATATGTTTTGCCTATATTCCAGACTCGCCTTCATACTGTACTTTCAGCACTTTGATTTTAGGTAGATCTACATGTGTTATTACATTTTTAATGGGTTCGTGTCATGTGTCTTTCTTTGTCTGTGTTGTCTTTTGTTTGTACAGAAGTCCACATCACATGATTTTAGAACTTATTTATTCCATGGTGGAAATCTTGAGTTTGTAACGGTTCTCATACATTCCTTTTGTTGTGCTGAAAATGTCTGTCGTTTTCGCGAAGGTCCATTTAGTTTAAAGAAGTTTGATGCTGTTGTTCCGCGGCCTTAGCTGACCCGCCCGTCACTTCCCGAACCTAACCTTTCGTTTGCATGTTTTTAATTTGTTTGCAATGCTTTACAGTTAATACTACGCACGGAGAGATTAGCCTTTTCAATGGATTGGAATGTGTACAGTCAGTTCCTAAAATTGGTAAGCCACACTAGATCTTGTAAAATGTTGTTTTATCGATTGTTTGACTTGTTTTTATCGAAATACTGTGGAGCAGTACTGTACTAAGGTCATTTTATGATTCTATTTTCAGGTTGTAGATCTATAGCTTGTGATGTTTTCGATGAATTACTTTCTAAGAAATCAAATCTGACACATTAGTTCCATCATTTCCCCCTTTTCCCAAATTGCAGAACAACGAACCAAACACCCTTAAACCTTCCAAGAGAGAGAGAGAGAGAGAGAGAGAGAGAGAGAGAGAGAAAAGGGACCAGAAGAGAGAAGGTTACACTCACGACTTGAGTACGCTGACGACATAGAATTTCATTTCTGGGTGTCCCAATTCACTGAAAACTGACGTCACTGAGAACTGACGTCACCGAAACCTTGGTAAAACGTGCAGTTTGGTGGATGAACTTGATGTAACTGCGATAGAAATTCGTGATATTTTTATTTAAAAATAATTTAAACGTTTTAACAACTTCAAGGTAGGTAACTATCTATTTTAATGATTTGTTGTCAAAAAGTAATACGAAAAAGGCAAAGCCTCAATACGAGCGACGTGAATGATTTGTGGAACAAATATCTATTAATTCGAATGACGAGCTAGATTCTAGATCTTGAAATCAAAGGGTTTTTTAGTTCGAATTCCGGCTTTGCCAAAACTAATTTTGGGCGTTGTCAATGATAGAAAGCATTTTTCTTTCGTAGATTTGTACATGTGAAATACGGCGAATTGTCCTTGATTTTCTTAACAAAATAAAGACAGTTCCTTGACAATTTTGCTAATTTTTGTCAGGAAAAAAAATAACTTGGAATGATTACTGGTTCACATACTTTTAAAGAGCATTTTACGGGAACATTTCCTCACTGCATGTATATCTAGATCTATATAGGAGAGACTTTGACTTTTACGAGGAATCGGTCATTAGGTTTAGAAGAATATTGAGCAGAGTTCTGGTAAAAGGAACTTCAGGAACGCATTGTCGGTGCACTTGCCGCCGCAATGAATATACACACAAAAGGAAAAAAAAAAAAAAAAACAAGCAAACAAACAACAAACAAACAAACAAAACCATATATATATATATTTTTTTTTTTTTTCATTTCTTTGTCAGTGCACAGGTCTACCCATGTTTTACCCGGAGTTTCTTTAAAATCAGAGTGGGTAGATCACTAGCTTTCCTTTTTCATCCCATCTACTTTCCTACATGTCCATCATTGAAACAGTTATCAGTGTAGTCTAGATAAAGGAATGAATTTTGTCGCAATGACTAGATCTAGATCCATCAATAATCCTAGGAATGAAACTTGCCGAGTTATCGGATAGATATGCAACTTTGGCAAAAAAAAAAACCGCCAAACTTTTAGATCTATCAACAAGCTTTCGTAGCACTGAATCAATATATTTGAGCCATGTTGCGGTAAAAGAGGGTTTAGTGCATCTCCGTGATGTATTATACCAAGCAAGTCATCACATAATTATACATCTATATTGTATGATAACTGACTGAATCAAAAGGCATGCATACTGGTCCTTTAACATGCAGAAAGTTGAAAAATAGATCTAGCAAAGAGTTTTGACCCAGGTTAGCTTGCGCGGACTGCACAGGCAGACCAGGGTCGATAGTTTTTGCAGGTGCATTAAGCCCTCTTTTTACAGATCATAAATCCGGCTTTCTCTGTAAATGGTATTGTGAAATGGTCAAAAAACTAGTTTAGTCATGATTTCTACGACACAATATTTTCCGCGAAAAAACGGCTTTTGCATGACGTAATAATAGTATGATTAATGACGTCATTATTTGCTAGCATAGATCATTGCATATGTTTATACACAAATAGACGCTAAATACGCTGAAAGTAAGTAAAAAGTAAGATTATCTGTACTCACTAAACTGATAATGATTTTTAAGTAATCACCCCATCGGTAGATAATTATTGTCATTTTTGAGCAACCAGGTACTTGTGCGAAAGATTGTCATACGTGTGACGCTGTGCGACTAACCGGAAGACACTCAATTTTCAGTCATCCCTATTTAGATTTAGACTAAAACCCATAACGAAGTCGGAATTTCATTTTTAAAAATCTAGAACGGTGTTACCGCAAAACGAGCTTCGCTCGTTACGGGCTTCGCCCGTAACTCGCTGTCGCTCGTTGATAGACCATTAGTTACCACAAACGACAATTTGGTTATCCTTTTAACGCTACAATGAATAAGTTTCGCCGCTTCACCATTTGCTTAGCATACCTGACGAAGAGATGGTTCGTTTTAACCTTGTGTATTTGTTTTAGAATGACAACAAACAATTGTAGTGGATCTAGGTCAGTCTACTGGAGGTTTACCCTGAAGTTTCCAGAGATTGCCGAGTTTCCTGTGACGTCGCGGGTGGAACTGAACTCTCCTCCGGTAAGCCAGAGATGGAGGATAGTCACCACTCGCAGAGAGTGGCTGTTTTCCTTAACATCGGGACCACTGGACTAAATACAGGTAAGCGATTGAATTGTGGATTGTCCCCGAAGTAAACACAAGTTACTTTACTGGTGGCAGAGGTTTGAGGCACCAGTCTCTTCGGAAGCGTGGGTTCAAATCCCATCTCTGCCACCAACGTGACGGGAGCTCCGCAGGCGTGCACAGAGGTCGCAGTGCGAACGCTTTGGTTGTCGGCGGCGCTTGCACCGAGATTGTACCGCGTGCTCTGAGATGTCACTGCATCTCTACTGTGCTTATACGGCGAGTCAGCAGCGTTTACACGGCGCGTGAACGGCACTTACACGGAGTATTATTCTTTTTACTGCGCTCTTAAAACGACTCCTCTGAGCTGCAACTTCGATCATTGCGCTTCTAAGGTGCTGCTACTGCGTCCATCTGTCTTTGTGTGACAAAACGAACATTATAGTAAACGAAGTATGCAAATAAACATTCACTTCACGATGGCTGATGTACACTAGCAAGCCGGGCTAGTAATGGTTGATGAGGTGACATTGGTTGACTTGCTTCTGTTTGAGAGGTTTGGGTTTATGTCCTGCCAATAGTAAAAACCCAAATTTTGCCATTTCAAAGATATTTTAGAGTAAGTATCACCTTATCGGACAGTGTACATCCAAGATCAGACTGTGCACGTTCTGTGCAGACTGATCTGAATCTACATTGTCTGCAAAAGGTCCTTTAGTCGCGCTTAGCAGCCTAAAGGTTAAGCTCTATGGCTCTACAAAGTTTACAAAATTTTCATGTACAGACTTGACATTGCTTACAAAAATTGGTCGAAATTCCAGAATTGAACATAATTGCAAAAAAAAACCCAATATTTCTCAACAACATTCCATGTTTTCCGTAATAAAATAAAACAGTTCTGTCAAATTACAAGAGACAGATAGTATCTTCTAATCGATGAACGTCCCTGTTTTCTTTGACACCCTACATCAATCGAAACATAACGTTTTCAAAATATTGCCGACAAATAAAAGTTCGATCTTAACACTCTAAAAATAGAATCTAGGGTTTTACTTTGATTAAGAATCATAATGAATAATTTAGCATTTCGATATGAATTTGTACCTTATATTTGCCTCTGTTGAACTAGGTGCAAAACTCTCATTTTAACAATCACGACGACTCCGTTTTGTCAAAAGCCTTTTATCTTATATAAATATAAACATATGACATAAAAAGCACGAATAAATAGTCACGTGGTCTAAGTAAGATAGAAAATCTCGTTCCGTGATATATGGAAAAATACGCAGCTAACGCTCGTGTACATTTCCCATTTACCATGGCACTCGTTTTCTATCCCATACATTTTTTATCAGTAGGTAGACACGACTATGTAAACAGCAATTGTTTTGTTTGTATTCAACACGTGGACCGAATATTTCCATCGTGGAACTCGATTTTGGTGTTAAAATAACCCACCGGACTTTATCTAAGATTTGAATGACTGATTTTGCAAACTGTAACGGTTTTAGAAATAAGCACACGTGTATATTTGGGTACATCTTGTCATGAAATTGTGGAGGTGAAGTATGGGATAGAAAACGAGTGCCGTGGTATATGGAAAACATACACGAGCGTAAGCGAGTGTATATTTCCCATATATCACGGCACTAGATTTTCTATCTAACTTAGACCATGTGACTATTTATCCGTGCATTTCATGTCAAATGTTCATGTTCGTATGAGATAAAAAGCTCGTTACAAAATGTAGTCACTAACGTTATGATTGTTAAAATGAGAGTTATTGCACTCGATTCAAAAGAGGCAAATAAAAGGTTTAATTTCTGCACCTGATTCAAAAGAGGCAAATAAAAGGTATAATTTCTATCAAAATTCGGAATTATTCATCAGCAGGATATTCAATCAAGGTAAACCCCACTGTGGAGCGTTCAAGATCGAAGTAGTATTTGTCTGCAATATTTTGAAAACGTTACGTTTCGATTGAACTGTCTATTTTAGTACCAAAAACATAGCATGTTTTTGAGAAATAATGTTTGTTCTTTTTAGCTCACCTGAGCACAACGTGCTCAAGGGGAGCTTTTAGGATCACCCGGTGTCCGTCGTCCGTCGTGCGTTAGTGCGTCGTGCGTCGTCAACAATTCTTTAAACATCAACTCCTCCTAAACCGCTGGGCCAATTTGGACCAAACTTGGCTGGAATGTTCCTTGGGAGGTCCTCTCTAAAAACTGTTCACAGAATTTGATTCCATTAAAAACTCTGGTTGCCATAGCAACCAAAAGGAATTTTCTAAGAAATTCTTTAAAAATCTTCTCCTTTGAAACCGCTGGTCAGATTTTAAAATAATTTCACAGAAATGTTCCTTGGGTGACCCTTTTCAAAAATTGTTCACGAAATTTGGATCCGTCAAGAAACATGGCTCTGGTGAATGGGGGCTACTTGCACTATACAGAAATGAAGAAATTCTTAAAATTTCTTCTTCTCTGAAACCACTGGTCAGATTTTGAAATAATTTCACAGAGATGTTCCTTGGGTGACCCTTTTCAAAAATGGTTTGCAAAATTTTGATCCGTCAAGAAACATGGCTCTGGTGAATGGGGGCTACTTGCACTATACAGAAATGAAGAAATTCTTAAAATTTCTTCTTCTCTGAAACCGCTGGTCAGATTTTAAAATAATTTCACAGAGATGTTCCTTTGGTGACCCTTTTCAAAATTGTTCGCGAAATTTTGATCCGTGAAGAGACATGGCTCTGGTGAATGGGGGCTACTTGCACTATACAGAAATGAAGAAATTCTTAAAAATTCTTCTTCTCTGAAACCACTGGTCAGATTTTGAAATAATTTCACAGAGATGTTCCTTGGGTGACCCTTTTCAAAAATTGTTTGCAAGATTTTGATCCGTCAAGAAACATGGCTCTGGTGAATGGGGGCTACTTGCACTATACAGAAATGAAGAAATTCTTAAAAATTCTTCTTCTCTGAAACCACTGGTCAGATTTTGAAATAATTTCACAGACATGTTCCTTGGGTGACCCTTTTCGAAATATGTTTGCGAAAGTTTGATCTGTCAAGAAACATGGCTCTGGTGAATGGGGGCTACTTGCACTATACAGAAATGAAGAAATTCTTCTTCTCTGAAACCGCTGGTCAGATTTTAAAATAATTTCACAGAGATGTTCCTCGGGTGACCCTTTTCAAAAACTGTTTGCAAAATTTTGATCCGTCAACAAACATGGCTCTGGTGACTGGGGGCTTCTTGCACGATACAGAAATGAAGAAATTCTTAAAAATTCGTCTTTTCTGAAACCGCTGGTCAGATTTTGAAATAATTTCACAGAAATGTTCCTTTGGTGACACTTTTCATAAATTGTTCGCAAAATGCTGATTTGTCAAGAAACATGGCTCTGATGGGGGGGGGGGCACTTGCACTATATGGACATGAAGAAATTTTTAAAAATTCATCTTCTCTTAAACGGCTGGTCAGATTTTGAATTAATTTCACAGAAATGTTCCTTGGGTGACCCTTTTTGCAAATTGTTCGAGAAATTTTGATCCATCAAGAAACATGGCTCTGGTGGCTGTGGGCTATTTACACCATACAGACATGAAGAAATTCTTAAAAATTATTCTTCTCTGAAACCGCTGGTCAGATTTTGAAATAATTTCACAGAAATGTTCCTAGGATGACCCTTTTTCAAAACTTGTTAGGGAAATTTTTATCAGTCGAAAAACAACACCCAATTGTTGGCACCTGCATGTGGTGCTCTTGTTCGACTTATGTTTTTAGTCACTATCGAGCATGTGCTCTTCTTCAAGAAATTGTCCTTGGGTGATCTATCCAAAAAATGTATGTGCAGAATTCTGATTCATCAAAATCATTGCTGTGGTGATGATTGTAGGGGTGGTGACAGATTTTGAAATGACTTTTACAGGTGACCTTTTCAAAATTGCTTGGCAAAATAATGATTTTGATTCCAAAGTTTCAATACCTAAAAAAATAAAATTGGCTATGGTCCTCTCAAAAATTCAGGTGAGCGATCCAGGGCCATCTTGGCCCTCTTGTTTATCAATTATATTAAATACGTGAATTTCTGCCCGGCCTGGTAGCTCAGTGGCTAGCGTATCTAACTTGTAAGCTGGTAGTTGCAGGTTCGATATCCGGTTATGGCAAACTTTCTTTCCCTCGATTTTTCGCCTCTCACCTCTGATGCATGTGAGAAAAGTAGTCAGTGACTTGTAAAGAAAGTTTTGTCAGTACTGGTGTGAGAAAGCCAGAGAGCATAAGCATACATGTAGGTCCACAGATCGCCATGATATGACCTTGTGGCTATTAAAACAGCGTTAAACTCCTGTACAAACAAACGCAAAAACTCATGTACAAACAAACGCAAGAGCGCAGTGGAATTTCTTATTTCTTAGTTAAAATGAATTTTTAGGTTTTTTTTAAATTATAGAGAAAAGTCGCTTAGTTGTATTGTTGTGGAATGAGAAAGGCAGGAAACATATGCATAGGCTCACTGACCGCCGTGATATCATCTAATGCGAACATTAGTTTTTTTTGTTTTTTTTTTTTCTTACTGAAGTCTTTTTTTTTTCCTGTCAAAAACACACTCCTTTAAAAGAGGTTACTTGTAAATTGATAAGTAAGTGCAATACTATTCAAGTGCTTGTATACGCACTTAAAATAGTACTGCACTCACCCATCGAAATGCTGTATCCTATTCCCTGAATCATATTTTCCAAATTGTGTTTTACCTCGACAGGTACATTTTGCTTTGACTCGATACTGAAAACAGTCCTTGTCGGATTTCTCGTGCAAGATATACTGGCATTGTATATCTAGATATACAACTGTGGGAGTTGTATCTTCGATATATACTTTTGAAATACTGATCGCTGATGGGTCAATTCGCTACATGCGTGGTCTAATGATAATAATTAAAGACGAATTGGCTGATTCAGTGGTGTTTTACAACACATTCAACATGCCCTAAGCCCTAATTATGACGGTGAGAGCTCACCTATGCACAGGTGTCTTGTTTTTCACTAGTACATGGCTTGAGATCCAAAGTGACTTGTCCAAGGACACCACGGAAAAAATGCTATTGTTGAGAATCGAGCAGATCTTCACAAAGAGCGATAACCTAATCGATAATTTTATTCACCCTTTTGACGTAATTTTACGTTTCGATTAATTGTTGGATTAGACGTGTAGGCTGTTTATTCCGAAAAATATCACGGCCGCTTTCCTGCGGAATCACAACATTGTGTTGTGAAAAGAATAATATTCAGGATATAGCGGGCCAGCTGGGTAGCTCATTGGTAAGCGTATCTGATCTGTGACTTGGTGATTGTGGGTTCGATACCCGGTTGAGGCAAACTTTCTTTACGAGGATTTTTCGCCTCTCTTCTCTAATGCAAATGAGAAAAGCTGTCAGTGGCTTGAAAAGAAAGATGTGTCATTACTGGTGTGAGAAAGCCTTGAAACACATGCATAGGTGCACTGACTGTCATGATAATATCTAAGCTGTTGAAACGGCGTTAAACTCCAATACAAAGACAAAGACCAGCCACGGTCTATTTTCAAACCCGGATGGAAATAATACACTAATGTGAAAATGTTATTCATTTAGTCTGCCAAGTGTATTTGGTTTTTGTTTGGTTTTCAATTTAACTATTCAGAGGCACAATACCGTCATGGGAAATGTTACGCTGTATTTAAGTTTATACCATTCAAATTATGGAAATTATTGTGGAGATGAGAAACTACTATTGCAAGGTCAGTCCAAGTGTTAGTCCTGGCGGGAAAAAAATGAAAACCAGGTAAAAAGTAAACAAAAGAGCGACTTGGCGACATTTTATCTCATAATTTTCACAATAACATCTATACTTTTGAATGGTATAATGCAATTTTAAATGAGCCATGCTGCGGCAAAAGGGGGCTTTATGAATCTCCGTGATGTTTTATACCCAGCAAGCCATAAATTAAAAGGGAATCCATAACCCAAATTGTGTTTCACAACTGACTAAATCACGGGGTAGAGTGGTCCTTTGATACGCATAAAAAAATTAAAGACAGCAAAAAGATTCGACCCATATTAGCCTGCGCGGACAGCGCAGGATGATATGGGTCGATACTTTTTGCAAATGCATTAAACTTTGTTTTCAGAGAGAATGGATCTAATGCAGATAAATAGCCCCTCCATTAACTTTTGGCCGGCATTGGACCTTTTATTAGAACTATTGTGTGTTTCACGTAATCAAAAGGTGAAAAGGTTTTCTGTGCGTGGAATTCTTACATTCACATTTACAAAAGGTCATTACCATGAGCGATCATTTTGACATTTTTAATAGAAGCAATGACTACCTTACAAGTAAGCTGCTGAGTTAGCATCATAATGTATGTATGTTTGCCGTGGGAAATAAAACGAACGGAAAAGATGTGGTCACTCATATTAATTAACCCTTGAAGTGTTAAATAATTTGATCCATGCTCTATATTAAAAGGGGGTTTCATACATTTGCAGAAAGTATCAACCCGGTGACTTGGTCAAAGCTCTTTGCTATTGGTCAATTTGTCTGCATGGAGAAGAACTGGTCTAGCTCATGATTCAGTCAATTGTTAGAAAAAACAATTCCTAACCTTAAGTTAACTTGTTCGATACGATAAATCACGACGATGCACGAAACCCTCAATTGCAAGAGTATGGCTCACGTATATTGGATAGGGGAGGTCGTAGCCATCCTCCTTCTATCCTTACAATAACCGTTATTTTCATCATTTATGGAGTTATTTTCCTGCTGACTAAAAACCTAAAAGTCTTTCTCTCTATTTGAAGTTTTTGTTTTTTTCAAGTGCCAATAGAATTGTAGTATATCTAATACGAATTGTGATCTTATATGTAGACAAGCCTTATATTGCTATAGTCACAGCAGAGTATCTCACAAAGAAACTTGCAGTGAAGATCTAAGATAAGACTTGCAGTCTAATCTTGATATTAACTGTCAGCATTTGATAAAGGAGTAAATCGGGGCTCAGAGTTTCAAAAGTTTAAATAAGAATCCTTGTTAATAGTTTCATGTCCTATAAGGTTCAAAAGGAATGCCCCGACATAACAGGGTAAGAATACGATTGAAACATGTTTATCAGAGATTCCATTCGTTTGATGAAGATACTTTTTTATACAAAATATTGTGGACGATGCAGGTTTATGCAAAAAAGCTATCCTAGTAATCAGCCAGGACGTGCTATCTGATTTTTTTTGTCAAAGCTCGTGTATACACAATAGCTTTTCATTGTCAGGTTGTTTATGTACCGATTTTAAATAAACAAATGGATCTCATTCAAAGATTTACGGTTGATATTCTTAATTCAGGCAGGACAATGTTTTAATTCTTCACAAACCTTGACAATGGCTTTAGACTTAAACAAATTGAAGACAATGGACATCAGAAATTAGGCGTGAAACACATTATGAGATTCAACAGGAAAAAAAAAACCATGTGGTAAAAGGGAAACAGAATTAAAAAAAAAAAAAAAAAAAACTGGTTGCTCACTATGGCTTGTTTAACATGGAACTGTTTGGTAAAGGATTATATGAATAGCCATATCTCAATGAAATATAAGACACGCAACGTCTAATCTTTAAGAATTAAGGAACAATAAATATTCAAATTATTGATTGTCTCATTACGTTTTACATTGTAATATGTCTACTATTATTACAGATATTCCTTACAATAGTTAAGTTTCTTAAATATTCTTTCAGTGGTTGCTTCCCAACAGTGTTGACTAAATATTGTCTATGGGCTAGCATTTCGTAGAAGAAAGTCAATATTTTATAATCAAACCTGTAAAATTGACAACAGATTGGAATTTTTGTGGTGATTCTGACATCCTGACATACAGAATTTGCAACAGGTAAAATTTTCATGATTTTTTTAAAATTCAAGCATATGACACGCCTTACTAAAAGTCAGCAAAATCATTTGAGACTTATCAGCGTGTATATATCTAAACTTAAAGCTTATCAAATGACTTTATTTAAAATACGAATGTAAGAAGAATATGTAACCGTACAAGGTTTAGCCCAGACATTTTTCAACCTGACTAGTAGATACAGAAATTTACTTTTTCATTAGCCTTGTTGAGATTTTACCAACATTAAAAAAAATACATTGTGAGTGAGAGAAAGGGATTATCCTTAATATTTATGCTCGATAAAAACAACCGTCTCAAAAATCTTTCAGACTTAATCGTTTTGAGATTATATGCAGACGACATAACAAATGTGACTCAATTGATAGGGTATGAGTTTGAAAAAAGAGAAAACATTGTGGGAAAAAGACTTCAGTCCTTCGTCTTGTCCATAGATGGTAATACATGATATTTTGTGGTGAATCAAAGTCTAGATATGAAATACATCCCTCCACGTATTGTCCTTATTTTTGTTTCTTCGGATTTTCTTTTCGTAGATCTACATTTGTTTAGATCTTATTCTCAGACTTTTATTGTGGGATTCGGCCCTGCCCCGATCGAATGTGTATCTAAACTTATGCAAGTTTGACATACATGTATTTAGGGGTCATCTGCTTCGTTGAAACACCTGGAAGACTCATTTTCGGTGGTCGTCAATAGTGAAAATAGGACAATACACACTTTTTCAAAATCCAGAGCTAAACATAAACATTTTGCGATAAAAGATCATTTACGTTGGCAAACAGGTTACTGTCATGGTAATTTTTTACAACGTTTACTTATTACTAAAAATAGCAAAATTCCGTGGACTCTAATAATTCTTTATGTAGTTTTTTTTATTTTTTTCTTGTGATTCCATAAATGCGCGACTACCTTCCTGATAACAATTTTTCTTGCACTTACTTTCACTGATTGAACAATATGAAAAGTATCCTACAGTTCTTCTACTGTAAATGGCATCTTCGACGATTGCCTTCTCTTTCCTAACGCAGAGATGATGTTAAGACAGGTGCTAATTTTTACGCGGCACTCGGGCTAGCCTGACGCTGTCTCTTCGAGCCAGAACCGATGCTCCGACGGTTTGCTGGACATTGTCTTTCAGACGTGCACCAGTGCGGAGAGAATGTTTTAACTCCCGATATTGAGATACACATAATGATATACATTCCATTATTACACGGCTAGCCATGTCAAACACTGTCCAAAGTCGTGTACACAGGAAAATGTTTGTTCTTTTCTTATTAATGTGTTGTAAAGTATTCCCCGTTAATGCTGTGTATAGGTTATGAGCGGCACAGAATATCTTTAGTACTTACAAAGCTTGCTTATTTATGTCCTAAATTTGTCCGGCATTGAGCCTACAGGGCCCTGCAAAAAAACATGTCTATATTTTCCACCAGTCGCAAAGTTTTTTCACTCGAGTATGAAAACGTATGATAATCAAACGCCACGGCATTCAGTTATTGCGAAAGAGAGAGGCGATTTGATAAAAGGGGTGAACTCTTACGAACATCCTTTTTGCATACCAATTCCATTGCAGTCGTAACCCTTTTTTGTTTAGGTGAGGCAGAAAGTAAAGTAAAATAAAACATGTTGACAAATCTCAGGCGACTTACAGCCGCTTACAAGTGACTTTGCGTTTTTTGTTTTTGTTAGCTCACCTGAGCACAAAGTACTCAGGTAAGGTATCGTGATCGGTCGTTGTCCGGCGTCCATCTCTCCGTCCGGCCGTCTGTCCGTCTGTCCACAATTTCTTTAAACACCTTCTTCTCCTAAACCGCTGGGCCAATGTTGACAAAACTTGGCAGGGATGTTCCTTTGGTGAGGCTCTACCAAAGTTGTTCAAGAGATTGAATTCCACCCATAACTCTGGTTGCCATGGCAACAAAAAAAAAAAAAAAGAATAGCAAAATCTTTGAAAATCTTCTTCTCTGAAAGTAGAAGGCGTAGAGCTTTGATATTTGGTATGTAGCATCTCCTAGTGGATCGCTACGAAGTTTGTACATACGATGTTCCTGGGGTCAAAACTAGCCCCGCCGCCGGGGTCACAAGTTCGAACATAGGAACAAAGAAGGAAAACTTTAAAATTCTTCTTCTCTGAAACTGGAAGGCGTAGAGCTTTGATATTTGGTATATAGCATCTCCTAGTGGACTTCTACCAAGTTTGTTCATACGATGCCCCTGGGCTCAAAACTGGCCTCGCCTCGGGTGTCACAATTTTGAACATAGGAACAAAGAAGGAAAACTTTGAAATTCTTCTTGTCTGTAACTTGAAGGTGTAGAGCTTTGATATTTGGTATGTTGCATCTCCTAGTGGACCTCTACTAAGTTTGTTCATATGATGCCGCTGGGGTCAAAACTGGCCCTGTCGCGGGGGTCACAAGTTCGAACATAGGAACAAAGAAGGAAAACTTTAAAATTCTTCTTCTCTGAAACTGGAAGGCGTAGAGCTTTGATATTTGTTATATAGCATCTCCTAGTGGATCGCTACAAAGTTTGTACATACGATGTCCCTGGGGTCAAAACTAGCCCCGCCGCGGGGGTCACAAGTTCGAACATAGGAACAAAGAAGGAAAACTTTAAAATACTTCTTTTCTGAAACTGGAAGGCGTAGAACTTTGATGTTTGGTATTAGTGAACCTGTTCTAAGTTAGTTAGCCCACCTGAGCACAACATGTTCAGTGAGTTTGAAATTGGGTTACCTGGGGTCATAAACTAGGTCACTAGATCAAATTAAAGAAATACCTTGTGGGCATTCTAGAGGCCACATTTATTGCTCAAATGACCTAAAATTTGGTCAGAATGTTTGCCTTGATTAAATATCGGATGAATTTGGATTTGGATCACCTGGGATCGTAAACTAGGTCACTAGGTCAAATTAAAGAAATACCTTGTGGGCACGCTAGAGGCCAACATTTCTTGCTCAATTGACTTGAAAATTGGTCAGAATGTTTGTCTTGATAAAATGTCACATGAGTCTGAATATGGGTCAACTGGGGTCGTAAACTAGGTCACTAGGTCAAATTAAAGAAATACCATGTGGGCACTCTAGAGGCCATATTTATCGTTCAATTGATTTGAAAATTGATGTTTGTATTGATGAAATCTAGAATGAGTTCAAAATTGGGTCACCTGGGGTCATAATCTAGGTCACTAGATCAAATTAAAGAAATACCTTGTGGGCACTCTAGAGGCCACATTTCTTGCTCAATTGACTTGAAAGTTGGTCAGAATGTTTGTCTTGATTAAATGTCACAAGACCCTGAATTTGGGTCACCTTTGGTCATAAACTAGGTCACTAGGTCAAATTAAAGAAATACCTTGTGGGCACTGTAGAGGCCACATTTATCGTTCGATTGATTTGAAAATTGCTTAAAATGTTTGTCTTAATGAAATCTTGGATGAGTTCAAAATTGGGTCACCTGGGGTCATTATTCAGGTCACTAGGTCAAATTAAAGAAATATCTTTAGGGCACTGTAGAGGCCACAGTTCTTGCTCAATTGACTTGAAAAAGTGTTCAGAATGTTTGTGTTGATAAAATATCGGATGAGTTTGAAATTGGGAAACCTGAGGTCATAAACTAGGTCACTTGGTCAAATTAAAGAAATACGTTGTGGGCACTGTAGAGGCCACATTTATTGCTCAAATGACTTGAAAATTATTCAGAATGTTTGTCTTGATACATTTTCAGATGAGTTTTCAAATTCGGTCATGTATTGTCATAATCTAGGTCAGTAGGTCAAAATAAAGAAATACCTTGTGGGCACTCTAGAGGCCACATGTTTTTGCTCAATTGACTTAAAAGTTGGTCAGAATGTTTGTCTTGATGAAATCTCACACGAGTTTGAATTTGGGTCAACTGGGATCATAAACTAGGTCACTAGGTCAAATTAAAGAAATATCTTGTGGGCACTCTAGAGGCCACATTTATTGTGCAATTGATTTGAAAATTGGTTAAAATGTTTGCCTTGAGAAAATCTAGAAGGAAATCAAAATAAGGTCACCTGGGGTCATAATCTAGGTCACTAGGTCAAATCAAAGAAATACCTTTAGGGCACTGCAGAGCCACATTTCTTGCTCAATTGACTTGAAAATTGGTTACAATATTTGTCTTCATAAAATCTAACATGAGTCTAAATTTGGGTCAACTGGGATCATAAACTAGGTCACTAAAACAAATTAAAGAATTACCTTTAGAACAGTCTAGAGGCCACATTTATTGCTCAAATGACTTGAAAACTGTCCAGAATATTTGTCTTGATAAATTTTCAGATGAGTTCTAAAATAGGTCATGTGGGGTCATAAACTAGGTCACTAGGAGTAGTAATAAAGAGAGAGTTTTGCGAAAAAAAAAAAAAAAAAAAGAAAAAGCGTAAATTTTTGAAAACTAAAAATTTTCAAAAATTTTTGAAAAATTAATAAAAATTTTTGAAAAATTTAAAAAAAAGCGAGTTTTGCGATTTAGCCATCCTTCAACCATCTAAATCTACCAACCATCCCAATGGCTAACCCTTAAACCCAACCATCCCCATGGCTAGCCCTTAAACCCAACCATTCTCCTCCTCAAAACTACATACCAACCATCCCCATGGCAAGCCCTTAAACCCAACCATTCTCCTCCTCAAAACTACATACCAACCATCCCATGCTTAAATCAATAATTCACATATAAACTAACTTAAATTTTAATTTTTTTTTATTTTAGTATGGCCCCAAGCTAATGTATCGATATTGTTCCCAAGGATATAGTGTTTATCATCATCTCCACTCAAGGCGACTTTAATCACCTCTTGAGTATACAACTTATGATCATAACTTCTAATAACTACCATTCTCCTTAATTGTGTCTTATTTTCAGACAAACACTTTTTATAATGATCATGTTTAATAAATGCTTCTACTACATGCTTTTTAATCCCCTTTTATTTTTTACTCTCCTCCTCATCATCACACATTTTATAAGAGTATAGTTTAGACCTGAGACCCACAAACTCCTCAATAATCTTACCACTTGTCTCATCTTTAAACATACCCACAACTTTCTTATTTAATCCTGTGGGAATACCTGAAGGATGATTGGGCGGGTAATCACTTGTATCAAAACGATCTTTAACATCACCACTAATATCTTTATAAAAATCTTCTGTTTCTATTTCATACATTAAACTGTCTGTATCAGTGAAAAGAAGTTTTACTTTTTCACCATATTTATCTTTAATATAATTATAATGAAAGTTATACATCAATGTCTTACTTAAATCTAAAATACACATCCCTACATAAATAGGCTTATCAAAATATAAACGTGATTTTTTCATTTGAATTATACATACATTTTCATCAAGGGTGGTTATATTGTAATAATTTGGTTTAGCGGCTAATTTTTCTGCTTTTTCCCTGGTACTAACTAATCTTATATCTACTCTATTCCTAATAGTTTCCATAGTCTTACCAAATACGTAATTATTCATAAGTTTAAAGAAATCCTTTTCAAATGTGGTTTTAGCTTTTGCTCTTAGGCTAGTATTTTTATCGATATAAGGTTTTAACCATTCACTCTCATCAAAAGTTAACCCTCTATGAATCTTTTTAAGCTTTAGACCTAAACTTAAATATAACTTTAAATTTTCATAATGTAATATATATTTATTTTTATCATATAAATTAGGTATAAGTTTTTCAACTTTACCAGTCTTTAATCTTTCAGGAGCTAATAGGAAATCATTATGTAAATCATGTAATTCTTTAGGATATTCTAAATCAACCTCTAATATACAAGGGTGACTCTGCCAATTTTGTAAATCATTTTCATCCATCCATTTAGAATTACCAATAGGAAGTTTTTGACACATTGCCCAACCATAGAGATTATTTGCATCCAAATAAGTAATAAATTTTGATGGTTCTTTTGGATTGTATTTTTTACCCATATATAAATTATTTGCTTTTGCATATCATTTAAAAATGGTTGAGATACCTCCTCTTATTCCATTTTCAACAAATAAAATCATATCAGGGTCTGATAATAATTCTAATTTTACCTTAGTAGTTTTTAACATTGCCTCCCAAGCTAATCCCGGCGCTGTATAAAACCATGATGGGTCTAACCCATAATTATTAAAGCAAACATTCCTAAAAATTTCAAAGACATCCGCCAATAGTAAAACATCAGTTTTATTATATAAGTCATGATAATCTTTAAAAGTTTTCATCTCGAATGTTTTCCATATATTTAATGCATGTTGATAATCCTCTTTATCAATTCCACTACATTTAAGCTTTGAATAAAATTCTCTTTGTTTGGGTAACTTTGTTTCGTCTAATTTACGAAGGTTATCAAACCATCCATATGGGAATATACCTTTTTGAGAGACTAATTCAAGCTTTTCCCCCCTCAAAATATTTCATAAGATTAGTCTTGTCCTCCTTAGCTAGATTGCTAGCTAATTCATCTAAACTTTTACCTAGAAATTTTAAACTATCAAGGAATCTAATCTCATGTGTTTTAATTTTCTTCACCCCTTTAACAGTGTATTCTATTGGCACATTTTTAGACACACTTATATATGTTTCCTTGTTTGTTGGTATACAACTCACCTCACCAGGTGTACTCATTAAATCTTTTATAAATAAATGAGCATCATACTTACTATAATTATGAAAAAATATGGGTGTAAAAGTAGGTCTTTTACATTTTAAATTACACACACTGTGCGCGGCTCCCCTAAACTTTCCAGTATAATGGCAATGGTCTCTTACTTTTTTCATGCCATTACATTTTGTAAGCGGTTCTTTACAATCTGGACATATTTCCTCTTTATTTGTCTTTCTTTCACATTTTGAAAATGACTCCCCACATATCCAACAGTTTTTTGCTCTATCAAACTCTCTTTTATCATGAAGTTTATAAAGCATTTTCCTCGAAGGCACACTATCTATTTCTCTTATAACATTTTCTAAATCCTCTATGAATTTCTTAGATGTATTTTCACCAGAATATTGGAAAATCTTTGAAGGGTAAACATTTTCATAAAGCGATTTAACATAAAAACAATATCCTGAAACGTTATGCTCATTAATTACTTTTGTCCTGTTACCTTTATTTTCGTTTTTCTTTTCTAATGTAGACTCCATATCCGCATAAATTGTAAAAGGGTGTCTCTGTTGTTTATGAAAATTCTGAAAAGATATTTTGATACCCTTTTCAGGTAAGTCTATTTTACAAGCATCTTTTTCACCACAATACTCTAAATGTTTATTTAAAGTTTCTTCTTTTTGGAAATTATTTAAACATCTTTCACAAATATAAATTTTACCGTTATGATTAGATATTTGTTTAGATAATAATCTACTGATATTTTTAATTAAACAATAATGTTTTTTACCATCCTTCTCAAGAATCAAAAGATTAATATGATGTTCTCTTTTATAAACTTCTTTACTTAAACTAAGTGGATAAACACCAGTGGAACCATTATATCCATGAATTGATACTGATATTGATGGGTTTAAGGTTTCAAATTTAATTCTATCCTGAAGGGAAACAGGGTAATTAATCCCTTCCATATTTATACTGTTTAAAAATGGTCTTAGTCTTTCAATCATTTCAGGATGTTTAATTGTTGGGTTCAAAGCTATAAGAATACAATATGCAAAACACATATCATCATTCTTATTTATTGGATTAATAACACTTTTTGTATTTGCTATCTTAGGAGGAGTTGGAAACCAAGAATTACCTATTATTGGGTTATATAATACTATATGTAATATTAAATCGATTACGTAAATCACTTTCCAATAATCATCTTCCATTTCCTTAGCTGCTATACCAGCTAATATATCTTCTCTCATTTCTTCATATATTTCATCCACATCATCCCCATCTAAATTAACAATTGGAAAACCAGAACCAAAATTCATATCTTTTAATTTTCTAGTAATAGAGTGTTTCATCATACACTTCATAACAAGTTTAACTTTTGTTTGACGATTATTTCTCATAATATTGGTTACTTTATCTTTCGCTAAATTAAGGAAACCAACCGGTGTAAAATCTCTTATACCTTCTATAAAATATTCTCTTGTAAATCATCTTAGTGTTAATGGACCCTCTCTAATCTGGATCCTAGGAGGGTAATTTTCTCTAACATGTTCAACAATTTCATCCAACACTTGTGGTATCTGTGCCGACTCCATATTACCAGTTATCCAGTTACCATAATCAGTTATTCTTCTTTGTATGAATTCCGGAACAACAGCTGAGGCTAGTCGTCTTGCTCCAGAGTAAACATTAGACGCAGCTCGTCTAGCTACATTTGCTACATTTGTAAATCTATTAAATAAACTCATTTTTATATATATAATAAAAAATCTTAAGTTATTTTTTTTTTTTTTTTTTTTTTTTTTTTTTGTTTTTGTTTCAAAAAAATTTTATTACGACTTCGTCATTGTCATAACAAAATTATTGAATGTTAATCTTATATTTATTATTCCAAGTTCTCCCATTCCAGTTCTCAATCGTTTGTGGGCAGCGATCTATAAATTTACCTACCTTATAAATTGATGGAAAGGTTTTTATTTCACCAGTTTCAACATCCTCTAAACTAACTTTCTTAGGATTATGCATAATAGTCTTTAATCTATCAAACTTAGGGTCTTTGCTTCTTTCTTTTTTAGGTAACTTAGGTGACTCCTCCTCTGGTAACAATCCATGTTCTTTCACCAACTCAACTAACCGCTTTTTATCCCAGTATGAGCAGAAATTTATATTATTTTGTTTAAGAATTTTTTTTAAATCTGTAACCTTTATCATTTTTATATAGGAAAAAATATATTAATACACTACACTCATTTTATTTCCATCACACTGGAAGTTAATTAACCTATCGCTAATAATAACAGCATATGCCTCTGTGTTCGCATTCACATTTCCAGCAAAATTTGCCTTAATGTGAATATCAGTAACAGAATATTTTAATATTTCACTCTGTTTAGAAACGTCAAACAAAAACAAAGGATATAGAGTTCTATAATCTATGGGAGAAATATTAGGGTTCGACACCAATTCATTCATGTTATAAAACTTAGATCTAAATAGAGCAGCGTCACCATACGCTTTACTAAAATGATTCTCAGTGAATGAAAGATTATAGTCAACCACGGGATATCTAGTGGAATTTAACATAACATAAATATTGTTAACATTTACATTGTTAAATACAGATGCATTTTGTCTTTGGTTATTAATTTTATTAGTTTGAAAGCCTATAATGATAAAACGTGGCACCTCGGGAGATGATCTAGCTGAAAGTCTCCAGGAAAATGATGTTGTCTGAGGAACTGAAGCGGAGTCACACTGTATCATTCTATATCCAACTGGTATTTTTTCTTTTTTCTCGATAATTTTATAAAGTTCCATCTTCTCTTTATCAGCAGGTAGCACATGTGGCATAAACCATGATATCTTATCTAATCTAATTCTACCTTCAGGAGCAGCATTGATTCGAAAGATTGCATCATTATCATTATTTCTTGTTAAGAAGAGAGTTTGCCTCATTCCATACAATATTTTATTATAGTCCTCACAAAAACCAAATATATGTTTTAAAGGAACTCTAAAACTAAATGAACCTACTGGATCAACATTATTAATGATGTATTTTCTTCTTATTTCCCAACCTGTATTATCTTCGTCTGCATTGATTGTTGTATCCTTAAACCAACATTGATTTAACCCTTGTGATTTAGAAAAATCATCTGGATATTTTAACAACCCAAGCATTGTAGTAGGCTGGCCAGGATTTGTTATGGATTCAATATCCATACCTAAAAGGTTGACACCTAATATTGTTAAACAGGTGCATCAAGGCGTTGTTTGTTAAAGCAATATTAGCGTCGTCTGTGCCTATAACATAACGAGTTCCATCAACATTCTTTACTAATTGTCCTTTAATAAGTAAATAACTCTCACTAGGATGAGTAAAAATATCTTGGGTTTCGATATTAATTCTAATATCTCCCCCTGAGTTGTTGAGATTTGTACCTGCGATTGGTTCATACTCATGGTGTTCATACTCAACAATACTATCATCTTTTAAAATTGGTTCGGTGATTTTTAAAATGTCCATTTTATAATTACAATTATAATTTTAAATAAATAAATAAAAATTATAATTGTGTTACTTTTACTTAAATTTCTAACCAAAGCTGGGTAAAAGACTTATTTTCATCATTAACAAACACACCTTTAAGTTCAATGCTTTTTGCGGTATCTATTTTAGTTTTAGGATAAACTCTATTACCGTATACAAGTGTTATTTGGGGTATATTCCACTCTTGTAAACGTTCATTCACCTTTTCCTCAATCTCTTTCATCTTGATTACTTTTTCAGGAGATAACTTCACAACAGCTTTTTTATAACCATATTTCATGTTATTAATTTCGAGGATTTCACAATCTTTTAGGTTTAAAGATGCAATTTGTATAGTAATAGAACTAGTATTATATTTTTTATAAACTACACGATCAAATATTAAGTTTTGCATTCTCTTTTTTATATAATGAATATAATTTTCTTAACTTATTATTTATTTTTTCTTCATACTACTTTAATACCTGCTCCACTGTTTAATATTTTAACTAAGTCTTGAATAGCAATAGCACTTCCATCTATTAATGTACTAATGTCTTGTGTTTTAGGAGTCGTTGTTGGTGTTGGTGTTGGTGCACTATATTTTTGTAAAATTTTCTTTGATTTTGGTGTTAAAACTTTTGTAACTAATTTTTTTCCTACATCTACAGCTGCACTTTTTCCAACCTCTAAAGCTTTCTTTGCACCTTCCTTAGCAACACTCTTTCCTACATCAAGGGCAGAAGACGCAATTTGGTTAGCTGCGCTACTAGTAAAATGCCTCGCTAAAAAGTTAGCAACGCTGTCAAAGATTCCGGAACCACCGTATGAATAACTTTTTTTAAATCCGTGTTTTTTAGTGATGATCATTTTTTATAGTATAGACATTAAATTTTTATAAGTGCGTGAATTTAAAACACCTTGTCTTTTTAATTCATCACAAATGCTCACTATCTCGTTTCTTACACCTGTGTTGCCTGCTTCTTTACTTGCCAATAACATATCTAGTTTTTCTATTAATGCGTTAGGGTCAGATGGGATAACTACGATACCCTCTCCTTCATACAGCATCCTATTGTTCCAAATAGACTTGTGTATGTTCTTCCATTTATCACTTTTATTGGCACTAGGTCGGTTTTTGCTTGTATCGTAATTCCTATAATAGCATTTGTTTTTACCATCATCTTTGCGTAATTATCATAATCCTCAGCATCATAAATACTCTCATTCGGGTTCTTAGACATGATTAACTCCCATAGACCAGGTGTTCCTTTATATACATCTTTACCAATTATAATATCATTTTCATCAAACATTATCATTTTGCTGCCAATATATAATTTACCACTACTTTCATCATACCTTACTCCAAATGTTGTATCTGTTATTGTTTGATCGCCAAGCCTTATTAAATAACTCTTCGCTATTTCTCCAAGATCTTTTCCTTGTTTTTCTAATGATTGTTCAATAGCCTTTATAGATGAGCCTGGAAACGTAAAAGCTTGTGGTAATTTTTCTACACCTTCTTTAATAGGTTTAAGTTCTTTTGCAATCTCCTTTGTTGTAGCTTTTTGTGTTTCAGTAATAGGTTTAAAAAACTTTGAAAGATCGGCTTGTAATTCTTGTTTACCTGTTCTCTCTGCTAGATTATCCCGAACCTTCTTTTTTGTTTCAAGATACTCTTTTACAATTAAGTCCCTTTTTGCAGGATCAGCGATTTTTAAAAAAGACATTTTTTTAATTACTAAAATAATTTTTTAACATACCTTTGTCGAGACAAAGGCGAGACAGTTTTTATTATAGTTTTTATCATAGTTTTTTATCATAGTTTTTTAACACGTTTCATAACTACAGTTGCATGAAAAATAAATTTTTCTTGGGTTGTTACTACGCCGAGGAAGTGTTATGATTCTTCTCAACCAACCTCCGAAAGGACTCACGCGCTTCTTGCCTCCCTTTTTCTATCAAGCTTTCTTCGTTTTCTGAGGAAATCTTCTTCTTGATCTTGGTACGTATCTCTTCCTTCATGCTTTTATATTTTTCTAATTCTTCCATGATTAGTTTGAATTCTTCATCTGATATATGATTGTCAGTTAAAGCTTTGGATATATGTGAAGCAATTGTATCAAGCTTAGCATCAGCTATCATTTGAATCTTTTGATGTTTTTCTGCCTTGGTTCTCGAATTTCTTGCTACATATTTACCTACTATTGAAAGTAACCCAGTTGCAATAGCTGTTGCTTCTAATGCTATGACAGCTGGAATAGCTACAATAGTATATAGTAAACCTATTCCACCTGCTCCTGAAGTCATGGTTATCGTGATCAAAACTGTGTCAACATTGTCAACAATTCTTGCGGCTCTAAAATATTTTTTAGCTAAGGCATCTCTTTTTTGAATTTCATTTTCGAGAAACTTTTGTACTTCAGATATTTTTTGTAAACGATAGGAATGACCTTTGTCAACTCCCATTGCGTGCATCTCGATAGGTGGGGCGCTTGCAGTATTTCTTTCTAGAGGTAACGGAGGATATATTTTTTTAGAGGGATGTTCTTGATCTCTATCTATAATTTTTTATTAAAATAATAATTTTTTTATGTCAAGATTGTAAATATTTTAGATAGCAGAATAACTCTCCTTCAGGTATTTCAATTGGTTTTTGTGAGAAATTATAAATGTAGACTAAGATATCATTAGCCTCGTTATCAAGATGTGCCCCATTAAGAATGGTTAAACTATCTTTCCATTTATTACTAACAGATATCACTACAACTCCTCGTGTAGTTATATAACCAAATCCTAGCGAAAGTCTCATACCATCACGAGGAGGAATCTTGATAGTTACTTGTGAGTATATTTTCCATTTTAGAGGATCTTGCTTTAAGGGAGGATATCTTACTCCATGTAAATGGGGTTTCCAAAATATAGTTTTATGTTGAGTAGTAATATTAGGTTTTATAACAAATTTGTGTATATCCATTTTTATTTTGTTGTAAATAATATTTATAGAATTACAATATAGCTCCTAGGATAGGGATATTAGCAAATGGACTATTAGGTCCAAGTAAAAGTCCTTTTCCATCATACATTTTTCCTCCTTGCTTTAAATACAACCCATCACCAACAGACTCTAATCCTTTACCTTTGTATGGCTTTAAGTATAATCCACATCCATCAGTTTCAACTTGGCAAACACATCCTCCTTTTTTAAGATAAAGACCTGATCCCATTGCTTTTTGTACACCTGTTGAGGCTAATGCAGAAAGAGCACCAACACCTAAAGCTGGTAAAACGGTTTTTGCAAGCATCGGCAAAGCTCTAGCAGCTAACCCAGCCAACATTCCGAGAAAACCTCCCTCTATTTTCATATTATGTTTAAGTTGTTTTGCACTCATTTTGATTGTGATACCCTTACCATCCTCATAGGCGTTAGCTATTTTTCTTGCTTGTGAATTGGTTAATGCTAAAACATCATTACCTTGTAAATCTTCATGACCTAAACGAACACTTACTGGGCAACCAGCTTTAACAGCATGTTGAAGCTTTTCCTTTTGTCCTTCCGATATATTTACTTTAACATTAGTGTAACTCGTCATTTTATATATAACTATTTTTTTATTTAGCCCAAACAAGTTGGGTCCCTCATCTCGCTTCTCTAATATGAAACCTAATTGTTAAATTTTCACCTCTAAGATTTAGTAAATTGCCATCTTGATCCGTAATATTTACCTCTAGGTTATGTATTTCATCTAATGTTATTGGTAAGTATACTAAATTAACTGGTGACTCAATTATTTTATATCCAGGTGCAACATCTGGGAAAAAAGAGTAAATAGTGTTTTTTGTTGAACCATTAACATAACTTTCTGAAATAATATCTATGTTAACAAGCAAACTATTTATACTAAGAATGTTCACTACATTCTCTGACTCGTAAAATCCTTGTGTATATTTAGCGCGAGTAAATCCTAATACTTTGGCAATGGAGCTTGGTTGATTAAAATCTACTTGATAACCATCTTCTAAGGTAATAATAGACTTTAGAGTATTGGTGTTTGCAGAAATGTTAATATAATACTCCTCATTAACTCTATCATAATGACCCTTTTTTCTCATTTCCTGGTGAATGGTGTCATTAATGCCAAAAAGGTCATAACTTCCTTCAGGTATTCTTATTTTAATCCATGAATTACCATTGTCTGGAGAATAAACGAATATCTTGTTTGTTTCATCAATGTTTGGAAAAGAGTAGTATGTTTCAAGATTTACTACAGCTATCTCATATACTTTATCCTTTTCCAGCTGAATTGGGGGATTAAACCTGGTTCTAAAACGTGTTTTGTTGTCGCTTACTATAATTTGAAATGATGTTTTATGGTTTGTATTTTTTACAATTTGTTCTAAAAGATCTTCCATTTTATAAAAAGTGAAAATATTTTTTATACTGACTTTGGTATGTAAAAATTATCAAACCCGTTTCTATACTTCCCATCATGTTTTTTACTGGTTAGATCGATAATAGCAAAACCATGCGGTCTTTCCCATGCCTTTTGACAAAATTTTCTAAACTCATCCTTAGGCATATCTTCACCTACATGATCGTTATAAATATGATTAATGTTTTTTAGGTCTTGTGGGAAAAGGCAAATAAAATTAGCGTTTTCTCTAATAGTTTGTCTCGGTAGTCTAAAATAATTCTGTGAGAGGTAAAAGCAGTCAACATTACTATGCCTTCCTCGAATGTAGTAACACTCACATTTATTTTGCCTTTCTAAAAGTAAATCATCAAAAATCATTAAATTTTTATTTTCTGAGTTTAACTCTCTCGGATCAGGTACATCACTCGCATTTTCAAAGAAGTTGCAATTTATATCCGATTTGTTTTTAATCGTCTTAATCCATTCTTCAACTAAAGCTGTTGGTAAAATGTTTAGTTCTTGTATCTCATCACGCATGTTAAACAACCTTAAGATACATTCTTTTGGTAGTTTTTTTCTTCAAAAGCCTTTTTTAGTATTCGGTATTCCGGTTGAAAAAAGCTTTTTCCGAAAACACTCAAATCATTGTAATCAAGCCAACCTGGTCTGAGTAAAAGGTTTAACAATAACGTAGTTTTACCACATCCTGATTTGCCTATAATTAAACCTCTAATACTTTTTGGTAAAAGGGAGTGATTAAATCTCTTTGATACTACTTCATTCCATGATAAGTTTATAATATCCATTTTATATAACTTTTTTAATTTTATGTATATAAAATGTATTGTGTTAAATGTAAAAAACATACTGATACAAACAATATAGAATATACTGTTTCTAAAAATGGAAGAAATATGATGAGGGGTAAATGTGTGGTTTGTGGAATAAATAAAACGCAATTTATAAAAGGAGGAAAAAAAAAAAAAAAAAAAAAACTGGCAGTAGCATCTTAAACAAATTTATAAATAATTTACCTGTTGAAATGCATCTACCAGGACACAACTTTACAGGACCAGGTACCAAGCTAGATGAGAGGTTAAATCCTGATCTAACCCCAAAGGAATGGAGTAAACCTATAAATAGAGTAGATCAAGCTGCTTATAATCATGATGTTTGCTATCTTAAGCATGATGATACAAAAACTAGGAATGAAATATGTGATAAAAATATGTTAACAGAGTTAGAAGGTATTTACAATCCTAGTATTAGAGAAAAAATGGAAAAGGGTTTGGTAAGTAAACTC
Organism: Hippopus hippopus; assembly: GCA_946811185.2. Taxonomy (NCBI): domain Eukaryota; kingdom Metazoa; phylum Mollusca; class Bivalvia; order Cardiida; family Cardiidae; genus Hippopus; species Hippopus hippopus. The sequence continues at coordinate 32,180,997 of OX328113.1, forward strand.
ATTGGAACGAAGATGAAATTTGGAATGGGAATGATCCCTCGACGAGCTCGGGAGTCGAAAAAAAAATTTCGACACGATAAAAATTTTAGCGGAAGAATTACATAAACCCATAAAAAGAAAATTTAAGAAAAGGAGAGTTAGAGTAAACGGCATAGATAAGATATGGGCTGTTGATTTAGTAGACATGCAAGCATTTTCTAAGTTTAATCGTGGTGTTAAATACCTTCTCGCTGCCATTGACATCTTTTCTAAATACGGATGGTTAGTGCCATTAAAAGACAAAACAGGGAAATCTGTTGCTATAGCATTAAAAAGTATTTTTAAGGAGAGAAAACCTGAAAAAATGTGGGTGGATAAGGGTAAAGAGTTTTATAACAAAGATGTTAGAAATTGGTTGAATTGTATTCTACTGAAAATGAGGAAAAATCTAGTGTGGTTGAGAGATGGATTAGAACAATGAAAGAAAAAATGTGGAAGTATTTTTCCGCTAACTCCACAAACGTTTACATCAATGTGCTACCGGATCTCGTTAAAAAATATAATAACACGAGGCATTCATCTATTAAGATGACTCCAGTAAATGCTAGTAAAAAAGAAAATGAAACAAAAGTTTGGAGAAATCTTTACCCCGATCATCTCGAAATAATAAAAGATATAAATCCTAAGTTTTCTATTGGAGACAAAGTAAGGATAAGTAAAAAGAAAAAGACTTTTGAGAAAGGTTATACAACAAGATGGACTGAGGAGGTTTTTACAGTTTCTGAAGTAAAACTTACATCACCTGTAACATATAAAATTAAAGATTTTAATGGAGAAGAAATACAAGGTACCTTTTATGAACCTGAACTGCAGAAAACCAGTCAAGAGCTGTATAGAATAGAAAAGGTTATTAAAAAAGGAAAAAAGAAATATCTTGTAAAGTGGAAAGGTTATCCCAATGAATTTAATTCATGGGTTGACAATAAAGACATTAGAAATATTTAACTATAAAAAATGTCAAATATTTCGATTGAAAACGTAATTTTACCAAATAAATCGTTGAACAATTTCGAATTGGAAGATGCAGCTAAAAGATTAAAGATTCCTTATTTTAGAGGAGTTTTTTTACTAGATACATTACCGATAAAACCGAATAAAAAAGAATGTGGTATAGTAAACTTTGATAAAAGTGGTGGACCTGGTACACATTGGGTCGCTTGGTATAAAAATGGTAAAACTAAAATTTATTTTGACAGTTATGGTATACAACCACCTGTTGAAATTCGAGAGTATTTAAAAAGCCCAATACTACAACACCTGGTACCCAACACCAGGTTCTTTAGTTTCATTATCAATGGCTGGAGGAGCTGTGATTCACTTGAGATCATTGGTTGTTGCATCATAGGTTGTTGCGCAATTGGTTGTTGTACAATTATTGGTTGATAAATTGGTTGTGGACATAAACCATATTTTAATTCCATATAACATTTTTTATGTAATAATTCTTCTATCTCATATATTAATTCTTCATATTCACTTATATGATCGTTACATAAATGATTAAATTCCCTATTTCTTAAATCTGTGTTTTCATTCATTGTAAATATCACAATGTTTTTCTTAAACTTTTTTTAAAATTTCAAATTTTTAAAAATCACATAACAAAAAAAAAATTTAAAATAAAAAAAATTTAAATAAAAAAAATTATAGAAATAAAAAAATTTATAGAAATAAAAATTTTGAAAAAAAAATTTAATTTTTTAAAATTTAAGTTAGTTTATATGTGAATTATTGATTTAAGCATGGGGATGGTTGGTATGTAGTTTTGAGGAGGAGAATGGTTGGGTTTAAGGGCTAGCCATGGGGATGGTTAGGTTTAAGGGTTAGCCATTGGGATGGTTGGTAGATTTAGATGGTTGAAGGATGGCTAAATCGCAAAACTCGCTTTTTTTTAATTTTTCAAAAATTTTTATTAATTTTTCAAAAATTTTTGAAATTTTTTAGTTTTCAAAAATTTACGCTTTTTCTTTTTTTTTTCGCAAAACTCTCTCTTTATTACTACTCGGTCAAATTAAAGTAATATCTTATGGGCACTCTAGAGGCCATATTTTTTGCCCAATTGGCATGAAAATTGGTCAGAATGTTTGTTTTGATAAAATCTCTCATGAATCAGAATCTGGGTCAACTGGGATCATAAACTGGGTCACTTGGTCAAATTAAAGAAATACCTTTAGGGAACTCTAGAGGCCACATTTATTGCTCAAATGACTTGAAAACTGTCCAGAATATTTGTCTTGATAAATTTTCAGATGAGTTCTAAATTTGGTCATGTGGGGTCATAAACTAGGGCACTAGGTCAAATTAAAGAAATACCTTGTGGGCACTCTAGAGGCCATATTTTTTGCTAAATTGATTTGAAATTTGGTCAGAATGTTTCTCTTGATAAAATCTCACATGAGTCTGAATTTGGGTCACCTTTGGTCACTAGGTTAAATTAAAGAAATACCTTTAGGGCACTCTAGAGGCCACATTTATTGCTCAAATGACTTGAAAACTTTTCAGAATATTTGTCATGATAAATTTTCAGATGAGTTCTAAATTTGGTCATGTGGGTCATAAATTAGGTCACTAGGTCAAATTAAAGAAATACCTTGTGGGCAGTCTATAGGCCACATTTATTGTTAAATTGATTTGAAAATTGGTTAAAATGTTTGTCTTGATGAAATCTAGGATTAGAACAATATTGGATCATCTGGGGTCATAATCTAGGTCACTTGGTCAAATTAAAGAAATACCTTTAGGGCACTCTAGAGGTACAAACAACAGATCGTCCCGCTATAACCTTCGACTGAAGCTTACAGTCATTGAAGGAACACTTGAAATGTTTTATGAATATGCCTTTTCCAAAACTGATCAGATTATCGAACTTCACCGGGAGCTGTTCAACGATTCGTCTGACTCTGAATAATTATTCAACGTGATTTCTTCAAAACAGCCCTTTTCAGGGCTACCATTCACCAAGAAAGAGTCATCTTTCAAAATTGTCAATTTCTCTAAGAATTACACTCAAAAAAAGATATAAGTCCATCCAAGTGCTGTTCTCTACTGGATCACTGTGAAAAAAGTCAAAGTTCAATACCAGGGCTCTGATCTAAGACAGTGTGCGCATTAAAATCACACTGTATTCCATACCAAAAAAAAAAGACAAAGTCCAATTCCTGTGCATAACACGATCTTCTCTTTCTAGCTTCTTTTTTTTTACTCACACAAATAAAGAAATATAACGAAGCTTCTGTTTGGACAACGTTAAAAGCAACAAAGCTTTTGACTGGTTAAAAACGTTAATTATGTACCAAACTAAAAAAAAGTTTGATCAAAGTCTATATCTCAGGAATACGATTCAATAATTCTCTTTTAATTCATAGGTTGCTTTCGCCCGGGAACGCGCTCTTAATTCTAAGTCAAAGTAGGTCAATCCCTATGCAAGAATATATAAAATCCGGGTCCCCAATTGTAAAATTTATTATCAACTAGATAACCAAATCGAATTATCATGTTTACAAGACAACTGACTTCGAGTAAACAGGAGATACAACGCAAAATAAATGTTGTCAAACCGGAATTTATGGAAGCCCACAAACAGATCGACTTGCTAGAACATCGACAAGACGTGGTAGAGAAAGCATACAAGATGTCAGAACGTACAAATAACAGATTGTACTGCTGTTACTTTGGGATAAAAATTTGGGTTATTGAAGAAACACTCGATATGTACTATGACTATACCCGCTGTAAGCGTCAGCAGATGGATGAACTTTACCGGGAGCTTTTCGACGAATAGGTCCAACTCTGAATATTTTGAGTTGATTTCTTAAAAATAGTCCTTTTCAGGGCTACCCAACACTACGAAAGAGCAATCGTTCTTCAAATTTGTCAATTTCTCTCTAAAAAGAGGTCTTTTGCAACAACTCTCTGGCTAAATCTTTCCCCAAAGAACAAAATCGTTCCTCAGACTAAGTCCAACAGTAAGTTTGAGTAAGAAAAAGACCCATCTCTCCAATCAAAACTTATAAAGATATAACGAGCTTTTTGATTGGATAATGTTAATTCTGAGTCAAAAGTAGGTCAATCCACCCAGCAAACTATAAAAAGTCAATGTTTTATACATCAAATCATAATCGTTCCACGATGGTTCAGATTCTTATTTGCCCTTTGTGTGCTCAAGCATGCGATATAGAGTGTGGGAAATGTACATTTCCTCTACAGTATCTTGGACAAAAGCACAACTGTCCAAATCCTGATGAGGGATTTTATGATGAAGACGATGACCCAGGGGTTTGGTGTGAATATTGCTGGCGAGAGATCAGACCTGTAGTTTATACAGTCGACAAATAGCCTTGCCAGACAACAAGCCTAAAAACAGCCCTTTTCAGGGCTACCATTCACCAAGAAAGAGCGATCTTTCGAATTGTCAATTTCTCTAAAAGTTGTACTAAAAAAAGTCAAAGTCCACAGACCTGCAATTTTTTTGCTCTAACCAGACAAAAAAAGTCTATTCCCAACCCTCTTGACCAGAGTCAGCGTGGGTATCAAAAAATCACACTGTATTCCGTACCAAAAAAAGACTAAGTCCAACTCCTGTGCATAACACGATCTTCTCCTAGCTTCTTTTTTTACTCACACAAATAAAAAAGAAATATAACGAAACTTCTGTTTTGGTCAACGTTAAAGCAACGAATCTTCTGATTGGCCAAAAAACGTTAATTCTGAATCAAAACTAGTTCTGACGGGAGGATTGACCTACTTTGACATAGAATTAACGTTGTCCAATCGATTCGTTCGTTATATCATTACACATTTTGATTGGTCAACGTTAATTCTGAGTTAAAGTAGGTCAATCCTCCCGTCAGCGTATAAAAGCAGACGATATTTTCCAAATAATGAATCATTCGACTCTCAGCTCTCGAGTAGTACGGATAAGCGCTAACGGGAAAATGGATTTCAATTTAGACGGCTTCAACTTGGACGGTTTCGACATAGACGAATTCCTACCAAAAGAAAACAATGGGGATATTCTATCGAGAGCGATAAATACAACACTCATCAACCCAAAGACCATATTGGACGACATTTTTGAAGAAGTAAGGCAGTTGAATTCAAAACAAGATTCTGTATTGACTCAGATTTTAGAAGAACTGAAGACTTTCAACAAACATTTGGAGGAGATAAATACTTTAAACACAAACACCGAACAACTGAGTAAAAACATTGAGACATTATACCACCAGAAGCGTATTTCAGCAGTTCCTGTGGAGATCCCGGTGAAAATCCCGGTGGAGATTGAGTTTGATAAAAGCAGTCTTCACAAACTAGTAGAGTCAATCGTAACTGTTGTAAGGAAAGAAAAACAGACAAAGGAAAACCAACAACCAAAGGAAAAACAGCGAAGAGCAACAAAGCGAAAATCAGAGGAAGACGATGGACAACTTCACAAAAAAACAAGGAGTTCTCAACAACTGGGCAATCTCGAAGGAAAATCAATAGCCAAAGGAAAAGCAGCCAAAAGCAACTAAACGACAATCAGAGGAAGACAACAAACAAGGAGTTCACAACAACTGGGCAATCTCAACAATGACGGGTCAGGGCAGATACGGAAAATTAGAGGAAGACAAAAGTCAACTTCACAAAAAACAAGGAATTCTCAACAACTGGGCAATCTCGACAACGACGGGTCAGGGCAAATACGGAAAAAAATATTGATGATTTCGATGATTTCAAATCCCGAAAAAACCAAAGAAAAGCTGTCAGTAAAGGGGAAAAACACACCAACACAGAAAAACAAAACAGCCCTTTTCAGGGCTACCCAACACTACGAAAAGATCTTTCTTTTCAAAATTGTCAATTTTCTCTAAGAGATACACTTAAAAAAGTCTAAGTCCACAGACCTGCAATTTTTTATCTCTAACCATCCAAAAAAAGTCTATTCCCAGCCCTCTTGACCAGAGTCAGTGTGGGTATCAAAAAATCACACTGTATTCCATACCAAAAAAAAAAAAAGACTAAGTCCAACTCCTGTGCATAACACGATCTTCTCCTTCTAGCTTCTTTTTTAGTCACACAAATAAAGAAATATAACGAAGCTTCTGATTGGTCAACGTTAAAGCAACGAATCTTCTGATTGGTCAAAAAACCTTAATTCTGAATCAAAACTAGTTCTGACGGGAGGATTGACCTACTTTGACATAGAATTGACGTTGCCCAATCGATTCGTTCGTTATATCATTACACATTTTGATTGGTCAACGTTAATTCTGAGTCAAAGTAGGTCAATCCTCCTGCCAGCGTATAAAAGCCGACGATATTTTCCAAATAATGAATCATTCGACTCTCAGCTCTCGAGTAGTACGGATAAGCGCTAACGGAAAAATGGATTTCAACTTGGACGGAATTAACTTGAATGGTTTCAACATAGACGAATTCCTACCAAAAGAAAACAATGGGGATATTCTATCGACAACGATAAATACAACACTCGTCAACCCATCGACAGCGATGAATTCAACACTCATTAACCCAACGACGGTAATGGACAGCATTTTTGAAGAAATAAGACAGTTGAATTCAAAACAAGATTCTGTATTGACTCAGATTTTAGAAGAACTGAAGACTTTCAACAATCAAATGGAGGAAAAAAAGATTTTGAACGCAAACACCGAACAACTGAGCAAAAACCTTGAGACATTATGCCAACAGAGAAAGCGTATTTCAGTTGTTGCTGTGAAGGTTCCAGTGGAGTATGACTTTGATAAAAGCAGTCTTCATAAACTAGCAGACTCAATCGTGACTGTTGTAAGGGAAGAAAAACAACCAAAGGAAAATCAACAGCCAAAAACAGTAGGCTGCGAACATTGTGGGTGTAAAATCATTCCAAAAGACCAGTAGACTTGGTAGATAAATCAATACTCAAAAACAGCACTTTTCAGGGCTACCCCACCACCAAGAAAGAGCGATCTTTCTTCAAATTGTCAATTTCACTAAGAGTTGTACTAAAAAAAGTCTAAGTCCACAGCCCTGCAATTTTTTATCTCTAACCAATCAAAAAAGAAAAAAAGTCTATTCCCAACCCTCTTGACCAGAGTCAGTGTGGGTATCAAAAAATCACACTGTATTCCATACCAAAAAAAAAAAAAAAGACTAAGTCCAACTCCTGTGCATAACACGATCTTCTCCTTCTAGCTTCTTTTTTTAACTCACACAAATAAAGAAATATAACGAAGCTTCTGATTGGTCAACGTTAAAGCAACGAATCTTCTGATTGGTCAAAAAACCTTAATTCTGAATCAATAGTAGCTCAATCCATCCTTGCAAGCTAAAGAAAAGTCAATACATTTTGGGATTAAAAGAATCACATCCTACCTCAGGTAGACAAACTAGTCAAAGAACCTCTCTCAGGGTAGGGAATCTGGGGATAACAGAAAATCACGTGACGTCATGATTACCAGTCAGTACCCAGTTAACTTAGTCGCCAGAATTCAAAATGGCGGTCAGAATCAAAATGGCGGACATTGGTCACACAACGAGCGCTAAAGTGGTCGTTCTATCGGAACTATTTTTATTGTGGACTCACATTCCGTCAAAGAAGTGATTCGGTCTCATTGACGGAACTACTTTTTGGACCGAATCACTTACCGAATTAGTACGCGGCGCCCGGTGGCCGTATAAGGTGGACGTAATTATTACCCGGTTTGCTTACCCTCGGGTAAGCAAACCGGGTAAAAACCCCACTCAGGGTAAGAAAACCGGGTAATTTCGGGGCTAAAATTACCCGGTTTCCTTACCTTATACTACTCATGTCTATTAGAGTCAAAGACATCAAGATTCCCTTGAGAAATCTGAGACAAGTATGCTCATGAAAACATATATACCGATTGAGAGACCCTGATATACCAACTATTTCTGCGAATTCGCTTTTAGATAAATAAAGCTCTGGATGTGGCTATATCTTGATATCGACACTATCACCATACCTTCGTTTTAAAGCTAAAACAAAGGTCATGGCTCAGTTACGTCGACCTCGGTACCTTAGTCTGTAATGTCCAGGACTTGAAACTATGGGGTCCTTCGTTCGAATCCCAAGCTCGGCCAGTTTCTTTCATCGGACTGGTGATAGTCATTGCGACTCATTTCATTTCTCTAATACCGCTGATCATTCTTTTGACAAAGCTTAAGTCGGAAAGCAGCCAATAGTTTGGTAAGAAAATGGTGCGAAACTTACTGGTAAAGAACCTTCAGGACAGGATGGATATTTGCGCTACCCACTGTGACACAACTCAAATAATCTTGAAAACTGCGTACAAACAAACAAACAAACAAACAAACGAACATCACCTTGCTAGTTTCGGTAAATCTTCAGTACCTGAAAAAGCTTTAAGTTCAGACTACAGTCATAACACTTTGAAAATATACCTGTAGATTGAGAATAAGTTTAAAACAGTAAACACTTTGCTGAAAATGCAGACAGTATTGATTAACCCTCAAGCGACCTAGCGATTTTACTGACTGAAATGACCAAGTGGGGTCATTTATGACCTCATTGTGCTCTGTACAGGGATCCTTATTATGAATGGCTGGTTGGCGGTTATCATACCGAAACTACTCCCTGTATTTAAGACAGGTATTTTAATATGATCTAATGTAATATGTGTATGCTAATAATACTTTTATTGCAAGAAATAACCACACGTAGACAACATTACGTTTATTTAGACAGTCCTTGTCAGTTCCCAATTGCAAAAATATATTTGAGCCGCGCTCTGGCAAAAGGGGGCTTAATGCATCTCCGTAATGCATGATACCCAACAAGCCAACACATACTCAATGATCCTTAATGGCTTCTTTTTTCAACAACAGACTTAGTTATGAGGTAGACTGGTCCTTGGACATACAGAAAATTGACCGATAGCGAAAAGTTTTCGGCCCAGGTCAGCTCCATCAATGGAGCTGTTTTCATCATCACTTTGGGCTTGAAGTATTAGTCTCAATGCTTCAGCAGATGTAAATCTTGCAACCCTAGCTCTGTTAGCCTTGGTTCACCGCAATACAATATAAAGTACTGATAGAAGTGGAACATTTGAATAAAATTTAAAAACCGATGTTTAAAAACCTATGCTTCTCTTCGGGTTCATAAATGACCCCACAAGAGTTTGTGATGTCTACGCCACACCAGTTGGCTGATCCCTGCAAAAAACTATGAAAGTATGTAGGATTAGTAGACTGACAAACTCATGCTAGGAAAGAAAATTCGGATAAAAAAGAAAGAGATGGCACTTTAAATTATATGACTGGGGTCGTAAATGACCCCATACGGTCGCTTGAAGGTTAAGGAAAGAGAAAACTCAGATCTTGGATAAACAGTGTTAAATATTTCGTTACACACACTCCACAAACTTGCCTTGTAACTTTTCCAAAATTTGGCTGAATTCGCAAGTTTCCATTTTCTTAAAATTTTGTTTTGACTCTATTTAACAAAGAGTGTCAAATTACATAAGTAGAAGTAAGCACAATATCTCCTTTCGATCGTAAAGTTATAATAGGCACTCTGAGCAATGAAAATAAAAGATCACATGTATGTGCAAGTTGATCGTGGATCTGAAACGTCTGTTATTCAAGACAATACTTTTACGACAACTACATTCAATTTTATACGGTTTCATAAATGTAGAGAAATAGATATTTTGATAGTCAAAACGTTTAACTAATAGTAGTAGTTTTGAAGTGCAGATCAAGACGCATGGGCTAGTAGTCTTTGAGTTAGAGGTGAATTATCACGTAAGTTTTATTTATTTGTTTAACCTGTTATCTTGATTGATTGATTAATTGATTGTTTGATTATAAACATTTCCATGGTAACCTTTTTTCACCAAGCAACAAAAAAAGTAACGCTTTTTCATATTTAAGGTAGGGCGCTCTATAGAATATGTAAAAAGCATACGGAACCTGTATCAGGCAAAAGGTTTTTGTCTTTTTTAAGGGACATAATTAAACTTAATGCAGTAAACACAAAACTTTCTCATAAAACTTTTTTAAATGCTTCTAAAGGCATCTTTCTTTCAAAGCGTTAAACACACATATTGGTGTAATTTTGGCGTTTAATCTACGGGAGTGGAAAAACGATCGTTTTGAATTAGATAACTTTGTATATATTTTTTTGGAAACAGACATAACGTCTTCCCGCTAATTTGAATACGATTTCACGAAAACCATGCATGCTGTTATTCATGGGGAATCTCTAGAAGCCTGTGCGGATTTCTGTCGTAACATTTTGAAATATGTTCGAAGGTTGTGCATGCGTCCTATTTCGAGCATTTCATTTTGTGAACACTTTTATTCATTATTTATTGCTATTTTTTATATGGTACAAGACAAAGGGAAACAAATGAAAATAAAAAGAAAGACATGTAGCATTCCAGTATTTTATTAATACTTTACAGTGTACCTTAACGCGACTTTGCCAACTGAATTAATTGAATTTGTCCCCAGCGGCCAACGAATGTCAATATGTCATCATATACAACATGTCCATGTAACTGTATCCTAAGATTTACACATGTAGTTCATTTTGTAATAAAACATAGGCCTACATTTACGTGTGTACTGGAATTTAGGTGAAGTTTTTCGCTTCTCTGACAGGTGTGAACATCACTGACAAAAATCGTTCCAGAGAAACTAGCATACACTTGTTTTGTTTTGCATAGATCTGCAGATGATAAAATTCTCAGCTTTGTCATGGTTGTTAGTTTTGACAGTTAATTTCACAGAGATATGCCAGCATTGTTTTAGAAATGAGGATTATCATTTCAGAGCTCTGACCAAATACGGCCCTATTTGCTTATCTCATACATGTAGTTGTGTAAGACATATGTAATACGTACATAGTGTAGTCACACACACACGCACACACACACACACACACACACACACACGCACACACACACATACATATATATATATATATATTGAGTTTGGGAGATTTGATTATTGTCTCGCCTTGGAGAGATATAACCAATTCTCACAACTGAGTTAGAAATTTTTGATCTACGAGAACATTATGTACGTACTATATCTATCTTTCAACGTCTGATTTGTTGATTTGTTCAGTCTAACAGTAAAAAACATGAACTTTGCTGTAATTGCAGATGATATGGATATAGATTAGTTGTACTGATGACGTCATGAATATTGTTGACAACTTTAAAGATGTGACATTTAACCATAGAAAATTCATTCATGTTTTACATATATACCCGTGGTGTGTGGGTGTGTGTGTGTGTGAGGGGGGGTGTGGGTGTGTATCGCACAGGTGTTATTGCATGGATATTGGTATTGTTTAAAGATATAACATAATTCGCATTGTTTGTATAAAATAGAAAATCAGGGTAGTCATGAGATAAAAAAAATGTTTCAAAATTCCTTAAACAGACGGCCGATCAAAATGAAGTAATCAACACAGCAAACGACCCAAATCAGCAACACAACTGATCCACCCCCCCCCCAAAAAAAAATCGATCGAAAACAATTTTTTCGAATAAAAAATGAATCTTTTTACAAGATAAGCGCAGTTCATTTGATGTTACTTTCATGTCCCTTTTCAACTACAAGGGACTATTTCTTATTTCTTTGCATACTAAGGGCTTATGACAAAATCTACTTTATAGCTGAGCAAAAAAAAAGTGGATCGAAGGGACACCACTCTAGGTGACGGCAAAAATTCAAACCCCTCATAGTGAGTGATATTCACTGTGCAATTTTCACGCAAAGTATAATATCAGATAATTCAAATAACACTTTAGAACGAAAATATATGGAAGAAAAAAATATCCTCCTCATTGTAAGGTAATAATAATTAAGATTTTTGAGAAAGAGCCAGTGTCATTTTTTCACTCTAGTTTTAAAAGATAGTACTGCATGAGGGGTACATGTGCAACCAGCAAACTATTTAATTTGTTTCCTACGTTTTTCTTTTGTCTTAAGATTAAGTTTTCCTTTTGTGTAAATCCAATCAGTATCAACACAACGAAAAGCGATCCTCTCTTCGTAATATGATAGCCACTAAATAATAGACAAGCACAATTTGGTGTTTATAATGCAACGTGAAACCAGTGACTGATAACGGTTCACTTAATACTTTTCCACACAATCCGGATTGTTAACGACCCTGACGAACACAGTTTTTGAAAACATTGCGAAAAAGGGAGAAACTTCTGGTAACCGACTGAAAATGCTGTTAACCTACATTTTTTCCCATTCCCTACAATCTTTTCTATCTTTACTCGAACAATTTACATCGGCTGTGCCATAGTTGATTTGTTGACTGCAAGTGCTTTGAATTTAGACAAGTCTAAACTTTTGTCGCTTGGTGAAAAGATAATCTTTTTAAAAAAAAGGCGTATGTTTTGTTCAATCATGTTCATGTTCAATCATGTTGGCAATCGGTACAGAAATGTATACTTTTTGATAAAGCCTAAAGGCTTGAAGGAAATTTTAAATATTTATTGAACTAAAATCGTACAAAACTTGAACCATGTTAATCCTTTGACGAAATTGAAAGCAATTGCAAACGACTAGATAAAGTTGGTTCAAAAATTGAAATATGTTGATTAAAGGACACAATTTCCTCCTTTTCCCACAATGTTTTTTAAATGTAAGGCTATTATTCAGCATCGTAGCAAAGCTCGTAAAGAAAAGCAAAGTTAAACCTCACAAGTTAGCTTACACTCTGTTTCAGGTCGATAACAAAAAGTGGTTGAAATTAAATCCGAAAATAATGATCAACAAAACGGGTTATTTTTATTGCTGTGGAATTCTACACATTTGGAAAAATAAACATAAGATTTCATTTTTATCAGTTTTACTTTTACACATTCAAAGTGTCAGTAACGATTTACCTCATTAAAATTTCCCAACAGTAAACTCTACAAACATGATGATCGATTCGAAGGGTTCTCCCACAAATTGCTGTGGATACTACTGTTTAAAGCATCAAAAAAGACATTGCAATTTGAAAAAACGAACTAAGTTAATTTTTGACATTTCGACAAATAATTGGAGCAATAAACCAGTCTTTGATCGGCTATAACCATTTCTTTAAATCAGAATTTCATTTGTTTTTTACAAATGGATTCACATTTGCTCACTTCCGATAGTAATTCGGCAAAATAAAGAAAAAGAAAAAAGTGCGACGCGACTGACTTCTTTAAATGTCAACCCGAAAACTGATAACATTATGTCGTTTGCGAATAAAAACCACTTGCCAGTAAACTGTATAACATCCTATGCGTTTGAACTTCTTTAACAAGACAATACGTGTGTCATACATGTAAAGTGCTAATTATCACCTGTGCCAATCAAGATAATAATATAATCGAGGTCAACCGAGAGGCTGGATACCGATTATAGTTTTAGTCATTAATAATAAGAAGCAAAACTGGGAACCAGCATTAAAATGTCTGCCATCCACACCATGGTAGAGCCGCTGCCATCCACTTTCGTCAACTCGTATTGTTCTCTGCGCTAATTTAATATTTCTTTTGCAAATGGCACCAAATGCGAAGCCTAGCAGGAACCCTGAATGAGTATGATATACATGTACAAGGTACCGAAAAGGAACAAATTTAACCGAAAGGTTTAAAAAGTACGTACAATAATTGATAATGGAAATCTATGATTGCATGTCGCTAACTTCACGCCTAATCGATTGGTTTTCAATTTTTGGCAACACTCGGCACACGTGAGTTTACATGCAGTCAATTTATTTGAGGGGATTTTTTACGAATCATGTCTGGGCCGGAAAAAAAGTAAAATTTGGCAGCGCTTAAAAAAAAAAAAACTGTTATACGGAGAGAGGTAAAGTTATCTACTATTAGCCAGCTACTTGTTCAGGTAAAGTTAGCTTCTAGTAGCCAGCTACTAGTAGCCAGCTACTTGAGCTGGTAAAATTGATTATTTGTAGCCAGCTCCTGGTAGCCACCTTCTAGTAAGCAGTCACTTGTAAAGGAAAATCTTGCAATTCGTACCCAGCGACCAATGTATAAGTAACTAAAATGGAGGTTTTTTATTAGTTTCCTAAAGGTACAAGTAGCCGGCGAACCAAATGTCGACGCCTTAAATGAAATGTTTTTCTTCCACCCAGAATACTATATAAATGCATCAGAAAATCAAAATCAAATAATTCCCTGTATTAAAGGGTCAAGCTACGAGATCTGTCAATAGGATTTTTTTTCACATTTATTTTTAATTAGGGATTCAAAATATACAAGTAGCTGACGAGATTAAGACAGACATTTCAAAATATTTCAAAGAATCGCATTCACTGTACTACGGAGAAATTGAAAATATCATTTTCAATTCATTTTTAATTATTAAAGGGGCCTGCTACTCGTCATGAAAATTGGAATATTTTTCAATTTCACTTAGAAAGGAATTTAAAAGTACAAGTAGCTGGCGAGTCTAAAAGCTGTTTTTGTAATTAAGTGCTTGTTTTGAGTAAAGTAGACAATAAATGCGTCAGAAAACTCAAAATTGAAGCATTTCCAGCTATTAAAGAGGCCAGCTACTTGATATGAAAACGGGATAATTTTGCACTTTTGCGAAATGATGATTTCAAATGTACAAATAGCTGGCTAGATTTAAAGAGATTTTTCGAAATATTTCAACGAATCATATTGAGGATTTGTCATTGTCCATCATTCGCTAAAAGCTTTTGAAATATCTCTCTTAACTCTTTATCATACAATGCTGACATTTCACGATCCTGGGAAAGAAGCCTTTTGAAAACATAGTAGAAAAAAAGGAGAAAATGCTGGTAACCTGGTAAACACCCACAGTGTTTTCTACCTAATCAAAGAGAGTTTGCACCATTTGAGCCACATTTAAATTGTCGTCTGCAAATGCTTTGAATTAGGACAAGTCCACATTTTGTTGTTTGGTAAAGAGTTAATATCGCCAGCTACTTGTACATTTTGAATCATTATTTCGCAAAAGTGCTAAATTGTCCCGTTTGCAGATCAAGTAGCTGGCCCCTTTAATAACCGGAAATACTTTAATTTTGAGTTTCCTGGTGCCTTTCTAGTCTTCTTCATACAAAACAAGCATTTAATTTTAAAAAATCGCTCTTAAGCTTGAAAAATAGCCGCATTTTCATGATGAGTAGCTGGCCCCTTAAAATTATAAGAATGGATTGATTTTGATATCTATAATTTCCCCTAAATATCCTCAATATGACTCGTTGAAATGTTTTCAAATGTCCCTCTAAATCTAGTCAGCTACTTGTACATTTTAAATCATGATTTCGAACAAGTGCAAAGTTGTCCCATTTTCAGATCAAGTAGCTGGTCCCTTTGATAAATGGAAATGCTTCAATTTTGAGTTTTCTCATGCCTTTATAGTCTCTCTTTTATTCAAAACAAGCATTTAATTTCAAAATTCGCTCTTAGGCTCGCTAGCTACGTGCACCTTTTGATTTCACTTGAAGTAAAATTGAAAAAAAAAAAAAAAAAAAAAAAAAAATCCGCATTTTTCTGACGAGTAGCTGGGCCTTTAAATGATAAGAATGGATTGATTTTGATATCTTTAATTTCCCCTAAATATCCTCCATATCATTCGTTTAAATATTTTGAAAAATCTTTTTTGTTCTCGCTAGCTACTTGTACATTTGAAATCATCGCTTCGAAAAACAGCAAAGTTGTCTCGTTTTTAAATCAAGTAGCTAGCACCTTTAATAATCTGGAATGCTTTAATTTTGAGTTTTCTCATACATTCATAGTCTCTCTTATTCAAAACAAGCATTTTATTTCAAAATTCACGCTTAGGCTCGCCAGCTGCTTGTACCTTTTGATTTCACACTAAGTATAATTGAAAAATATCCCCATTTTCATGACGAGTACCTGACCCCTTTAAATGATAAGAATGGATTGATTTTGATACCTTTAATTCCCACTAAATATTCTCAGTATGATTCATTGAAATATTTTGAAACATCCCTCTAAAACTAGTCAGCTACTTGTACATTTTAAGTCATTATTTTGTAAAAGTGCAAAGTTGTCCCATTTTCAGATCAAGTAGCTGGCCCCTTTGATAACCGGAAGTGTTTCAGTTTTGAGTTTTATCATGCCTTTATAGTCTCTTTTATTCAAAACAAGCATTCAGTTTCAAAAATTGCTCTTAGGCTCGCCAGCTACTTGTACCTTTTGATTTTACTTGAATTAAAATTGAAAAATATCCGCATTTTCATGACGAGTAGCCAGCCCCTTTAATGAATAAGAATCGATTGATTTTGATAGCTTTAATTTCTCCTAAGTATCCTTAATATGATTCGTTGAAGTATTTTGAAACATCTCTCTAAATAGCTACTTGGACATTTTAAATCATTATTTCGCAAAAGTGGAAAGTTGTCCCATTTTCACATCAGTAGCTGGCTCCTTTAATAGCTGGAAATACTTAAATTTTGACTATTTTAGTGCATTTATCATCCCCTTTATGTAAAACAAGCATTCAATTTTAAAAACAGCTCTGAAACTCGCCAGCTACTTGTACCTTTGAATTCCTCTCTGAGTGAAATTGAAAATTGTCCCAATTTTCATGACAAGTAGCTGGCCCCTTTTATAATTAAAAATGAATTGAAAATAATATTTCTAATTTCTCCGTAGTATATTGAATGCGATTCGTTGAAATATTTTGAAATGATTGTCTTAATCTCGTCAGCTACTTGTACATTTTGAATGCCTAATTGAAAACAAATATGAAAAAAAAAAAAAAAAAATCCTATTGACAGATCTCGTAGCTTGCCCCTTTAATACAGGACATTTTTTATTTTGATTGTTCTGATGCATTTATATAATATTCTGGATGGAAGAAAAGCATTTCGTTTAAGGCATCGACAATTGGCTTGCCAGCTACTTTTACTTTTAGGAAGCTAATAAAAAAACCTCCATTTTGATTACCTATACTTGGTCGCTGGGTACGAATTGCCAGATCTTCCTCTACAAGTGACTTCTAACTAAAAGGTGGCTACCAGAAGGTGGCTAATAACCAATTTTACAAGCTCAAGTAGCTGGTTACTAGTAGCTGGCTACTAGAAGCTAATTTTACCTGAACAAGTAGCTGGCTACTAGTAGCTGGCTGCCAGTAGCTAACTTTTCCTGAACGATTAGCGGGTTACTAGTAGCTGGCGATTTGTAGCTAACTTTACCTATCTGTTGTACGGTATGTACAAAATGACACAGGTACAGGTACATTTATTAGACACTATTACCCACGATTAGCGAAGTCACCCTTGCTCACCACTCTTTAAGGATCTGTCATTGACCGGAGCCTCCACATTCCAGAATTCTAACGGATTTCTTTTTGTCAGTAACTGACACTATTGACATAAAATTGTTTTGGTCTAACGCTGACGAGCTGAATGTAAAAAAAACAGTTTTGAAACAGTTTGATGTGATTACAAAAGCATGCCCGAAAAACGCTGTGAAGCGGAATCTAAATAAAATGCTTTGTTTAAAGGAAATAGTCCATCCCCTCTTTCCATATCTGTTTCCATATCTGTTTTATATGTCTCTCTGTCTCTTTACGAATCTCTCGCACTTCCCTCTAACACTTTAACTCCTAAAGCAAAATAAGGTGCAAGGGTAGCCTGATAACATACAGAGTTGATATCATGTTCTTGGGCAGGGTACTTCAAAGACTCAGCATTTAAAGTAAAAAAAAAATCCGCTGGAATTTGACTTAACTGATAATAGAAGCAGTGCCACCACCAATCAAAATTTTTGCAATTGATTAAATACTAGTAAATTATTTCAATATGCATCAAGTAAAACACATTTCTAATTCAAAGTTGTCTGTGTTAGTGATGTATAATTTTTTAAAGACAATGTTTATATCAGCAACTAACTTTTTTTTTTTTTTAATTAATCTCTCTCTCTTTCTCTCTCTCACACACACACACACATTTTTTTTTTCAAAAAAGAGACAAACTGCCTCTTCTTAAATTCACTTAAATGGTAATTAAAAAAAAATGTTTGAGACTCCACGTTTTTATAAATTAATAAAGCCACTTTACACCCGTAACAAAGCATATATACTACCTTTCAGATTGTTCACAGCGTTACAGGAATTCAAAAACAATAACATTTCCTCAGCATGAGTCGTCGTTTTCATGATGCATGGGTCCTCGTGATCAGTCGAAAATCATCATAATCGACAACAACATGTATCAGTGGTTCAGAGGTAAAATGTCGGCCACTTTACTATAAGATCCCGAGTTCGATCTCCCGGAGCGGGTGTCAGCTTTTGCATTGTTCATTGGCCCACACACTTGGCGCCATATAGGTGTGGTTTCAAGGAAGAAGAATGGAGAGAAATCAGTAAATTTTGTGAGAACGTGTTCCTCAATCGATATAAAAAAGATACACTCGGCACATTTAAAAACACAACGCTAACTGTAAGTTGAAATTCAGCCAGAGAGTAACAAGTTCTGATATAATTTATATGCAATATAATTCTTTGTTATTCCACTGAATGGTGCACAAGGTTTCATAAAAATGATTTAACATTTTGAAAAAAAAAAAAAAAAAAAAGAAAAAAAACCCATTTGGTCATTAACGACGCGTTTACTTTATATAAATAATGTTATATCAACCATTATTTTTGGGTTCTTCATACTTATTTTACTCTGTAATTATATATTTTCCATCTTCAATGGTATAAAATATAGAATTTGGTATTTCTTTAACAAAATTGTAATCAAAAGCACGCACCAATCTGTTACATATTGTAAAATGCAGTTTTTTTTTTATTCATACGCGGAAACACTAAATGATAAAAACTAACAATGTATTTTAACCTGGTGAAGATCTGAATTTAAAATAACTGTGACAAGCAAACTTGCTAGCACATGTCTTAATAAAATCATTGATCATCGTTTGTGACAATCATGCTTCTGTCTAAAAAAAGTCCATCATTTTTTTGTCAATGTGTAATGTCGTATATAATGTTTAGAAATTTCAATTACCAAGTTATCGCCATAATATAATCTAAAAAATCTAGATTAAGATTTTCCTTAAGGTATAAATTTCCTAATTTTTCAATAGTTTTGATCAGTGTTACTCCGAAAGAACACCTACAGAACAGATTTTAAAGTATGTATGTATCTATGCACTATATAGAAAACATTTGAAATATTGCATTTGAATTTTTTACCTACATTGATACGTACACGAACATTGGTCGAATCACATCAAATCAAACAAGCGGACAGCATTGAAAAGAACACAACCACATTTTACATTTATCGTCACGTTTTTACAAAAGGTTTATTTTATAGCTTTCAATCTATTTATAGGCTTTTGACAGACCAAAAGATTGGAAGAGATTGTGTAGTAGATAAGACGATTAGTTTACACGATGGGAAACATTGTGAGTATAATTCACTTTCCTTCCAACTTAATGTGGGGAAATGATTGTTTTCATTTTATGACATATATACAAAGTTAACTGATGTGTAAGCAAATGATACA
Source organism: Hippopus hippopus (assembly GCA_946811185.2). Lineage (NCBI taxonomy): Eukaryota > Metazoa > Mollusca > Bivalvia > Cardiida > Cardiidae > Hippopus > Hippopus hippopus. The sequence continues at coordinate 32,200,544 of OX328113.1, forward strand.
TGCATCTGGGAATGACTGTATTAAAGCGTACATAGAGTAATGATTTTTGAGTAACAATGCTCGCTGAACACAACTATGCTATACTCGATCTACAGTACAGCCATGTAATTGTTTCCATACGACACGACATGTGGGGACTTTCCATGACGATCACGCGAGGATTATATTGAAAATTATCAGGGCATATCGATGGTTTTTGCGAATACCTAAACTTTAGTTGTTGTTGTTTCGGGTCATTGGTAAATTGTGAGTCTCTTAACTTGATGGGATTCATTGGTAGCACTGGGTGATTCACGAGAGTGTCCTTTGGCAAGACTCTTCACAGAAATAGCCTAGAAGGACATAAATTCACACAAGACATAAATTTACATTTAAAAAAAATTGTTTACTTTCACATAGGGAAAATAATATGCAAATTCGTAATTCCTGAAAACAACTCACTTTTTAATGGAAGAAAATACTTTTTAGGTGAGACTAATACTCTGTATTTTTTAATCAATTACAGTATCAGAGAAAGCTTAGTAGATAATATATACTACTCAAAGTTTCCTAGGCACCAAGAATATTGTTGTACATCTCTTAGGCTGTAGTATATTTCTAGTATTTTTTTCTTCTTGAACATGTACTTTGTGCTTTTTTTTACTATTGTATATTAAGATTTTACACTTGTTATGCCCTCTTTTGATTTTATTTTCATTTTTAACCTGATAGGCAATAAAACGGTTGCTTTTGCAAAACGAGTGAAAAACAGTATTTGCGAAAAACGCTAGCGATTAATTTGGTATGGGCCTAATAACGAGTGTGTGACCCGTTGCTATCTGTGACAGCTTGTCATCGTCTTTGCATGCCCAAAATTAGGTTTTGTATAACCATTTGTGGAATGGAATTCTATTCCTTGACAAGGAATGCAACAAGTTGCTGAATGCTTTGTAGCTGGACCTGACGGCTGAAATGCGGATTTGTAACTTATTCCACATCTGTTCAATTGGATTCAAGTCGGGGGAACGGGATGGCTATTTTATACGCTGGATAATCTCCCTCTGCAAGTACTCTTGGACAACTTGGGCCGTGTGAGGACTAGCATTATCGTCCATTAAAATGAACCCATCGCCAACAGCCCCAGCATATATCTTTACATGTGTGTCGAGAATTTCATCTCGATACCGCTTGGCAGTCAATGTGCCTCAATCGGGCAAAAGCAGGTCAGTTTGTCCACCCCAGCTATCCCGCCCCATAACCATGATAGAGCCACTGTTGTGCAGTTTGAGTCGAAACTGTGACCCAAGAAGCGTTTTAAAGATCAGAACGCTGCTGAGTTGCAGTCGCAAAGCGGTTTTTCCGAGCCTGAAATACCAAATATCGATCACCAGCTGCAGATGTAGCCCTTCTTCTGACACCTATGTCGCCTTATAGATGTACCATACCGCTGGTACTTTGCCCAGGTTCTGGTGATAACAGTATGGTACACACCAAGTGCCTCACCAACCTCACGTTGAAGACCCACTTGTTCCAACATTCCAACTGCCCTCCACATGTTTGCAAATGACAAATGTCTTCTGATATTCACATTTGTCCATATTAACGTCAGAAACGTTTAGCTCTTGAATGGAAAGAGGATGTTACCGCGTCGTACACTATGTGTTGTTAGAAGTCAACGAGAAAACAGCGTGGAAATTGTTCGGCAATCGCATACGATTTAATCCTTTTTACAATTATCCCCTTTTCGATGTACTCTGTTGAAACAATACTTTGGCTGCACTGTATTTGGGAAGTAATGAATTTACTGTGCTTATAAAACCGTAACTCTTTTATTCTTTAATGATATTTTCAATAACACGATCAACCTTTAGGGAGTAACATACTCTTGTGTATATATACAATGTACATGTATACGTCATGGATATTGGGGGCACATAACAATGTCGTACGTCAGTGGGAGATAGCACCAGCTACAGTAAAAACTGAAGATATTTTTTCCATGATTTATAGGTTACACTGTCCCTTACACTGTCATTGCATTAATTCGTATATATCGTTTATGTCCTTAGTTATAATAAGACGGGTTCTAAAACTGTATCTCATCAAATCGTTTGTTAAGATAAATCAAATGACTGTGTATTAGATTTAATATCTGTACTTTCAGAATGTGGTTTTAGTTCTTTTTATCAGTTTATACCTTCACTGGCAGAAGGCAAGAGGGATTATCTCATGGCCTTGTGCCAGTCGTGCGTCCATCCGTCCATGCGTTTATGGATTATCTATCAGTTTAAACATCTTCTCAGAAATTTACTCAAATTTTGACGAAACTTCCCAGAAATGAACCGGTCTAGACCCTTTCCAGAATTCCTTTAAAAAAATCGATTTCAGTAAGAACTCTTACTGTGAAAACAATACAGCTAAAAACATTGAAATCTTTTTTAAAAATCTTGACTGAAAAAGTAAGGCCTTGGGCTAACAAATAATGCACATAAGTTCATCTATTAGACCTTTACCAATTTTTTTCAAATAGTCTTGGAATCACTTCCTCCCCGGGGGGTCACAAGTTTAACAGTGGCTTGGATAGTGAAGCAACAAAAATTGTCTTGTTCGATGAAACATAGGGCTACCAAATTTAGCATGAAGGTTTATGTTGTGGACCCCAACTAAGAGTGTTTAAATAGTAACGTCAGGGCTAAAACTTGCCCTGCCCCAAGGATCAAAAGTTTTCCATTAGCATTACATTGAAAACTTCAACAAATCTTCTTCATCCTAACTGTATGGTCTGGGGCTGCCTAATTTGTAACTTTTTATAGTAGATCTCTACCATGATTTTCCTACTTATATCCCCAGTAGTTAAAACTGGTCTTTTGCTTCAGAAATCATAGGCTTTGCATGGACAGAAAACGAAAGTCATGGGTCCTTACCATAAGGTCTGAGTTTAGCACATTTTGCATGAAGCTGCCTCTTTAGGAACATTGTTAACATTGGAGCCCTTGGGGTGAAACGTTTTACAAACTCTTATGTAATGAAAACTTTGACAATCTTCTTGCAGTACATAAGGTCTATATGATTTAAGCTAATATACGTACTATCACGGTAAATGACTTCTATTTATTCACAGTAGATACATGTATATGCAGTGTGTTTCCATTTACCTTGCGTGATTATCAAACTGCATTTTTAAACGATTAGTATTGGGTATTCAAATTATTTGCAACGAAAATGTTTAGTAATCGGTGAGCATGATTTATTTGGATGTTTAGAGTTATGCTTAGATTATTTGATCTGTATCTGGTAGTTAGTTTCGGAAAAACTGAATAGCATAGGAGATGTGCTGGAATGCCAGAGACTTTGCATATTGGGACAACATGAGGTCGGAGAATCTTGTTTCCATTCCTAACAGCAGTTTGATTGCCCCGTAATACCACAGGTGGTGATTTAACCCTATTTGAGAAACCCTACTCACAAAACTATCCCTCTTTACAACGCAACAGGCAGTAAAGTGTTACGTCGGAATACACGACGTCCACCATCTGCCCGAAACAGGGAGAATCCACACTCATCAGTAAGGATGACTTACCTCCACTGCCGCAACGGGAATATTCTGGGTGCATGTGCAGCCACCGTACGTAGCCATACGACGCTGGTGACGAGTTGCGGTAAAAGGCTAACGTACTGGCAACGAGCCTGCAAACCCACTACTCGTAATCGATTCCTGACAATTTTAGCATTGATAGGACGGTTAAGAGAAAAAAACTGTTGTATTAAGGGCACTTAGGTGACGATTGGTTAAATGCACCAAACAAATAATTATCTCCTGACGTTGTCACATCACACGTAGATCTAGACGTAGAACTATCAGTTACCCGCCAAGTTTGCCTTAGACGTCAAACAAAGCGTTTTATAGTGCAAACATTGATACTTAAATTGCTGGCTACCTGCACTTGCTTTTGACTTGGCATAAGCATTGCAATGGCCGAACCCATCTGAACTTTTTTCAGCATGATAAGCTGTGTAATTCACCGCCACAAACACCGTTTATACCACATCTTTGCGTTTTGTGGTCTCCTTGGAAAAGACCGTTACTTTATTCCGTCACGTTACCTGTAAGACGTGATAACGTGTTCTATGACGTAGAGAGTTGCTTAACCCAATTTTCAACAACGCATTCGCAAGATAATGTTACCCTGTATTTCTTTATCCTTTGAGTATATTAGAAGGATTACAAATGTCCTATTCACGTGTCATTTTCCGGTAAACATTTGATTTCATGTATCTTGATCTTGAACAATCAGAATGTATGTCATTTTTTAAACAAAACGTATAATTTTTTTCTGTATTTTTTGTTTACAGTGTGGATGCATTCGGGTGAGTTATTTCCCTTCAGTATAATTTCAGCTAAATATCCATATTGCTAAAGCTTTAACTGTTATATTAAGATGCTTATTGCTCTATGCATTTTTTATGCAAAGGATGTTTCTTTAACTCATTGGCGATGTAAACATAATTTACTCTACTAATTTTATTAAAAATTTATGGTTCACAAAAGTATCCTTTAAATGGCTGTATGGAATTTGGAGTAGACCTTTTGATAATATTTTTTTTTTCCTATTTCATAGTGCAAGGAAAGAAATGAGGATGATTTCACGGTACGTAGAAGTTTTCAACACTTTTGGCATAATGCCTCTTTATTTTTCTTAGTATTATCGTACTTTTTTTTACAATAAGTGACTTCTGACCTCGGATCGACAAAAATGTCATTATAGATTATATAGAGCAGAAATCAGCCGTTGACTTAAAAATACAAAACACGATGATCGTGATGATAACTATATTTGATTGTTAAATTTCATTTTCTGTTATAATCAATAGCATTCAATAATATCATGATGCAGTATCTTATTCCCCAGTGCGAAATTGCGTGACTGGTATTCCGGGAGCGGACACCCCCAATTGACCTTCACCACTGGAGAAAATCGAATAAACTTTGCCAACAGATCATTTCACTGGAGTACGGAATAAAATCAAAGTAACAGAAAACTTGATTATTAAGATGATGTCTAGAGTTGTTTGTTGGATAAGTTTTTAATGTTGAAACAATGATATTTTAGTAATATTACGTACAACGTCTATTGAAGTATATCCTTTGTATATTTAGTATCCAGCGGACTAACTCAATACCCCGATGAAATTTCTGCTATAATTGCCACAAAACATAATATTAAACAAGAATACCTAGAATACAACCAAACACTAAACTTCTTTAAACTACAGTAACTGTTGTTTTTAAACAATCCAGCCAATAACCAAAGCACCCAAAATACTGAAAAAAAGTAGTAAACTGCAAGGAAAGTACTGATCGGCAATGTTTTACTTTTCTGTGACGGAGTTGTTCACAGAAAAAAAAAAAACGACCCCTATGATAAAGTCATTTCTTCGAGTAAAAGGGCTCTTTCATGATAAAATAACTACTACAAAAGCCTTGGCTTTTTTTTTAAAGATTGTTCTACTTAGTATTTTTTGTGTCGACGATTTCAATATGGGAATGACCTATAAAATATGTTACGTAAACTACCGGTAATGGAATCTTCAGAAAAGCATCAGCAATCGCCGTTGGCCGCCTCAAATTGATGAAATAATATCTAAAATGGTGTTAAACACAAAACAACAAACATTCTTATATGAACAAATCATTGTTTACAAAACACTCGTTGGACAAAAATTACGATGAATTTAGGTTTCCAAAGACGTAGAGCTTCATCCACTGACACTGCCAGACTACCTGTACAACAAGAGAAAATTTAATCAAAGAAACTTGGATTTTAATCTACCGCTACTTCAGCTGCTTGAAATCAGAGTTTGACACGTTCTGACTTCTCTGAAGAAAAACATTCTTGTGAAACAATTTACCATTTCTATAAAAAAAAAAAAAAAAAAGCCTCAAGTAATACAGATTTGCATAAAGTGTTCAAGGTGAGCTTTTGTGATCGTGCTGTGTCCGGCGTCCGTCGTCCGTCGTCAACATTTACAGTGTGTACGCTCTTTTTGCTAGCATATTTCTAGCATCACCTTCTATTAGTACTTTCAGTACTTTGATTTTTAAAGAAATTGTAGAGTATGTTGCGAGTTTTCGGCGCTCTATGGGTTAAGTTATTAATTGGGATTCCAGAGTGTTTCCACTTCTCAAATACACGCTGCTGAGTCACAAACAATCAGGAAGTAGTAACTTTGGTTTTCGGTTTTTGGAATCAAGCATGAAATTGCACTTTTAATCAGAAATTCGAAATTTCACATCGTGAAAACTAAATGTGCGATAGGCCTCAAGTTTGTAACCTAGCGAATAGCTGAATTAAATGATATATATAACGTTTTGTGGCATCTTAACTAAAGTAATCCCTGTATAAAGCTTATATCAGCATTTAAAGGTACGAAAATATTGCGGTCGTAATGGAAGAATTAGTTCTTAGTTCCCGAAAACAGTGGTTCTCTAAAACAGTGGGGAAAAATACAGATATTTATGTATAAAAATTTACCGTCATCCGGCGATGTATTCCCCGGCGATGTATTCCCCCGCGATCTCTCGCAAATCGCCGCGATCCACCGTGATTACCTCCTGCTGTGAAGCTGCCCGATAATTTTTCAGGCCGCGGTGACAAGTCCGCCCCGTTTCGCCTACTTTTACCTTTACAGCAGATTTGCCGCGGACAAATTGGTCCGCCGCGTCTCGCGGACTTGAGCAAAAAACGCGACAACTGTACTGTATGTCGCAATTTCAGAAACTATATTTTATTTAAGTTTATACACATCGTGATAGCTATTTGATTTGCAATACTAATTAACACAACATTTATATCATATATTCAGTTTAAGTACTTATACAACGAGGCATTTTATACAATTATTGACGCGACCATAAGAGTTAAACTTATAACCATCAATACCTGTTTAATAGTTCGAGATAACGTTCAAAGGCCAATATAGCATCTAAATTTAATTCTATTGAACATCATTGCTATGTTTATATGGTACACCAAAAAATTCAAGTGTTACAAGAATGCTTTACGGAAACAAATTATTTTAAAAAAAAGCGATGGGTCACCAGTGCTTTTTTACTTCTCATGTATTAACCTTGATATGCTCCGTAAAGATACCTATGACAAATACTATCTCTTGAGCTAGATCTAGGTATATTAGCGTGTAGTTGAACATGTCTTGGCCTGTCTAATGTTGTTTGCATCAAACTTTTATGTTAACTTATGCTATAGCTTTATGAAATAGCATTTCTTTGCACATACAAGTCCTTTTCCCTATCAAAACCAGACAACTGAAAACAATCAGTGTCTAGTCAGTCTTCTTCCTCAAATAAAGTAATTTTTTGTGCTTCGTTTATATCTATAATGTATAAGATGTTTAGTTTTGATACTGTATTGTAAATTATAACAATAGTTTTTCTTTATCAATTTATATTGTTTCACATGTATATGTCTTTCACCTTTCTTTGAAAACAAGTTGTTATATTTCAATGCCGAAATGATTTTGCTCTTTATCTACAAGATTTAGACATTACGGAACAACAGTCTTTAAAAGGGCCAAGTAAATGCATTGAATAATGACAATTGTTCTTTCTTCCTCAGTTTCTTCTACGGAATAGCTGCATTTTTGTTCAGTTCAAGATAGGGCACATCTCTTTACCTAAGAAATTCCAACTTTCCCTACTTACACATTTTCAGCATAGATATCTCTGCAACTCAGGTTGCAGAATTCAGAAAATGTGTGTATTGCAACTGAGTACAAACAGAACAAAAGGGTTTTATAACGAACGAACGAACGAACGAACAAATTTTATTGACGAAAACTTATATAGTTTTATAGTCATAGAAACATGAAAATACATAATGTAATTGTCATCGTGCTGTAGCTAGAAAATAATGATTATAAGAAAATAGCTTATAGGTTGCCAAACAAGACGGAATTTTTTTTTTTTTTTTCTTTTTTTTTTTTTTTTTAAGAAAATTTAAATGATAAAGAAATCAAGTTAACGATCTGGGAATTCTTAAGAGCGGGAAAAAAATGAAAAGTTGTTGGAGGACCAGCCAAACATAGTGAAAAACTGTTGGCAGCCCTGAAAAACGTTGCCGAGGGAAGCAGGCGCTTATTACAAACAATTGCTCCCTCCCAACAATGCCCTCCATACTACCCTAAAACGACAATATTTCACAATATTTTGTAAAAGTCTTAGTTGAATTTACTTATAAATATGTAGATAATTATTCCTCAAGATTTTAAAGTATTCAAAAACACTCAGGAACAAGTAATCTTACGAGAAATGAAAGTAGTGAAATATAAAAAGAACCTGAGCTTTGTAATACATCTCACAAGGATGGTCAAAGGAAATAGAAAGTAAGTGGATCTTTCATCTTCAAGATACGGAAGCAGTGCAAATCAAAGATCATTCTGCATGTTTTTACAGTCCGATTCCGATCTATTCTAATTAAAAAAAAAAAAATCTTTTTTTTTAGTCTCTCAAAGTTGTAATCGGTACTGTGAGTGCAAGAATTGCAAAGATATCGAATGTGTATCTGATCCAAATATCACACAGACAAAAGTATTTGTTTTTAAAGACTGAATACAATATTAAAGTGATCCCGACATTCTAACTCTAGCATGTATTAATGACAATATGATAAGTTGTAGCTACAAACTGGACTATAACTAAACAACCGCAAAATTACAAAAAAAAGGGGGGGGGGAAATGTTAAACGTATTTACATATAAATTGGTAACTGGTCTGCGTAATATAGGTACATCACAGAACATTCATTGGTGTTTATCAAAACATCAAGGATCACAGATCAAAGCGCATGTCAATGTAGTTTGATCTCGATTCGTAAAGATAGCAAAGCAATCAAAGACATAAGGTTACACACTTCTTAATCTACTCACAGTCTGGAAATGTATCATTCTGACAAAATATAGAATAGAAAGTAATTAGTTTGGGTACTGACTCACAAAAATATTGAAATTCCTGTAAAAAATAGAAAATACTGAATAGCTGGACGTACATGCTAACTAAACGTTTAGCTATGCTAATTTTTTGTGCTACGTTTATATTTATAATGTATAATATGTTTAGTTTTGATATTGTATTGTAAATTATAACAATATTTTTTTCTTTGTCAATTTATATTGTTTCACATGTATATGTCTTTCACCTTTCTTTGAAAACAAGTTGTTATATTTCAATGCCGAAATTATTTTGCTCTTTATCTACAAGATTTAGACATTACAGAACAACAGTCTTTAAAAGGGCCAAGTAAATGCATTGAATAATGACAATTGTTCTTTCTTCCTCAGTTTCTTCTACGGAATTGCTGAAATTTTGTTCAGTTCAAGATAGGGCACATCTCTTTACCTAAGAAAAACCAACTTTCCCTACTTACACATTTTCAGCATAGATACCTCTGCAACTCAGGTTGCAGAATTCAGAAAATGGGTGTATTGCAAAAGTGTACAAACAGAACAAAAGGGTTTTATAGATGCCATTGTGATCTTGATGTATTATTAATAAGACGTTTATTACATACTCGAATAAATAAACAAGATGGAGTGGTAATAATACAATTTAATAAGCGTTAAACGCAAATACTGTCAGGAAAAAACAGAGGATATAAAGATATAGGCGTGGAATGATTTGGCCGCTCTGAAGGACGATACCGGGTTACCCATGTAACGTCCTGGCATTGTGAAGATTCCGTCGAAAATAAGACATCCAGAGAGCGAAACAAGGAACTATTACGCTAGTAAATTTCCATTTGTAGAAGCAAAATTAAGTCACTACCGGCTACCCAGGAAGTGAGCCAGCTATTGCTCTACACGCGACTGATTTTTTCCGCCCCTTACAAGCTTATCACAGCAATAAGCGACCCAAAGCTAAGGCAGCAGAACACAGTTTCGGTGTAAAATGTTGTAGGTACTTGGGACGTCACACCAAACTTTTCGCTTAAACGTCAAAATAATCAACCTGAAATTATAAAAAGCACTTAAATGCAACAGCACAATCCTATTTCTTTAGATTTTATCAATAAATCATGTTCAACTTGTGAAATAGTAAAATTACTGATCAATACAGGCAAGTGGGATGGTCGGAAAAAAAAAACTGACAAAATATGCCATTTTAGCCTATATTCCAAAATTCACAAAATGCAAACCCAGGAAACTAGCCTGAAAATGCCAAGCTAAATTGAAACTCAAAACAACACATAATCTGGGGATAAAGTCCAAAATAGCACGTTTCCATGCCGTTTTTTCGCAATCTTTCATGCCCTTACCCCACCCTTATATTTGCCGCTAAAAATGGCTGCTAGCTCCATGACCCCTCAGATTCGCATTTGGGGTCAAACCTATAGAACAAAGAAGGAAAGGTCATGACCTCCTCTTTCGTAGAAAAATTAAATGCTTCTTTTCCTTAATCTAACACAATTCATGGGTGTAATAACTCTTCTTCTTATCAAAAATGCACTGAAAACCTACCTTTCTCAATTATTTCTAAATTTGACCATGGCCAATTCGAAACAAACTGTTTACAGGTGCCTTAAGGCAAAAATGAGATTTTTCAAATATGCCAAAAAAACACTTTAAACACTTTAAACAAGTACCTAGCCCTGTTACTGACTGATCTTAACCAGCAGAATGAGGCTCAGTTGCACAGAACTCATTTCACATGGATTCTTAACCCTTATGCAAATAAGCATATTTTACCCCATTTTCCTGGCAATTTGAGCTGAAAGACAAGTCTAGGGAGAATCACTTGAACTTCACCTTTTACAACCTCAGCCTAGTTTCTTTTCTCTTTCTGGACATAAATCTTACCTCAGGTACTTGTTCAGTTGCAAAAGCACTGGTTTTCCCTGTCTTGGGTCCCGTTTCTGTTAAAATTGTCACTTTTTTTTAACGTACTATGCCAAATTGCCTGTCTGTTACATAGAACATTCTAATAATTAGAATTTTTAGAAACTGCTCCAACAATTTTAAGATATAAACAACTTGCAAAACTTATAAGAAACAAATAGAACACAAAAACTGAACCCTTTCCCAATGTCTTTCACAGAAATTTACCTGAGCAGTTAAATTCTATCCAATCAAAGGGAGGTAATCCAAATGGTCATAGTCAGAATTGAAGGCGTTTAATATAATGAGGGATCTGCCAATACTCCAATAGTGTGGTGAAGTAAATGTGTTTGTGAAATCTGGTAGTCTTTCTGATAAATCCACATTTTTGAGAGCCTAATTGGTCAGTTTATCTCTTGTCCTATCAAGAAGACCAAGAAATATGTACAATCTCCCACTTTCTAAGTTGACTTTGTCAAGAAAGGAAGGGTTTTTTTTTCACAAGTTAGAGTGAAATCTCAGTGTTAAATAAGAAAATGCCTAGAAATTACAGGAAATGTTGGATTAGTCGCAACAAATCCATCAAAAAGAGAATTTGTTGTGACACAAATGTGACACATGCTTGTCACTACAAAGCTGAATTGGACTTTTCTCGATAAAGTATGCAAGTCAATGAACCAGCAGTTTCAATCTTTTAGCATCAACCGAGACTCGGTATACACCATAGCCATATATATCGGTTGGACCGGTCCAAACTACATGTTCATCATGAGCCAGCGACTTGTCGCATAAAGCATTTCGTAACATGACGACTCTTTCCGGACACAATGGAGTCTAGAAGAATGCACTGGCCATAACAGGTATGTGGATTTCTTGCCGTAATATCAGAAATGGTCTATATTTACCAGAACTGCCTAAATTAAACCACTTTCAAGGAAAACGTCTCCGGAAAAGTCCAAAAATAGCAAAATAAGGCGACATGATGTCGAGCGCCAAATTCGCCAAATTTGCCTTTTTCCGCATTTTGAGTTACCTCTCTTTTTTAAATCAATATCAGCCAAAATTTACAGTCTTAGAATCATTTTAAGTACCATTTCAAGATCAGAAATTGATAGAATTACTAGAATAAATGCAATCTGCGATCAAAATACAAACTTCATAAAATTCAAAATTACCTTAAGGCAGCAGAACACAGTTTCGGTGTAAAATGTTGTAGGTACTTGGGACGTCACACCAAACTTTTCACTTAAACGTCAAAATAATCAACCTGAAATTATAAAAAAGCACTTAAATGCAACAGCACAATCCTATTTCTTTAGATTTTATCAATAAATCATGTTCAACTTGTGAAATAGTAAAATTACTGATCAATACAGGCAAGTGGGATGGTCGGAAAAAAACTGACAAAATATGCCATTTTAGCCTATATTCCAAAATTCACAAAATGCAAACCCAGGAAGCTAGCCTGAAAATGCCAAGCTAAATTGAAACTCAAAACAACACATAATCTGGGGATAAAGTCCAAAATAGCACGTTTCCATGCCGTTTTTTCGCAATCTTTCATGCCCTTACCCCACCCTTATATTTGCCGCTAAAAATGGCTGCTAGCTCCATGACCCCTCAGATTCGCATTTGGGGTCAAACCTATAGAACAAAGAAGGAAAGGTCATGACCTCCTCTTTCGTAGAAAAATTAAATGCTTCTTTTCCTTAATCTAACACAATTCATGGGTGTAATAACTCTTCTTCTTATCAAAATTGCACTGAAAACCTACCTTTCTCAATTATTTCTAAATTTGACCATGGCCAATTCGAAACAAACTGTTTACAGGTGCCTAAACAGCAATGTGAACTTTTTTTATTTATTTAAGGCTTATACCAACAGGCAACAGTGTAATACACACTATCCTATACAATCCGAATTGAATATGCGAAATTCGCTCCTTTAGACGGCGAATATGGCTTTTCCTTTACACATGATGATGCTAGAACATGTACAAACGTAAAATGAGCAATCCGCTAATTAGCTACTTAAATGCAATTTACATAGAACACCACAGCAATAGCAATAGGCAGAACTTACGTGATTCCTCCTAGCAATGGCCTAGGCAGAACTTACTTAGAACTTTATTTCGGAGCATTTTGTATCTCTCGTAATTGCCGTCTTTATGGGCGTTATCTCTATCAAACATAAACACATTTATTTCTTCATTGAGCCAACTAGGCTGATGTACACGTTTTACCCGCTTTTGCTTTAGTGGAGCGTGAACAGATAAAACTGAATTTAAAATTTCATAATATTTGTTGAGGGCCTTATTTGGGTCTGGTATCATTTCTATGCATTCTATTCCGGAATTTAGTAAGTCAGAGTTAAACCTGTCATTATCGAATTTATTAAAGCATCTATATTCAATAGTTACGTGATCGTGATTTGTTTTGTTTGGACCCGCATGTGTTGACGTGCGAGTGAGGCAAATTGGATAATGATCACTTACAGATAAAGGAGATACGAAAACTTCGCTAATATTCTGACTGCAGTTGATGTACATGTGATCAATAGTACTTTCACTCTTATTAGTCACTCTGGTAGGATTTTTGACGGGTTGTTTTAAGTCAAAATTTGAAATTAGGTTTGCCCATTTTACATTTTCGTATTTTTTGTTGATATTATTTTCATCAAATTTAATATTAAAATCAACCAAGATAAGGTACTCTAAATTTAATACATCAACCTGTTCGATCTGCATACTGTAACTATCGACCCATGTTTGACTCGAGCTCGGTGCGCGGTAAACAAAATTTAAAAGGAACGACATATGGTTATGACAAGTAATTTCTATCCAGATAGATTTGATTTGAGGACATTCAAGGTCGTGCCGTCTTTTATATTGCAGACTTTCAGAAATGTACACGATAATACCAACCCCTTCATGGTCTTTTCTATCTTTCCTTTCAAAGGAGTAATTTGATATTTTCAATGTATTGTTTTCAATATTTTCATGTAAAAATGTCTCGCACATTCCTAATATATCGGGTGATCTCTTGGCACTGCAATGAAACTTAATTTCTTCTAATTTTGGTAAGAGATGACGTATATTTAAGCTTGAGATATATGCGTTCCCTTCATCTTGAAGTAAAAAGCGTTCGCAAGGAAATTATCCATTTGACTAGATGATTGTGTATTGGTATTTAATATTTTTTATTTAATATTTTAATATTTTGTGTCTGTTGTCTGAAGGATTTATACTCAGTGTGCATTTCGATTGGTTACTCTGAGAATTCATATTTCACACACAAGGTTCTTGGTTTTCAAACAAACTACATCTACAAGAAAATTCGTCGCAGGAAGTACAAATAGAGTCTAGCGGTTGAAAAATATAATTAATCTCGAAGTCATAAATGTCTTGTGTCGGGATCTTAAAACTCTGAGAAAAAGCTGTAATTTCAGAATTAGTATTAATTTTATCATATGCCTTATAAGTATCAATTTTATCACTTACTGAGTATCTGTCAGATATGTGCTAATGCCTGCGAGTCTCAAATCTGGGTGTTAAATTACTATTGTGTTGTCTATATCTACAGCGTTTTGTTTCGTGCGTGTTATTTCGACAAATAAAGCAATATTGTTTCTATCCGTCGATATACACCCACGAAGACCGTCTTCTTCCGTATCGTGTTTGTGCTTGCAAGCTATTCGTAAATGAAGTAATACGAGATCGTCTATATTGTGCACGGTTAGTGTGATTACTCTGTTTAAGTAAAGGCACTGTTTTGTTCAAAACCGATAATAAGTTACTTGTCCCCTTTAATGCAAGATGAATTCCGTCTCGGTGGTATAAATGCGATATAGTCCTTCCGTTGCCATAGAAAAACGATGGATAACTGTCAACCAGTTTTGATGCTGTCTGTTCACATACCCGTTTGATGGTATTGTTCAGTTGTGTGACATCAGTATTTTGTCGTGGACAGGCAGTACAAAGAAACACTTCACATTTTGAAGATAAGAAAGAGACTAAAACGGTCAGATTACTGCGCACATTTGCAACAGATGCTTTACTTGCTGCATCATTGCCCCAGCGTATATGGTTATAGATTTGTAATATTTCAGGTTCATTGTTCGCAAAATTTTTGAAATTTCGGATATTCTTCTACCCCTGCATGTTTTTACTTGGACATTATTTTCAAGCCCTCTAAGCTTTACTCCTTTCAATATAGAGACCCCGATTAGAAGGATTTTCCTAGGGCTTTGGTGGGAAAATGTTTCATTGGTGACAATCTCTTTATCACTTTGATTTTCGTGCGTGTTGACATCTCTCCTTCTTTGAATTTTAAGACTAGTATTTTCTTCTCGTGCTTCAGACTCCCTGTTTTCTCCTTTTATCGAAAAATCAATTTAATTTCTATTGTCGGGCATTTTTGGTTTTCCGGTACATGTACTTGCGGAATATTTAAAAGCGCCATGTGTTTTACATTTTGACATTTCAGAGTGTCAGATACAGACTGCAGCCTGTGCGACAAGCCCGCGTTGATCGAATGAATCTGTACATCTAAGGATTTAGTGTTCTGATTAATGGCTTCCACTTCATTATGCAGATCTTGTGTATACACTTGGTACTGCTTTTTTAGGCCTGTTATCTCATCCTTAATTTCACCGAATTGTACAGATGTGAACTTAATATGTACCTGGAGGCACAACGTTTTGACAGTTTCAGTTAAAACATTTATTTGGTCATTAACTTTATCGAGGCACTCACATTTTGTATTTGTTGGATGTTGGCTTTCTTTACTTTGGTCTTGTTTTAATTTTCTAACCCTTTCTTCTGTAGACCTGGGTGTCTTTAATTCCGAAGGATCGCAAAATTCTGGCTGTGGGTCACTATTTTGTGCAACTTCCGAACATGAGCGAATAATTATTCTAAATTAGTCATTTACTTCAGAATTGGATGTTGCTTTACTCTCAAGTTTTGATTCCACGATTTTGAAAAGTTTTGGCAAGTCCTTTTGCATAAAAGTTGTTGATTCCTTTCAATTTACCAAACAACAGCTGGTCGTATGATACATGTTCAGTGTATATGTTTTCCGATTATTAGACGATAATTTATATTTTGTTTCAACCAAGTTTCGCTTTCCGTCGTGCACTGGAATTTTTTCACATCTAGGTTTTACATCAGGAGAAGTGAAGAATTCCTCGATAGAAAGTGTTAATATTTCATACATAACGGTGCTAAATTCAAATTTAGTTCCTCCTCCTGTTTCCGACATGGTAACATCCTTTTTCTCCGTTGATACTAGCTTTTTCTTTAAAGACTTTTGCTGATTCAAATGATAATCTCTGATTTCTGTATCTCCCATGGTATTTTCGTCGCCATTTTTGAACAACGCAGCGATAGTAGAACATTCGTTTCCGCTCATATCTATAAAAATCGCCCACTTATCATGAAGAAAAATATATCAGCGTGCTCAGCCTTTTATTTTCTATCATTTTACGGTGTTTCCTCCAGGTATTTCGATTTTCGTTATCACGAACATTCCTAAGCCAATGGCTAATTTCGCCCTGATTTCTATCACTTCTGTCGGCACGGCCTACTTCAATAGGTGAACTTTCATTTGAACGACTGTTTATATTACCCCGTCTTTGTGATGCACTTGACAATGTGATATTTGTACTAGGGCTTGGTGTTTTCTCCATCGATGCAGAACTATTCAATGATCCAGGCGTATTCAGATTATTTCGCGTATTACAGTATGGACCAACATACAGTGTCGCAAATCGGAAGCTGCTGCCACTGTACGCCCAGAATCAGTTAGCTGCGGTAAACAAATATCATAAAATATAAAACTTGATTTTATAAATTTTATAAGGTGGGTACATTGTGGGAAAAAGAAGGAAATGCTGGTTTGAGTCATACTGACAGCGCCGACATGTATCGTTACGGAGAAATATTTCAGGAGCTGCTCTTAGGCCTATTAGGTCTTGACTCTTGAGCTGATTTTTTTCCTATTGATCATAACGCTCACTAGCACACAAAATGTTAATTTTTACACATTGATGTATCTGCACATGTTCATTACAAAATAAGATTAATGAATCTCGCAGGACCGAATGGATAAAATCAAACACCCTTGTTCTTACGCGAGGGTTTTGGTTAAAAATTAACACTATACAAAGGCACAAAAAATGTATTCTTGTCCAAATTTAAAGCATATGCAGACGACAACTAAATTTAGCAAACGTGGAATTTGTCTTTAATAGGATAGAAAACATTCTTGGACAAGGAGGAAATGCTGGCTACTATCATTTTCTCCTTTCCTCACATTGTTTTCAAAAGACTTCTTCCCCAGGGTAGATAAAAATCAGGATTGTGCGGTTAGGACTTAAATCAAGATTGAAAATCACAATATGCTAGGAAATCGAGGAAGAAAGGGTATTAAGTTTACACGACTTGCCAGCATGAATTTCAAAGTACGTCAGACAGACGTTGTGTGCACAATGTTTCTAAGATGTTGCATCAAAGAAATGCCGGTCAAACTTTACCCTTCAATTGAACCTGACCATCCTAGATGCTTGTTTTTTTTTTACTGTTATTATGGCAATGTTTTTGTCGATGTTCAGAGCAATTTGAAATTCGATTTGGTTTTATTTCCCGGCGAGGTTTATAAGTAAGTAAGTAAGTAAGTAAATATTTTATTATAGTGACATGTGTATAAACAATTCAATTTTACAAATAAATAGTGAAATCAAAAACACCCGGCCCCATGGGCCTATATGTAACTTTTGAAAACAATTACAATATAAATATACAACTTTTACATTTCATGAGTAATGGAGGATATCAAAATATTTAGACAGATAGATGGATGGATGGATGGATGGATGGATGGATGAATGGATGGGTGGGTGGGTCGGTGGGTGGATGGATGGATCGACGGGTGGACGGACGGACCGACGGATGGATGGATGGATGGAAGAACAGATGGATGGATGGATGGATGGATGGATGGATGGGTGTGTAAATGGGTGTGTGGATGAGTGTCTCGATGGATCGATAGAAAGATTGATGTATGGATGGGATATATACAACTGAATAGATCAAATCATAAATGTAATAATATGGTAAAGTACACGACGTTCAGAGAATTCAAGGTTTGGAATGGATAGTTTTCCCCCTGAGGGAATAGGCTTTTACAAGAAACTTTGCTAATTTGCACACATGGTTTGACATTAGATAAGTAAGTTTTTCATTTGGTGATAACTGTAATACAGGGTCTGTATTTAAAACTTCTCCAAAAATGTTTGATCTTAAATAGTTATGAAGGCTACACGAAGTCACAAAATGGCACTCGTTTTCTATTTTTGAACTGTCACAAAATAAACAGAGTCGGCTATCTGCTGGTTCACCTGTATTACGGCCTGTCTCAATACGTAGAGGTAAAATTCCACACCTAAGTTGGGCCAGCATGGAGCGTTCATTTTTCTGTAGATTAAGTAAAACATATTGATCAGTGGTATGAACATTTTTGAACAACTTGTAAGTTCTCAACTTTGGTGTTTGGGCGATACTATTTCTCCATTGGGATGTAAACAATTCCTTAATTCTCCTTGTGGCAAGGGACAAATCACTAGTTTGGCGATTATAAAAATAGTTTGACAAGACAATTGTTCCCAGCATGTTTTTGGTATCACTGCACCAATTGCTTTTATTTTGGCATGTTTCATAATCGTGGTTGAAACTATTTTAGTGAGTCTGTTTTCATCAAGGAGTATAAGCCTGTTCCAATAACGTACTATGGGATCCACTGTCTGTAAACACAGAGTAACCATCCTGCATCGCCTAGTAACGCTGGTATCGGTGCGAATCTGTGAACCTCCAAGAAAATCTAATACTTCGGTTTTGTATATTATCTAGAGATTTAAAACTTCGAAATCCCCAAGTGGATGCACCATATTCTAGGATGGGCGTTACACAACTAAAGTAAAATTTTTCATAGGATTTGAAACCAACGTCTCTTGTTTCGTAAAATTTCGAGATAATTCCTCCTATTGCTCTACCTGCGCCCTTTGATATAGCATTGCAATGAATTGAATAGTCCAAGTGTTCATGAAAAAAATACTCCCAGGTATTTATAGCTATCGACAATGTCTAAATTACTCTGACCAATCATAAACTGATACTCTGTTCTTCTATGTTTCTTTGGGCGGAAATGCATACATTTCGATTTCGATGTATTGATGAGAACGCGCCACTTCTTGCACCATGTTGAAAGTGTGTTTAACATACACTGCAGATCATTTTCAGAGTTAGCGATGAAAACAATGTCATCTGCGTAAAGTAACATCGAAATATTTTTATCACCCACTTTAATTCCAAGGTCGAGATTGTTTATTTCTGCAACAAGGTCATTAATGAAAATTGAATACATTGTCGGAGAAATGCTGTCGCCTTTTTTTGTTCGTAGTGAACAGGGAAACCAGTCAGTAAGCCTATCATTTATGCCAGTACACGATTCTGAACTAGCATATATACACTTTAGGGAGTTATACAGTTTTCCGTCTACACCGATTTTAATCAACTTGTAAAGGAGCAATTCTCGATCGATAAAGTCGAACCCTTTTTTAAGGTCTGTAAATGATTTATAAAAATGTTCATTGTTTCTTATTATTCCGTTTAAAGTAAATATATGATCTTCACACGACCTGTCTGATCTGAATCCGTTCTGTTCGTCTGCTAACAGGTTGCTCTGTTCTAAGTACTTAGTTAATCGGCGATTAAGAAACGAGGTATATAGTTTACTGATACACGGTAAAAGACTGATCCCACGATAATTTAACGGTACTCGACGATCAGAGCTGGGATCCTTCAGTATTGGAAATATAATAGATTTCCTCCTTATAGACGGAACAACACTAATGTCAAAAATTAACCGGAATAAACTATGAAGAACAGCAATAGCAGGTGGATATTTCAGCACAGCATATGGAATAGTGTCAATTCCTGGAGCAGAATTATTGTTTGCCGACATGATCACACTTGTTATTTCCCCTATAGTGATATTTCTATTTAAACTGTCGTTACAGATATACAGTGGGTCTGACATGTTGTTTTCTAATAGCTGTTCATGCGATTTCGCCGTCGTGTAATGTTCGTTATCAAAGTCTTCAGAATCGACCGGATTGTACAAATTCGAGAACTCCTGTCTCCAACTATTGTAAACGTGCTGTTCATCGCAAAAAACTTGTCCGTCTTCAGCTACGACCTCAACGGGAATTTTTGTCGACTTCCGCGGGCCAAGCCTATAAATTTTACTCCAAAATTCGTTCGGATTGTTTGTAGCCGTGCTTTCAATGTCAAGTAACATCGATTGTCTATATTCGTGCTCTGCCTGACGTAATGATTTATCAAAAGTGTCCCTCGCACATTTATATTCATGTCGTTTTCTAACTTGAACATTATTGTGACCTTTGTGTCGCAAAAAAGCTCTTTCTTTATCATCAGTACGCCCCACAGTTGGGAAAGGTTGTCATTCCAATGTGTTTTTTTATTTTTCATTCGTTTGTTTGTTTGAGTTGTAGCACCATATCTGGGTACGCTAGAATGCATTTCTTTTAATATAATATCACATAAGCTAGAGTATATTGAGTCAATGTCATTCTGTGTATCACGGCACAATTCAATTGATAGAATCAGTTCTTGTATTGCTCTCGCCGCAATCTCGCTTGTCATGAAATCACACGGTATCTTTTTTAGCTTAAATTTCGTGCAATCACAATCATAACAGTTTATCGGTTGATCAGACTGAATATAGCACGCGTCGCTCACCCTTAAGCGCGTTATCAAAACAGCATGATCCGGAATACATGATCGTGTACCTAGTAAACCGTGTAAATCATGTTGATCAATAATTGTTTGTAATTGAAGGACTTTGAAGTTTGTGCATTGTTTGAAGTTATCATGGGGCACGCACATATAGTCAACCACAGATTTTCCTTTGGTGGAAACTGAAGTAAAATCGTCATTTATCGATCTTCCATTTAAAATACAGAACTGGGATTCTATCAGAAATTCTATGAATTCAAGACCATGCTGATTTTTCACTTTATCAATGTTGTTTCTGCTCGGGATAAAATCAATGTCGGAAACTATATCCTGTAGATCTCCTATTCTCGAGTTCAAATCTCCCGCTAGTAACATATAATCACAATCACTGTGCGTATAAACGAGTGAAAGAAGATGAGCGAAAAAACCCTGTGCATCACGTCCCCACGTCGAATTTTCCGGTGGAAGATAACAATTAAACAGAAGAATAGTGTACCCTGTATGTTTACTTGTCAGTTTTATGGCTAATATCCCGTTTTTACATTTGTCCACTATTTCTATCTCATACTAACTCATAATCCAATTTTTAATGAAAAAACCGACACCCTTAGAACCTTTTTGTGTTCAAACATGTAATTCTTGTCGATAATGTCCATACCAAATATAACCGTCTATGTCTATTGTATTTTGACCAATTAAATGTGACTCGTTTATAGATATGATGTCAGCGTTTATTCCGTAAATAATTTCACGACGTAATTCATGGTTACTATTTGTCCATCCACAGACGTTCAAATGAGCAAATGTTATTTCATTTTGGAGCCTGGAAGATCCCTAGTGGTGATTGTTGGTGTTACCGGTACTACTGCCTTTTTCTTTAATCCTTCCATTCGCATCGACCGTCAAATTGTGTCCTTCGGGTAATTTTCAAGGATAGTTTTGGCATTCAGCTCAATCAATCTTTCAGCATGCGATTTGCTACTCTTCAGATGTACAATTTTATAGTCTGTAGAATGACGCAGCGTGGACTTTTTACGCAGCACAGCAACCATCTCGGACACGTTTGCAAAACTTATCTTTACTAATCCCGGTCTCTTAGGAAATCGACTACATGCACCAGAAATGTGAACTTGGGAAAAAATATTATCCCCAAGAGCTTTAATCAATGACTTGGCTTTTTCCACGATGGATTCTCCAGCCGAATTACTTAATCCACTTGCTGTAATGGTCAGGTCAGGGTCGTTCAGTTGGACACGTGAAGTACTATTTGTAATGGTACATTTACTTTCATCAGTTTGCATACGGGACTGAAGGAGGTGAACGCTGTTCAACAACTCATCGATACGACATGCTTCTTTGTTCAAATCAAGTACCATTTCATCCTTTAAATATTTTATCTTACTATCCATATCTGCCATAATGTCTGATCTTAGTTTATCGATCCTCCTTTCTAATGATTTGCGGAGGCCATCCTGATTTCTTTTTATATCTTCTACTGCTTTCAAAACTAAGTCAAGTTTCGTACCCGTATCGAAATCCATCTTCGACGCCATTTCTTTATGGGTTTCCTGAGGGGTTAAACTATGTGATGAGAGTGATAAACTCTTAGTTTCTCCCGCAGAAAGACTTACGGAAAATACAGAATTGTCCAAAGAACTGTCCAGATAATTGATACTTACAGAACTTTCTTTGTCTGCTAATATAGAGTTTGTTTGAGAAACAATTTCTCCAATATCCCCAATAGTCAAATCACTACTTTTCCCCTCGGAACCTCCTTTTCTTCTTTGTTTACCATTGTTTGCGATTAATTCAGAGTCACTGCTCTTTTTTCGTTTATTTTTTTCCCATTAAATACACTATTATTTCGCAGAAAAACTGAGCTGTCACTTAAATCAACACTATGGACACCCAATAGAATCGGAACGATTGCCCTGTCTGCTTTCTAAATCAACTAAATGTTAATTCATTAAATCCAATTTACGGAGCAGAAAAAACATGACCGCCATCTTCGAAGTCACGTGATTATAAGTAATCAGTGTCGGTATCTAGAATGTCCGCACCACTCCAAGTTAAACACAACTTTTATCAGTTTTAGGATCGTAATAACTCAGCTGTACATAAGTGTAGACAAATCTCTGTAAGTCGACTATTGCTCTTGCAAACGCTTTACATTAATAAAAAAGTTTTTTGCAGGCAATACAAAAACGACAAAATAATGCAAAGTAAGGCCTGATATGGGTCAGAACATTTCACACACTGTCAGCGTATTCCTGTATCCACATTCATTACATGTATAGTGTAAAGCACTATTCTCAACATGATTCCAGTCATCTCAAGGCTGCCAGCTAGTGCATCTGCATCTCTTTTCCAGTACTTTGTAAAATTATTTTTCAAGACAATGAAGACACTGATTACTGTCCTATACACAAATCGTAGAAACTATGCTCAGTTGTGAGAGAAGAATGAATCTTGTCGTAATGACCAACATCAATTCTCGAAACGAGTTTTGCTGAGCTGGCATTCCGCATCACAAGCCTGCATTGTTAGCCAGATAACGTGCTCGGCAGATTCAAGATCGGACATCACGTTCTGAAATATCATGGGAGGATTTGAAGATCAGTGGAGAAAGGGTTTGGTTTGTAAACTAAATCTTGGTGTATTAAACTTACCAAAGTGTGAAGGGATATACGGGTTTGATTAACAAAAGACGCGTGCAATTTGCAAAATAAAGATTATCAACCTCCACAAAATTTTAAACACATCCATATTGAAAGCATTTTGGCTCAAATGAGAAAAGTTGTCTTAAAAAGGTTGAGATAGGTTGTGGGAAAATGTTAGCAACTTTTTTTCCTCTACCCACAATGTTTTCCAAAGCTTTCTGTGTTGGGGTCGTTTAGACTCGTGATTGTGTTGTAATGGGTTAACCAGTTGGGAGAAATGATATCTGTTTGTGCCATGTAACTGGTTGTGTTTGTCTCCATGTGCATGTGATAAAATGAAGAAGAGCATGTGATGATTGTTTTCGTTCCTAAAGACTGGTATATCTATTACGACCTA
Source organism: Hippopus hippopus (assembly GCA_946811185.2). NCBI lineage: Eukaryota > Metazoa > Mollusca > Bivalvia > Cardiida > Cardiidae > Hippopus > Hippopus hippopus. The sequence goes on from OX328113.1 coordinate 32,224,281, forward strand.
TTATCTTTTTTTTGTCTACGAGACAACATTCCGTCATTTTCTAAAGAATAAAGGGTTAGGGTTTCATACACAATTGACACGTGTTAACTCTTTACCAGACCTCCAAATCTTAGCCATATCCAATTTTATAACATTTGCAGATGACTAAATGTAATTCAAACAACGAAATTTGTCTTTTCAGTGGTTGAAAACGTTGTCGGAAGAGAAGCAACTGCTGATAATTAGCACGTTTTCTTCTCCAACACTGGATTCTCGAGGCTCTTAAAACTTGGTATTATTTGGTAAAGGGTTAACAATATACGGACAACCCCCGCCTGTTTTTATTGCCAAATTTGGTTGTCGGGATATAGATAAGCTTTAACCCTTAAGCCGTACAGCATTAGATAAATAGAACTGAAACGTCTGTGAAGAAGACGAAGATTATGAACTTTTCACAATTGTCTTGAGTTAGAACATGTTTCAGAATATCAGAGTAAAAAGATAAATTGCTTGTTACTTGCATTCTCCTTTTTCCTCAATGTTTTCAAAAGCCGAATAGTATTATTTGGTAAAGGCTTAACACACCGAGTGCAGCTTAAATTCCTTTCAGTCTCGTTTACAGACGATGTAGATCTAGATCATGCTGCATGTTAAAAGCAATCTCTTACAACTATATGTACTGTGAGACATTGTAGCCGAGACAAGTTTGAGATCTTTAAATTCTTTGTATGAAGGAGTAATTTTTGTAGTGTTTTCAGGATAAACTAGGGTAAAGCCTGTACCAGCGATCTAGGGTTGAAAAGAGCATTAAAAAGAGCCCGAGTAAAAAGGTCTTGAAAACACCGTTCGGAAAGGAGAAAATGCTGTTAAGCAATATACCATCCTAGTTCCACGATATTGTCTAATTTTCAAAGAGAAACCCACTCATTTGAGACACACTAAATTTGTCGTCTGCAAATGCATACAAATTGAACAAGTCTAGAAATTTGTCGCCTTATTCAGATGTAGGATGCGGATAGCATTGGCTCCGCGGCAAGATTTGTTTGTAGGATGTATAATACCGTTTCAACATATTTCAGTTACATGGCGGCGGCCAGTGAACCTATCCATGTTTTCCAGGAATTTCTTTTAACAATAACGTTACTCCACACAGTATTCATCCAAGTTACTTTTGGCATAGATAGTACCAATGCCGAGAGAGATAGAGAGAGAGAGAGAGTGGGGATTTGAGGATAATCAGATTTTCCAATGCTATTTTCTATATACAGAAATACATGTCATCAGACGGCTGTTGCATGACTTTATGCTGTCAGTATTAAAAGCCCAACAGCGAAAAAAAAAAAACATTGCAGGTGTTAACATTCATTTAAATTTAAACCATTCCACTTAAAAGTATGGAAAATATTCCGAGGATGACAATCTGTGTATTCTGTCCAAATGTAAGTTGCAGGCAGAAAAAATCATGTCAAAATCAGGCAAAAAGTAAACTTAAGATACAATGACTTGCCAACTTTTAACCCAATTTTTGTATTAATTTCTCTGCCAGCGACAAACAGTTGGCCCAACCATGCGATGACAGATTGTCATCTTCACAATAATTTCTACTCTTTTAAATGCATTTTAACACCCGCTTTGTTTACTTCGGCAACCATTATTACTTCCGGCACTCGAATGCAGTCAAACGCAACTGGTACTAAATTTAGAATGCAGTTAGGATTTTTGCAGACATCGTGGATTGAGATCAGACTACGCATCATGCAATGCCCGATCTTTAATATTCACTGTCCGCATACTAGTGTCAGAGTTACCCGATCAGCCTGATTCTACATTTTATATTTGTAACTCTTTCCTACGGTTGATGTCGATTCCATTTGAGCCATGCTCTGTGAACAGTGGTTTGGTGAATCTACAAAAAGTATCGACTCCGGTCAGCCTGCGCAGACCGTACAGGCTAACCTGTGTCGAAACATTTTCTTTTTGTTCAATTTTCAGCATGTCATTCTACCTCATGACTCGGTCGGTTGTTAGATAAATTGGATTTTACTGATCCATATTTTGTGATGGCTTGCTTGGTATAATGCGTCGCGGATATGCATTAGAACCCTTTTTCACAGAGTATGGCTCATTTATTTTGCACTCAACGAGGAAATAACTGTTCGTTGTTTTAGTAGGTCAGCAGATTACCAGTTCGAAGGGAAACGGTGATTTTCTTTCTTTTGTTATAACAATTTCTATATACAATGAAATTTCATACCGATATCGATTTTTCCAAAAATGATGATGAAATAGAAATAATATTGTGTATCCAATTCGGTTCACTCCTTTTAGTAAACATTTTAACCCATTTCCTTCTTCTTTAAATGCCTATTCATTCACTTTTCCTTGTATGAATGACATATGTGTTGTGTTTTCCGCCTAAATAGCGAAAAAGGCTTCAAGACAATTTTTTGGCTGTTTGAATGTAACAAAAAAGTCTTTCATAATCTCGGACAATTTAGATCCAAGATGTGAATGCATGACGTTTTCTGATCTTGGTCTGCTCTGCAAAAGCAACGTTATGCTGTAAGGTTTGAGATGCTGAAGACAACTCCAGTCACGTTTTCGAAAACTATGAAGATCAAGATTCTGCCGAAAATTAAATCCATTCCGGTATGGTGCGATACACCCTGATATTTGGTGAGATATTCTAGCCGATATAACCTTCAAGTGCAAAATATTACATTACGTTCAGCAATGTTGATTGGATAGGATCCGCCAATATCTAGGCCTAATGGCAGCAAGATGACGAGAGAGAGAGAGAGAGAGATGTAACTTTTTTTACGGTTTAAAAATAACTTTGGTTAAAAAGAAGAAAATATTCCAAACATTTTTAAGCGACATATTTCTAGACATTCGCTGCTATTCGAATGTTTTATTTTCTTACAGGAAATAAACAGATCTATAGTTATTTTGACTTACCAAATGAACGGGTAATCCATCATCGGAATCTAAGTCGTAAATATTCAAGAAGGGTTAGAAAGGGTCATATTAAAAACGTGTCGGTTAGTTTAGTATGACACGTGCGTATAGAACTAACAACTGGGACAGTACTTCACACTGCCGGAGTGCTATACCAACATCAAAGGAATACCGAGTTAACCCTTGCGTCTCCTTTGTGTTAAGTTTGGATATATTTTATTTAAAAAGAAATGAAAAGAACGGATTTTTGTTGAAGAGAACAAGAGGAACATTTTAGTTTAGAATGTGGACCGATTTTTTTTTTTTTTTTTTTTTTTTTCTGACGATCCAACCTGTATTTTGAAAAGGCTAAATATATATAAAAGTTTTATTCGTTACCCTTTGATTTCCTTACATCAAGAGACTAAGAAAATGAGGATAACCAGTCTGATAATATACAGGGTAGCATATATTTTTAAATTGTCTTTCAGTTTTTATTTATCAATAGAATAAAAAACAAATGGCTAATAACTGCTAGATCTGTTTCATCTAATGAAGGATTAGAAAGAGTGTGTGATGAAAAATACCTGAAGCCTGTTGTACATGGACTTGTAAATTGTACGTTTTTTTTTTTTTTCCCATTGCGCAGTTTCAGACCGCGGGTATAGTGGTAAATTTTCGATAATGCTACATTACACGTTTTTGCACTTTAACCCATTAAGCGGCATTTACAACACTAATTGCCTTTGCGACTTATATAAATCAAGTTCAGGCTGCACGAAATGTGCAGTTTGATTTTGGATTTACACTTTGCGCTCTTGTAGGACATTGACGAAAACAACATTGAAAAAAAATGCTGGTTCTTGGGTCTTTTTAGAAGGTGATAACGTCATCATCACCTTCTTATGCCAACCGACAGACTTTTCCTCCAAGATGACGTATTACACCTCAGCTTCAAGAAAAATAGGTTCTCATAGATCAATGAACAGACGCGTCTGTGTTATTTCATATGGACAAATAATATGCGGATTAAAAAAACAGTGTAAGCTATTTACACAAACAATGAATTTCAGAGTTAATGTCGCAGAATTCGCTCTAAATTTGAAATTTTGTCTCGTTCCGCAGCTTTCACATGACCTAGTTTACAAAGTACGTAGCAGATGAATCAGTAAAAGAAACACCCCAAAACACCCAAAACCATTCGAAAATTACCCAAAACCACCGTCATTACACCTCAAACAACTTTTCTAACATCTAAAACTGCACGCGAAACGCTTAGATACACGATTTTATGTAAATCAGCCATGAATTATTGCTATCAATTTTAGTATTTTAGGCCTTTGATTCGCTTTAAGTCGAAGTATTTAATGTACTTTGATTAATTGTAGTTGCGTACGCATACTGCTGGGAAAGAAACCGAAAGTAGAGAACGATTGTAATCAATAAAGTTAAAATTTGACATTTATGCTGGTTATTGCTGTTGTCCGGACCCTAATACAGTGGCGACAAGGATATTTCATTCCCTCCGTATATAGTAAATATAACCTGAAATATGAAACGCATGGTAAAATACAGCAATTTCGACCGTACATTGACAGCTGGGTGGAGAATGTGGAATACCTAGTCTAAGTTCTAGAATGATTTTCTGTTGCAAATAGTATCGATGACGATGATAAAAAAAACAAGCTTATTCTTTTTTTTACTCCATGTGGATCTAAGACTTACAGCCAGCTCTGTAATTTTTATGCAGCTTAAAAGGTTCATGATAAGACTTTCGACCCAGTATTTAAAATAACCTGCAAACCGAAACCTTCATCATGGCAGGATATTGATTAAAAAGGTAGAAAGTATTATATAATTTCATGTATTGACATGGTTTTCTATTTAATTAAACTGTTAAATTATTGAGATATTATTATTTCCTTGTATAACTCAGCTCAGATCCTGTTTTTAATGTCTGTCTAAACTTCTCAAAGTCTGACCACTTCTCCCCATAGCTTCTCCTCAAATTCTGAGAGTTTGTAGAGGCCTGAGTATTAAAACCTGACAATACAGTTAGAATTTAAGGAGATGTCAAAGTCATATTTAACCCTGTATTTGATACAGCAGATTATCTATTACCAACAGCGGAAGATGTGTTCATGGCAGAACGATTTATGTTTCATGTTAAAATGCTAAGTGAAAATGAAACTGTAACCCAGTAGTTGGTAGAATCAATGTTGATAAGTGAATCATGTGAGATTGGGACATTTTTAGATGTGTTGAGTGATTTTTTTGTCAGTGGGTTACGTAACATTGTTACTCTGAGAACTTTATTGTTAGAAGAGGAATTAACTTTGAAAAAGGCATTTGATGTGACTGTTAGTATGGAATTGGTGGAGATTGAAGCGTCAAAAACTAAGGGGCCCATGATAGAGTGTTCACACAGTAGTTTACGGGTGGTAAAACTAATCATGACAGTCAGAATTGTTTCTACAAGAATGCCAAGTGTCATAGCTGTAAAGGTCAGTTCATATAAGCAAGATGTCTCCAAAAAAAGGTTATAAAAAGACCAACAGAAAATCACAGCCTATGACCAAATGGGACAAGAGAAATAAAAGAATGTCCAAAATTCACTTACTGAATGAACATCAAACTTTCGGCGTCTGAAAATTAAAATGAGGGAGAATGGCCCATTTTCACACTTGGATCACCGTCAAAATTTTGGAAACCAAGACCTGTATGGGTTGCACTAGAGAGCAAAATTAAAACAGAATTAGAAAGACTAGTTGATTGTGGAAAAAGTCCAAACTTTGAATGGGCAACTCTAAAATTGTCCCGTACAAGCTTATCTTCGTTGTCTCTAGCTGAGTGGTTGAAGGGCTCTTTGTGTAAACTAAGTAGTAAATTGAAAGTTGTCAAAGTTGATAGAGACAGTCTATCTACCAGCCCTGTGAAAGGTTGCAAGTTCTTTAAAAAACTGAACTAGAAGTTTTGACTGGTATATGAAGATTTAGGAAAATATTCTTGTAAGTTGTGTCATGACAAGTCTTAAATTTCCTGAAACTGGGGTTTACATACCATGAGAAAATAGAGACATTGTTGCAAAAGGAGAAAATGGGGGTTGCAAGCATTTTCCTGTCTCAACTTATGTTCTAACCCTTTGATGACTTTTGACACAAGTAAAGGCAAACTTCAGGACACAAGTCTTATTACTTAAATTTCGTTGAAACTGGGTTTTTCTTACCATGAGAAAGTTGAAAACATTGTGGTAATAGGAGAAAACGCTGGTAGTAAGCTTTTCTCTTTTTGACAAAATATTTTCATTACTTTTGAACATTATTTACATCCTTTACGGCATTATCTATATTTGTCTGTTGCAAACGCTTTCAATTTGATAGTAAGAAATTATCTTACCTGGTAAACAGAATGATTTTCAGCAAAAATTCCAGGATGTTGGAAATAATAGTGCTTGGAAGATTTAAGAGAAAAGATAACAAAAATGTGCTAAGAGAAACCATTATTCAACCTAGTAATTTGTTCTCTTTCCATAATTTTTTTTTTTTTTTTTTTTTTTATCCAAAAAGTGTATGAATAGAGCTGGGGAAAAAATAAACATGTTTAACTCTTTACCACACAGTCTTGAGTTTAAAAGACCCTGTAGAGGAAGGCTTTTGAAAACATTGTGGGAAAAAGAAAGAATAGTTGGTAACCAGCAATTTCTTCTTTTCTCACATTGTTTTTCAAAAATCTTAACCCTTCACCAAACAATCCCTGGTTTTTATGACCCTGAGACAGAAGCCTTTTGAAAACATTGCGGGAAAAGGAGAAAATGCTGGAAACCAGCATTTTTTCCTTTTCCCACAATGTTTTCAACCCTGCTAGGAACAAATTTCGTTTTTTGAGTTACGTTTAATTTGTCGTCTGCAAGTGCTTTTAATTTGGACCAGTCTAAAATTTTGTGGTTTGGTAAAGAGTGAAAGACAGATACTGTCATTTGTGCCCCATTTTATTTGTCATCTGCAAATGCTTTCAATATGAACTGGTCTTAAACTTTGCTGTGTTGCAAAGATTTAAATAGTTGTTTATAGGAATAAGGATATTGATTAAAAAGGTAGAAAGTATCATATAATTTCATGTATTGACATGGTTTTCTATTTAATTAAACTGTTAAATTATTGAGATATTATTATTTCCTTGTATAACTCAGCTCAGATCCTGTTTTTAATGTCTGTCTAATCTTCTGAAAGTCTGACCACTTCTCCCCATAGCTTCTCCTCAAATTCTGAGAGTTTGTAAAGGCCTGAGTATTAAAACCTGACAATACAGTTAGAATTTAAGGAGATTTCAAAGTCATATTTAACCCTGTATTTGATACAGCAGATTATCTATTACCAACAGCGGAAGATGTGTTCATGAAACTAGACTGGGGACAAAACTTTAAAGAAATTGACATGTGTCATGTGTATTAACATGTATGATTAAATGAGCAGTCGCACGAATATGTGACAAATTCACAATATATGGATCATTACTGATACTATATAAGTGGAAATGATTGTGTTGTGGAAATTTTTGTGGTTTTGCGAATTTGAAAAATTTGCAAAATTTTCTGTTTGCGTGTTTTAACACAAATATATCAACAAATAATAAGTGTTTTGAATTCGCAAACATTTCCATAATCAGTAATTCACAATTTTTTTTGACACATGTATATTATGTCGTAGGGCAGATCGAAATCTAGGCAGATTCGGAATCTGCCCAGGCAGATCTGGAATTGCCTAGACCAAATTAGAATTGTAATTTTGTGTAGACCAAAATAGATTCTTTTTCAATTTTTTTTAATCATATTAATCCACATGTGTTTACAACTGAGATGTATTTTTAATTAAAGCAATTTATTTGTTTTTCCTACAATTGCTCCATTTTCCACATTGCATTCTTTTTTTCTAAAGTGCAAAATATTCAAAATTTAATCTTATTCAGAATTTCTGATTAAAACTTCTTTTATGTTGAGGTTTAAGTTAAATAAGATGGTTTATATGTAGTTGCACTATATTAAACGAGAAAATATTCCAATTTTGTCTTAGCAGATTGTGGAGCTGCCTAGGCAAACTGGAACCTTATTTTGGTCTAGGCAAAATTCAAGTTTGATCTAGGCAGATTCCGGATCTGCCTAGATTCCAGTTTGGACTACGACATATATACATGTATATCCATGTACACAGTATCTTAAGCTTCCATATAGACTTCCAAGTTCACCTGCAATATTCCAACAAACTATGGTCATGGTGCTGAAAATATTGGATTCTGTGAGTTGCATATTAGATGATATCACTATTACAGGTCAAAATGATGATGATGCGTCAGTGTTGAAAAAGACAAGCCCAAATAAATATTAAGTTGAGTTAGGAAAGAAAAGTATTTTTTACTTCAAGATGAAGTTGAATATTTTGTTTTTAGGGTATATAAGGATGGCATTTAGCCTTCCAAAAGGAATATGAAAGCTACAATGCAAGTTCCTGGACTTAAAACAAAGAAGGGTTGTAATATTGACTTGGTATTGTCAAGTATTATAGGAAATTCACTCCAAATTTGTCTACAGTAATTGAACCCTTGACATGTTTGTTGAAAAGCAAAAATCTATGGGTTTGGACTAAAAAATGTAAACTGTAAAAAAGAAAAAGAGACCCAGACCACTGAGTTCTTTGTGTTACTTTCAAAGTTAGAAAATTATGGAGAATAAGACTAAGAATATTCTTGAGAATGGTTGGTGAACACGGGCCCTGGTTATTGCTGTTGAGCGGACTCTAAAACAATTACACAAATGTGAGAAAAAGATGTTATCAATTATCAGATGAATGAAATTTTTAATGAAGTGATCCACTGTTAAAATCTATTTGCTAGCATATTTCTAGCATCACCTTCTATTAGTACTTTCAGTACTTTGATTTCTAAAGAAATTGTAGAGTATGTTGGGAGTTTTCGGCGCTCTATGGGTTAAGTTATTAATTGGAATTCCAGTGTGGTTCTCTAAAACAGTGGGGAAAAATACAGATATTTATGTATTAAAATTTACCGTCATCCGGCGATGTATTCCCAGGCGATGTATTCCCCCGCGATCTCTCGCAAGTCGCCGCGATCCACCGCGATTACCTCCTGCTGTGAAGCTGCCCGATAAGTTTTTAGGCCGCGGTGACAAGTCCGCCCCGTTTCGCCTACTTTTACCTTTACAGCAGATTTGCCGCGGAGAAATTGGTCCGCCGCGTCTCGCGGACTTGAGCAAAAAACGCGAGAACTGTACTGTATGTCGCAATTTCAGAAACTATATTTTATTTAAGTTTATACACATCGTGATAGCTATTTGATTTGCAATACTAATTGACACAACATTTATATCATATATTCAGTTTAAGTACTTATACAACGAGGCATTTTATACAATTATTGACGCGACCATAAGAGTTAACTTATAACCATCATTACCTGTTTAATAGTTCGAGATAACGTTCAAAGGCCAATATAGCATCTAAATTTAATTCTATTGAACATCATTGCTATGTTTATATGGTACACCAAGAAATTCAAGTGTTACAAGAATGCTTTACGGAAACAAGTTATTTAAAAAAAGCGATGGGTCACCACTGCTTTTTTACTTCTCATGTATTAACCTTGATATGCTCCGTAAAGATACCTATGACAAATACTATCTCTTGAGCTAGATCTAGGTATATTAGCATGAAGTTGACCATGTCTTGGCCTGTCTAATGTTGTTTGCATCAAACTTTTATGTTAACTTACGCTATAGCTTTATGAAATAGCATTTCTTTGCACATACAAGCCCTTTTCCCTATCAAAACCAGTCAACTGAAATCAATCAGTGTCTACTCAATCTTCTTCCTCAAATAAAGTAATTTTTTGTGCTACGTTTATATTTATAATGTATAAGATGTTTGGTTTTGATATTGTATTGTAAATTATAACAATATTTTTTCTTTATCAATTTATATTGTTTCACATGTATATGTCTTTCACCTTTCTTTGAAAAAAAGTTGTTATATTTCAATGCCGAAATTATTTTGCTCTTTATCTACAAGATTTAGACATTACGGAACAACAGTCTTTAAAAGAGCCAAGTAAATGCATTTAATAATGACAATTGTTCTTTCTTCCTCAGTTTCTTCTACGGAATAGCTGCATTTTTGTTCAGTTCAAGATAGGGCATATCTCTTTACCAAAGAAATTCCAACTTTCCCTACTTACACATTTTCAGCATAGATATCTCTGCAACTCAGGTTGCAGAATTCAGAAAATGGGTGTATTGCAACTGTGTACAAACAGAACAAAATGGTTTTATAACGAACGAACGACCGAATGAATTATTTTATTGACAAAAACTTATATAGTATTATAGTCATAGAAACATGAAAATACATAATGTAATTGTCATCGTGCTGTAGGTCGAAAAAAATAATTATAAGAAAATAGCTTATAGGTTGCCAAACAAGACGGAATTTTCTTTCTTTTTTTTTTTTTTTAAGAAAATTTGAATGATAAAGAAATCAAGTTAACGATCTGGAAATTTTTAAGAGCGGGAAAAAAAATGAAAATTTGTTGGAGGATCAGCCAAACATAGTGAAAAACTGTTGGCAGCCCTGAAAAACATTGCCGAGGGAAGGAGGCGCTTATTACAAACAATTGCTCCCTTCCAACAATGCCCTCCATACTACCCTAAAACGACAATATTTCACAATAGTTTGTAAAAGTCTTAGTTGAATTTACTTATAAATATGTAGATAATTATTCCTCAAGATTTTAAAGTATTTAAAAACACTCAGGAACAAGTAATCTTACGAGAAATGAAAGTAGTGAAATATAAAAAGAACCTGAGCTTTGTAATACATCTCACAAGGATGGTCAAAGGAAATAGAAAGTAAGTGGAACTTTCATCTTCAAGATACGGAAGCAGTGCAAATCAAAGATCATTCTGCATGTTTTTACAATCCGATTCCGATCTTTTCTAATTAAAAAAAAAAAAAAATTTTTTTTTTTTTTTGGTCTCTCAAAGTTGTAATCGGTACTCTGAGTGCAAGAATTGCAAAGATATCGAATGTGTATCTGATCCAAATATCACACAGACAAAAGTATTTGTTTTTAAAGACTGAATACAATATTAAAGCGATCCCGACATTCTAACTCTAGCATGTATTAATGACAATATGATAAGTTGTAGCTACAAATTGGACTATAACTAAACAACCGCAAAATTACAAAAAAAAGGGGGGGGGGAAAAACTGTTAAATGTATTTACATATATATTGGTAACTGGTCTGCGTAATATAGGTACATCACAGAACATTCATTGGTGCTTATCAAAACATCAAGGATCACAGATCAAACCGCATGTCCATGTAGTTTGATCTCGATTCGTAAAGATAGCAAAGCAATCAAAGTCATAAGGTTACACACTTCTTAATCTACTCACAGTCTGGAAATGTATCATTCTGACAAAATATAGAATAGAAAGTAATTAGTTTGGGTATTGACTCACAAAAATATTGAAATTCCTGTAAAAAATAGAAAATACTGAATAGCTGGACGTACATGCTAACTAAACGTTTAGCTATGCTATTTTTTTGTGCTACGTTTATATTTATAATGTATAAGATGTTTAGTTTTGATATTGTATTGTAAATTATAACAATATTTTTTTCTATCAATTTATATTGTTTCACATGTATATGTCTTTCACCTTTCTTTGAAAACAAGTTGTTATATTTCAATGCCGAAATGATTTTGCTCTTTATCTACAAGATTTAGACATTACGGAACAACAGTCTTTAAAAGGGCCAAGTAAATGCATTGAATAATGACAATTGTTCTTTCTTCCTCAGTTTATTTTACGGAATAGCTGCATTTTTGTTCAGTTCAAGATAGGGCACATCTCTTTACCTAAGAAAAACCAACTTTCCCTACTTACACATTTTCAGCATAGATACCTCTGCAACTCAGGTTGCAGAATTCAGAAAATGGGTGTATTGCAAAAGTGTTCAAAGAGAACAAAAGGGTTTTATAGATGCCATTGTGATCTTGATGTATTATTAATAAGACGTTTATTACATACTCGAATAAATAAACAAGATGGAGTGGTAATAATACAATTTAATAAGCGTTAAACGCAAATACTGTCAGGAAAAAACAGAGGATATAAAGATATAGGCGTGGAATGATTTGGCCGCTCTGAAGGACGATACCGGGTTACCCATGTAACGTTCTGGCATTGTGAAGATTCCGTCGAAAATAAGACACCCAGAGAGCGAAACAAGGAACTATTACGCTAGTAAATTTCCTTTTGTAGAAGCAAAATTAAGTCACTACCGGCTACCCAGGAAGTGAGCCAGCTATTGCTCTACACGCGACTGATTTTTTCTGCCCCTTACAAGCAATAAGCGACCCAAAGCTAAACAGCAATGTGAACTTTTTTTATTCATTTAAGGCTTATACCAACAGGCAACAGTGTAATACACACTAACCTATACAATCCGAATTAAATATGCGAATTTCGCTCCTTTAGACGGCGAATATGGCTTTTCCTTTACACATGATGATGCTAGAACATGTACAAACGTAAAATGAGCAATCCGCTAATTAGCTACTTAAATGCAATTTACATAGAACACCACAGCAATAGCAATAGGCAGAACTTACGTGATTCCTCCTAGCAATGGCCTAGGCAGAACTTACTTAGAACTTTATTTCGGAGCATTTTGTATCTCTCGTAATTGCCGTCTTTATGGGTGTTATCTCTATCAAACATAAACACATTTATTTCTTTATTGAGCCAACTAGGTTGATGTACACGTTTTACCCGCTTTTGCTTTAGTGGAGCGTGAACAGATAAAACTGAATTTAAAATTTCATAATATTTGTTGAGGGCCTTATTTGGGTCTGGTATCATTTCTATGCATTCTATTCCGGAATTTAGTAAGTCAGAGTTAAACCTGTCATTATCGAATTTATTAAAGCATGTATATTCAATAGTTACGTGATCGTGATTTGTTTTGTTTGGACCCGCATGTGTTGACGTGCGAGTGAGGCAAATTGGATGATGATCACTTACAGATAAAGGAGATACGAAAACTTCGCTAATATTCTGACTGCAGTTGGTGTACATGTGACCAATAGTACTTTCACTCTTATAAGTCACTCTGGTAGGATTTTTGACGAGTTGTTTTAAGTCAAAATTTGAAATTAGGTTTGCCCATTTTACATTTTCGTACTTTTTGTTGATATTATTTTCATCAAATTTAATATTAAAATCAACCAAGATAAGGTACTCTAAATTTAATACATCAACCTGTTCTATCTGCATACTGTAACTATCGACCCATGTTTGACTCGAGCTCGGTGCGCGGTAAACAAAATTTAAAAGGAACGACATATGGTTATGACAAGTAATTTCTATCCAGATAGATTCGATTTGAGGACATTCAAGGTCGTGCCGTCTTTTATATTGCAGACTTTCAGAAATGTACTCGATAATACCACCCCCTTTATGGTATTTTCTATCTTTCCTTTCAAAGGAGTAATTTGATATTTTCAATGTATTGTTTTCAATATTTTCATGTAAAAATGTCTCGCACATTCCTAATATATCGGGTGATCTCTTGGCACTGCAATGAAACTTAATTTCTTCTAATTTTGGTAAGAGATGACGTATATTTAAGCTTGAGATATATGCGTTCCCTTCATCTTGAAGTAAAAAGCGTTCGCAAGGAAATTATCCATTTGACTAGATGATTGTGTATTGGTATTTTTTGTGTCTGTTGTCTGAAGGATTTATACTCAGTGTGCTTTTCGATTGGTTACTCTGAGAATTCATATTTCAGACACAAGGTTCTTGGTTTTCAAACAAACTACATCTACAAGAAAATTCGTCGCAGGAAATAGAAATAGAGTCAAGCGGTTGAAAAATATAATTAATCTCGAAGTCATAAATATCTTGTTTCGGGATCTTAAAACTCTGAGAAAAAGCTGTAATTTCAGAATTAGTATTAATTTTATCATATGCCTTATAAGTATCAATTTTATCACTTACTGAGTATCTGTCAGATATGTGCTAATGCCTGCGAGTCTCAAATCTGGGTGTTAAATTACTATTGTGTTGTCTATATCTACAGCGTTTTGTTTCGTGCGTGTTATTTCGACAAATAAAGCAATATTGTTTGTATCCGTCGACATACACCCACGAAGCCCGTCTTCTTCCGTATCGTGTTTGTGCTTGCAAGCTATTCGTAAATGAAGTAATACGAGATCGTCTATATTGCGCACGGTTAGTGTGATTACTCTGTTTAAGTAAAGGCACTGTTTTGTTCAAAACCGATAATAAGTTACTTGTCCCCTTTAATACGAGATGAATTCCGTCTCGGTGGTATAAATGCGATATAGTCCTTCCGTTGCCATACACAAACGATGGATAACTGTCAACCAGTTTTGCTGCTTTCTGTTCACATACCCGTTTGATGGTATTGTTCAGTTGTGCGACATCAGTATTTTGTCGTGGACAGGCAGTACAAAGAAACACTTCACATTTTGAAGATAAGAAAGAGACTAAAACGGTCAGATTACTGCGCACATTTGCAACAGATGCTTTACTTGCTGCATCATTGCCCCAGCGTATATGGTTATAGATTTATTTCAGGTTCATTGTTCGCAAAATTTTTGAAATTTCGGATATTCTTCTACCCCTGCATGTTTTTACTTGGACACTATTTTCAAGCCCTCTAAGCTTTACTCCTTTCAATATAGAGACCCCGATTAGAAGGATTTTCCTAGGGCTTTGGTGGGAAAATGTTTCATTGGTGACAATCTCTTTATTACTTTGATTTTCGTGCGTGTTGACATCTCTCCTTATTTGAATTTTAGGACTAGTATTTTCTTCTCGTGCTTCAGACTCCCTGTTTTCTCCTTTTCTGGAAAAATCAATTTAATTTCTATTGTCGGGCATTTTTGGTTTTCCGGTACATGTACTTGCGGAATATTTAAAAGCGCCATGTGTTTTACTACTGACTTTTTCAGGGGATTTATCCTATTGCTAGGAGATTCGAGTCGTTTGAGACTTTGAAATCATTGTTCAAAACATTAGGTGCACTTTCACTTTCTTTCGAGTGGGGTTTAACTGTATCCTCCGTAGTACGATTCTGGCTGGTGTTATTTCTCACTTGGGACCTGTTTTCTGTTAAAATTTCTTTTTGACATTTCAGAGTGTCAGATACAGACTGCAGCCTGTGCAACAAGCCCGCGTTGATCGAATGAATCTGTACATCTAAGGATTTAGTGTTCTGATTAATGGCTTCCACTTCATTATGCAGATCTTGTGTATACACTTGGTACTGCTTTTTCAGGCCTGTTATCTCATCCTTAATTTCACCGAATTGTACAGATGTGAACTTAATATGTCCCTGTACCTGGAGGCACAACGTTTTGACAGTTTCAGTTAAAACATTTATTTGGTCATTAACTTTATCGAGGCACTCACATTTTGTATTTGTTGGGTGTTGGCTTTCTTTACTTTGGTCTTGTTTTAATTTTCTAACCCTTTTTTCTGTAGACCTGGGTGTCTTTAATTCCGAAGGATCGCAAAATTCTGGCTGTGGGTCACTATTTTGTGCAACTGCCGAACATGAGCGAATAATTATTCTAAATTAGTCATTTACTTCAGAATTGGATGTTGCTTTACTCTCAAGTTTTGATTCCACGATTTTGAAAAGTTTTGGCAAGTCCTTTTGCATAAAAGTTTTTGTTTCCTTTCAATTTACCAAACAACAGCTGGTCGTATGATACATGTTCAGTGTATATGTTTTCCGATTATTAGACGATAATTTATATTTTGTTTCAACCAAGTTTCCCTTTCCGTCGTGCACTAGAATTTTTTCACATCTAGGTTGTACATCAGGAGAAGTAAATAATTCCTCGATAGAAAGTGTTAATATTTCATACATAACGGTGCTAAATTCAAATTTAGTTCCTCCTCCCGTTTCCGATATGGTAACATGCTTTTACTCCGTTGATACTAGCTTTTTCTTTAAAGACTTTTGCTGATTCAAATGATAATCTCTGATTTCTGTATCTCCCATGGTATTTTCGTCGCCATTTTTGAACAACGCAGCGATGGTAGAACATTCGTTTCCGCTCATATCTATAAAAATCGCCCACTTATCATGAAGAAAAATATATCAGCTTGCTCAGCCTTTTATTTTCTATCATTTTACGGTGTTTTCTCCAGGTATTTCGATTATCGTTATCACGAACATTCCTTAGCCAATGGCTAATTTCGTCCTGATTTCTATCACTTCTGCCGGCACGGCCTACTTCAATAGGTGAACTTTCATTTGAACGACTGTTTATATTACCCCGTCTTTGTGATGCACTTGACAATGTGTTATTTGTACCAAGGCTTGGTGTTTTCGCCATCGATGCAGAAGTATTCAATGATCCAAGCGTATTCAGATTATTTCGCGTATTACAGTATGGACCAACGTACAGTGTCGCAAATCGGAAGCTGCTGCCACTGTACGCCTAGAATCAGTTAGCTGCGGTAAACAAATATCATAAAACAGGCTGGTACGTAAATCCTAGTGAATAGAAACTTATCAGGTGTATACCATTTGAGAGGTAACAGTTTTTTCAACCAACGTTTACTGCAATTTGGAACGTGAACGGTGTCCTTTTTGCACAGGAAAGGCGCATCACCAATTTTTGCCGTTTACGGTTGCCGGGACGGCTAAACTTTTGCTTCCTATTCTTCAAGGAAGATCTGTAACCAT
Source organism: Hippopus hippopus (assembly GCA_946811185.2). NCBI lineage: Eukaryota > Metazoa > Mollusca > Bivalvia > Cardiida > Cardiidae > Hippopus > Hippopus hippopus. The sequence goes on from OX328113.1 coordinate 32,241,002, forward strand.
TTTCTGATTATGCACACCGATAAAGAAATCATTCAATTTCATGTTTACATATCCATAAGAGTTTTCAGCACTATTCCCCTGGAAATAATTCAACTTTTCTTGGGGTACTATCAAAAGGATCACTGTACGATCAGCTGCCAACCAGGATTTTTGCACTGTTCAATTAGCTGTGATTTTCTGTACAGGCATATAACGAGATTTTTGAGCAGCACTGACATTATTATTTCATGTATTGATCAAGTAGGGAAGATAAATTTCATTTCATATTAAGGAGTGTCGTAAGAAGGTGCAAAACAAAAAGGTGGGGATGGCGATTCTTTAACGACGTATATGACACATTTTCGCGCGCATCCTACTGCACATGTATTTTTGTCGTGGATAGTGAATAAAAAGTGTACCTATGAAATTTTTTGCACATAATGGTAATACTATTGATGCACTGAAACAAGTAGCACTTTCTTCGGATAGTATTGGTGAAGAGAAAAAAATAGATCTTTGAACTGTCACCGTGAAATAATTAAAATACTGTTGACACGGCGTTAAACAACGAAACAAAGGCAAGAAATTTAAAGCTGTGGACGTATAGCTGTTTCCACTTTGAAAATTATTGTTGGAAAATGAGAAATTGCTCCTATTGAGCAATTTCTCCTTTTCCCATCATCTCTGCTGAGCTTTTATCCTACTTTTTTTCTCAAAAAAATAACTTCCACAGTGACCTTCAACCTTGTTTTCTGACGAGATAAGTACGGATAGGTACCATTTTTATTTTTCCTTATTGTTTAGAATTATAAATACTATAAGTGTGGAAAGTTTAAGAAAAATCTGTCAATTAGAAAGTATGTATTTTTTTTAAGATTAACCCTTAATTTGATCAAATTATCTCCCTTTTTAAATCAATGGTCTATATGTAACATGCATATTTGTACATTTACCATACTCAAAACACGGCTGTTATATATTTTTTATGCAAAGATATATGAATTTTCATTAAAATGATGTATATTTGTATATTTTTCCTGTAATTTTCCTATTAACTGACTATTAAAGAAAGGCCCTTTAAATCCAATATAAGATGAATTTTGGAACTGTATATACCTTTTTCAAAGGCAATTTTCTCAGAAACGAGCACGATGACCCACATCTTTTTTTACTGTAATCTCCTAGAGACATGATGAGCTTTGTATGTGCAAAGTTTTAAAAGAATCTGCCCGTTAGAAAAATGTGTCATATACGTCGTTATGTGCTCGGGGTCGTGTGTTTTAGATGTCTAATCCGAACCTCTTGGGTTCCATGTCCACCATTGTGTTAGTCCACGGATGGTTCATATGATAGCGTCTATATACGATTCCTGGTTAGTCGTGGGAGTGTCCTTTGACAAACACGTTACAGCCCCAGCCACTTACTGCTGAAACCCAGTAAACACACGAGTAAATTTTGACCATTGATAACAAGAAATATCTTTAAAAGAGACAGACGGCATAAATTTGCCCGCAAATAGGCAGAGGCCCTTAGAATGTATATGTCTACATTTTTTACTACTTACTAATTTATATTCATTCATTTGTTATCAGTACCAAAAAATAAGGCAAAAGCCAGCACATTCCGCTATGCCCAAGAAGCGTGGGGAAACCTCAGGCGATGCGTAGAAGTACCTATACAGGTGAGATGTGATTTCGGGATCGCCAGTATTTGAGCTTGTGATGCATTTTATGGGATCATATTTAAACCATAGGCCTCTGAAACTCCATTAGTTTATCAAGGGATAACGAAATTTTCATTATCGGATACTGTAACTATAAATAGCACATTGGGGATTCCCTCTGTATCGTATATAGTAAAACAAGGTGTGCAACGAAATCGAAGAAAAGTTGACCCCCGTCCCCTTTCAGAGATAATATTTAAATGAAAACGGATAAATGAACCTAGTTACCGTTGCAGATGGGTTTATTAATGATTTTTCTTCTGTACCATGAACTTCGAAAGTTCCAAACGGCTCATGCCATCAAGCAATAGCTCTCATCTCAAAAAAGAAATCAAAAGCTTTCACAATTTCTGGATCGTCATGTGCTGACGTCACATGATTTTTAATCCTGCAGCGAATAAGAATTCAATTTTTTTTTTTTTTTTTTTTTTTTTTTTTCTCTCAAACATAGATCGATTTTTTTTTTTTTTTTTTTTTTTTTTGTGCTGTATTGATTAAATCATTTAATTAACATTTCGTCTGATATAATTTATCTTTTCATCTCATCCAGTTTCACGATTTTCATCTCCCATTTCGCATATTTTCACATGCGTTTTTACCGTTCAATATGGGGTTAATTCACGTTTTTGAAGTCGTTAACATTCGCAGAGGCCTGAAAAATGGTTTAACGCCCAAGTGCGAAGCACAAGGGTGTTAAAGTATTTTGAGGGCCTCTGCGAATGTTAACGACCGAAAAAACGTGACTTAAATCTATTATTGCATAAAGAAAAAGTATTTTAGCAATAATTTGCAACAATAACAAAAATATTTCCATAGAAATGTAAATCAGCCAACTTCAAATGTTCTGGACATAGATGGGTAAAAACCGGAAGTCGGCGAAAAAGTTTAAGTTACAAACAGTAAAAGGCCGTTAGTTCTACATGTCGGTTTTGATTCTGTCGGTGTAGATTTACTTCAAATGATTTTTTATACAAAGTGGACTTTTGTGGGATAAACTTGCACAGATCTGGATCGATTTTAACTAGGATAAATGAGTGGATATGAATTTCTGTAACCGAAAGACGTCCAAGGAATAGGTTTATATCAAGCAAAAGAATTGCCGATCACGCTAAAAAGTGAGTGGGATGTAGCTGGTGTAGAGTGCATTTCACGAGTGATTTTTTGTTCAGATCTCGATTCGACTGAGATTCTGTGCAAAATTTTGTTTGTAGTGTACTAATACCATGAAAGACAAGCCATAAGGAGAATCTAATTTGGTACAAGTTCGTACAGCTTGTTGGTCGGAGTCTAGGGGAGTTCTGACAAGGACAAACGTTGTTTACAAGGTAGGCCCGGATCGAGGATATTGATAGTACAAAGCCGGGCGTTAACGGCGTGTGAATTTACTGATTAATACACGTTTGTCCCGTTAACGCCCGGTTTTTACCCGTTAATACATGCTTATAACGGCCTTGCAAGGCACATTTTATGCAATAATGGTCAAAAGCTTTGGCGCCATCTTTTGATAGCAAATTCACGTGAGTTATAATTCGCTTCGTCATAACGAATTGTGTGACGTCAGCGTATGGGGATCCGGAAAATGTGGCAGTTTTTTTTTATTTTTTTTTAAGATGAGAGCTATTGCTTGATGGCAAGAGCCGTTTGGAACTTTCGAAGGTCATGGTACAGAAGAAAAATCATTAATAAATCCATCTGCAACGGTAACTAGCTTCATTTTTCCATTTTCTGTTAAATATTATCTCTGAAAGGGGACAGGGGTCAAATGTTTTGTCGATTTCGTTGCACATCTTGTCTTACTATATACGTTATAGAGAGGGTCGCCACTGTGCTATTTATAGATACGGTGTTAATGAAGATTTGAGTATATATACCGTGATATATACAGGCGATGCACCAATGTGCTATAAGTGTTTGATGATCGACCAAGGACAATTTTAGTGTTCCGTAATAGACCAGTAGAGCTTCAAAAGCCTGTGTTTAAACAAACTTGTACCGAGACGTGATGTCCGGTTTTATACGAGGTGCAGTGAGAAAGTTCCCGGGCTGTCGCTGTATGAAAGAAACTTGTAACGTTCGGTGTTTATAAAATTGCATACATCACATATCTGGTCAAGTTTTCGCACTTAAAAAAAAATGAAAATATTCAAATTTAGGCGACGGAATGAGGAAAAAATAGCGCAAAAACTACCGACGTCAGCTAAACGTACGGAATGTGTAGCGATTGGTGATTACTGTATGAAAGCTTGGATCACCCCTACAAATCTGAGGAACTTATATACATATATGTCGGTTTTTCACAATAAATTGGATTTGAGGCCAGAAATAGATTCACAGCCTGACAGGTATAATGACCCTTAACCCTTTACAAATTATCGCATGTTTTACGACCCCTACAGAAGAAGCCATTTTGAATCATTGTGGAAAAAAAGCATGTAACCAGTATTTTCTCCTTTTCCCAGAACATTTTCTACCTTTTCAAACACAATTTTTTGTTTCTCATTTGAATATCACACAATATCTAGGAATAGCAAGTATGCAGTATTTGTCACGTAGAAAGTTTCTTGGAAATCACTGAAATTCAAACAGAAGTGTCTGTCTGTTTACACTATGCAGAGTTTTCCAAAACACGTGGTATGAATGTCAGAAGTTCTCTTAGATCTTGGCTTTCTCCTATTTTATTTTCCTCGTCAATAGACAAATGGCTCAAAGCATTGAATAACTCCTGTTCCATTTCCTTTGATAACCAAATCTGTCTTCTTATTTAAGAATCTTGGAATATTTATTTGGAGTTATGTAAATTTTAGTTTCTTTGACACTGGACTGATGCATGAAGAATCGTCCAAGCCACTGTCTACTTTAAAGATTTACTTTTAAGACATTTTGAGTTCTGAAATCATTTGTGGTATAAGTATGGCAATTTTTATATTTTATGCCACTGATTCACTACGTCTAAATGAAAAAAACATTGTCTTCATAAGAGGAGGAAGCACATGAAAATTTCTGTGTTTGCCAGATTGTTAACTCGGCTGAGCCGCTCTCTGTAAGCCTTCTAAAACATTTTGGCATATTTCGGTAATTCTAGAACCCAGCTTAAGAGATGAGTCCTGCCTGATACTGAGGTGCATCGTGGATTAAATTGTCGCCTATAATGATAAGGGTAAATCTTTCCTCGACTTATTGAATACTACTATGCTGGATTTATCGGCGCTTATTTCGATTCGCCACCTCCATACTAGTATTCAGTGTCTAGTATTACCTGGAGTTTGTGTGGGGATAACGCTATTACAGATAAGTCGTCTCCAAACGACAGATTTCCGCATTTTAGATTGTACCCAATCCGCTGTGCATAATTTGATTTGTGCAATTGCTTTAGTAGTTTATTGATATAAACCAGATAATAAAATATAGACCCAACTCCTCCCTGTGGGACGCCCCTCTCTATTTTGACCAACAGTGACGTCATGTACCATTGACTCGTATTCGAAATGTTGTTGGTGTGAATTATAATGCGAATAATTTTTCCTTTCAAGCAATGACAATGACAATGACAATGACAATGTTTTATTGTAAGTAATAAGGCCACCGGCCCATAATACAAAAACTACATGTGGAAGCAATCATACACTTAGATGAGTTACGTTTTGACATTTAGAAAAGAAAATTAAACCTTTTAACATATTTCAACAAAATATAGTTGTAAGGACTGAAGAAGAAGACTCATGAAAAGCACATTGAGAAAAGGAGAAAAACGCAAGTTACCAAGTATTTTGTCCATATACAGCAATATAATCTACCCTATCCGAGACAATCCCTTCCTATTAATGTTCTATCAATGTAAGAAAGACTGAGTTAACTCTTAATGACAACGACTAGATCTATATCTAAAATTATCAAGGCCATCGGCCGACAATACAGAAAAAATACATTTTAAAGATAAATAATTGAGATAACAGGCAAGTTACGTCCCTCCTATTACCATGTTTACCGTTAACATGATCAAAAATATAGTTAATCTTACAAACTAATAATTTGTACACTAATTTTGCTATTGTATAGGTACTCATCGGAGAAATATTTGTCCCTAACGGACAGTGTAGATCTAAGATCAGACTGCAAAATCCTGTTCCACACTGCCCGCAAGGGTACACCAAAATAACATGGCTGCGCCTCTGTAGTTGCACTTAGCAACAAAAGGGTTAAAATCATTTATTGTACTAACACTCAAAAATGACATATAGGATTTGACATGAGTTGACTTTTGAGATAAAACTTCATCAAACGACAATATTACCACAAAAACTTAACATGAATTACCTTGAAGAAAAACAATTGAAACTAACGTGAAAATGACAACATTACCATAAAAACTTAGTTTTAGTGCCCTTGAAGAAAAACAAATGAAAACACCGAGAGGAAAGGACAAAATGTGGGCAACAGCATTTTCCCCTTTTTTCAGCAATATTACTTTATTTCTTCTGATTCAAATCCATCTTTGAAGCCATAATCTGTAGCATAACTTTCCGTAAGATTATGTCTTTAAACTTGTCTAACTATGTTTACTAGTATTTAAAATCACTCAGAGAAAAAATGATAATAATAAATTGAATTCTAAATTTGTCCATTTATATGTTAATCATTTCATAAGCATATATATATAATGGGCTAGATGTCTAATGATGTTTGGATTTGTAGATTGAAGCAAATAGTAAAAATTAGCTTCACTACAACTTGAAGTATACCAATTATATAGAAAGTTTGCTCTTATTTCTGTAAATTTTTCACATTCAAAAAATACATGATACTCACATTCTAGAACTTTAACCTCATAATTATTATAACAATAAAGGCAAATTCTTTTATCTCGGTGAACATTATATGTCTACCTGTTTCAATTCCAAATTTGTGATTCGAGCATCGAAATTTTGAAAGCGCTATTCTATGTTTCATTGGAATATCCAGCTGTAAGTATTTTTCTACATTTAATAAAGATTTATAATGTTTATAATGATAACAGCGGCTGGATGTATTGATGGATTCATGCCAATTTTGATTCGCACAATCTACGAGTCGTTGTTTGAAGGCCTTTAGGAAATTACTAGTATCTCCAATTTCTTGACTTATCCAGACTATTCCAAAACCATACGTGTATAGCAAATTTTTAACATTAGAAGCCCAGGTTCTGCGTCCCGCGTCATCTAAATTTTTAAGCAGTATATAACAATTTCGAGGGTATCTATGGTTTGACATTTGTAAGAGTTTACACCAATATTTAACACAAGATAAATGATAATCAATGTAGATCAGATAACGACCACATTCACCTAAAGCTAATGTGTTGTTTGTTGAACTATTTAAAACAAGGTATTTTTTACAAAATTCAAAATGAACTGATTCTAAGACAGGTGAGTATGTATGTCCCCATATTTGGGCCCCATAGCACAAAATTGGCTTGACCAATGAATCAAACAATTTAAATAGGTCAGTAAAACTAAAATAACCGAACGATTTCTAATATCTATAGATAGAAAAAATTGCTTTTCTGGCCTGTGATGCTAATTTTTCTTGGGCTGAAGTCCATGATAACATTTCAAGCCTAGTTCAGAGAGTTTCTCAAATAGTCCTTGATTTCTATTCTCAATGTGAAAACTAAAGATAGAGTATCACATAATAATGAAAACTGAGCTAAAATTATGTGTTCTAACATATGAATTGAACCTTTTCTTTCAAAACTGTGGATGCATAAATGCAGCTAAGCGTACAGCTGTTTTATCGAGGCTATATAGCAGCTAATGCTTGAGGACAGATGCAGCTGATCGTACAGTAGACCTTTTGATAGCACCTCAAGAAAAGTTGAATTATTTCCAGGGGAATAGTGCTGAATACTCTTATGATTATGTAAACATGAAGTTGAATGATTTCTTTATCGGTGTGCATAATCAGAAAATGGTTACAGATCTTCCTTGAAGAATAAGAAGCAAAAGTTCACGGCAACCTTAAACGACAAAAATTGGTGATGCGGCTTTCCTATGCAAAAAGTGCATGGTTCATGTTCCAAATTGCAGTAAAGGTTGGTAGAAAAAAACTGTTACCTCTCACATGTTATACACTTGATCAGTTTCTGTTCGCTGGGATTCACGTACCAGCCTGTCTTATGATATTTGTTTACCGCAGCTGACTGATTTTGGGCGTACAGTGGCAACGGCTTCCCATTTGCGACACTGTACGTTGGGCCCTAGTGATTAGGTCTTGAATTAGATTCCACACCTTGTGAAGCCAATATGAGGAAAAATGGAATACGAATCGACAGCGAGATGTACCTGGTGGAGAGTACATCTTTCACTCTATTGCAAAATTGCAAAACTTCACTTTTATGGACAGAGAAAAACAGCCTATCACTGTCCTCCACTGCTCCAGGGATATGCCCATTTTGATTACGAGATAACGAGATTACGAGATCAGTCACTATTTGATACTCTATGATACTGTTTGGTACAAGTTTGACAATACAGGTTTAAACGACCACTAATATACAACACAACAATGTTTTTAGATGACGCGGTCACAAAATAGTTTGGGTCTTTATACACTAGTGCATGTGTGAACGGTATTTCGATATTCACTAAATTAATAGTACAAAACGTTTATCGATATATAATACTCAATGCAGAATGAAGGGGAAAAAAGTCACAAATACATCATTTCTGGCCAGTAAAGCCCAGCAGCAATCACAGAATCAAATATTAATAGCCTGTTCTTGGAATTACAGTACCTCGGTAGACTTTAAATGTATAAATCTAAGAAATCTTGAATCCTTTCTTCCGAAATCAAAATCGGCCGCCATTACCAAGGGACGTCACTGTTACGGAGGGGATAATTTATATGGAAAACGCTTTTTTTTTTAGTTGCCAAAAAAAGACACCTAGGTTAAAAAAGGACATGATAAATTTAATTGATGTAAAGGATATGCTTCTTAATGTTTCTCTTGTACACAGAAAAAACATTGCATGATGTATCATTTTTCACAAATCCGTTACGGAGGTGAGCAAACAATAAGCAAGTGGTTGAAACTGCATCACGTAAATATATTCTGTTAGAGTACACTTTTACACTGTTAACTGCTATAAGACTAAAAGAGTTTAAATATTGGAATATTGGAAATTATTGTTTCTCTTTGATTGATACAAAAGCTCAAATAAAAACTGTTACGGTGGTGAGAAAATATGTTAAAAATATTGATGGCTGAAATGTAAACAGGTGTTATGATATACCCATTGGCAAGGTATTATGATTGTTTTGATACATTTGTGCTCATTTGATTCAACATTTAAAAAAATGGAATTACGCAAGCAATTGGAAATGATAACAAATAAACAATGTTTTAACAATTAATTTTCATTTTCAAAATGGGATTATCCAATGCAGACTGTCAAAGACTGTTATTTTATAAATTTAGATTAAGAATGCAATCTAGAATTATTGGTGAGTACAGGCCGTGACAAAGACGAAAGGAAAGAAATGCAAAGGCGTATAGATGGAAAGAAAATGAAAGAAAATGCTTGCATACAAACCACATCATCTTCTAAGTCAAGGAGAGCTTCAAGAGCATAGGTCCAAAGACAGATTGAAACTCTTTTTAAATAATGATGGTTACCAGCATTTTACCCTTTTCCCACATTGTTTTCAAATGCCTTCATCATCAGGGTCGATAAAACTTGGGATTGTGTAGTGATGAGTTAAAAGGTCTTTTTGAACCAGCTTTAAACAAAACACTCCAAAGCCCTAGCCTAGTCCTGTTGAAACCTAGGATATACATGAATTCACAAGCTGTCGCTGTGATAGGACTAAAATGATAATAAGCAGCATTATAACAGCATTCAAACAACCCACCAGTGTCGTTAAAACATATGAGCGGCACTCTGGCTGAAGGGAGGTTTAATGCATTTCCTTGAATCGTAATACCAAGCAAGTCATCATACAATTATGGATGCATAGAATCCTCTTCGTGTAACAAATGACTGGATCATGAGGTAGTCTAGCCCTATGACATGCAGAAAATCAACAAGTAGCAAAACAGCTTCTACCAAGGTACGGCTGTCCGGATTGCGCAGGTTGATCTCGCTAGGTACATGTACTTTTTGCAGATGCATAAAAACCCGTTTTAAAGAGTATGGTTAAAGTAATTGTTTGGTACAGGGTTAAATACGGATTTAGTGAATTATCATTATTAAATGTGCATATCTATTTCAATAGTAATAGATAACATGGTTTCCCATGTACTTTTTAAATCTGAAAGGTTTGAAGTATCATGATATCTCATTTATTCATGACTGATTTACAGCACTCTGATCTATCAAGTTCAGCTCACTTCCATAACGGAGACGTATTTAATTGTTATATCAAGGGTGAACAAAAGTTACATGTAATTAATTCTAAAAACTGATTTCTTCTAGGGTATAAAGTATGGGCAAAGTCAATTCATGGCTTCTTGTGGTTTTTAAAACATACAAACAAGTATGAATTTATGAACAAAAAGGTCCAGTCATTATATTGTGTTCTCCTAAGTTCATTTTCAATACTGATAGATATACCTTTTTGTAATTGCTGTTGATATTTTATATTTAATAATATGTTTTTGTAAGTTACACAATAATTGAAAGTGTAAAGGAACATTTTCTGGACAAGTTTTTGGTTGAGTATTTTTGTATAATATTCGGCTCACCTCCATAACGGAAACATGTCATTTATAATTCATTATCATGTAAACTATAATGGCTAATTTACAAATTATAAATTTGCTTAGGAAAGTCTCGTCAGTAGATATAAACGGAGAGTTCTGGGATTTACAAAAATCTTAAACTATCAAGAAATCTAATCTCATGCGTTTTAATCTTGATTAACCATATATATGCTTTAATTAATATTTCAACCCTGTGTATGATTGAAATATTATACCAACCATCCCCCTGCTCAAATCTAATCCCAACCATCCCCCTGTTTAAATCCAATTCCAACCACTTCCGTCCTCAAATCTAACCCCAACCATCTCCCTCCTCAAATCTAACCCCAACCACCTCCCTCCTCAAACCCACCCCCCAGCGATTTGTATTTTTAGCCCATATAGCTATATGAGCGAAATTACAGCATTTTTACTCCGTCAAGCGATATATATTCTGCCCTATACGTAGTAAATTTTCTAAGATCTGCGTCTTTATCTTAGTGTGTCCCCAGGCTAATGTATCGATATTGTTCCCAAGGATATAGCGTTTATCATCGTTACCGCTCAAGGCGACTTTATTCACCTCTTCAGTATACAACTCATGATTATGACTTCTAATAACTACCATTCTCCTTAATTGTGTCTTATTTTCAAACAAACACTCTTTATAATGATCATGTTTAATAAATGCTTTTACTACATGCTTTTTAATTCCCTTACATTTTTTACTTTCCTCCACATCATCACACATTTTATAAGAGTATAGTTTAGACCTGAGGCCCACAAACTCCTCAATAATCTTACCACTTGTCTCATCTTTAAACATACCCACAACTTTCTTATTTAATCCTGTGGGAATACCTGAACGATGATCGGGTGGATAATCACTTGTATCAAACCAATCTTTAACATCATCGCTAATATCTTTATAAAAATCTTCTGTTTCTATTTCATACATTAAGCTATCTGTATCAGTAAAAAGAAGTTTAACTTTTTCTCCATATTTATCTTTAATATAATTATAATGAAAGTTATACATTAATACCTTACTTAAATCTAAAATACACATCCCTACATAAATAGGTTTATTAAAATATAAACGTGTTTTTTTCATTTGAATTATACATAAATTTTCATCAAGGGTGGTTATATCGTAATAGTTTGGTTTAGCGGTTAATTTTTCTGCTTTTTCCCTGGTACTAACTAATCTTATATCTACTCTATTCCTAATATTTTCCATAGTCTTACCAAATACAGAATTATTCATAAGTTTAAAGAAATCCTTTTCAAATGCGGTTTTAGCTTTTGCTCTTAGTCTAGTATTTTTATCGATATAAGGTTTTAACCATTCACTCTCAACAAAAGTTAACCCTCTATGAATATTTTTAAGCTTTAGACCTAAACTTAAATATAACTTTAAATTTTCATAATGTAATATATATTTATTTTTTTTTATCTAAATTAGGTATAAGTTTTTCAACTTTACCAGTCTTTAATCTTTCGGGAGCTAATGGCAAATCATTATGCAAATCATGTAATTCTTTAGGATATTCTAAATCAACCTCTAATATACAAGGGTGACTCTGCCAATTTTGTAAATCATTTTCATCCATCCATTTAAAATTACCGAATGGGAAGTTTTTTACACATTGCCCAGCCATAGAGATTATTCGCATCCAAATAATTAATAAATTTTGATGGTTCTTTTGGATTATATTTTTTACCCATATATAAATTATTTGCTTTTGCAAATCGTTTAAAAATGGTTGAGATACCCCCTCTTATTCCGTTTTCAATAAATAAAATCATATCAGGGTCTGATAATAATTCTAAGTCCACCTTAGTAGTTTTTAACATTGCCTCCCAAGCTAATCCCGGCGCTGTATAAAACCATATTGGGTCTAATCCATAATTATTAAAGCAAACATTCCTAAAATTTTCAAAGACATCCGCCAACAGTAAAACATCAGTCTTATTATATAAGTCATGATAATCTTTAAAAGTTTTCATCTCGAAGGTTTTCCATACATTTAATGCATGTTGATAATCCTCCTCCCCAATTCCACTATATTTAAGCTTTGAGTAAAATTCTCTTTGTTTGGGTAACTTTGTTTCCTCTAATTTACTAAGGTTATCAAACCATTCATATGGAAATATACCCTTTTGAGAGACCAATTCAAGCTTTTCCCCCTCAAAATATTTCATAAGATTAGTCTTGTCCTCCTTAGATAGCGTGCTAGCTAATTCATCTAAACTCTTACCTAAAAATTTTAAACTATCAAGGAATCTAACCTCATGCGTTTTAATTTTCTTTATTTCTTTTTCTGTTTTCTTATCTTTAACAGTGTATTCTATTGGCACATTTTTAGACACGCTTATATATGTTTCCTTGTTTGTTGGTATACAACTCGTCTCACCGGGTGTACTCATTAAATCTTTTATAAATAAATGAGCATCATACTTGCTATAATTATGGAAAAATATGGGTGTAAAAGTAGGTCTTCTACATTTTAAATTACACACACTGTGCGCGGCTCTCCTAAACTTTCCTGTATAATGGCAATGGTCTCTCACTTTTTTCATGCCATTACATTTTTTAAGCGGTTCTATACATTCTGGACATATTTCCTCTTTATCTATCTTCTTCTCCTTTGTCTTTCTTTTACATTTTGAAAATGACTCCCCGCATATCCAGCAGTCTTTTGCTCTATCAAACTCTCTTTTATCATGAAGTTTAAAAATCATTTCCCTCGTTGGTATCCTATCTATTTCTCTTATAACATTTTCTAAATCCTCTATGAATTTCTTAGATGCATTTTCACTAGAATATTGAAAAATCTTTGAAGGGTAAACATTTTCATAATGTGATTTAACATAAAAACAATATCCTGAAACGTTACGCTCATTAATTACTTTTGTCCCGCTGCCTTTCTTTTCGTTTTTCTTTTCTAATGTAGACTCCATATCTGCATAAATTGTAAAAGGGTGTCTCTGTTGTTTATAAAAATTCTGAAAATATATCTTGGTACCCTTTTCAGGTAAGTCTATTCTACAGGCATCTTTTTCACCACAATACTCTAAATGTTTATTTTAAGTTTCTTCTTTTTGAAAATGATTTAAACATCTTTCACAAATATAAGTTTTACCATTATGATCAGATATTTGTTTAGATAACAATCTACTCATATTTTTAATTAAACAATAATGCTTTTTACCATCCTTCTCAAGAAGTAAAAGATTAATATGATGTTCTCTTTTATAAACTTCTTTACTTAAACTAAGTGGATAAACACTAGTGGAATTATTATATCCCTGAATTGATATGGATATAGATGGGTTTAGGGTTTCGAATTCAATTCTATCCTGTATAGAAACAGGGTAATTAATCCCTTCCATATTTATAGTGTTTAATAATGGTCTTAGTCTTTCGATTATTTCAGGATGTTCAATTGTTGGGTTCAAAGCTATAAGAATACAATATGCAAAACACATATCATCACCTTATTTATTGGATTAATAACACTTTTTGTATTTGCTATCTTAGAAGGAGTTGGGAGCTAAGAATTACCTCTTATTGGGTTATATGATACTGTGTGTAATCTTAAATCGATTATGTAAAGAACTTTATAATAATCTTGTTTCATTTCCTCAGTTGCTATATCAACTAATATCTGTTCCCCTATTTCTTCATATATTTCATCCACATCATCCCCATCTAAATTAACAATTGGAAAACCAGAATCAAAATTCATCTCTTTTAAACGATTTTCAATAGAGTGTTTCATCATACACTTCATAATAAGTTTAACTTTTGTTTGACGATTATTTCTCATAACATTGGTTAATTCATCTTTTGCTAAATCAAGGAAATCAGCCGGTGTAAAAGCTCCTTTACCTTTTATAAAATAGTCTTTGGTAAAACCTTTAAATGCTGATGGCCCTTCTATAATCTCTATTTTATCTTTATCCTTATATAACTCATCTATTTTTCTTTGTAAAGCTTCTAAACTAGGAGATATATTTTTTGGAATTTTTCCAATACTATCTAAATAGTTCATCAACTCCTCAGCTGCGGCTGTAGGTGGAGTTGGTACCGGGGGTGGTGTGTAAGGTGTTGGTGTTGGTACGTAAGGTGTTGGTTTTAATACCGGGGCTTCAAAATTACCAATATCATAATCTAATATTGGCGCTTCCCAATTACTTAGACGCTCAATTAATTGCGCTTTTCTAAGCGTAGAGTATCCTCTAATTCCTCGATTTTTAGCTTCTTGTTTTAAGTCTTTTACTGTGGACCTCCTGAATTGATCAGCAAGACTAGGAGGTGGAGGATTACTTAGACGCTCAATTAATTCAGCTCTTCTAAGTCTAGAGTATCCTCGGATTCCTCTAGACTTAGCTAAATTTTTTAAACCTTGTAAGGTATATATAGTATAATTAATATTCTCCATTTTATATATACAATAAAAAAACTTAAGCTAATTTTATCGAATTTTATTATGACAATGTCATAATAAAATTATTGAATGTTAATCTTATATTTATTATTCCAAGTTCTCCCATTCCAGTTCACAATCGTTTGAGGGCAATGATCTATAAATTTACCTGCCTTATAAATCGATGGAAAGGTTTTTATTTCACCAGTTTCAACATCCTCTAAACTAACTTTCTTAGGATTATGCATAATAGTTTTTAATCTATCAAACCTAGGGTCTTTACTTCTTTCTTTTTTGGGTGACTTAGGTGACTCCTCCTCTGGGAACAATCCATGTTCTTTCACCAACTCAACTAACCGCTTTTTATCCCAGTATGAGCAGAAATTAATATTATTTTCTTTAAGAATTTTTCTTAAATCTGTAATCTTTATCATTTTTATATATATAAGAAAAACTATCTTAATACACTACACTCATTTTATTTCCATCAGACTGGAAGTTAATTAGCCTATCACTAATAATAACAGCATATGCCTCTGTGTTTGCAGGTACATTTTCAGTAAAATTTGCCTTAATTTGAATATCAGTAACAGAATATTTTAATCTTTCACTCTGTTTAGAAACATCGAACAAAAACAAAGGATATAGGGTTCTATAATCTGAGGGGGAAATGTTAGGGTTTGACACCAACTCATTCATGTTATAAAACTTAGATCTAAATAATGCGGCGTCACCATACGCTCTACTAAATTGCTGACTACCAAATGAAAGATTATAGTCAACTGCAGGATATCTAGTGGAGTTTAACATAACATAAATATTTTTAACACTTACATTGTTAAATACAGATGCATTTTGTCTTTGGTTATTACTTTTATTAGTTTGAAAGCCGACAACGATAAAACGTGGCACCTCAGGAGATGATTTAACGGAAAGTCTCCAGGTAAATGATGTTGTCTGAGGAACTGCGATAGAGTCACACTGTAGCATTCTATATCCAACCGGTATTTTTTCTTTTTTCTCGATAATTTTATAAAGTTCCATCTTCTCTTTGTCAGCAGGTAGCACATGTGGCATAAACCATGATATTTTATCTAATCTAATTCTACCTTCAGGAGCAGCGTTGGCTATAAAGATTGCATCATTATCATTATTTCTTGTTAACGTGAGAGTTTGCTTCATTCCATACAATATTTTATCATAATCCTCACAAAAACCAAATATATGCTTTAAAGGAACTCTAAAACTAAAAGAACCTAATGGATTAATGGTATTATTAATGATGTATTGTCTTCTTATTTCCCAACCTGTATTTTGATCGTCTGCATCGACTGTTGTATCCTTATACCATAATTGGTTTAACCCCTGTGATTTGGAAAAATCATCCGGATATTTTAATAATCCAAGAATTGTAGTAGCCTGACCAGGATTTGTTATGGATTCAATATCCATACCTGAAAGTTGATACCTAATATTTTTAAACAGGTACATCAAGGAATTGTTTGTTAAAGCAACATTAAGGTCGTCTGTGCCATCAACATAAGCAGTTCCATCATCCTTTACTAATTGACCTTCTATAAGTAAATAACTCTCACTAGGATGGGTAAAAATAGCTTGGGTTTCAATGCTAATCCTAATATCTCCTCCTGAGTTGTTGAGATTTGCACCTGTGATCGGTTCATACTCAAAGTGTTCATACTCATCAATGCTATCATCTTTTAAAATTGGGTCGGTAATTCTTAAAATGTCCATTTTTATAATTACAATTATAATTTAAAATAAAATTATAATTGTATCACTTTTACTTAAATTTCGAACCAAAGCTGGGGAAAATACTTATTTTCATCATTAACAAACACACCTTTAAGTTTAATGATTTTTGCGGTATCTATTTTAGTTTTAGTTTTAGGATAAACTCTATTACCGTATACAAGTGTTATTTGGGGTATATTCCACTCTTCTAAACGTTCTTTCACCTTTTCCTCAATCTCTTTCATTTCGATTACTTCTTCAGGAGATAACTTCACAACAGCTTTTTTATAACGATATTTTGTGTTATTAATTTCGAGGATTTCACAATCTTCTAGTTTTAAAGATGCATCTACTATAGTAATAGAACTAGTATTGTATTTTTTATAAACTGCACGATTAAATTTTAATATAGACATTCTCTTTTTCTTTCTCTTTTTAACAACAATAGTTTTACGGAAACAGACATAATTTTGTTCACCAAATGGTACACCAAGAAATTCAAGTGTTACAAGAATGCTTTAGGGAAACAAGTTATTAAAAAAAATGGATGGGTCAACAGTGCTTGATTACTTCTCATGTATTAACCTTGATATGCTCCGTAAAGATACCTATGACAAATACTATCTCTTGAGCTAGATCTAGGTATATTAGCATGAAGTTGACCATGTCTTGGCCTGTCTAATGTTGTTTCCATCAAACTTTCATGTTAATTTACGCTATAGCTTTATGAAATAACATTTCTTTGCACATACAAGTCCTTTTCCCTATCAAAACCAGTCAACAGAAATCAATCAGTGTCTAGTAAACCCTCTTCCTCCAATAATTTTTTTTTTTTTCTCTTTGTGCTACGTTTATATTTATAATGTATAAGACGTTTAGTTTTGATATTGTATTGTAAATCATAACAATATTTTTTCTTTGCCATTTTAGATTTTTTCACATGTATATGTCTTTCACTTTTCTTTGAAACTAGTTGTTATATTTCCAATACCGAAATGATTTTGCTCTTTATCTACAAGATTTAGACATTACGGAACAACAGTCTTTAAAAGTACCAAGTAAAAGCATTAAATAATGACAATTGTTCTTTCTTCCTCAGTTTCTTTTACGAAAAGCTACATTTTTGTTCAGTTCAAGATAGGGCACATCTCTGTACCTAAGAAAGGCAGTACCCGAAATCCAATTTTCCCTACTTACAAATTTTCAGCATAGATACCTCTGCAACTCATGTTGTAGAATTCAGAAAATGGGTGTATTGCAACTGTGTACAAACAGGAAAAAAAAGGTTATATAGATGTCATTGTGATCTTGATGTATGATTAATAAGACTTTTATTTTCTAATCATTACACAAATTTTCATCTCTTTCCATTTTAGTCAAATCCATTGGTAAGTACATAATTTCATTATCAATATCATAACGTTTTAGCTGAAAAAAATATGTGCCCATTCAATAACCTCTTTCTAACTTAAATTATTAGGTATAATACATCTCTTTAAGCTACAGCAGGTGATGTATAAGTATTTCATTACTGATATATGATTCTAAATTATAATAATTACTTTTACTACCGTCAATGTCAGGACATGTTAAACTAAAATAGACGATGGTTACGTAATTTTGCATAACCAAAATTGAAAATGAAGACCTCTGGTAATATCTGAAAATTGACAATTTGACTTGTGGTATTTTTCATACTTTAGTGCGAAAAAAAACCACAAAAACTGTTAAAATAAGGTAGTCATAATTTGCGTTTTTTTAAATGGGATCTGCTTTGCCGGTATAAGGACGCTATAGTTGTATTAAACAAAATTTCATGAAGATCAATGTAATTCAATGAATATCAGCGTTTAATAGCGTGATTGACCCTGCTAGTGTTTTATACATAACCAAATAATCGAAAAAATATCCATGTTTTGATTCTGTATTGTCGACAGACAAAGTCATTTTGGAGCCTGCGAGTTTTATTTCTGTGGCCATGAGTTGGCTCGCAGACATACCAGAAATTATATTCCCACAAAAAAAGGATTAAATATTTATACAGTGTCGCTTGTCTTTGTTTCCTACTAAAATTATTTGTTCTATTTTTAAAAATTAAAATATCATTTTGGGGTTGGGGTATGCATGGCTTCATGGTTATGTGTGAGATTCTTAAAATTAAGGTTCCCGGTTTCGAGCCTTACTGGCGGCACTGATTCTCTCAGGGACTTGCCAATGGCATTCCGAGTACTTGTGAAATTCTTGGTACATATTTATATGTAACTTGTATCCGTGTCTTCGTCATGTGAAACAATAAGGAATAATAAATGTCATTGTTTTATGCATATATGATTTATAAGATTTTCATAATTGAATCATAACACTTATCTTCTTTCCATTTTAGGAAATTAAAGTGTTAAGTATATAATTATCTTATGAATGATGAATTTGTAACTTCAATAAGTTCTTTATGTCGCAATTTCAGAAACAATATTTTATTTAAGTTTATACACATCGTGATAGCTATTTGATTTGCAATGCTACTCGACACGACATTTATACATGTATCATATATTCAGTTTAAGTACTTATACAACGAGGCATTTCATACAATAATCTACGCGACCATAAGAGTTAAAGTTATAAAGTTCAGTACCCGTTGTATAGTTCGAGATAACGTTCAAAAGCCAATATAGCCTCTAAATTTAATTCTACTGAACATCATTGATATGTTTATATGGTACACCAAGAAATTGAGGTGTTACAAGAATACTTTACGGAAACAAATTATTTAAAAAAAAGCGATGGGTCACCAATGCATTTTTACTTCTCATGTATTAACCTTGATATGCTCCGTAAAGATACCTATGACAAATACTATCTCTTGAGCTAGATATAAGTTGATCATGTCTTGACCTGTCTAATGTTGTTTGCATCAAACTTTTATGTTAACTTACGCTATAGCTTTATGAAATAACATTTCTTTGCACATGCAAGTCCTTTTCTGCGGAATCCTTTTGGGGTCACCCAAATTCTCGCATGTTTGGACATACGAGGTTTTGAAATTTTCTCACATTCTGACAGGTCAGTCAACTTATATTCATGCGAGATTTTACAATCCTTGCGAGGTAACAGGGGCGATATTTTATTTTTAAATCCTCGCCTGTCTTTTCTAAATCCTCGCATGTATCTTACTCTGTCCTAACTTGCAAACATGCGAGATTTTACAAAAACTTGTGTTGTCGTATTGTCGTATTGTCGCCCGGTGCTATAGAAATACAGATGCCAGGGGACAATGTCCCCAATCGGCATACTACGTGCGATACGTTGATGGAGTTACGGAATCGACCGAGTTGTTTCTGGTAATTTTTACAGTACCACCGTGAAAAATGGTGGCAACAGAAAGTGTATACAGCGAATCTCGAGGAAGGTAAATATTTAAATATTGTGCATTGTAGCGCAACTTCTACTTCTTTCGTTTATTTTAGTCGCTTAATTTTAATTGTTTGACCTGCGAATCATTTTTTTCAGGATGTCGCATTACTGATATTACGGCCTAAATGTATTGAAGCTTTTAACACCGGTAACGGGCTTTTTCGTCCCTGACTGAGCTTGTTTGTCCGGGCTTGTTCGTCCAGGCTCGTTCGTCCAGGCTTGTTCGTCCCTACTGATTTCTCCTTGGTCCGAGCTTGTTCATCCCAACTTGTTATAGCAGTCATAGTGCTGTTTTCCCTCTTTCAGGAACGAGAGAACACAAAAATAAAAAAAAAAAGTTTACAATAATAATGAGTGTATACGATGAATTGTTTATCATCCCCAATGGACTAATATTAGAATGACTGTTGGACTCTCGATCTGATGTGTATACATGTGTTTAGATCTGCCATTCAAAGGTGTTAATAGTGGATACTTCACTGATTTTGAGAGGTATGAAAGCATAATCTCCGACAATTTTACTCAACCTAAGAGTATATAACTGTGCAAAAATAGTCATTCCATCTGTTTGTTTGGAGAAGCTATCAAATTAAAAGAAAATCTATTAATGGATATGAACTTTCAATTTATACTGTATTGCAGGATTGTCCTAAGCTATAGGCAATAGGCCGTGTAGTAATGGCTGCCATTAAAAAACTGCAACAATGTTAAAAAGCGATGTTAAATACGGCATCGAACAACAGAAACAACCAAACAAAACACAAACTCTGTGCTAGCTCCCCATCATAGTAGCTTTTAGTATACAATCACATGTTTATACAAGCCCATGGTAAATAATATTTTGCCAACAATGGGCAATGGGCAAAATACTTTCCAGTGTATCTTGGAGAATAGACGATAGTTCAAAATACGACCAAGAGAAAGGCTACATCAAAGCATTGATAAATTTTATTCACTGTACATATTCAATACGATCGATCAGGTAATGTGGGACGAACAAGCCTGGCTGAACAAGCCCTGGGGCGAATAAACCCAGGGACAAACAAGCCCAGAGCCCCGAACCCCCACCTTCACTAGGGCTTCAGTCTGAACTTGAAGTGAAAGCTTGTGCGTTGTCGCTCAATTGTTATTTTTATGATTGTTCTCTGCTTGCCTTAACAGCAGGCATTCATTAAAAGCTTTTGGAAATTTCAACATCTTAGTGGTCAGCTTCAGTCAGATGTATGTCCTTATTCTTCTAGTCACCTATTTATTGTAATTACTTTAACCCATTACCACACAATGATGACTTTTAACGACCCAGAGGAAGAAACTTCTTGAAAATGTTGTAGGAAAAGGAGAAGATGCTGGTCAACAGCATTTTCTCCTTTTCCCATAATGTTTTCCACCCTTACATAGACAACTTCCATCATTTCAGCCACATGTAAATTGTTGTCTGCAAATGCCTTTAATTTGGAAAGGTAGAAAATTTTGCTATGTGGGAAAGGGTTAAATAGAAGTATGTCTTCAACCTCTAATCACAAGTCAAACAGATCTACCATACAAAGATGGGCAGTGTTTTTTTTTAGGACTAAACATTTCAAACAAGTATTTGAGTTGTAATATAACTGCTTAATAGCATTAATTTCATAAAAAGATGATTTACATTCTCAGGGACAAACTATTTTTTATTGCTTTTTTTTTTCTAAAAGTTTACAATTAATAGGTCAGTCCATTTATGTTTTAAATGGAAACAGTACAGTACAATCAATCCAATTTCTTTTTTTACATTACCAAGCACAATCTACCTACACAATCAACAGTTTTTAACAATCCTTTTGAAAGTGGCTTTTGAAAATACTTTGGGAAAGAAAAAATGCTCGTTACAATTTCCTCCCTTTTCCACAATGTTTTTGACACTTTCTGAAAAACAAAGTGTTATCAAACATGGGTTGGCTGTGATACAGCGATGATATTAATACAACTTGACTGTATCTATTTTTGAAACAATGATATTTCATGTAATTCAATCAGTAATTTTTCAATGCAGAGAAGAATTATGTAAATTGAAGAAAACATGTGACTAATGTGGCCTTGGCATAGTGGTCAAGTTTTCTTTGGGTCCTGTATGGCTTCGTTGCAAGGTGAATGATTCACAATCACATGTTCCAGCTTCCATTCTGGTCCAAAGTGCTTGATTTTGTTTTAGTGTCCTTAGGCAAGACACTACAGTACCTAGCACTGATCAAATCTTTGAAACATTTGTGAGCTGTCACTGTGATACTGAAATACTGTAGAAAAGGGGTGTTAATCACCATTACAAAAAATGTTTTACTTTAACAAATTATAGTTGTGGAGCAGGAAAGATACATTTTACATGGAGTCAATGAGGAAAAATTGCAAAAAATATGTCCAAAGCGATAGAGCTTAATGTTGGGCATTTTACATGGTGAAAGATACCTTGTCCAAGGTTTTTAAACTACAGTTCATGGATTAACTCTTCACCACACAATACATTTTTAGACCTGTTCAAATTGAAAGCATTTCTAGGTAACAATTAATATATGGCTCAGTTGATGGCATTTCTCTTAGTTGGTGCAGAAAACTTAGTGAGAAAAGGAGAAAATGCTGGTTACCAGCAAATTTTTTTCAAAGGCTTCTTTTTCAGGGTCGTTAAAACTTGGGATTGTGTGGTAGTGTTAAAAGATTGCCCTATCAGATGGTCATATATTTGTTTTGTAAAACTTAGATAAGGAAATTTTGTCAAAAAAGTCTTCAGGTGTTTTATTTGTGTATTTCATTCAAACTGTATGGGACCTTTTGGCCTCTTCTTGTTGTAGGTTTGACCCAAAGAGGTTGATATATTGGCCACAGATAAATTTGCAGTTATGGGTGTAAAAACAATAGAGAAAGGGCCATGCTGAAGCAACTCTGTCAAGATATTCTTAAAGGTATTGTTTTAAATTGTATCTCAGCAAGATGAAATTTTGGTCTTAAGATGTGAAATAGCAGCA
The DNA here is from genome assembly GCA_946811185.2 of Hippopus hippopus. NCBI lineage: Eukaryota > Metazoa > Mollusca > Bivalvia > Cardiida > Cardiidae > Hippopus > Hippopus hippopus. The sequence goes on from OX328113.1 coordinate 32,264,012, forward strand.
TTTAGAATTTTATTTAAACTATTGAAGCCACCAATCTGGACTTAAAAAATGACTGAGAAATATTTGTGCATATTTCATCACTTACCATCTGCTGTGTACAACTATGAAAAAATATTATAAATTTAGAATTGGAGAGAAATAAAGACATGGAAAGAAATAAAGAAATAAAGACATGGAAAGAAACAGAGGTATTAACTATCAGAGCAACTTTCTATTTTCATGTTTTCCAGTATTTACTGCACAGATGTCAAAGTATGTCTGATAAACAGGGATATAGTTCAGTAATGTGATATAGTTCAGTAATTGTAGGAACCCTGTAATAGACTTATCAGGTGTCAAATGCTTCATGTTCAACTCCATTTGTACATATATATAAGACATACATGTTCCATTTCCTATAATCTTGAAATTTGGTCTGAATGTTTGTCTTGATAATATCTTAAACTAATATGAAAATGGGTCATGGTAGATAAAAAAATTAGGTCACTAGGTCAAATCTCGGAAAAACTTGTACACTCTAGTGGTTACATTTTCAGTCCAACACTCTATAAACTTGGTCAGAATGTTTGTCTTGATATCTTGCATGAGTTTGAAAATGGGTCACATTGAATCAAAAACTAGGTCACCAAGTTTAATCCTTTAAAAACCTTGTGTACGCTCTAGAGGCCACATTTTCGGTCAAATAATCTTAAAATTTGCTTAGAATATTAGTCTTGATAATATCTTAGACAAGTATGAATATGGGTTATGTTAGATAAAAAAACTAGGTCACCAGGTCAAATCCTGGAAAAACCTTTTGTACAACCTACAGGCCACATTTTGTTTCAAATACTCATGAAAGTTTATCAGAATGTATGTCTGGATAATTTGTACATGTCAAGAGGGTGCTGAGACAAATTCTAGAAAAAGCTTGTGTGTACTCCAGAGGCCATATTTGCAAGTCCAATACTAATGAGTGTTTGTCAGAATGTTTGTCTTAATATCCCTGAAGATACTGGAAATGGGTCATGTCTGATCAAAAGGGTGGGGTGAGCGACTTCAGGGCCATCATGGCCTTCTTGTCAACATTATTTCTGTTATATAACACAATAACCAGTCGCCAGTGCAACTTATCTATGCTTTCCTGGAGTTTTTGTTACCAGTACTTCTCAAAATATTCTTCTCAAGTCACTTGCTGAGCTACCGGGCTTGGCCTGAATTTTTCGCTAAACCAACTAGTTTTAAAGGGCATATTATAGGTTAAGAGTGGTTATATAAAAGGTTTAAAGAAGAAAGTTTCTGTTACTTGTTACTGAAAACAGCAATGACACACATCCCTATTTCTTTAGCAACTGGACTTATTATAGATTTCTGTACAGGAGATGTTCAAACTTTTACCTTAAATTCAGTCTGAAAAACTATACTAGTAATCTGCTGCCATTGATATAATGTGGGATGGACAAAACTAAGTTTTCTGAAATGTCTTAAAACAGATGTTTACTTTTTACTTTCCCAGGTCAAAATAGAGCATTTGTATGGCAACTCAATGTATCTTATGTCACAGAATTTGTCTTTGAAAGGTTGGACAACATGATAGGAGAAGGGGAAAATGATGGCTATCAGCTTTTCCTCCTTTTCCCACATTGTTTTCAAAAGCCTTCTTGATAGTTTAACATAGGATGGTATAAACTCAAGTTAAATGACCGGCACATTGACATGTACATAACAATAGGATGGTAATAGTGTCTTTCTTTAATTTCAGACGAATTACACCATCCAGATTCAGATTTGATAGTGAGGTTTGGATGAATAGAGTCTCTACTAGGTTTTATGTCTTGGCAAGTGTGTCTCACAGATATTTTGTAAGTCACAGTTTACCATTAGCCTCACTTACATATTCTAAAGAATCTTACCAAGAGCTTTTAGCTCAATACTTTTTATAAACATTAGTGGAGCTGTTCATGCTAAAGATATGTTTAGGCCCACTACCTGGACCATGCGTAAACAAAAATCAATAGGAAAATATACAAATACAATGATATGCAACTTAGTATACCTAGAGAGGCACATTTCTTTGCAATGCAATGTTTATTAAGTATATTCAGGCATTTCTTTCTCATTATTGATTAGTTAATATCTTGTCCACTGTACAGGTACTGTGTATGTCCTAATGATAAGTTGTCTCATGTGACTTGTTAGTTTTCTTACCAAAGATGCTCAAGAGTGCTTACAGAGAGATTAATATCAGAATGGTGATAATAAGTATTTCAGTTGCTGCTCAGAGAGTGTCCATACCAAACTGAATATAAATTCAGTCGGATCCTAGGTCGGCATTGGATATTTTTTTGTGATACTAGGGCAAGAATGTGTTGTCTCTTTTTTTTTCATGAAAATATCATTTTCATTCACATGGAACAGTAAGAGTTAAGATTTTCCTTGTTGTTATGTTGTAATGGTATTAAATAAACAAAGTTCATTTTTTGACAGAAATGTACGGAGGGTATAGAAAACAAAAATTCCATCAGTGCATGGCTCAAGGAATTGGCAAATGATATGAGTCATTATAGGGTAGAGGCATTTGATATTCAATAGAAGTGCTCTACTAAACTTAAGACCTGTCCAAATTAAAAGCACACGCAGACGACTTAACCCTTTCCCAAACAATCCCTAGTTTTCACGGCCCTGAAAAAGAAGCCTTTTGAAAACATTGTGGGAAAAGGAGAAAAAGCTGGTAACCAGCATTTTCTGCTTTTCCCACAATGTTTACTACCCTCCCAGAACAATTTCAATTTTTAAGTCATATTAATTTTTGTCGTCTGCAATTGCTTTCAATTTGGACCAGTCTAAAATTTTGTTGTTGGGTAAAGAGTTAAATTGGGTAAAAGTTACAGAAGCCATCTTTTAAAGAGTAGAAAAATTCAATAAAAAAGTGTAGAATGCATTAGGGGAGAAGGACAAAATGTTGTTGACCAGCATCTCCTACACCATATACCATTTTTTTCGGAAGCCCTATTCCATAGGGTTATAGAAATGTAGAATTGTTTGGTAAAAGATTAAATACATAAAAATGGAGTTTCACTTTATCTTTTTTAGGTCTTTGCCAACATATGAAGAACTAAACTACAAGGAATTTAAATCTATTTAAGTTTCATAATTATGGCTTGATGAATAAAAATCCCATATAGACAGGCTTAGACAAGTCAACCTGGAAGTTTCAGGAGGAACTGTTTTCAAAGATGACAACATTGCAGAGGCTTTCAAGAGGACAATGTTAAATAATCTGTGGGGATTGCATTGGACGTAAAAGACAATTGGGCCATGCTCTGTGAAAAGAGGGCTTCATTTATCAGTTTGTGCAGGCTGACCTGAGCCAAGTCTACCCCCTGATTCTGTTGATTTTTGTAGATCCCTAATTATGTGATGACTTGCTTGGTACAATGTATAACAGAAATGCATTAAACAACCTTTTGCCAGAGCATAGCTCAGTTCATTTTATACCGTCATTTGCTCATTTCAATTAAGTTACTTTTGACCACTTAGGCCTGAGGACAACTGAATTATAGACTTGTCCAAATGAAAAGCAGATGCAGACATCAAAATAAGTAAGGCTCATATGATGGGATTTGTTGTTAAAATGAAGGAAACTGTAACCAGTATTTTTTCCTTCTAATTTTTCTGTAAGGGTTGTTAAAGGGTTTGTAGGCAAAAAGGGCCTTTGTTGGACAAGAGACAAAAATATAGCTAGCACATCACTCACAACATCAGACAGTGTAGATTTAAGATAAAACGACACATTATGTGCAGTTCGGTCTTAATCTAGACTGTCTGCAATAGAGCTTCTGGTGATTTTCATAGCATGCAAAGACATAGGTTTTTGACAAAAGACAATTGCATATCAATAAGAGTGGATAATTTAGTAAGGACATAATCTCTGGACATTAGATCTTTTTACACTTTACCTTACTGAAAAAAACTTAGACTTGTCCATCTATTGTGCTTCTGATTGGATTAGTCTGAGAAAGGTTAGAAAACACTGTGGGAAAAGGAGAAAATGCTGGTTACCAGCATTTTCTCGTTTTACCACAGTGTTTTTGAAAACTTTTTTCTCAGGGTCTTTATAAACTTGGGATTGAGTTGTAAAGGGTTAAAGATCTTTTAAAGATCTGTTTCTATACAGGTTGTGCAAAGGGTTAACCTATCACAAAAAAAAAAAAAAAAAAAAAGACATACACACTTTTTATGCCTTAACAGTTGCAAGCTATTGAAATCATAGTGGAAAAAGCGATATAAGCAATAATTTCTTCCTTTGTTTGATTTTCATTCTATTGTAATACAAAAAAAAAGAAAGTATTTTCCTTTTCTTTTCATATTTCTCCGTAGTGGATATGATCACATGTGCTCTACTGCTTGTCAGTTGTTTGGTTATGCATATACCTGTAATCATGGTTGAATCATGTGAAAGTTTTTGTATGAATTTTACTATCCAACAAAAATAGACATGATGGTAGGTAATACATGCATTTTTTTATATGAGATAAAAGCCTAATTTTATATGAGAAGTTAGATAAAAATGTTATGGAGATAACCATGGAATTTTGTTTTTCTCTAGAAAGTGTACATTTGTCCTTTACCTAATAATTGAGATATTCTATTATCAAACAGTTCCAAGGTCCAGTGACCCTGAGAAGGCTTTTGAAAAGCATTGTGGAAAGAGGAGAAAATGCTGGTTAGCAGCATAGTTTCCTTGTCCCACAGTGTTTTCAATAGCCCTCTTCAGGGTCGTTAAAACTTGTTGTGCAGTAAAGGGTTAGCATGTCGCTGCTCATTTTGCTCCAGTGCTTTAATAATCTGTCAACCATATGAGCTTTAAAGGAAATGACCGTGTTAGATTAAAGGTTTGACCCCTGCACAACAGTGGAGATCAGAGGCCATTTCTACTTTTCTTGCCTGCAGAGGCAGTCCTAATGTGCAAGTCAGTTGCAAACAGGGTTTTGTAATCAAGGGGTTGTGAGTTTGAAATCAAATTCAGCAAGACCTTGACCTGCGAGCTGGCAACATGATTGTTGCATGCCACATATTTTCTATCTATGGTGATTGTATATGCAAATTTATATTAGAATCTGACTGTGCACCTGGAAGTTATTGGCCAATGAACAGTACATACATACATACAGTACAGTACATAAACAGTACATAAACAGTACATACATACATACATACATACATACATACATACATACATACATATATATTACATACTCCCCATTTTAATGCTGGTTACTAGTATTTTCTCCTTTTCCCACAATGTTTTCTTACCTTCCACAGACTCCCTTTATTTGAGCCATATAATTATGATATATGTATGTTGTCTGCAAACGCTTTCAATATGAACAAGTCTGAATATTTTGTTGCTTGGTAAATGGTTTATACATATCATAGAGATCATACATTTTGCATAAAAAACACCCATGTCAGCCTGCGCAGGCTGACCTAGGTCAAAACTTTTTGTAAGGTTTTTTATATCTTAGGACCATTCTACCTCATGATTGGGTCGATTGTAAGACATTGTATTTGATGGATCCATAAGTGTGATGCCTTGCTTAGTATAATGCACCATGGAGATGCATTAAACCCCCTTTTGCTAGAGTGCAGCTCATTTGTACCAGTACATGTATTTACAAACAACATGTACCAATAAGTTACGAGGAGAGATGAGATGAACTCATAACCTCCTCCACCAGACTACTTTGAAACCATCCCTATTAACTCTTTACCAAACGAAAGAAATTTAGATTTTGTCCTAACTGGAAGCATTTGCTGACAACAAATCAAGTTTAACTCAAACAATAGTATATGGTTCTGAAAGGCTTGAAAACACTGTGGAAAAAGGAAAATATGCTTGTTACCAGCAGTTTCTTCTTTTCCTACAGTGTTTTCAGAAACCCTTTTCCTCAGGGTCTTTAAAAATCAGGTTTGATAAAACGTTACAGAAGATATCAAATACAAACGGCATATGAAAACATTTTTGTAAAAGAGAAATCACTTGTTACAGGCGACTAAGGTATCTAAACGTTGTATGCAACCAGATGAGACGGTCTTATCTCAGATCTACACTACCTAATTCAAATTGCACAGGAAACAAAGCTTTAACTATTTACCAAACAATCACAGGCTTTAACTCTACCTTCCCCCCCCCAAGGCCTATGGAAAGAAACTGCGGAAAAAGGAGAAAAAGTTGGAAACCAGATTTTCTTCTTTATCAACAATGTTTTCCACTCTCCATGAATGAATGTCACATTTTTTTACTCAAACTTGTCATCTGGAAATGCTTTCAGATTGGAAAGGTCTAACAATTGGTCTTATGGTATAGACTTTCACAATATCAGACTTTCAGATCAGCACTTTCGATGTCCTCAATTTGAAAATGTAATGTCTCTGTAAGAAAAGCAGCGTGAAACAAAATTCATGTCATTATGAAAAAGATAATTCAGTTGTCTCGAACTCATTACATCCGAAAAACAATTTATGCCAGACAGCTCTAAAGTGTTCGCCACATGACAAAAATGTAGACTTGTAGCGAAAGGGACTCTTTTTTGTATCTAGTAGCCTCCCTCTTAGCTTTATTTCTGTGATAATCGTTACAACTCGGCTGATTCTGAAACTGCATTCTGAGATTCGTCGAATGGTGGGAAAGAATTCACCATTTGCCATGGGTTCTATTTACTTGTACACCGGACGACAACACGAGGATTTAAAACTTTAAAAATCTCGCATGTACACTTATTTAATGGGGTAATATACACTGACACACCGGGCGAAAGAGCGAGGTTTTAAAAAAATATCGCATGTCTCTGTGTTCTGGATGACTGAACATCGATTCACGATGCCAGATTTAAGAAAACACAGGCGAGGGTTTAGAAAGTAAAATCTCGCTCCTGTTATCTCGCGAGGATTGTAAAACCTCGTATGAATTTGAGTTAAGTGACATGCGAGAATGTGACAAAAACTCAAATTGTCGCATGTAGACACATGCGAGGATTTGGGTGGCCCCATCAGAATTCCGTACATTTCCCTATCAAAACCAGTGAATTGAAATCATTGAGTGTCTAGTCAATCTTCTTAATCAAATAAGGTAATTTTTTTGTGCTAATTTATATTTATAAGGTATAAGATGTTTAGTTTTGATATTGTACTGTAAATTTTAACAATTTTTTTTTTTTTTTTTTACAAATTTACATTTTTTCACATGTATATATCATTCACCTTTCTTTGAAAACTAGTTGTTATATTCCAATGCCGAAATTATTTTATTCTTTATCTACAAGATTTAGACATTACGGAACAACAGTCTTTAAAAAGGCCAAGTAAATGCATTAAATAATGACAATTGTTCTTTCTTCCTCAGTTTCTTCTATGGAATAGCTGCATTTTTGTTCAGTTCAAGATAGGGCACATCTCTGTATCTAAGAAAGGCAGCACCCGAAATCCAATTTTCCCTACTGACAAATTTTCAGCATAGATACCTCTGCAACTCAGGTTGCAGAATTCAGAAAATGGGTGTATTGCAACTGTGTACAAACAGAAAAAAAAAAAAAAAATTATAGATGTCATTATGATCTTCATGTATAATTAATAAGACGTTTATTTTTTAATCATTACACAATTTTTCATCTCTTTCCATTTTAGCCACGTCTACCGGTAAGTACATAATTTTATTATCAATATCATAACGTTTTAGCTGAAATGAATATGTGCCCATTCAATAACTTCTTTCTAACTGAAATTATTAGGTATAATACATCTCTTTGAGCTACAAACCTGTGATGTAGAATTAGTTCATTACTGATATATGAATTTAAATTATAATAATTACTTTTACTACCGTCTATGTCAGGACATGTTAAACTAAAATAGACGATGATTACGTGATTTTGCATAACCAACATTGAAAGTGAAGACCTATTGTAATATCTGAAAATTGACAATTTGAATTGTGGTATTTTTCATACTTTAGTGGGAGAAAAAAAAAAAAAAAAAAAAGAAAACGGTTAAAATAAGGTAGTCATAATTAGCCTTTTTTTTTTTTTTTTTTTTTTTTATGGGATCTGCTTTGCTGGTATAAGAACACTATAACTCTATTGAACAAAATTTCATGACGATCAATGTAATTCAATGAATATCAGCGTAGAATAGCGTGATTGACCCTGCTAGTGTTTTATACATAACCAAATAATAAAAAAAAATCCATGTTTTGATTCTGTATTGTCGACAGACAAAGTCATTTTGGAGCCTGCGAGTTTAATTTCTGCGGCCATGAGTTGGTTCGCAGACATACCAGAAATTATATGCCAACAAAACAAAAGAATAAATATTTATACAGTGTCGCTTGTCTTTGTTTGCTTCGAAAATTCTTTCTTCTATTTTCAAAGTGAAAATATCATTGTGAGGGGTATGCATGGGTTTGTGTTTATATGTGAGATTCTTAAACTTAAGGTCCCCAGTTTCGAGCCTTACTGGCAGCACTGATTCTTTCAGGGACTTGCCGATGGCAATCCGAGTACTTGTAAAATTCTTGCTACATATTTATATGTAACTTGTATCCGTGTCTTCGTCATGTGAAACAATAAGGAATAATAAATGTCATTGTGTTATGCATATATGATTTGTAAGATTTTCATAATTGTATCATAACACTTATCTTTTTTCCATTTTAGAAAATTAAAGTGTAAAGTATATAATTAACTTATGAATGATGAATTTGTAACTTCAATAAGTTCTTTTTGTCGCAGTTTCAGAAACCATATTTTATTTAAGTTTATACACATCGTGATAGCTATTCTATTCGCAATACTATTTAACACAACATTTATATCACATATTCAGTTTATTCAGTTTAAGTACTTATACAACGAGGCATTTTATTCAATTATTGACGCGACCATAAGAGTTAAAGTTGTAACGTTCAATACCTGTTCAATAGTTCGAGATAACGTTCAAAGGCCAATATAGCATCTAAATTTAATTCTATTGAACATCATTGCTATGTTTATATGGTACACCAAGAAATTCAAGTGTTACAAGAATGCTTTACGGAAACAAGTTATTTAAAAAAGAAAGCGATGGGTCACCAGTGCTTTTTTACTTCTCATGTATTAACCTTGATATGCTCCGTAAAGATACCTATGACAAATACTATCTCTTGAGCTAGATCTAGGTATATTAGCGTGTAGTTGAACATGTCTTGGCCTGTCTAATGTTGTTTACATCAAACTTTTATGTTAACTTACGCTATAGCTTTATGAAATAGCATTTCTTTGCACATACAAGTCCTTTTCCCTATCAAAACCAGTCAACTGAAATCAATCAGTGTCTAGTCAATCTTCTTCCTCAAATGAAGTAATTTTTTGCGCTACGTTTATATTTATAATGTATCAGACGTTTAGTTTTGACATTGAATTGTAAATTATAACAATATTTTTTCTTTGTCAATTTATATTGTTTCACATGGATATGTCTTTCACCTTTCTTTGAAAACAAGTTCTTATATTTCAATGCCGAAATGATTTTGCTCTTTATCTACAAGATTTAGACATTACGGAACAACAGTCTTTAAAAGGGCCAAGTAAATGCATTGAATAATGACAATTGTTCTTTCTTCCTCAGTTTCTTCTACGGAATAGCTGAATTTTTGTTCAGTTCAAGATAGGGCACATCTCTTTACCTAAGAAAATCTAACTTTCCCTACTTACACATTTTCAGCATAGATACCTCTGCAACTCAGGTTGCAGAACTCAGAAAATGGGTGTATTGCAAAAGTGTACAACCAGAACAAAAGGGTTTTATAGATGCCATTGTGATCTTGATGTATTATTAATAAGACGTTTATTACATACTCGAATAAATAAACAAGATGGAGTGGTAATAATACAATTTAATAAGCGTTAAACGCAAATACTGTCAGGAAAAAACAGAGGATATAAAGATATAGGCGTGGAATGATTTGGCCGCTCTGAAGGACGATACCCATGTAACGTCCTGGTATTGTGAAGATTCCGTCGAAAATAAGGCATCCAGAGAGCGAAACAAGGAACTATTACGCTAGTAAATTTCCATTTGTAGAAACAAAATTAAGTCACTACCGGCTACCCAGGAAGTGAGCCAGCTATTGCTCTACAGGCGACTGATTTTTTCTGCCCCTTACAAGCTTATCACAGCAATAAGCGACCCAAAGCTAAACAGCAATGTGAACTTTTTTTTATTCATTTAAGGCTTATACCAACAGGCAACAGTATAATATACACTAACCTATACAATCCGAATTAAATATGCGAATTTCGCTCCTTTAGACGGCGAATATGGCTTTTCCTTTACACATGATGATGCTAGAACATGTACAAACGTAAAATGAGCAATCCGCTAATTAGCTACTTAAATGCAATTTACATAGAACACCACAGCAATAGCAATAGGCAGAACTTACGTGATTCCTCCTAGCAATGGCCTAGGCAGAACTCACTTAGAACTTTATTTCGGAGCATTTTGTATCTCTCGTAATTGCCGTCTTTATGGGCGTTATCTCTATCAAACATAAACACACTTATTTCTTTATTGAGCCAACTAGGCTGATGTACACGTTTTACACGCTTTTGCTTTAGTGGAGCGTGAACAGATAAAACAGAATTTAAAATTTCAGAAAAAATTGTTGAGGGCCTTATTTGGGTCTGGTATCATTTCTATGCATTCTATTCCGGAATTTAGTAATTCAGAGTTAAACCTGTCATTATCGAATTTATTAAAGCATCTATATTCAATAGTTACGTGATCGTGATTTGTTTTGTTTGGACCCGCATGTGTTGACGTGCGAGTGAGGCAAATTGGATAATGATCACTTACAGATAAAGGAGATACGAAAACTTCGCTAATATTCTGACTGCAGTTGATGTACATGTGATCAATAGTACTTTCACTCTTATTAGTCACTCTGGTAGGATTTTTGACGAGTTGTTTTAAGTCAAAATTTGAAATTAGGTTTGCCCATTTTACATTTTCGTACTTTTTGTTGATATTATTTTCATCAAATTTAATATTAAAATCAACCAAGATAAGGTACTCTAAATTTAATACATCAACCTGTTCGATCTGCATACTGTAACTATCGACCCATGTTTGACTCGAGCTCGGTGCGCGGTAAACAAAATTTAAAAGGAACGACATATGGTTATGACAAGTAATTTCTATCCAGATAGATTCGATTTGAGGACATTCAAGGTCGTGCCGTCTTTTATATTGCAGACTTTCAGAAATGTACACGATAATACCACCCCCTTTATGGTATTTTCTATATTTCCTTTCAAAGGAGTAATTTGATATTAATTCAATGTATTGTTTTCAATATTTTCATGTAAAAATGTCTCGCACATTTCTAATATTTCGGGTGATCTCTTGGCACTGCAATGAAACTTAATTTCTTCTAATTTTGGTAAGAGATGACGTACATGTATATTTAAGCTTGAGATATATGCGTTCCCTTCATCTTGAAGTAAAAAGCGTTCGCAAGGAAATTATCCCTTTGACTAGATGATTGTGTATTGGTATTTAATAAGTTTTTGTGTCTGTTGTCTGAAGGATTTATACTCAGTGTGCTTTTCGATTGGTTACTCTGAGAATTCATATTTCAGACACAAGGTTCTTGGTTTTCAAACAAACTACATCTACAAGAAAATTCGTCGCAGGAAGTACAAATAGAGTCTAGCGGTTGAAAAATATAATTAATCTCGAAGTCATAAATATCTTGTGTCGGGATCTTAAAACTCTGAGAAAAAGCTGTAATTTCAGAATTAGTATTAATTTTATCATATGCCTTATAAGTATCAATTTTATCACTTACTGAGTATCTGTGAGATATGTGCTAATGCCTGCGAGTCTCAAATCTGGGTGTTGAATTACTATTGTGTTGTCTATATCTAAAGCGTTTTGTTTCGTGCGTGTTATTTCGACAAATAAAGCAATATTGTTTGTATCCGTCGACATACATCCACGAAGCCCGTCTTCTTCCGTATCGTGTTTGTGCTTGCAAGCTATTCGTAAATGAAGTAATACGAGATCGTCTATATTGCGCACGGTTATTGTGATTACTCTGTTTAAGTAAAGGCACTGTTTTGTTCAAAACCGATAATAAGTTACTTGTCCCCTTTAATGCAAGATGAATTCCGTCTCGGTGGTATAAATGCGATATAGTCCTTCCGTTGCCATACACAAACGATGGATAACTGTCAACCAGTTTTGCTGCTTTCTGTTCACATACCCGTTTGATGGTATTGTTCAGTTGTGCGACATCAGTATTTTGTCGTGGACAGGCAGTACAAAGAAACACTTCACATTTTGAAGATAAGAAAGAGACTAAAACGGTCAGATTACTGCGCACATTTGCAACAGATGCTTTACTTGCTGCATCATTGCCCCAGTGTATATGGTTATAGATTTATTTCAGGTTCATTGTTCGCAAAATTTTTGAAATTTCGGATATTCTTCTACCCTTGCATGTTTTTACTTGGACATTATTTTCAAGCCCTCTAAGCTTTACTTCTTTCAATATAGAGACCCCGATTAGAAGGATTTTCCTAGGGCTTTGGTGGGAAAATGTTTCATTGGTGACAATCTCTTTATTACTTTGATTTTCGTGCGTGTTGACATCTCTCCTTATTTGAATTTTAGGACTAGTATTTTCTTCTCGTGCTTCAGACTCCCTGTTTTCTCCTTTTCTCGAAAAATCAATTTAATTTCTATTGTCGGGCATTTTTGGTTTTCCGGTACATGTACTTGCGGAATATTTAAAAGCGCCATGTGTTTTACTACTGACTTTTTCAGGGGATTTATCCTATTGCTAGGAGATTCGAGTCGTTTGAGACTTTGAAATCATTGTTCAAAACATCAGGTGCACTTTCACTTTCTTTCGATAGGGGTTTAACTGTATCCTCCGTAGTACGATTCTGGCTGGTGTTATTTCTCACTTGGGACCTGTTTTCTGTTAAAATTTCTTTTTGACATTTCAGAGTGTCAGATACAGACTGCAGCCTGTGCGACAAGCCCGCGTTGATCGAATGAATCTGTACATCTAAGGATTTAGTGTTCTGATTAATGGCTTCCACTTCATTATGCAGATCTTGTGTATACACTTGGTACTGCTTTTTCAGGCCTGTTATCCCATCCTTAATTTCACCGAATTGTACAGATGTGAACTAAATATGTTCCTGTACCTGGAGGCACAACGTTTTGACAGTTTCAGTTAAAACATTTATTTGGTCATTAACTTTATCGAGGCACTCACATTTTGTATTTGTTGGATGTTGGCTTTCTTTACTTTGGTCTTGTTTTAATTTTCTAACCCTTTCTTCTGTAGACCTGGGTGTCTTTAATTCCGAAGGATCGCAAAATTCTGGCTGTGGGTCACTATTTTGTGCAACTGCCGAACACGAGCGAATAATTATTCTAAATTAGTCATTTACTTCAGAATTGGATGTTGCTTTACTCCCAAGTTTTGATTCCACGATTTTGAAAATTTTTGGCAAGTCCTTTTGCATAAAAGTTTTATTCCTTTCAGTTTACGGAACAACAGCTGGTTGTATGATATATGTTCAGTGTATATGTTTTCCGATTATTAGACGATAATTTATATTTTGTTTCAACCAAGTTTCCCTTTCCGTCGTGCACTGGAATTTTGTCACATCTAGGTTGTACATCAGGAGAAGTAAAGAATTCCTCGATAGAAAGTGTTAATATTTCATACATAACGGTGCTAAATTCAAATTTAGTTCCTCCTCCCGTTTCCGATATGGTAACGTTTCCGTTGATATTAGCTTTTTCTTTAAAGATTTTTGCTGATTCAAATGATAATCTTTGATTTCTGTATCTCCCATGGTATTTTCGTCGCCATTTTTGAACAACGCAGCGATGGTAGAACATTCGTTTCCGCTCATATCTATAAAAATCGCCCACTTATCATGAAGAAAAATTTATCAGCGTGCTCAGCCTTTTATTTTCGATCATTTTACGGTGTTTTCTCCAGGTATTTCGATTATCGTTATCACGAACATTCCTAAGCCAATGACTAATTTCGCCCTGATTTCTATCACTTCTGCCGGCACGGCCTACTTCAATAGGTGAACTTTCATTTGAACGACTGTTTATATTACCCCGTCTTTGTGATGCACTTGACAATGTGTTATTTGTACTAGGGCTCGGTGTTTTCGCCATCGATGCAGAAGTATTCAATTATCCAGGCGTATTCAGATTATTTCGCGTATTGCAGTATGGACCAACGTACAGTGTCGCAAATCGGAAGCTGCTGCCACTGTACGCCCAGAATCAGTTAGCTGCGGTAAACAAATATCATAAAACAGGCTGGTACGTGAATCCTAGCGAATAGAAACTTATCAGGTGTATACCATTTGAGAGGTAACAGGTTTTTCAACCAACGTTTACTGCAATTTGGAACGTGAACGGTGTTCTTTTTGCACAGGAAAGCCGCATCACCAATTTTTGCCCTTTACGGTTGCCGGGACGGCTAAACGTTTGTTTCCTATTCTTCAAGGAAGATCTGTAACCATTTTCTGATTATGCACACCGATAAAGAAATCATTCAATTTCATGTTTACATACCCATAAGAGTTTTCAGCACTATTCCCCTGGAAATAATTCAACTTTTCTTGGGGTACTATCAAAAGGATCACTGTACGATCAGCTGCCCACCAGGATTTTTGCACTGTTCAATTAGCTGTGATTTTCTGTACAGGCATATAACGAGATTTTTGGGCAGCATTGACATTATTATTTCATGTATTGATCAAGTAGGGAAGATAAATTTCATTTCAGATTAAGGAGTGTCGTAAGAAGGTGCAAAAAAAAAATTGGTGATGGCGGTTCTTTAACGACGTATATGACAAATTTTCGTGCGCATCCTACTGGGCATGTATTTTTGTCGTGGATAGTGAATAAAAAGTGTACCTATGAAATTTTTTGCACATAATGGTAATGCTATTGGTGCACTGAAACAAGTAGCACTTTCTTCGGATAGTATTGGTGAAGAGAAAAAAATAGATCTTTGAACTGTCACCGTGAAATAATTAAAATACTGCTCACACGGCGTTAAACAACGAAACAAAGGCAAGAAATTTAAAGCTGTGGACGTATAGCTGTTTCCACTTTGAAAATTATTGTTGGAAAATGAGAAATTGCTCCTATTGAGCAATTTCTCCTTTTCCCACCATCTCTGCTGAGCTTTTATCCTACTTTTTTCCTCGAAAAAATAACTTCCACAGTGACCTTCAACCTTGTTTTCTGACGAAATAAGTACGGATAGGTACCATTTTTCTTTTTCTTTATTGTTTAGAATTATGAATACTATAAGTGTGGAAAGTTTAAGAAAAATCTGTCAATTAGAAAGTATGTATTTTTTTAAGATTAACCCTTAATTTGATCAAATTATCTCCCTTTTTGAATTAATGGTCTATATATAACATGCATATTTGTACATTTACCATGCTCAAAATCAGGCTGTTATATATATTTTTGTGCAAAGATATATGAATTTTCATTAAAATGATGTATATTTGTATATTTTTCCCGTAATTTTCCTATCAACTGACTATTAAAGAAAGGCCCTTTAAATCCAATATAAGATGAATTTTGGAACTGTATATATATTTTTCAAAGGCAAATTTCTCAGAAACGAGCACGATGACCCACATCTTTTTTTACTGTAATCTCCTAGAGACATGATGAGCTTTGTATGTGCAAAGTTTTAAAAAAATCTGCCCGTTAGAAAAATTTGTCATAGACGTCGTTAAGTGCTCGGGGTCGAGTGTTTTAGATGTCTAATCCGAACCTCTTGGGTTCCATGTCCACCATTGTGTTAGTCCACGGATGGTTCATATGATAGCGTCTATATACGATTCCTGGTTAGTCGTGGGAGTGTCCTTTGACAAACACGTTACAGCCGCAGCCACTTACTGCTGAAACCCAGTAAACACACGAGTAAATTTTGACCATTGATAACAAGAAATATCTTTAAATTAGATAGACGGCGTAAATTTGCCCGCAAATAGGCAGAGGCCCTTATAAATATGTCTACATTTTTTACTACTTACTTATTTATATTCATTAATTTGTTATCAGTACCAAAAAATAAGGCAAAAGCCAGCACATTCCGCCACGCCCAAGAAGCGTGGGGAAACCTCAGGCGATGCTTAGAAGTACCTATACAGGTGAGATGTGATTTCGGGATCGCCAGTATTTGAGCTTGTGATGCATTTTATGGGATCATATTTAAACCATAGGCCTCTGAAACTCCATTACTTTATCAAGGGATAACGAAATTTTCATTATCGGATACTGTAACTATAAATAGCACATTGGGGATTCCCTCTGTATCGTATATAGTAAAACAAGGTGTGCAACGAAATCGAAGAAAATTTGACCCCCGTCCCCTTTCAGAGATAATATTTAAATGAAAACGGATAAATGAACCTAGTTACCGTTGCAGATGAGTTTATTAATGATTTTTCTTCTGTACCATGACCTTCGAAAGTTCCAAACGGTTCATGCCATCAAGCAATAATAGCTCTCATCTCAAAAAAAGAAATCAAAAGCTTCCACATTTTCTGGATCGCCATGTGCTGACGTCACATGATTTTTAATCCTGCAGCGAATAAGAATTCAAGTTTGTTTTTTTTTTTTCTCAAACATAGATCGATTGTTTTTTTGTTTTTTTTTTTTTTTTTGGTGCTGTACTGATTAAATCATTTGATTAACATTTCGTCTGATATAATTTATCTTTTCATCTAATCCAGTTTCACGATTTTCATCTCCCATTTCGCATATTTTCAAATGCGTTTTTACCGTTCAATATAGGGTTAATTCACGTTTTTGAGGTCGTTAACATTCGCAGAGACCTGAAAAATGGTTTAACGCCCAAGTGCGAAGCACGAGGGTGTTAAAGTATTTTCAGGGCCTCTGCGAATGTTAACGACCGAAAAAACGTGACTTAATGCTATTATTCCATAAAGAAAAAGTATTTTAGCAATAATTTGCAACAATAACAAAAATATTTCCATAGAAATGTAAATAAGCGAACTTCAAATGTTCTGGACATAGATGGGTAAAAACCGGAAGTCGGCGAAAAAGTTTAAGTTACGAAAAGTAAAGGGCCGTTAGTTCTACATGTCGGTTTTGATTCTGTCGGTGTAAATTTACTTCAAATGATTTTTAATACAAAGTGGACTTTTGTGGGATAAACTTGCACAGGTCTGGATCGATTTTAACTAGGATAAATGAGTGGATATGAATTTCTGTAACCGAAAGACGTCCAAGGAATAGATTTATATCAAGCGAAACAATTGCCGATCACGCTAACAACTGGGTGGGATGTAGCTGGTGTAGAGTGCATTTCACGAGTTATTAGAGATTCTGTGCAAAATTTTGTTTGTGGTGTACTAATACCATCAAAGACAAGCCATAAAGAGGATCTAATTTGGTACAAGTTCGTACAGTTTGTTGGTCGGAGTCTAGGGGAGTTCTGACAAGGACAAACGTTGTTTACAAAGTAGGCCCGGATCGAGGTAATTGATAGAACAAAGCCGGGCGTTAACGGCGCGTGAATTTACTGATTAATACACGTTTGTCCCTTTAACGCCCGGTTTTTACCCGTTAATACATGCTTATAACGGCCTTGCAAGGCACATTTTATGCAATAATGGTCAAAAGCTTTGGCGCCGTCTTTTGATAGCAAATTCACGTGAGTTATAATTCGCTGCGTCATAACGAATTGTGTGACGTCAGCGTATGGGGATCCGGAAAATGTGGAAGTTTTTAATTTTTTTTAAGATGAGAGCTATTGCTTGATGGCAAGAGCCGTTTGAAACTTTCGAAGGTCATGGTACAGAAGCAAAATCATTAATAAACCCATCTGCAACGGTAACTAGGTTCATTTTTCCATTTTCTGTTAAATATTATCTCTGAAAGGGGACAGGGGTCAAATGTTTTTTCGATTTCGTTGCATACCTTGTCTTACTATATATGTTATAGAGGGGGTCGCCACTGTGCTATTTATAGATACGGTGTTAATGAAGATTTGAGTATATATACCGTGATATATACAGACGATGCACCAATGTGCTATAAGTGTTTGATGATCGACCAAGGACGATTTTAGTGTTCCGTAATAGACCAGTAGAGCTTCAAAAGCCTGTGTTTAAACGAACTTGTACCGAGACGTGATGTCCGGTTTTATACGAGGTGCAATTAGAAAGTTCCCGTTCTGTCGCTGTATGAAAGAAACTTGTAACGTTCGGTGTTTATAAAATTGCATACATCACATATCTGGCCAAGTTTTCGCTTTAAAAAAAAAAGGAAAATCGACCCATTTTTCATCAATAAATGATTTAAAGAGCACTTAGAATTACCGTTTTAAACAATTCAATGGGCTTGTTGGTTTACTGTGTTGTATTTCGTGAAAAAAAATGTAACCTTGGACGTACTATCAGAAATCAACATCTCGCGAATTTTACATCATACGTTAAACAATAATAGCACTATTCAAATTTAGGCGACGGAATGAGGAAAAAATAGCGCAAAAAATACCGACGTCAGCTAAACGTACGGAATGTGTAGTGATTGGTGATTACTGTATGAAAGCTTGGATCACCCCTACAAATCTATGGAACTTATATACATATATGTCGGTTTTTCACAATAAATTGGATTTGAGGCCAGAAATAGATTCACAGCCTGACAGGTATAATGACCCTTAACCCTTTACAAATTATTGCATTTTTTACGACTCCTACAGAAGAAGGCATTATAAATCATTGTGGAAAAAAAGCATGTAACCAGTATTTTCTCCTTTTCCCACAACATTTTCTACCCTTTCAAACACAATTTTTTGTTTCTCATTTGAATATCACACAATATCTAGAAATAGCAAGTATGCAGTATTTGTCACTTAGAAAGTTTCTTGGAAATCACTGAATTTCAAACAGAAGTGTCTGTCTGTTTACTCTATGCAGAGTTTTCCAAAACACGTGGTATGAATGTCAGAAGTTCTCTTAGATCTTGGCTTTCTCCTATTTTATTTTCCTCGTCAATAGACAAATGGCTCAAACCATTGAATAACTCCTGTTCCATTTCCTTTGATAACCAATTCTGTCTTCTTATTTAAGAGTCTTGGAATATTTATTTGGAGTTATGTAAATTTTAGTTTCATTGACACTGGACTGATGCATGAAGAATCGTCCAAGCCACTGTCTGCTTTAAAGATTTACTTTTAAGACATTTTGAGTTCTGAAATAATTTGTGGTATAAGTATGGCAATTTTTATATTTTATGCCTCTGATTCACTACGTCTAAATAAAAAATCCATTGTCTTCATAAGAGGAGGAGGCACATGAAAGTTTCTGTGTTTGCCAGATTGTTAACTCGGCTGAGCCGCTCTCTGTAAGCCTTCTTAAACATTTTGGCATATTTCGGTAATTCTAGAACCCAGCTTAAGAGATGAGTCCTGACTGATACTGAGGTGCATCGCACGGTCAGTTTCGTGGATTAAATTGTCGCCTATAATGATAAGGGTAAATCTTTCCTCGACTTATTGAATACTACCATGCTGGATTTATCGGCGCTAATTTCGATTCGCCACCTCCATACTTGTATTCAGTGTCTAGTATTACCTGGAGTTTGTGTGGGGATAACGCTATTACAGATAAGTCGTCTCCAAACGACAGATTTCCGCATTTTAGATTGTACCCAATCTGCTGTGCATAATTTGATTTGTGCAATTGCTTTAGTAGTTTAGGAATATAAACCAGATAAAATATAGACCCAACTCCTCCCTGTGGGACGCCCCTCTCTATTTTGACCAACAGTGACGTCATGTACCATTGACTCGTATTCGAAATGTTGTTGGTGTTAATTATAATGCGAATAATTTTTCCTTTCAAGCCTAGTTCAGAGAGTTTCTCAAATAGTCCTTGATTTCTATTCTCAATGTGAAAACTAAAGATAGAGTATCACATAATAATGAAAACTGAGCTAAAATTATGTGTTCTAACATATGAATTGAACCTTTTCGTTCAAAACTGTGGATCCATAAATGCAGCTAAGCGTACAGTGTTTTATGGAGGCTATATAGCAGCTAATGCTTGAGTACAGATGCAGCTGATCGTACAGTAGACCTTTTGATAGCACCTCAAGAAAAGTTGAATTATTTCCAGGGGAATAGTGCTGAATACTCTTATGGATATGTTAACATGAAGTTGAATGATTTCTTTATCGGTGTGCATAATCAGAAACTTGTTACAGATCTTCCTTGAAGAATAAGAAGCAAAAGTTTACCCGTCACGGCAACCTTAAACGACAAAAATTGGTGATGCGGCTTTCCTATGCAAAAAGCGCATGGTTCATGTTCCAAATTGCAGTAAAGGTTGGTAGAAAAAACTGTTACCTCTCACATGTTATACACCTGATAAGTTTTTGTTCGCTGGGATTCACGTACCAGCCTGTTTTATGATATTTGTTTACCGCAGCTGACTGATTTTGGGCGTACAGTGGCAACGGCTTCCAATTTGCGTCACTGTACGTTGGGCCCTAGTGATTAGGTCCTGAATTAGATTCCACACCTTGTGAAGCCAATATGAGGAAAAATGGAATACGAATCGACAACGAAATGTACCTGGTGGAGAGTACATATTTCCCTCTATTGCAAAATTGCAAAACTTCACTTTTATGTCCTCCACTGCTCCAGGGATATGCCCATTTTGATTACGAGATAACGAGATTACGAGATCAGTCACTATTTGATACTCTATGATACTGTTTGGGACAAGTTTGACAATACAGGTTTAAACGACCACTAATATACAACACAACAATGTTTTTAGATGACGCGGTGACAAAATAGTTTGGGTCTGTATACACTAGTGCATGTGTGAACGGTATTTCGATATTCACTAAATTAATAGTACAAAACGTTTATCGATATATAATACTCAATGCAGAATGAAGGGGAAAAAGTCACAAATACATCATTTCTGGCCAGTAAAGCCCAGCAGCAATCACAGAATCAAATATTAATAGCCTGTTCTTGAAATTACAATACCTCGGTAGACTTTAAAGGTATAAATCTAAGAAATCTTGAATCCTTTCTTCCGAAATCAAAATCGGCCGCCATTACCAAGGGACGTCACTGTTACAGAGGGGATAATTTATATGCAAAACGCTTTTTGTTTTTAGTTGCCAAAAAAAAGACACCTAGGTTAAAAAAGGACATGATAAATTTAATTGATGTAAAGGATATGCTTCTTAATGTTTCTCTTGTACACAGAAAAAACATTGCATGATGTATCATTTTTCACAAATCCGTTACGGAGGTGAGCAAACAATAAGCAAGTGGTTGAAACTGAATCACGTAAATATATTCTGTTAGAGTACACTTTTACACTGTTAACTGCTATAAGACTAAAAGAGTTTAAATATTGGAATATTGGAAATTATTGTTTCTCTTTAATTGATACAAAAGCTCAAATAAAAACTGTTACGGTGGTGAGAAAATATGTTAAAAATATTGATGGCTGAAATGTAAACAGGTGTTATGATATACCCATTGACAAGGTATTATGATTGTTTTGATACATTTGTGCTCATTTGATTCAAAATTGAAAAAAATGGAATTACGCAAGCAATTGGAAATGATAACAAATAAACAATGTTTTAACAATTAATTTTCATTTTCAAAATGGGATTATCCAATGCAGACTGTCAAAGACTGTTATTTTATAAATTTAGATTAAGAATGCAATCTAGAATTATTGGTGAGTACAGGCCGTGACAAAGACGAAAGGAAAGAAATGCAGAGGCGTATAGATGGAAAGAAAATGAAAGAAAATGCTTGCATACAAACCACATCATCTTCTAAGTCAAGGAGAGCTTCAAGAGCATAGGTTCAAAGACAGATTGAAACTCTTTTTAAATAATGATGGTTACCAGCATTTTACCCTTTTCCCACAATGTTTTCAAATGCCTTCATCATCAGGGTCGATAAAACTTCGGATTGTGTAGTGATGAGTTAAAAGGTCTTTTTGAACCAGCTGTTAAACAAAACACTCAAAAGCCCTAGCCTAGTCCTGTTGAAACCTAGGATATACATGAATTCATAAGCTGTCGCTGTGATAGGACTAAAATGATAATAAGCAGCATTATAACAGCATTCAAACAACCCACCAGGGTCGTTAAAACATATGAGCGGCACTCTAGCTGAAGGGAGGTTTAATGCATTTCCTTGAATCGTAATACCAAGCAAGTCATCATACAATTACGGATGCATAGAATCCTCTTCGTGTAACAAATGACTGGATCATGAGGTAGTCTAGCCCTATGACATGCAGAAAATCGACCAGTAGCAAAACAGTTTCTACCAAGGTACGGCTGTCCGGATTGCGCAGGTTGATCTCGGTAGATACTTTTTGCAGATGCATAAAAACCCGTTTTAAAGAGTATGGTTAAAGTAATTGTTTGGTACAGGGTTAAATACGGATTTAGTGAATTATCATTATTAAATGTGCATATCTATTTCAATAGTAATAGATAACATGGTTTCCCATGTACTTTTTAAATCTGAAAGGTTTGAAGTATCATGATATATCATTTATTCATGACTGATTTACAGCACTCTGATCTATCAAGTTCAGC
This sequence comes from Hippopus hippopus, assembly GCA_946811185.2. Taxonomy (NCBI): domain Eukaryota; kingdom Metazoa; phylum Mollusca; class Bivalvia; order Cardiida; family Cardiidae; genus Hippopus; species Hippopus hippopus. Next base: position 32,286,725 of record OX328113.1, read on the forward strand.
TCACTTCCATAACGGAGACCTATTTTAATTGTTATATCAAGGGTGAACAAAAGTTACATGTAATTAATTCTAAAAACTGATTTCTTCTAGGGTTTAAAGTATGGGCAAAGTTAATTCATGGCTTCTTGTGGTTTTTAAAACATACAAACAAGTATGAATTTATGAACAAAAAGGTCCAGTCATTCTATTTTGTTATCCTAAGTTCATTTTCAATACTGATAGATATACCTTTTTGTATTTGTTGTTGATATTTTATATTTAATAATATGTTTTAGTAAGTTACACAATAATTGAAAGTGTAAAGGAACATTTTCTGGACAAGCTTTTGGTTGAGTATTTTTGTATAATATTCGGCTCACCTCCGTAACGGAAACATTTCATTTATAATTCATTATCATGTAAACTATAATGGCTAATTTACAAATCATAAATTTGCTTTCAAATGTATCATATTCAAATTTGACTTAGGAAAGTCTCGTCGTCCAATCTGAAGATACTTTGAGCATTTTGAATAAACAAACTGCTTTAATATAGAAAATAGATGTACGTATTTTGCATTTATGATTGATCCCGGTATACAGAATAGAATAGTTCCTGTTGTTTGGCTATTGTATTGAAACTTTGAGATTTTTCCATTCTAAATTGCAATGGGTATTAAAACTTTCCTCCGTAACAGACCAAAACATCTTTCTTTTTATTTCGTAAATATAATCAAGCCTAGCACACTGGTATTCTTCCAGATTCTTAGAAGGAAGCTATAGATATTGCAATACCAGAGCCAGGTAATCATTCTACAGATCCTACCAATTATCGCCCTATAGCCTTGACAAGATGTATTTGCAAAACCAATGAAAGAATAATGACCGCCTTTTTTGTTCTTTAGAGAAGAAGAAACTTATTGCTACCTGTCCAGTGCGGTGAGGCACTGGGCGGAATTGAGTGTCGCTTGATCACTTATTTCACTTCGAAATACTCATCAGCGAAACTTTTGTTAAAAAGGAAAGTTTTTTTTTTTTTTTCGATCTCGAAAGTGCATATGATACTACATAGAAATATGGCATTATACGTGTTATGCAAAAATGAGGTTTATGAATGGAAGAAACATGTTTAGAATCGTATGACAGAAAAAAGGTCTGCCTGGGTTTAAACAGTCTGCTGGTGAAATTTTACATATAGTAACTAGACTTGACATTGTTTGCGTTATAAATAAACCTCTTTGGTTGGAGAATTACTTTGTATCTTAGTCAGCCCTGTAAACATAGAGTGTTGCTTCAGATTAGTTTGCGCTGATCGGACATGAAGTTTTCCGCCTAAGCAATATAGTTTTTTTATTCCTCTGTGCCAGGACTAATTTGTTGATGAATATTGTGCTTTTATAGTACTTTCTGTTTCGTCTCGGGCACATTTTATTTGGAACAAACATTCTTTTTTCTTCGATCAAAACAAATTTTAAATGAATTTCTCATATCTTTGATGAGTAATTTATAACTTTTAGTGAGCATAAATTCTAAGCAGTAATCAAAATTTACGCTATAAGCACCTTTCAGAACTATATTTGCTTCAGCGACCAGTTTGAATTAAAAATCAGACTGCATTTATGGAGTCTGATCTTTGATCTACACTGACGGTTTCGTTGTACAATTTAGACAAAAGCAATCATTGAATAGCAATTTATTAGATCTTATTAGACTGAAAGTAACTGTTGTGTCTATTTCGCGCTGTCGGAGTTAATATTTGTGCTTTAAACGTTTTTTTTTTTTTTTTTTTCTTATTCTTTCCCCTCACCACTTTTAATCATATAACGTGGAAACAGAAGTTACGCCAATAAGAGCCTGGTATTTGGTTAAAAGATATGTAAAATGTATTAATTATGTCTAATTATTTTGAGGACTTTTAAATGATCTGGCGGTAATTTCCCATCTATATTTACCGTTGCTAAAGCATTCTTACTTTCATTTGAATTAACCCTGGTATTAATGAGAAATGCATGCGTTTGAATTAAGAATGTGTAGTGTTTTGTGTTTTCAATCGTAAGAATAGATATTACGGTCTCTTACCAATACAGAGATCCTTAAATCGAGCCTGCGACAGGTTGCTTCATTTTCAGAATCCAAAGATACGAAAAATAGACGTAATAGACAGTGAGCCACCCCCCATGGGAATTTTAGGCACTATCTTTTTCAGAAACCCCAGTGTCTCCTTGGCACTTTGGCAAAGTCTGCCACATGGCGAGCACGGCGTTTACGAGTTATAGAGGTCAAAGACCATCAAGTGCACTTTTTTATACACGGTTTTAAAGAATCGCCATTCAGTTTACATTTTCACTCCATTTTCTGCATTACAGACATGTATGTCAGAAGCACTTCAAATGGGTTAATTAACTCATATCTATCATAACAACAATAGTTTTACGGAAACAGACATAATTTTGTTCGAATCATAGTACTGAAAGAATTATTTTTGGTCATGTTTGTAAGCCTCAAATGGCTGGTACTCAAAACCGTATCCATAGAATACAAAATCATCTTTTATGAATCTTAGTGATACAGAATAGATGGTATGACAAATACTTTGCCTTTTCATTATAATAAATGCTATCTATAAGCTGCTTTAACCACGAAAATCAGAGTATTAACCATACCAAAAGTCGATTTTTTCTAAATCTTACCTAAATCGTGTGTTAATTAAAGATTATATTAGCGTGATTGACCCTGCTACTGTTTTATACATAACCAATAATCGAAAAAACATCCATATTTTGACACTGTATTGTCGACAGACAAAGTCATTTTGGAGCCTACCAGTTTAATTTCAGGGGCCATGAGTTGGTTCGCGGACATACTGGAAATTATATTCCCACAAAAAAAAAAAAAAAAGGAATAAATACTGATACAGTGTCGCTTGTCTTTGTTTTCTTCGAAAATTCTTTGATCTATTTTCAAACTCAGAATATCATTGTGGGGGTTTGAATGGCTTCGTGGTTATGTGTGAGATTCCCCGGTTTCGAGACTTACTGGCAGCACTGATTCTCTCAGGGACATGTCGATGGCATTCCGAGTACTTGTGAAATTCTTGCTACATATTTATATGTAACTTGTATCCGTGTCTTCGTCATGTGAAACAATAAGGAATAATAGATGTCATTGTGTTATGCATATATGATTTATAAGATTTTCATAATTGAATCATAACACTTACCTTCTTTCCATTTTAGGACATTATTATATTTATTTAAGTTTTTACACATCGTGATAGTTATTTGATTTGAAATACAACTTGACAAAACATTTATATCATATATTCAGTTTAAGTACTTATACAAAGAGACATTTTATACAATTATTGACGCGACCATAAGAGTTGAAGTTATATAATTCAATACCTGTACAATAGTTCAAGATAACATTCAAAAGCCAATAGAGCATCTAACTTTAATTCTATCGAACATCATTGCTATGTTTAAATGGTACACCAAGAAATTCAAGTGTTACAAGAATGCTTTACGGAAACAAGTTATTTAAAAGAAATAGATCGGTCAACAGTGCTTTTTTACTTCTCATGTATTAACCTTGATATGCTCCGTAAAGACACCTATGACAAATACTAGCTCTTGAGCTAGATCTAGGTATATTAGCATGAAGTTGACCATGTCTTGGCCTGTCTAATGTTGTTTGCATCAAACTTTCATGTTAATTTACGCTATAGCTTTATGAAATAGCATTTCTTTGCACATACAAGTCCTTTTCCCTATCAAAACCAGTCAACTGAAATCAATCAGTGTCTAGTAAACCCTCTTCCTCAAATAATATTTTTTTCTTTGTCCTACGTTTATATTTATAGTGTATAAGACGTTTAGTTTTGATATTCTATTGTAAATCATAACAATATTTTTTCTTTGCCATTTTAGATTTTTTCTTATGTATATGTCTTACACCTTTCTTTCAAACTAGTTGTTATATTTGCAATGCCGAAATGATTTTGCTCTTTATCTATAAGATTTAGACATTAAGGAACAACAGTCTTTAAAAGGGCCAAGTAAATGCATTAAATAATGACAGTTGTTCTTTCTTCCTCAGTTTCTTCTACGGAATAGCTACATTTTTGTTCAGTTCAAGATAGAGCACATCTCTGTACCTAAGAAAGGCAGTACCCGAAATCCAACTTTCCCTACTTACAAATTTTCAGCATAGATACCTCTGCAACTCATGTTGCAGAATTCAGAAAATGGGTGTATTGCAACTGTGTACAAACAGGAAAAAAAAGGTTATATAGATGCCATTGTGATCTTGATGTATGATTAATAAGACTTTTATTTTCTAATCATTACACACATTTTCATCTCTTTCCATTTTAGTCAAATCCATTGGTAAGTACATAATTTCATTATCAATATCATAACGTTTTAGCTGAAATAAATATGTGCCCATTCTATAACCTCTTTCTAACTTAAATTATTAGGTATAATACATCTCTTTGAGCTACAAGCAGGTGATGTATAAGTATTTCATTACTGATATATGATTCTAAATTATAATAATTACTTTTACTACCGTCAATGTCAGGACATGTGAAACTAAAATAGACGATGGTTACGTAATTTTACATAGCCAAAATTGAAAGTGAAGACCTCTTGTAATATCTGAAATTTTTTTTTGACAATTTGACTTGTGGTATTTTTCATACTTTAGTGCGAAATAAAACAAAAACGGTTAAAATAAGGTAGTCATAATTTGCGTTTTTTTTTAAATGGGATCTGCTTTGCCGGTATAAGGACGCTATAGCTGTATCAAACAAAATTTCATGAAGATCAATGTAATTCAATGAATATCAGCGTTTAATAGCGTGATTGACCCTGCTAGTGTTTTATACATAACCAAATAATCGAAAAAACATCCATGTTTTAATTCTGTATTGTCGACAGACAAAGTCATTTTGGAGCCTACGAGTTTAATTTCTGTGGCCATGAGTTGGCTCGCAGACATACCAGAAATTATATTCCCACAAAAAAAGGATTAAATATTGATACAGTGTCGCTTGTCTTTGTTTCCTTCTAAAATTATTTGTTCTATTTTTAAAAATTAAAATATCATTTTGGGGTTGGGGTATGCATGGGTTCGTGGTTATGTGTGAGATTCTTAAACTTAAGTTTCCCGGTTTCGAGCCTTACTGGCGGCACTGATTCTCTCAGGGACTTGCCGATGGAATTCCGAATACTTGTGAAATTCTTGGTACATATTTATATGTAACTTGTATCCGTGTCTTCGTCATGTTAAACAATAAGGAATAATAAATGTCATTGTGTTATGCATATATGTTTTATAAGAATTTCATAATTGAATCATAACACTTATCTTCTTTCCATTTTAGGACACTTATGAGGTAAGTATATAATTATCTTATGAATGATGACTTTGTAACTTCAATAAGTTCTTTATGTCGCAATTTCAGAAACTATATTTTATTTAAGTTTATACACATCGTGATAGCTATTTGATTTGCAATGCTACTCGACACGACATTTATACATGTATCATATATTCAGTTTAAGTACTTATACAACGAGGCATTTCATACAATAATTGACGCGACCATAAGAGTTAAAGTTATAAAGTTCAGTACCCGTTGTAGAGTTCGAGATAACGTTCAAAAGCCAATATAGCCTCTAAATTTAATTCTACCGAACATCATTCCTATGTTTATATGGTACACCAAGAAATTGAGGTGTTACAAGAATACTTTACGGAAACAAGTTATTAAAAAAAAAAGCGATGGGTCACCAATGCATTTTTACTTCTCTTGTATTAACCTTGATATGCTCCGTAAAGATACCTATGACAAATACTATCTCTTGAGCTAGATATAGGTATATTAGCGTGAAGTTGATCATGTCTTGACCTGTCTAATGTTGTTTGCATCAAACTTTTATGTTAACGTACGCTATAGCTTTATGAAATAACATTTCTTTGCACATGCAAGTCCTTTTCTACGGAATCCTGATGGGGTCACCCAAATTCTCGCATGTTTGGACATGCGAGGTTTTGAAATTTTCTCACATTCTGGCAGGTCAGTCAACTTATATACATGGGAGATTTTACAATCCTTGCGAGGTAACAGGGGCGATATTTTATTTTTAAACCCTCGCCTGTCTTTTCTAAATCCTCGCATGTATCTTACTCTGTCCTAACTTGGAAACATGCGAGATTTTACAAAACCTTGTGTTGTCGTATTGTCGTATTGTCGCCCGGTGCTATAGAAATACAGATGCCAGGGGACAATGTCCCCAATCGGCATACTACGTGCGATCCGTTGATGGAGTTACGGAATCGACCGAGTTGTTTCTGGTAATTTTTACAGCACCACCGTTAAAAATGGTGGCAACAGAAAGTGTACACAGCGAATCTCGAGGAAGGTAAATATTTAAATATTGTGCATTGTAGCGCAACTTCTACTTCTATCGTTTATTTTAGTCGCTTAATTTTAATTGTTTGACCTGCGAATCATTTTTTTCAGGATGTCGCATTACTGATATTACGGCCTAAATGTATTGAAGCTTTTAACACCGGTAACGGGCTTTTTCGTTCGTGACTGAGCTTGTTTGTCCGGGCTTGTTCGTCCAGGCTCGTTCGTCCAGGTTTGTTCGTCTCTACTGATTTGTCCTTGGTCCGAGCTTGTTCATCCCAACTTGTTATAGCAGTCATAGTGCTGTTTTCCCTCTTTCAGGAACGAGAGAACACAAAAATAAAAAAAAAAAAAGTTTACAATAATAATGAGTGTATACGATGAATTGTTTATCATCCCCAATGGACTAATATTAGAATGACTGTTGGACTCTCGATCTGATGTGTATACATTTGTTTAGATCTGCCATTCAAAGGTGTTAATAGTGGATACTTCACTGATTTTGAGAGGTATGAAAACATAATCTCCGACAATTTTACTCAACCTAAGAGTATATAACTGTGCAAAAATAGTCATTCCATCTGTTTGTTTGGAGAAGCTATCAAATTAAAAGAAAATATATTAATGGATATGAACTTTCAATTTATACTGTATTGCAGGATCGTCCTAAGCTATAGGCAATAGGCCGTGTAGTAATGGCTGCCACTAAAAAACTGCAACAATATTAAAAAACGATGTTAAATACGGCATCGAACAACAGAAACAACCAAACAAAACACAAACTCTGTGCTAGCTCCCCATCATAGTAGCTTTTAGCATACAATCGCATGTTTATACAAGCCCATGGTAAATATTTTGCCAACAATGGGCAATGGGCAAAAAACTTTCCAGTGTATCTTGGAGAATAGACGATAGTTCTAAATACGACCAAGAGAAAGGCTATCAAAGCATTGATAAATTTTATTCACTGTACATATTCAATACAATCAATCAGTTAATGTGGGACAAACAAGCCTGGCTGAACAAGCCCTGGGGCGAATAAACCCAGGGACAAACAAGCCCAGAGCCCCGAACCCCGACCTTCACTAGGGCTTCAGTCTGAACTTGAAGTGAAGGCTTGTGCGTTGTCGCTCAATTGTTATTTTTATGATTGTTCTCTGCTTGCCTTAACAGTAGGCATTCATTAAAAGCTTCTGGAAATTTCATCATCTTAGTGGTCAGCTTCAGTCAGATGTATGTCTTTATTCTTCTAGTCACCTATTTATTGTAATTACTTTAACCCATTACCACACAATGATGACTTTTAACGACCCAGAGGAAGAAACTTCTTGAAAATGTTGTAGGAAAAGGAGAAGATGCTGGTCAACAGCATTTTCTCCTTTTCCCATAATGTTTTACACCCTTACATAGACAACTTCCATCATTTCAGTCACATGTAAATTGTTGTCTGCAAATGCCTTTAATTTGGAAAGGTAGAAAATTTTGCTATGTGGGAAAGGGTTAAATAGAAGTATGTCTTCAACCTCTAATCACAAGTCAAACAGATCTACCATACAAAGATGGGCAGTGTTTTTTTTTAGGACTAAACATTTCAAACAAGTATTTGTGTTGACACTTTCTGAAAAACAAAGTGTTATCAAACATAGGTTGGCTGTGATACAGCGATGATATCAATACAACTTGACTGTATATATTTTTGAAACAATGATATTTCATGTAAATAAATCAGTATTTTTTCAATGCAGAGAAGAATTATGTAAATTGAACAAAACATGTGACTAATGTGGCCTTGGCATAGTGGTCAAGTTTTCTTTGGGTCCTGTATGGCTTGGTTGCAAGGTGAATGATTCACAATCAGAAGGTTCCAGCTTCCATTCTGGTCCAAAGTGCTTGACTTTTTTTTGAGTGTCCTTAGGCAAGACACTACAGTACCTAGCACTGATTAAATCTTTGAAACATTTGTGAGCTGTCACTGTGATACTGAAATACTGTAGAAAAAGGGTGTTAATCACCATTACAAAAAATGTTTTACTTTAACAAATTATAGTTGTGGGGCAGGAAAGATACATTTTACATGGAGTCAATGAGGAAAAATTGCACAAAATATGTCCAAAGCCATAGAGCTTAATGTTGGGCATTTTACATGATGAGAGATACCTTGTCCAAGGTTTTTAAACTACAGTTCATGGATTAATTCTTCACCACACAATACATTTTTAGACCTGTTCAAATTGAAAGCATTTCTAGGTAGCAATTAAAATATGGCTCAGTTGATGGCATTTCTCTTAGTTGGTGCAGTAAAAGAATTGTTAGAAAAGGAGAAAATGCTGGTTACCAGCAAATTTTTTTCAAATGCTTCTTTTTCAGGGTCGTTAAAACTTGGGATTGTGTGGTAGTGTTAAAAGATTGCCCTATCAGATGGTCATATATTTGTTTTGTAAAACTTAGATAAGGAAATTTTGTCAAAATAGTCTTCAGGTGTTTTATTTGTGTATTTCATTCAAACTGTATGGGACCTTTTGGCCTCTTCTTGTTGTAGGTTTGACCCAAAGAGGTTGATATATTGGCCACAGATAAATATGCAGTTATAGGTGTAAAAACAATAGAGAAAGGGCCATGCTGAAGCAACTCTGTCAAGATATTCTTAAAGGTATTGTTTTAAATTGTATCTCAGCAAGATGAAAGTTTGGTCTTAAGATGTGAAATAGCAGCATTTAGAATTTTATTTAAACTATTGAAGCCACCAATCTGGACTTAAAAAATGACTGAGAAATATTTTTGCATATTTCATCACTTACCATCTGCTGTGTACAACTATGAAAAATTATAAGTTCAGAATTGGAGAGAAATAAAGACATGGAAAGAAATAAAGAAATAAAGACATGTAAAGAAACAGAGGTATTAACTATCAGAGCAACTTTCTATATTCATGTTTTCCAGTATTTACTGCACAGATGTCAAAGTATGTCTGATAAACAGGGATATAGTTCAGTAATGTGATATAGTTCAGTAATTGTAGGAACCCTGTAATGGACCCATCAGGTGTCAAATGCTTCATGTTCAACTCCATTTGTACATATATATAAGACATACATGTTTCATTTCCTATAATCTTGAAATTTGGTCAGAATGTTTGTCTTGATAATATCTTAAACTAATATGAAAATGGGTCATGGTAGATAAAAAAATTCGGTCACTAGGTCAAATCTCGGAAAAACTTGTACACTCTAGTAGTTACATTTTCAGTCCAACACTCTATAAACTTGGTCAGAATGTTTGTCTTGATATCTTGCATGAGTTTGAAAATGGGTCACATTGAATCAAAAACTAGGTCACCAAGTTTAATCCTTTAAAAACATTGTGTACGCTCTAGAGGCCACATTTTCGGTCAAATAATCTTAAAATTTGCTTAGAATGTTAGTCTTGATAATATCTTAGACAAGTATGAATATGGGTTATGTTAGATAAAAAACTAGGTCACCAGGTCAAATCCTGGAAAAACCTTTTGTACAACCTACAGGCCACATTTTGTTTCAAATACTCATGAAAGTTTATCAGAATGTATGTCTGGATAATTTCTACATGTCAAGTAGGCTGCTGAGACAAATTCTAGAAAAAGCTTGTGTGCACTCCAGAGGCCATATTTGCAAGTCCAATACTAATGAGTGTTTTTCAGAATGTTTGTCTTAATATCCCTGAAGAGATTCGAAATGGGTCATGTTTGATCAAAAGGCTCGGGTGAGCGACTTCAGGGCCATCATGGCCTTCTTATCGAGATTATTTCTGTTATATAACACAATAACCAGTGGCCAGTGCAACTTATCTATCCTTTCCTGGAGTTTTTGTTACCAGTACTTCTCAAAATATTCTTCTCAAGTCACTTGCTGAGCTACCGGGCTTGGCCTGAATTTTTCGCTAAACCAACTAGTTTTAAAGGGCATATTATAGGTTAACAGTGGTTATATAAAAGGTTTAAAGAAGAAAGTTTCTGTTACTTGTTACTGAAAACAGCAATGACACATATCCCTATTTCTTTAGCAACTGGACTTATTATAGATTTCTGTACAGGAGATGTTCAAACTTTTACCTTAAATTCAGTCTGAAAAACTATACTAGTAATCTGCTGCCATTGATATAATGTGGGATGGACAAAATTAAGTTTTCTGAAATGTCTTAAAACAGATGTTTACTTTTTACTTTCCCAGGTCAAAATAGAGCATTTGTATGGCAATTCCATGTATCTTATGTCACAGAATTTGTCGTTGAAAGGTTGGACAACATGATAGGAGAAGGGGAAAATGATGGCTATCAGCTTGTCCTGTTTTTCCCACATTGTTTTCAAAAGCCTTCTTGATAGTTTAACATAGGATGGTATAAACTCAAGTTAAATGACCGGCACATTGACATGTACATAACAATAGGATGGTAATAGTGTCTTTCCTTAATTTCAGACGAATTACACCATCCAGATTCAGATTTGATAGTGAGGTTTGGATGAATAGAGTCTCTACTAGGTTTTATGCCTTGGCAAGTGTGTCTCACAGATATTTTGTAAGTCACAGTTTACCATTAGCCTCACTTACATATTGTAAAGAATCTTACCATGAGCTTTTAGCTCAATACTTTTTATAACCATTAGTGGAGCTGTTCATGCTAAAGATATGTTTAGGCCCACTACCTGGACCATGCGTTAACAAAAATCAATAGGAAAATATACAAATACAATGATATGCAACTTAGTATACCTAGAGAGGCACATTTCTTTGCAATGCAATGTTTATTAAGTATATTCAGGCATTTCTTTCTCATTATTGGTTAGTTAAAATCTTGTCCACTGTACAGGTACTGTGTATGTCCTAATGATAAGTTGTCTCGTGTGACTTGTTAGTTTTCTTACCAAAGATGCTCAAGAGTGCTTACAGAGAGATTAATATCAGAATGGTGATAATAAGTATTTCAGTTGCTGCTCAGAGAGTGTCCAGACCAAACTGAATATAAATTCAGTCGGATCCTAGGTCTACATTGGATATTTTTGTGATACTAGGGCAACAATATGTGGCCTTTTTTTTTTTTTTCATGAAAATATCATTTTCATTCACATGGAACCGTAAGAGTTAAGATTTTCCTTGTTGTTATGTTGTAATGGCATTAAATAAACAAAGTTCATTTTTCGACAAAAATGTACGGAGGGTATAGAAACGAATAATTCCATCAGTGCATGGCTCAAGGAATTGGCAAATAATATGAGTCATTATAGGGTAGAGGCATTTGATATTCAATAGAAGTGCTTTACTAAACTTAGGACCTGTCCAAATTAAAAGCACACGCAGACGACTTAACCCTTTCCCAAACAATCTCTGGTAACCAGCATTTTCTGCATTTCCCACAATGTTTTCTACCCTCCCGGAAGAAATTTCAATTTTTATATCATATTAATTTTGTCGTCTGCAATTGCTTTCAATTTGGACCAGTCTAAAATTTTGTTGTTGGGTAAAGAGTTAAATTGGGCAAAAAGTACAGAAGCCATTTTTTAAAGAGTAGAAAACTTCAATAAAAAAGTGTACAATGCATTAGGGGAGAAGGACAAAATGTTGTTGACCAGCATCTCCTACACCATAAACAATTTTTTCGGAAGCCCTATTCCATAGGGTTATAGAAATGTAGAATTGTTTGGTAAAAGATTAAATACATAAAAACGGAGTTTCACTTTATCTTTTTCAGGTCATTGCCAACATATGAAGAACTAAACTACAAGGATTTTAAATCTATTTAAGTTTCATAATTATGGCTTGATGAATAAAAATCCCATATAGACAGGCTGAGACAAGTTAACCTGGAAGTTTCAGGAGGAACTGTTTTCAAAGATGACAACATTGCCAAGGGTTTCCAGAGGACCATGTGAAATAATCTGTGGGGATTGTATTGGACATAAAAGACAATTGGGCCATGCTCTGTGAAAAGAGGGCTTCATTCATCAGTTTGTGCAGGCTGACCTGAGCCAAGTCTTTTGGTATTCGTCAATTTTCTGCATGTCAATGGTCCATTCTACCCCCTGATTCTGTTGATTTTTGTAGATCCCTAATTATGTGATGACTTGCTTGGTACAATGTATAACAGAAATGCATTAAACAACCTTTTGCCAGAGCATAGCTCAGTTCATTTTATACTGTCATTTGTTTATTTCAATTAAGTTACTTTTGACCACTTAGGCCTGAGGACAACTGAATTATAGACTTGTCCAAATGAAAAGCAGATGCAGACATCAAAATAAGTAAGGCTCATATGATGGGATTTGTTGTTAAAATGAAGGAAACTGTAACCAGTTTTTTTCCTTCTAATTTTTCTGTAAGGGTTGTTAAAGGGTTTATAGGCAAAAAGGGCCTTTATTGGACAAGAGACAAAAATATAGCTAGCACATCACTCACAACATCAGACAGTGTAGATTTAAGATAAAACGACACATTATGTGCAGTTCGGTCTTAATCTAGACTGTCTGCAATAGAGCTTCTGGTGATTTTCATAGCATGCAAAGACATAGGTTTTTGACAAAAGACAATTGCATATCAATAAGAGTGGATAATTTAGTAAGGACATAATCTCTAGACATTAGATCTTTTTACACTTTACCTTACTGAAAAAACTTAGACTTGTCCATCTATTGTGCTTCTGATTGGATTAGTCTGAGAAAGGTTAGAAAACACTGTGGGAAAAGGAGAAAATGCTGGTTACCAGCATTTTCTCATTTTACCACAGTGTTTTTGAAAACTTTTTTCTCAGGGTCTTTATAAACTTGGGATTGAGTTGTAAAGGGTTAAAGATCTTTTAAAGATCTGTTTCTATACAGGTTATGCAAAGGGCTAACCTATCACAATAAAAAAAAAAACACACACACATACACACTTTTTATGCCTTAACAGTTGCAAGCTATTGAAATCATAGTGGAAAAAGCGATATAAGCAATAATTTCTTCCTTTGTTTGATTTTCATTCTATTGTAATACAAAAAAAGAAAGTATTTTCCTTTCCTTTTCATATTTCTCCGTAGTGGATATGATCACATGTGCTCTACTGCTTGTCAGTTGTTTTGTTATGCATATACCTGTAATCATGGTTGAATCATGTGAAAGTTTTTGTTTGAATTTTACTATCCAACAAAAATAGCCATGATGGTAGGTAATACATGCATTTATTTATATGAGATAAAAGCCTAATTTTATATGATAAGTTAGATAAATATGTTATGGAGATAACCATGGAATTTTGTTTTTCTCTAGAAAGTGTACATTTGTCCTTTACCTAATAATTGAGATATTCTATTATCAAAAAGTTCCAAGGTGCAGTGACCCTGAGAAGGCTTTTGAAAAGCATTGTGGAAAGAGGAGAAAATGCTGGTTAGCAGCATATTTTCCTTGTCCCACAGTGTTTTCAATAGCCCTCTTTAGGGTCGTTAAAACTTGTTGTGCAGTAAAGGGTTAGCACGTCGCTGCTCATTTTGCTCCAGTGCTTTAATAATCTGTCAACCATATGAGCTTTAAAGGAACTGACCGTGTTAGATTAAAGGTTTGACCCCTGCACAACAGTGGAGATCAGAGTCCAGTTCTACTTTTCTTTCCTGCAGAGGCAGTACTAATGTGCAAGTCAGTTGCAGACAGGGTTTTGTAATCAAGGGGTTGTGAGTTTGAAATCAAATTCAGCAAATCCTTGACCTGAGAGCTGACAACATGATTGTTGCATGCCACACATTTGCTATCTATGGTGATTGCATATGCAAATTTATATTAGAATCTGGCTGTGCACCTGGAAGTTATTGGCCAATGAACAGTACATGCATACATACAGTACAGTACATAAACAGTACATACATACATACATACCTACATACATATTACATACTCCCCATTTTAATGCTGGTTACTAGTATTTTCTCCTTTTCCCACAATGTTTTCTTACCTTCCAGAGACTCCCATTATTTGAGCCATATAATTATGATATATGTATGTTGTCTGCAAACGCTTTCAATTTGAACTAGTCTGAATATTTTTTTGTTTGGTAAATGGTTTATACATATCATAGAGATCATACATTTTGCATAAAAAACACCCATGTCAGCCTGCGCAGGCTGACCTAGGTCAAAACTGTTTGTAAGGTTTTTTATATCTTAGGACCATTCTACCTCATGATTGGGTCGATTGTAAGACATTGTATTTGATGGATCCACAAGTGTGATGCCTTGCTTAGTATAATGCACCATGGAGATGCATTAAACCCCCTTTTGCCAGAGTGCAGCTCATATGTACCAGTACATGTATTTACAAACAACATATACCAATAAGTTACGAGGAGAGATGAGATGAACTCATAACCTCCTCCACCAGACTAATTTGAAACCATCCCTATTAACTCTTTACCAAACGAAAGAAATTTAGATTTTGTCCTAACTGAAAGCATTTGCTGACAACAAATCAAGTTTAACTCAAACAATAGTATATGGTTCTGAAAGGCTTGAAAACATTGTGGAAAAAGGAAAATATGCTTGTTACCAGCAGTTTCTTCTTTTCCTACAGTGTTTTCAGAAACCCTTTTCCTCAGGGTCGTTAAAAATCAGGTTTGATACAACGTTACAGAAAATATCAAATACAAACGGCATATGAAAACATTTTGGTAAAAGAGAAATCACTTGTTACAGGAGACTAAGGTATTTAAACGTTGTATGCAACCAGATGAGACGGTCTTATCTCAGATCTACACTACCTAATTAAAATTGCGCAGGAAACAAAGCTTTAACTATTTACCAAACAATCACAGGCTTTAACTCTACCTCCCCCCCAAAGGCCTATGGAAAGAAACTGCGGAAAAAGGAGAAAAAGTTGGAAACCAGATTTTCTTCTTTATCAACAATGTTTTCCACTCTCCATGAATGAATGTCACATTTTTTTACTCAAACTTGTCATCTGGAAATGCTTTCAGATTGGAAAGGTCTAACAATTGGTCTTATGGTATAGACTTTCACAATATCAGACTTTCAGATCAGCACTTTCGATGTCCTCAATTTGAAAAGGTAATGTCTCTGTAAGAAAAGCAGCGTGAAACAAAATTCATGTCATTATGAAAAAGATAATTCAGTTGTCTCGAACTCATTACATCCGAAAAACAATTTATGCCAGACAGCTCTAAAGTCTTCGCCACATGACAAAAATGTAGACTTGTAGCGAAAGGGACTCTTTTTTGTATCTTAGACATAAGTCTGTGCTAGTAGCCTCCCTCTTAGCTTTATTTCTGTGATAATCGTTACAACTCGGCTGATTCGAAACTGCATTCCGAGATTCGTCGCATGGTGGGAAAGAATTCACCATTCGCTATGGGCTCTATTTACTTGTACACCGGGCGACAACACGAGGATTTAAAACTTTAAAAATATCGCATGTACACTTACTTAATGGGGTGATATACACTGACACACCGGGCGACAGAGCGAGGTTTTAAAAAAATCTCGCATGTCTCTGTGTTCTGGATGACTGAACATCGATTCACGATACGAGATTTAAGAAAACACAGGCGAGGGTTTAGAAAGTAAAATATTGCCCCTGTTATCTCGCGAGGATTGTAAAACCTCGTATGAATTTGAGTTAAGTGACATGCGAGAATGTGACAAAACTGAAATTGTCGCATGTAGACACATGCGAGGATTTGGGTGGCCCCATCAGAATTCCGTACATTTCCCTATCAAAACCAGTGAACTGAAATCAATGAGTGTCTAGTCAATCTTCTTCATCAAATAAAGTATTTTTTTTGTGCTAATTTATATTTATAATGTATAAGATGTTTAGTTTTGATATTGTAATGCAAATTTTAACATTTTTTTTTTTTTTTTACAAATTTACATTTTTTCACATGTATATATCATTCACCTTTCTTTGAAAACTAGTTGTTATATTCCAATGCCGAAATGATTTTGCTCTTTATCTACAAGATTTAGACATTACGGAACAACAGTCTTTAAAAAGGCCAAGTAAATGCATTAAATAATGACAATTGTTCTTTCTTCTTCAGTTTCTTCTATGGAATAGCTGCATTTTTGTTCTGTTCAAGATAGGGCACATCTCTGTACCTAAGAAAGGCAGCACCCGAAATCCAACTTTCCCTACTGTCAAATTTTCAGCATAGATACCTCTGCAACTCAGGTTGCAGAATTCACAAAATGGGTGTATAGCAACTGTGTACAAACAGGAAAAAAAAAGGTTTTATAGATGCCATTGTGATCTTGATGTATGATTAATAGGACGTTTATTTTTGAATCATAATACAAATTTTCATCTCTTTCCATTTTAGTTCATGAATCTGGTAAGTACATACTTACATTATCAATATCATAACGTTTTAGCTGAAGAAATATATGCCCATTCAATAACCTCTTTCTCACTTAAATTTTTTAGGCATAATACATCTCCTTGAGCTACAAGCATGTGATGAATAAGTATTTCATTATTGATATATGAATTTAAATCATAATAATTATTTTTACTACCGCCCATGTCAGGACATGTGAAACTAAACTAGACGATGATTACGTGATTTTGCATAACCAAAATTGAAAGTGAAGACCTATTGTAATATCTGAAAATTGACAATTTGAATTGTAGTATTTTTCATACTTTAGTGCGAAAAAAAAAAAAAAAAAACGGTTAAAATCAGGTAGTCGTAATTAGTGTTTTTTCTTTTTTTTTTTTTTTTTTTTTTTTCTTTTAAATGGGATCTGCCTTGCCGGTATAAGGACACTATAACTCTGTTGAACAAAATTTCATGAAGATCAATGTAATTCAATGAATATCAGCATTTAATAGCGTGATTGACCCTGCTAGTGTTTTAGGACACAGGTGAACGCGGACTAAATGTTAAACGCGGCGATCTCTGGTGGACTACGGCGGTCTGGTTACGCAATAAAAGCGACGCGATGACTCCGCGGCGATCAGACAGGTAAGTTTCTGTTCAGTGTAGCAGATGATTCAAGAATGAACCAAAATTACGCACCATTTTACTATTTTCAAAGTCATATTATAGATATGTATCTACATGAGAATTTTTATATCAAAAAGAAAACATGATAAGTAGTCATCATTGCCAAGAAAAATATTAAATGTGCCTTGATTTAATTGGTTATAAAATCAAAACACTTAAACCTTTAACCACACATCCCGAGTTATAAGTGCCGTGATGAACAAGGGTTTCGAAACATTGTAGAAAAAAGAGAACACGCGGGCAACCAGCATTTTCTCCTTTTATGCAATGTTTATCTACCAAGTCACACACTCTTCGACAATTACGAGTGATGTTCATTTTCCCTTAACTCTTTACCAAACGACAAAATTAACGACTTGTCCAATTTGGAAAAAAAACAAAAAAAAAAAACATTTGCTGGCGAGATTTTGAATCTTACTCAAAATATAAAACTTGATTTTATAAGGTGGGAACATTGTGGGAAAAAGAAGAACATGCTGGTTTGAGTCATAATGACAGCGCCGACATGTATCGTTACGGAGAAATATTTCAGGAGCTGCTCTTAGGCCTATTATGTCTTGACTCTTGAGCTGATTTTTTTCCTATTTATCATAACGCTCACTAGCACACAAAATGTTAATTTTTACACATTGATATATCTGCACATGTTCATTACAAAATAAGATTCTTTAAAAATCTTCTCCTCTGAAACCGCTGGTCAGGTTTTGAAATAATTTACAGAGATGTTCCTTGGGTGAGCCTTTTCAAAAAATGTTCGTGAAATTTTGATCCGTCAAGAAACGTGGCTCTGGTGAATGGGGGTACTTGCACTATAGGGAAATGAAGAAATTCTTAAAAATTCTTCTTCTCTGAAACCGCTGGTCAGATTTTGAAATAATTTCACAGAAATGTTCCATTGGTGACCCTTTTCAAAAATTGTTTGCGAAATTTTGATCCGTCAAGAAACATGGCTCTGGTGAATGGGCGTTACTTGCACTATATAGCCATGAATAAATTTTTAAAATTTCTCTTCTCTGAAATGGCTGATCAGATTTTGAAATAATTTCACAGAAATGTTCCTTTGGTGACCCTTTTCAAAAACTGTTTGCAAAATGCTGATTTGTCAAGAAACATGGCTCTGGTGAATGGGGGCTACTTTCACTATATGGCCATGAAGAAATTCTTTAAAATTCTTTTTCTCTGAAACGGCTGAACAGATTTTGAAATAATTTCACAGAAATGTTTCTTGGCTGACCCTTTTCAAAAAGTGTTCAAGAAACATGGCTCAGATGGCTGTGGGTTATTTACACTATACAGACATGAAGACATTTTAAAGCTTAATATTAAACATGTCTGTAACAACTATCATGTTAAATGAAAATAAAAGCTGTATGACACCAATACTTTGAATTATTTACCACTAGAAAAGTTTTCACATATTCAAAGCATTTGTATGTGACAAATTAAGTTTGCTTAAAGGGCAAATCCTAAAATATTTTGACCAGACTGTTTTTTTCCTTTAATCAGCTGCAAATGATGTCAGTTAAACATGTGTCCGTCATTTTTCATAAATACCACCCTGTAACATGCCATAAACTACGGTCGAATTGTCACGCTGATATACGGCCCTAAAAATGGTACATGGCTTACTTCCCCTGATTCGCTTATCTCCCGTGCATGTGTGACGTCATTGTCGAGTCAGTCTGTGTATACCGTCAGTAGACATAAGTAGGAACGCGGATGATTGTATGCAGATATCTGAGTATTAACTGAGAATTGAGCAGAAAAAATGGTAAATTGTGCAGCCTAAGGCTGCAACGTCGATTCGGGAACTCATAGAATTAGTATTTTCAAATTTCCGAAGGAATTAAAAAGGAGGAAACTATGGATTGAACGTTTAAACTGGGGCCGGACAGCAGCGACGGATTTTTTTGCCATCGGTTCATTCGAAAATGTGTCTGAAATACTTCGATGACAGTCAGTTCTTAATAAGTCCAAAACTCGCAAAAGAAGTTGGTTATAGGAATTTTAGCCTGCGGTTAAAACCTGACGCTGTGCCGACATTATTCGAAACTCCGAGTCGAAAGGAGATAGGCCTTAAACCGAAACTTCGAAAGACAGACATTCTGCAACGGCAATTTCCAAAAAGAAAATCCAACATGAAGTAGGTAATTTTTTTTTCTTGAAATTGGAATACATGAATTGTTATTTGTACTAATTTACCCTTTTCTACATTACCGCTTCATTCTGAACAAAGAGAAAATGCTGCCATTTTCTCCCTTTTCCAAATGATTTCAACATTTAACAAAATTATAGATTCATCCAAATTCATAGCATAAATTTTGCAAATAACATAGTCGACATTGTTCAAATGATGTAAACTTTCAAGGGATAATAATCATTCTTTGAACAGCAAACATCATTTTCTTCCCACACTGTTTTTCAAACACTCTTTCTTTGGGTATTGGAAACTAGATCTAGGGTTTGTATGGTAAAGGGTGAAATCAGTATCTGGCTACCCCTAATCATGGTCATAAATGTAAATCCATCACCAACCAGTTGAAACAATACAGGAAATGGTTACATAACATTTGCGTATCTCACCCCTTTACACTGTAATGTTTGTTGGTGACAGTAAACCCATGTTACAGCTTTTATCCGATACACTACTTCTCTTTGACATTTCATTCTTAAAAATGATTTGACAACTTACATGCATTTTGAACAAATTTTGAATTATATCTATACAATTTTGATTTGTGGATGTTTCCTTTTCCTATCCATATTATGTCTTCTAGACAGGCTACTGAGAAAAATGTTTTGAACATGTCAGTATGAAAATTTTGAAAATGCATATAATTTGACACAAGTCATTTTCTCTGATAATCAGACAAAAGTGAGAAAATTAAAAATAACACATTTTTTTTTTTAAATTAAGAAACAGAATGTTTTTGACCAGGCTCACACACCAATTCTTTTACCTTTTACCTCAAAATTCAGATCTTCAACCACCCTAATGGAGAAGGCTTTTGAGGACAGGGTGAAAAAAGGAATAAGTCCTGATTCCCAGAGTTATCTTCTTTTCCTACAATATTTTCTACCCTCAAACCTATTGTCAAGGCCACATTTGATCTGTGGTCTGCAAATACTTTCGGTGTGGAGTGGACAAGTCTAAAGTTTTGCCATCTGTGTAAGGGTTTAGCCTAACCCTAACCCAAATGATAAAAAATTAGAATATTTCAAATCCACAGCATTTAAATATGACCGATAAAATGTGATTGTTTATTGGAATTTGTTTAAACTTAGTTTAACTCTTTATCAAACAATCCTTTGTTTTAACGACCCTTGTGAAGAAAGAAAAACCTTTTGAAAACATTGTAGGTAAAGGAGAAAATGATGGTAACCAGTATTTTCTCCTTTTTCTACAATGTTTTCTACCCCATCAAAGACAAGTCCAAACATGTGAGTAAAATTTAATTTGTTGACTCCAAATGCTTTCAATTCGGTTGAGTCAATAAATTTGATGTTGGGTAACAATTTAAACATGTATTTTACATCTCTTGAGAAACAAGTTCATACAACTCGTACTAATCTCTTCGGATACTGCTTCCTGGGAACCAAAACAAAACTCGTGCCCAATGTGTGGGATTTATATTTAACCCTTTACCAATCAATCCCTAGTTTTTACGACCCTGAGACAGAAGCCTTTTAAAAACATTGTAGGAAAAGGAGATAATGCTGGTAGCCAGCATTTTCTCCTTTAACCACAATGTTTTCTACTCTGCTGGAAACAAATTTCAAAGTTTGAAATGTTTAACTTTATTTTGTCGTCTGCAAGTGATTTCAATTTGGACCTGTTTAATATTTCGTCGTTTGGTAAAGAGTTAAAAATAAAAAAATATTGTGGATAAAGGACCAATTGATAGTTACCAGCTCTTTCTATGTTTTTACAATGAATCTGAAGTCGTCTATACTGCAATTTGACCGGAATGTCAGTATTAACCGCCCAGTCCCTAGTAGACGGTAGACCAACTTGAGACTTACCCAAATTGAAACAATTTGCATAAGACAAACAAGAACTGAACAAATTACAATTCAGAGTTTAAGACTTTCACAGAGAAGCTCTATATGGAACATACAATAGCTATACATGTATGATAAATTTTTGCATTGAATGGATCATGTGGACAAGGTAAACAGCAAAAAAGTATTTCACACAGGTAGATCCCCTCTCCCTCTCTCTGATGTTCATGTATTTCTGTATGGTAAGAAAAACAAATAAAATAATTTTCAAAATAATTTTGAGAATTAACTCTTAATAATCTCGGAACATATTCTTTTATCAAATTTCATGTTGGTTAACAGCATTTCAGACTATTCTTATTCTCATGAAAATCGTGATTTATTGTGTAACCCTTCACCCACGAGAGAATAAACTTGTACCCGTCAATGTGTACAGAATTCTTTACAAGGTACAATTATCAACAAGGACCCATCAACAAATAGTTAGAACTGACATCTCACGATTATCAATCGTAAAAGTCAAGAAAAGGGTTATTTGACATGAGACTAAAGTGTCGGGGAAATGTCTTCAAAAGTGTCGGGGAACTGTCTTGTCGTGGAACTGTCTTGAAACCGTATATGCCATACTCTTAATTTTATCATGTATAGAATAATATTTCTGTAAGCGACGTTCGCCCCGTAATAGACGTATTTCAATAGCGGGCAATACTCAACACGTTGAAAAGTCCGGTACTACCTCGTCATTTTCGTCATCAGTGGGCAAAAAGTTACTTTTATCTTCATCATCAGAAACTTAATAAGTTTATTTAAAAATTGGCTCGTACATGTACGGCTTTACCGGCCCAGAATCGTCTATTTCTTCATCTTCAATATCGCTCAGTTCACTATCGTAAACAACGTCCATATTGAAACAAGCTCTCCTATGACGTCACAAATCAAAGGACGCAAAAATAAGTAAGGGAGATAAGCGATGCAATAAAAATTAATAAGCAGAAATATGAATTGAAAAAAAGTACTTTTACTAATTTTTTTATCTAATTACAACATTACCAGGTTACCATTTGATAAGTGTAGATTTGAAAATTAACCATATCTGAAACTTGTTGATTTGCCCTTTAAATGATTGACTCCATCCCTGAAAGAGTGTAAAATATTGTGAGAAAAGGAGAAAATGCTGGTTACCAACATTTTCTCCCTCACCCACTATGCCCCCAGATGCTCTCCACGTACAACTGTTAAAATCCAGAAAAGTGTGGCAAAGAGTTAAGAACACAAATAGACCCAATATCATATTTTAAAAAAAAATTCAGCAGCAATGCAAGTTACTATAGCATATAAAGCTACCTTAGCAACCGTAATAGAGTGTGCATTGAGGCAAGATCAGACAATGCAGTAGAGCAGGCTGATCTGAGTAATATGTATCTAAATTAAAGTCATCAGTCATATTATCTCAGATTCAAAATAGCACGAATGATAATTAAACTGTTATCAAACAACCATATGTTTTAATTACCCCAATAAAAAAGGCAGGAATATAAAAACATTGTGGGAAAAGGAGAACAAAGCCAGTAACCCTCATATGCTGCTTTCCTCACACTGTCCCAACCCCTGTAAAGACGATTTCTATCACTTAAACCATACTTAATACATATTTAATACAATGACTGCTAATACTTTCATTATATACGAAACAAGTTCTTTGTCTGCTAAAGAATTAAAATAATATTTTCGAATTAATTCCATGTGGAGCAATAGTACCAAGAATGTGCATCCAAGATGTTTCCTTCAAAAGTCTTTTCCAGTTATTTGAAACTTTCTTGTTAGGCATAAATGAAAAATCATGAATGCTACGTCCATGGGAATTGAAATGTTCTGAAACATTTGTAACCATATTAGTTAGAATAGAACCGGGGGACAAGGCGACAATTCGTCAACAGAATATGAAATCCGATTATCGTATGTATGTACGTTGAATGCATGCAAGGATACAAAAACAAAAAAAACACACACACATTCGAGAATTAACGAAGTAAAATCTCGCACCTGTTATCTCGCGAGGGTTGTAAAACCTCGCAGGTATACATTAAGGTGTGTTACATTCGAACAGATAACAAAATCTCCTATTATCGCATGTGTAGACATGCGAGTTTTTGTGGCGAGTTTAGCATCCCGTATGTGCTCTGTCTTTGACCTACCAACCGGTTACAAGTTTCTTCCTTGACCAATGTCGCGATTATAAAAACTGACATAAGAAAAGGTAGAAAGCATATAAACAAAGTGTAAAACACAATTAAAAGGTAAAAAGGATCTGAATATTACCATTTAATGCTTTTATATCAGAATATTAAGATGTGAGTGTATTCTACGCATCTATTACTTTTAGTAATAAAATTTGCTTAAAAAGTTTTATGCCTGTAACTACTGGACCTGTCATAATTCCCTATCGAACCGATTTGAAATTTTCTGTGTGAAAGAAAACGGTTTCCTCGTTCACATATATTGTTTACATCAATCTGATTTAAACCTTGGTAAGTAGTTTTAAATTTACTTTAATGGTAACTCTAATTTTACACCAAGACAAAGCCATTTGGAATAAAAAAGAGTGCTCTTACCGATCTCAAGTATCCTTCAAATATAACAGATCTATGTGCATGTGAAAATAATTTGTTAGGATCAGATTGACTGACATGCAACCAATGAGACATCGATGTTTCCTAACGGTTGACACCGACCCTGTGCCTTAACATTAAGGGAAAATCTAGTCTGATAGCAAGATCTTGAGTGTTGACGCTTGGTTTAAAGCGCCATATATATTTTCTTATCTTACTTTCAAATGTAAGGCTTATTTTTTTTCTCACATATATAGGTTACGTACAATAAAATTCGGGTAAAAAAATATGTTCACGCTACAAAAGGATAAAAAATGAAAGACACGGTCTTATATCCTTAACTTTTTTTATATTCATTTGCCTCAACTACAATGGAACACATGAACACATGAACTGGGACATTTCAACAGTTCCTGTTGTCACAGTACAATGGCTCTTTGGGTTAAGTTATTAATTGGGATTCCAGAGTGTTTCCACTTCTCAAATACACGCTGCTGAGTCACAAACAATCAGGAAGTAATAACTTTGGTTTTCGGTTTTTGGAATCAAGCATGAAATTGCACTTTTAATCCGAAATTCGAAATTTCACATCGCGAAAACTAAATGTGGGATAGGCCTCAAGTTTGTAACTTAGCGAATAGCTGAA
The DNA here is from genome assembly GCA_946811185.2 of Hippopus hippopus. Classification (NCBI taxonomy): domain Eukaryota; kingdom Metazoa; phylum Mollusca; class Bivalvia; order Cardiida; family Cardiidae; genus Hippopus; species Hippopus hippopus. Next base: position 32,311,396 of record OX328113.1, read on the forward strand.
TTAAATGATATATATATAACGTTTTGTGGCATCTTAACTAAAGTAATCCCTGTAGGCAAAGCTTATATCAGCATTTAAAGGTACGAAAATATTGCGTTCGTAATGGAAGAATTAGTTCTTAGTTTCCGAAAACAGTGGTTCTCTAAGATAGTGGGGAAAAATACCGATATTTATGTATAAAAATTTACTGTCATCTGGAGATGTATTCCCCCGCGATCTCTCGCAAGTCGCCGCGATCCACCGCGATTACCTCCTGCTGTGAAGCTGCCTGATATTTTTCAGGCCGCGGTGACAAGTTCGCCGCGTTTCGCCTACTTTTACCTTTGCAGCAGATTTGCCGCGGACAAATTGGTCCGCCGCGTCTCGCGGACTTGAGCAAAAACGCGAGACCTGTACTCTATGTCGCAATTTCAGAAACTATATTTTATTTAAGTTTATACACATCGTGATAGCTATTTGATTTGCAGTACTAATTTACACAGCATTTATATCATACAGGGTGTCCAAAAAGTCGTGCACCATCCTGAAAACACATTCATTGTTACAGATGCTCAAATTGAGCTCCATTTTCACAATGTTCATCCCACCGGATACCCTACTGAATGTTCAAAACAGCTTTTTGCGGAGAGTACAGCGTTGTATTACTGAAAATGGTGCTCAAGTTTAGCATCTGTAACAGTGAATGTGTTTTCAGGATGGTGCACGACTTTTTGGACACCCTGTTTATTCAGTTTATGTACTTATACAACGAGGCATTTTATACAATTATTGACGCGACCATAAGAGTTAAACTTAAAACCAGTCAACTGAAATCAGTCAGTGTCTAGTCAATCTTCTTCCTCAAATAAAGTAATTCTTTGTGCTACGTTTATATTTATAATGTATAAGATGTTTAGTTTTGATATTGTATTGTAAATTATAGCAATATTTTTTCTTTACCAATTTATATTGTTTCACATGTATATGTCTTTCACCTTTCTTTGAAAACTAGTTGTTATATTCCAATGCCGAAATGATTTTGCTCTTTATCTACAAGATTTAGACATTACGGAACAACAGTCTTTAAAAGGGCCAAGTAAATGCATTAAATAATGACAATTGTTCTTTCTTCCTCAGTTTCTTCTACGGAATAGCTGCATTTTTGTTCAGTTCAAAATAGGGCACATTTCTGTACCTAAGAAAGGCAGTACCCGAAATCTAACTTTCCCTACTAAGAAATGTTCAGCATAGATACCTCTGCAACTCAGGTTGCAGAATTCAGAAAATCGGTGTATTGCAACTGTTTACAAACAGAAAAAAAGGTTTTATAGATGCCATTGTGATCTTGATGTATGATTAATAAGACGTTTATTTTTGAATCATTACACAAAACCGCGGTAGACTTAGCGCGGACCCAACGCGGCGATTTCAGGACACAGGTTAACGCAGACTAACTGTTAAACGCGGCGATCCCTGGCGGACCACGGCGGTCTGGTTACGCAATAAAAGCGACGCGATGACTCTGCCACGATCAGACAGGTAAGTTTCTGTTCAGTGTAGCAGATGATTCAAGAATGAACCAAAATTACGCACCATTTTACTATTTTCAAAGTCGTATTATAGATATGTATCTACATGAGAATTTTAATATCAAGAAGAAAACATGATAAGTAGTCATCATTGCCAAGCGAATTATTAAATGTGCCTTGATTTAAATGGTTATAAAATGAAAACACTTAAACATTTAACCACACATCCCGAGTTATAAGTGCCGCGAAGAACAAGGGTTTCGAAACACTGTAGAAAAAAGAGAACACGCGGGCAACCAGCATTTTCTCCTTTTATGCAATGTTTATCTACCAAGTCACACACTCTTCGACAATTACGAGTGATGTTCATTTTTCCTTAACTTTTTACCAAACGACAAAATTAACGACCTGTCCAATTTGAAAAAAAAAAAAAAAAAAAGCACATTTGCTGGCGAAATTTTGAATCTTACTCAAAATATAAAACTTGATTTTATAAGGTGGGTACATTATGGGTAAAAAAAGGAAATGCTGGTTTGAGTCATAATGACAGCGCCGAAATGTATCGTTACAGAGAAAAATTTCAGGAACTGCTCTTAGGCCTATTAGGTCTTGACACTTGAGCTGATTTTTTTCCTATTTATCATAACGCTCACTAGCAAACAAAATGTTAATTTTTACACATTGATATATCTGCACATGTTCATTACAAAATAAGATTAATGAATCTCGCAGGACCGAATGGATAAAATCAAACACCCTTGTTCTTACGTGAGGGTTTTGGTTAAAAATTAACACTATACAAAGGCACAAAAATGTATTCTTGTCCAAATTTAAAGCATATGCAGACGACAACTAAATTTAGCAAACGTGGCATTTGTCTTTAATAGGATAGAAAACATTCTTGGACAAGGAGGAAATGCTGGCTACTATCATATTCTACTTTCCTCACATTGTTTTCAAAATACTTCTTCCCCAGGGTAGATAAAAATCAGGATTGTGCGGTTAGGACTTAAATCAAGATTGAAAATCACAATATGCTAGGAAATCGAGGAAGAAAGGGTGTTAAGTTTACACGACTTGCCAGCATGAATTTCAAAGTACGTCACACAGACGTTGTGTGCACAATGTTTCTAAGATGTTGACATCAAAGAAATGCCGGTCAAACTTTACCCTTCCATTGAACCTGACCATCCTAGATGCTTGTTTTTTTTTTTTTAACTGTTATTATGGCAATGTTTTTGTCGATGTTCAGAGCAATTTGAAATTCGATATGGTTTTATTTCCCGGCGAGGTCTATAAGTAAGTAAGTAAATAAGTAACTAAATATTTTATTATAGTGACATGTGTATAAAGAATTCAATTTTACAAATAAATAGTGAAATCAAAAACACCCGGCCCCATGGGCCTATATGTCACTTTTGAAAACAATTACAATATAAATATACAACTTTTACATTTCATGAGTAATGGCGGATATCAAAGATTTAGACAGATAGATGGATGGATGGATGGATGGATGAATGGATGGGTGGGTGGGTCGGTGGGTGGATGGATGGATGGACGGACGGACTGACGGACCGACGGATGGATGGATGGATGGAAGAACAGATGGATGGATAGGTGGATGGATGGGTGTATGGATGGGTGTGTAAATGGGTGTGTGGATGAGTATGTGGATGGATCGATAGAAAGATTGATGTATAGATGGGATATATACAACTGAATAGATCAAATCATAAATGTAATAATATGGTAAAGTACACGACGTTCAGAGAATTCAAGGTTTGGAATAGATAGTTTTCAGCCTGAGGGAATAGGCTTTTACAAGAAACTTTGCTAATTTGCGCACATGGTTTGACATTAGATAAGTAAGTTTTTCATTTGGTAATAACTGTAATACAGGGTCTGTATTTCAAACTTCTCCAAAAATGTTTGATCTTAAACAGTTATAAAGGCTACACGAAGTCACAAAATGGCACTCGTTTTCTATTTCTGAACTGTCATTAAAATGAACAGATTCGGCTATCTGCTGGTTCACCTGTATAACGGCCTGTCTCAATACGTAGAGGTAAAATTCCACACCTAAGTTGGGCCAGCATGGAACGTTCATTTTTCTGTAGATTAAGTAAAACATATTGATCAGTGGTATGAACATTTTTGAACAACTTGTAAGTTCTCAACTTTGGTGTTTGGGCGATACTATGTCTCCATTGGGATGTAAACAATTCCTTAATTCTCCTTGTGGCAAGGGACAAATCAATAGTTTGGCGATTTTAAAAATACTCTGACTAGCCAATTGTTCCCAGCATGTTTTTGGTATCACTGCACCAATTGCTTTTATTTTGGTATGTTTCATAATCGCGGTTGAAAACTATTTTAGTGAGTTTGTTTTCATCAAGGAGTATAAGCCTGTTCCAATAACGTACTATGGGATCCACTGTCTGTAAACACAGAGTAACCATCCTGTATCGCCTAGTAACGCTGCTATCGGTGCGAATCTGTGAACCCCCAAGAAAATCTAATACTTCGGTTTTGTATATTATCTAGAGATTTAAAACTTCGAAATCCCTAAGTGGATGCATCATATTCTAGAATGGGCGTTACACAACTAAAGTAAAGTTTTTTCATAGGATTTGAAACCAACGTCTCTTGTTTTGTAAAATTTCGAGATAATTCCTCCTATTGCTCTACCTGCGCCCTTTGATATAGCATTGCCATGTATGGAATAGTCCAAGTGTTCATGAAAAAATACTCTCAGGTATTTATAGCTATCGACAATGTCTAAATTACTCTGACCAATCATGAACTGATACTCTCTTCTTCTATGTTTCTTTGGGCGGAAATTCATACATTTCGATTTCTATGTATTGATGAGAACGAGCCACTTCTTGCACCATGTTGAAAGTGTGTTTAACATACACTGCAGATCATTTTCAGAGTTAGCGATGAAAACAATGTCATCTGCGTAAAGTAACATCGAAATATTTTTATCATCCACTTTAATTACAATGTCGAGATTGTTTATTTCTGCAACAAGGTCATTAATGAAAATCGAATACATTGTCGGAGAAATGCTGTCGCCTTTTTTTGTTCCTAGTGAACAGGGAAACCAGTCAGTAAGCCTATCATTTATGCAAATACAGGATTCTGAACTAGCATATATACACTTTAGGGAGTTATACAGTTTTCCGTCTACACCGATTTTAATCAACTTGTAAAGGAGCAATTCTCGATCGATAAAGTCGAACCCTTTTTTAAGGTCTATAAACGATGTATAAACATGTTCATTGTTTCTTATTATTTCGTTTAAAGGAAATATATGATCTTCACACGACCTGTCTGATCTGAATCCGTTCTGTTCGTCTGCTAACAGGTTGCTCTGTTCTAAGTACTTAGTTAATCGGCGATTAAGAAACGAGGTATATAGTTTACTGATACACGGTAAAAGACTGATCCCACGATAATTTAACGGTACTCGACGATCAGAGCTGGGATCCTTCAGTATTGGAAATACAATAGATTTCCTCCATATATACGGAACAACACTAATGTCAAAAATTAACTGGAATAAACTATGAAGAACAGCAATAACAGGTGGAAATTTCAGCACAGCATATGGAATATTGTCAATTCCTGGAGCAGAATTACTGTTATTTCCTCTATAGTGATATTTCTATTTAAACTGTCGTTACAGATATACAGTGGGTCTGACATGTTGTTTTCTAATAGCTGTTCATGCGATTTCGCCGTCGTGTAATGTTCGTTATCAAAGTCTTCAGAATCGACCGGATTGTACAAATTCGAGAACTCCTGTGTTCCAACTATTGTAAACGTGCTGTTCATCGCGAAAAACTTGTCCATCTTCACCTACGACCTCAACGGGAATTTTTTGTCGACTTCCGCGGGCCAAGCCTATTAATTTTACTCCAAAATTCGTTTGGATTGTTTGTAGCCGTGATTTCAATGTCAAGTAACATCGATCGTCTATATTCGGGCTCTGCCTGACGTAATGATTTATCAAAAGTGTCCCTCGCACTTTTATATTCATGTCGTTTCCTAACTCGAACATTATTGTGACCTTTGTGTCGCAAAAAAGCTCTTTTTTTATCCTTCAGTACGCCCCACAGTTGGGAAAGGTTGTCATTCCAATGTGTTTTTTTATTTTTCATTCGTTTGTTTGTTTGAGTTGTAGCACCATATCTGGGTACGTTAGAATGCATTTCTTTTAATATAATATCACATAAGCTAGAGTATATTGAGTCAATGTCATTCTGTGTATCACGGCACAATTCAATTGATAGAATCAGTTCTTGTATTGCTCTCGTCGCAATCTCGCTTGTCATGAAATCACACGGTATATTTTTTAGCTTATATTTCGTGCAATCACAATCATAACAGTTTATCGGTTGATCATACTGAATATAGCACGCGTCGCTCACCCTTAAGCGCGTTATCAAAACAGCATGATCCAGAATACGTGATCGTGTACCTAGTAAACCGTGTAAATCATGTTGATCAATAATTGTTTGTAATTGAAGGACTTTGAAGTCTGTGCATTGTTTGAAGTTATCATGGGGCACGCACACATAGTCAACCACAGATTTTCCTTTGGTGGAAACTGAAGTAAAATCGTCATTTATCGATCTTCCATTTAAAATACAGAACTGGGATTCTATCAGAAATTCTATGAATTCAAGACCATGCTGATTTTTCACTTTTCCAATGTTGTTTCTGCTCGGGATAAAATCAATGTCGGAAACTATATCCTGTAGATCTCCTATTCTCGAGTTCAAATCTCCCGCTAGTAACATGTAATCATAATCACTGTGCGTATAAACAAGTGAAAGAAGATGAGCGAAAAAACCCTGTGCATCACGTCCCCACGTCGAATTTCCGGTGGAAGATAACAAGTAAACAGAAGAATAGTGTACCCTGTATGTTTTTCTTGTCAGTTTTATGGCCAATATCCCGGTTTTACATTTGTCCACTATTTCTATCTCATACTCACTCATAATCCAATTTTTAATGAAAAAATCGACACCCCCTGAACCTTTTTGTGCTCAAACATGTAATTCTTGTCGATTATGTCCATACCAAATATAACCGTCTATGTCTATTGTATTTTGACCAATTAAATGTGACTCGTTTTCTAGATATGATGTCAGCGTTTATTCCGTAAATAATTTCACGACGTAATTCATGGTTACTATTTGTCCATCCACAGACGTTTAAATGAGCCAATGTTATTTCATTTTGGAGCCGGGAAGATCCCTAGTGGTGATTGTTGGTGTACCGGTGCTACTGCCTTTTTCTTTAATCCTTCCATTCGCATCGACCGTCAAATTGTGTCCTTCGGGTAATTTTTAAGGATAGTTTTGGCATTCAGCTCAATCAATCTTTCAGCATGCGACTTGCTACTCTTCAGATGTACATTTTTATAGTCTGTAGAATGACGCAGCGTGGACGTTTTACGCAGCACAACAACCTTCTAGGACACGTTCGCAAAACTTATCTTTACAAATCCCCGTCTGTTAGGAAATCGACTTTGTAGTCTACATACACCAGAAATGTGAACTTGGGAAAAAATATTATCCCCAAGAGCTTTAATCAATGACTTGGCTTTTTCCACGATGGATTCTCCAGCCGAATTACTTAATCCACTTGCTGTAATGGTCAGGTCAGGGTCGTTCAGTGGGACACGTGAAGTACTATTTGTAAAGGTACATTTACTTTTAACAGTTTGCATACGGGACTGAAGGAGGTGAACACTGTTCAACAACTCATCGATACGACATGCTTCTTTGTTCAAATCAAGTACCATTTCATCCTTTAAATATTTTATCTTACTATCCACATCTGCCATAATGTCTGATCTTAGTTTATCGATCCTCCTTTCTAATGATTTGCGGAGGCCATCCTGATTTCTTTTTATATCTTCTACTGCCTTCAAAACTAAGTCAAGTTTTGTACCCGGATCGAAATCCATCTTCGACGCCATTTCTTTATGGGTTTCCTGAGGGGTTAAACTATGTGATGAGAGTGATAAACTCTTAGTTTCTCCCGCAGAAAGACTTACGGAAAATACAGAATTGTCCAAGGAACTGTCCAGATAATTGATACTTACAGAACTTTCTTTGTCTGCTAATATAGAGTTTGTTTGAGAAACAATTTCTCCAATATCCCCAATAGTTAAATCACTACTTTTCCCCTCGGAACCTCCTTTTCTTCTTTGTTTACCATTGTTTGCGATTAACTCAGAGTCACTGCTCTTTTTTCGTTTATTTTTTCCCATTAAATACACTATTATTTCGCAGAAAAACTGAGCTGTCACTTAAATCAACACTATGGACACCCAATAGAATCGGAACGATTGCCCTGTCTGCTTTCTAAATCAACTGAATGTTAATTCATTAAATCCAATTTACGGAGCAGATAAAACATGACCGCCATCTTCGAAGTCACGTGATTATAAGTAATCAGTGTCGGTATCTAGAATGTCCGCACCACTCCAAGTTAAACACAACTTTTATCATTTTTAGGATCGTAATAATTCAGCTGTACATAAGTGTAGGCAAATCTCTGTAAGTCGACTATTGGTCTTGCAGACGCTTTACATTAATAAAAAAGGTTTTTTGCAGGCAATACAAAAACGACAAAATAATGCAAAGTAAGGCCTGATATGGGTCAGAACATTTCACACACTGTCAGCGTATTCCTGTATCCAAATTCATTACATGTATAGTGGAAAGCACTATTCTCAACATGATTCCAGTCATCTCAAGGCTGCCAACTAGTGCATCTGCATCTCTTTTCCAGTACTTTGTAAAATTATTTTTCAAGACATCCCCAACTTTATCCTGCAGGTCGAGCAAGAATTACTCCTTTTGGAATTTTTCGATAATCTGGTCCCAAAGGATTTCCGATAACGGCCTGTCATATAGGATTTCAGAAGGGAAAACATTTGATCGACTAAAACACGTTTTTTGTCTAAAATGATTAAAATCTATAACGTCTTGAAGTATTCTTTAATATCCCTACTTCACTTATATATAATTTTAATTACTGTAGCAACATGGGAAGTTGCGTCCATTTTGATTTAAAGTCATTGACCCATTCTCCTTCTTATATCTATAGAAAGGTTTAAGAAATTTGCTCTTGCGTCCTTTTTGACGCCAAATAACTTAAAAATAAATTTCTAGAAAAAAATCTATAACGTCTTGAAGTATTATCTGTTTTGTTGTGAATACGATCAAAGTATTCGTTTACATATATTGCTACGGGAACTTGCGTCCATTTTAGTTTAAAAACGGCACCATCGTTATTTTTTGTATAAAAAATGCTGTATTGAGTTAAGTGAGATTTGAATGGATGAAAGGATTGTGCAGCGGATAAAGGGAAGATAAAAACAGATGACATGACAACCTTGTCTATTGTTTTGTTGAACTTGAGTCCTGCTTTTACATATTGTCCAATGTTATAATATACGTATTTATCATTTCTATACATGTACGTGTATATTATTTGCATCTGTTAAAACTTTTAAGAGATTTATAAAAAGTGTTATCCTCCCATTTTTTTTTTTTTTTTTTTTTTTTTTTTTTATAACAATTTCATTATTATTATTATTATTATTATTATTATTATTTTAAAGATTGATTAAGTTACTATAGATTTTTTTATTCTTTATTTCTTAAGAAGATTTAGACTGTTGCACTATTGATCAGAGAAAGTGGTATAATAATGGACCAATAATAAACTGCACCAAAAACGCAGTCAATAGATCAATAACAAATTATACAAAACAAGCAGTCCGATCTTTGGCCGAATCGATTCTCTATGTAGAAATTCTTTTGGTTTAAAAAAAAAAAAATCCTTGACATTGCAGTATCAACAGGTGACTGAAATCAGCAGAAAATTCGGCGTTTTGGGAGTATCGATTTAACCCGTACCACACACTCCCGAGTTTTAACGGTCCTGAAATAAAGGCTTTTGAAACATTGTGAGAAAAGGAGAAAGTGCCAGTAGCCAGCATTGTTTCCTTTTCCCACAATGTTAAACAGCATTTTCTTCTTTTACCACAATGTTTTCTACTCTTTCAAAGTCAAAAATATCATTTGAGCTATATTTGATTCATTGTCTGAAATTACTTTTAATTTGGTGAAGTCAAAAAGTTCTCCACATTGTAAAAAGTTTTAAATTATTGACGGGAAAATTTTATTTATTTGGCAGTCAAAAACCTTTGCAAATTATCCCATGGTTTTTTCGACCGTGAGAAAGAAAGCTTTTGGAAACACATGAAAGGGAGAAAATGCATGAAATCAGCTTGAAAAGGAAGAAAACATGAATATGTGAGCTGTAACCATAAAATACTTTTGATACGGCATTAATCATCACATATTTGAATCTAAAAGCTTAAGAGTGGAAAAAAAATCGGGGAACTCCGGCACAATCCGAACAATCAGGGAAAAAGAAAAAAAATAGGATAGCTGCTTTAAAAAACTGTAAAAAGTGCCAAAAGTTTACTGAAAATTATACCAAATTAAAGAACAATAAATAAGCTTTCTGACTTCACTGGAGATAATTTTGACTTTTTCAACACAATGTGCAGACTTATTTCTGTCTACCGTGTGCTCACAAAACCACTGACTTGGTATCAAAAAGTGACGAAAATATTTAAAACAGAATTGACCTGTTGAACATAAAGGTTAATAAGTAAAATTTGTATTCGGTTGTGTTGTTCATGATAGATCAGACGATACCGTGCGGTCTGATCTACACTTTCCCCAGCCTAATATACATTTGTGACGATGCTATACAAAACCATTACAATAAAATGCTGTCTGCTGAGAATGCAACAGCTCGGTTTGGCAGGTTAGAGATTAATGTTTTCAAAAACATTGTAATATGAGGAACTTGTTCGTACTATCCCTAGCTTTGTCGGTAGCTTTTCAAAAATGTATCCAACCGACGTATATTTACCATTGTACCATTTTTGGTCATAAAACTATGAAAAAAAAAAAAAAAATCAGGGATTGAATTCCAAAGTTGTAATAAATATATGTGTACATACGTCACGTCCCCTTTTCTCCTTTCGCCCCCCCCTCCCTTGCTTTTGTCCCATCATAAGAAACTTGACCTGCGGGGTTATTTTTTTTTTCAAACTCTTCAGGAAGTGGTAATGTATGATTTCCCCAATTTAAAAGCATTTGTAGACAACACAATAAAAATGGCTCAAATTATGGAATTTGTATCAGTAAAGGCGTGAAAACATTGTTGGAAAAAGAGCAAATGCTGGTCGCCAGCATTTCTATCGTTGACCATAATTTTTCAAACACTTTCTTTCGGTAAAATTTGGGGTAGGTCAAATTGTAAGACCTGAAAGGAAAATGAATTCTACAAGTTTTGGTACCCCATTAATTTACAACCCCAGATATATCCCGCAGAATTGTTTTCCAATAAATTGAAACCCTTAGCACTCGAAGCGCGATATTCGGGTAATTAGCGCGAAGGGTTTGCAGCGATTACCAGTCAATATACCAATCCGTATGTGATCGATTTCACGGCCTAAAGGGATCAAACTCTTATAATTTAATTGGCTTACATAGCGGTCAAATAGCAGTTATCGGGTTTGATTTGCATGGTAAAGTTAGCCATGCAATGAAGACACTGATTACTGTCCTATACACAAATCGTAGAAACTATGCTCAGTTGTGAGAGAAGAATGAATCTTGTCGTAATGACCAATTTCAATCCTCGAAACGAGTTTTGCTGAGCTGGCATTCCGCATCACAAGCCTGCATTGCTAGCCAGATAACGTGCTCGTCAGATTCAAGATCGGACTTCACGTTCTGAAATATCATGGGAGGATTTGAAGATCAGTGGAGAAAGGGTTCGGTTTGTAAACTAAATATTGGTGTGTTAAACTTTCCAAAGTGTGAAGGGATATAAGGGTTTGATTAACAAAAGACGCGTGCAATTTGCAAAATAAAGATTATCAACCTTCACATTTGGCTAATCTTGTTCTAAAGTTGGAAGATAGGTAAACTTGACCTTTAACCCTTCAACAGATGACAAAATTTTAAACTCATCCATATTGAAAGCATTTTGGCTCAAATGAGAAAAGTTGTCTTAAAAAGGTTGGGATACGTTGTGGGAAAATGTTAGCAACTTTTTTTCCTTTACCCACAATGTTTTCCAAAGCTTTCTGTGTTGGGGTCGTTTAGACTCGTGATTGTGTTGTAATGGGTTAACCAGTTGGGAAAAATGATATCTGTTTGTGCCATGTAACTGGTTGTGTTTGTCTCCATGTACATGTGATAAAATGAAGAAGAGCATGTGATGATTGTTATCGTTCCTAAAGACTGGTATATCTATTACGACCTATTATCTTTTTTTTGTCTACGAGACAACATTCCGTCATTTTCTAAAGAATAAAGGGTTAGGGTTTCATACACAATTGACATGTGTTAACTCTTTACCAGACCTCCAAATCTTAGCCATATCCAATTTTATAACATTTGCAGATGACTAAATGTAATTCAAACAACGAAATTTGTCTTTTCAGTGGTTGAAAACGTTTTCGGAAGAAAGCAACTGCTGATAATTAGCACATTTTCTTCTCCAACACTGGATTCTCGAGGCCCTTAAAACTTGGTATTATTTGGTAAAGGGTTAACAATATACGGACAACCCCCGCCTGTTTTTATTGCCAAATTTGGTTGTTGGGGTGTAGATAAGCTTTAACCCTTAATCCGTACAGCATTAAATAAATGGAGCTGAAACGTCTGTGAAGAAGACGAAGATTACGAACTTTTCACAATTGTTTTGAGTTAGAACATGTCTCAGAATATCAGAGCAAAAAGATAAATTGCTTGTTACTTGCATTTTCCTTTTTTCTCAATGTTTTCAGAAGCCGAATAGTATTTTTTTGGTAAACGCTTAACACACCGAGTGCAGCTTAAATTCCTTTCAGTCTCGTTTACAGACGATGTAGATCTAGATCATGCTGCATGTTAAAAGCAATCTCTTACAACTATATGTACTGTGAGATATTCTAGCCGAGACAAGTTTGAGATCTTTAAATTCTTTGTATGAAGGAGTTATTTTTGTAGTGTTTTCAGGATAAACTAGGGTAAAGCCTGTACCAGCGATCTAGGGTTGAAAAGAACATTAAAAAGAGCCCGAGTAAAAAGGTTTTGAAAACACCGTTGGGAAAGGAGAAAATACTGTTAAGCAATATACCATCCTAGTTCCACGATATTGTCTACTTTTCAAAGAGAAACCCACTCATTTGAGACACACTAAATTTGTCGTCTGCAAATGCATACAAATTGAACAAGTCTAGAAATTTGTCGCCTTATTCAGATGTAGGATGCGGATAGCATTGGCTCCGCTGCAAGATTTGTTTGTAGGATGTATAATGCCGTTTCAACATATTTCAGTTACATGGCGGCGGCCAGTGAACCTATTCATGTTTTCCAGGAATCTCTTTTAACAATAACGTTACTCCACACAGTGTTCATCCAAGTTACTTGTGGCATAGATAGTACCAATGCCGAGAGAGGGAGAGAGAGAGAGTGGGGGATTGAGGATAATCAGATTTTCCAATGCTATTTTCTATATAAAGAAATACATGTCATCAGACGGCTGTTGCATGACCTTATGCTGTCTTTTACAAAGTCAGTAGTAAAAGCCCAACAGCGAAAAAAAAAAAACATTGCATGTGTTAACATTCATTTAAATTTAAACCATTCCACTTAAAAGTATGGAAAATATTCGGAGAATGACAATCTGTGTGTTCTGTCCAAATGTAAGTTGCAGGCAGAAAAAAATCATGTCAAAATCAGGCAAAAAGTAAACTTAAGATACAATGACTTGCCAACTTTTAACCCAATGTTTGTATTAATTTGTCTGCCAGCGACAAACAGTTGGCCCAACCATGCGATAACAGATTGTCATCTTCACAATAATTTCCACTCTTTTAAATGCATTTTAACACCCGCTTTGTTTACTTCGGCAACCATTATTACTTAAGGCACTCGAGTGCAGTCAAACGCAACTGGTACTAAATTTTTGCAGACATCGTGGATTGAGATCAGACTACGCATCACGCAATGCCTGATCTTTAATATTCAGCCGATTACCAGTTCGAAGGGAAACGGTGATTTTCTTTTTTTGTCATAACAATTTCTATTGACATTGAAATTTCATATCGATATCATTTTTTCCAAAAATGATGATGAAATAGAAATTATATTGTTTATCCAATTCGGTTCACTCCTTTTAGTAAACATTTTAACCTAATTCCTTCTTCTTTAAATGCCTATTCATTCACTTTTCCTTGCATGAATGACATATGTGTTGTGTTGTGCGCCTAAATAGTGAAAAAGGCTTCAAGACAATTTTTTGGCTGTTTGAATATAACAAAAAAGTATTTCATAATCTCGCACAGTTTAGATCCAAGATGTGAATGAATGACGTTTTCTGATCTTGGTCAGCTCTGCAAAAGCAACTTTATGCTGTAAGGTTTGAGATGCTGAAGACAACCCCAGTCCCGTTTTCGAAAACTATGAAGATCAAGATTCTGCCGAAAATTAAATCCATTCCGGTATGGTACGATACACCCTGATATTTGGTGAGATATTCTAGCCGAGATAACCTTCAAGTCCAAAAGATTACATTACGTTCAGCAATGTTGATGGGATAGGATCCGCCAATATCTAGGCCTAATGGCAGCAAGATGACGAGAGAGAGAGAGAGATGTAACTTTTCCTACGGTTTAAAAATAACTTTGGTGAAAAAGGAGAAAATATTCCAAACATTTTTAAGCGACATATTTCTAGACATTGGCTGCTATTCGAATGTTTTATTTTCTTACAGGAAATAAACTGATCTATAGTTATTTTGACTTACCAAATGAACGGGTAACCTATCATCGGAATCTTAGTCGTAAATATTCAAGAAGGGTTAGAAAGGGTCGTATTAAAAAAGTGTCGGTTAGTTTAGTATGACACGTGCGTATGGAACTAACAACTGGGACAGTACTTCACACTGCCGGAGTGCTATACCAACATCAAAGGAATACGAGTTAACCCTTGCCTCTCCTTTGTGTTAAGTTTGGATATATGATATTTAAAAAGATATGAAAAGAACGGATTTTTGTTGAAGAGAACAAGAGGAACATTTTAGTTTAGAATGTGGACCGATGTTTTGTTTTTCTTACGATCCAACCTATATTTTGAAAAGGCTAAATATATATAAGAATTTTATTTGTTACCCTTTGATTTCCTTACATCAAGAGACTAAGAAAATGAGGATAAACAGTCTAATAATATACAGGGTAGCATATATTTTTAAATTGTCTTTCAGTTTTTATTTATCAATAGAATAAAAAACAAATGGCTAATAACTGCTATATCTGTTTCATCTAATGAAGGATTAGAAAGAGTGTGTGATGAAAATATACCTGAAGCCTGTTGTACATGGACTTGTAAATTGTACGTTTTTTTTTTTTTTTCCATTGCGCAGTTTCAGACCGCGGGTGTAGTGGTAAATTTTCGATAATGCTACATTACACGTTTTTGCACTTTAACCCATTAAACGGCATTCACAACAATAATTGCCTTTGCGACTTATATAAATCAAGTCCAGGCTGCACGAAATGTGCAGTTTGATTTTGGATTTACACTTTGCGCTCTTGTAGGACATTGACGAAAACAACATTGAAAAAAATGCTGGTTCTTGGGTCTTTTTAGAAGGTAATAACGTCATCATCACCTTCTTATGCCAACCGACAGACTTTTCCTCCAAGATGACGTATTACATCTCAGCTTCAAGAAAAATAGGTTCTCATAGATCAATGAACAGACACGTCTGTGTTATTTGATATGGACAAATAATATGCGGATTAAAAATTCAGTGTAAGCTATTTACACAAACAATGAATTTCAGAGTTAATGTCGCAGAATTCGCTCTTCATTTGAAATTTTGTCTCATTCCGCAGCTTTCACATGACCTAGTTTACAAAGTACGTCGCAGATGAATCAGTAAAAGAAACACCGCAAAACATGCAAAACCACTCGAAAATTACCCAAAACCACTGTCATTACACCTCAAACAATTTTTCTAACATCTAAAACTGCACGCGAAACGCTTAGATACACGATTTTATGTAAATCAGCCATGAATTATTGCTATCAATTTTAGTATTTTAGGCCTTTGATTCGCTTTAAGTCGAAGTATTTAATGTACTTTGATTAATTGTAGTTGCGTACGCATACTGCTGGGATAAAAACCGAAAGTAGAGAACGATTGTAATCAATAAAGTTAAAAATTGATATTTATGCTGGTTATTGCTGTTGTCCGGACCCTAATACAGTGGCGACAATGATATTTCATTCCCTCCGTATATAGTAAATATAACCTGAAATATGAAACGCTTGGTAAAATACAGCAATTTCGACCGTACATTGACAGCTGGGTGGAGAACGTGGAATACCTAGT
Organism: Hippopus hippopus; assembly: GCA_946811185.2. Classification (NCBI taxonomy): domain Eukaryota; kingdom Metazoa; phylum Mollusca; class Bivalvia; order Cardiida; family Cardiidae; genus Hippopus; species Hippopus hippopus. The sequence continues at coordinate 32,327,406 of OX328113.1, forward strand.
CTAAGTTCTAGAATGGTTTTCTGTTGCAAATAGTATCGATGATGATGATAAAAAAACCCCAGCTTATTCGTTTTTTAACTCCATGTGGATCTAAGACTTACAGCCTGCTCTGTAATTTTTATGCAGCTTAAAAGGTTCATGATAAGACTTTCGACCCAGTATTTAAAATAACCTGAAAAACCGAAACCTTCATCATGGCAGAACGATTTATGTTTCATGTTAAGATGCTAAGTGAAAATGAAACTGTAACCCAGTAATTGTTAGAATCAATGTTGCTAAGTGAATCATGTAAGTTTGGGACATTTTTAGATGTGTTGAGTGATTTTTTTGTCAGTGGGTTACGTAACATTGTTATTCAGAGAACTTTATTGTTAGAAGAGGAATTAACTTTGAAAAAGGCATTTGATGTGACTGTTAGTATGGAATTGGTGGAGATTGAAACGTCAAAAACTAAGGGCCCATGACAGAGTGTTCACACAGTAGTTTAGGGGTGGGAAAACTAATCATGACAGTCAGAATTGTTTCTACAAGAATGCCAAGTGTCATAGCTGTAAAGGTCAGTTCATATAAGCAAGATGTCTCCAAAAAAAGGTTATAAAAAGACCAACAGAAAATCACAGCCTATGGCCAAATGGGACAAGAGAAATAAAAGAATGTCCAAAATTCACTTACTGAATGAACATCAAACTTTCGGCGTCTGAAAATTAAAATGAGGGAAAATGGCCCATTTTCACACTTGGATCACCGTCAAAATTTTGGAAACCAAGACCTGTATGGGTTGCACTGGACAGCAAAATTAAAACAGAATTAGAAAGACTAGTTGATTGTGGAAAAAGTCCAAACTTTGAATGGGCAACTCTAAAATTGTCCCGTACAAGCTTATCTTCGTTGTCTCTAGCTGAGTGGTTGAAGGGCTCTTTGCGTAAACTAAGTAGTAAATTGAAAGTTGTGAAAGTTGATAGAGACGGTAATATCAGTCTATCTACCAGCCCTGTGAAAGGTTGCAAGTTCTTTAAAAAACTGAACTAGAAGGTTTGACTGGTATATTAAGATTTAGGAAAATATTCTTGTAATTTGTGTCATGACAAGTCTTAAATTTACATACCATGAGAAAGTTGAGACATTGTTGCAAAAGGAGAAAATGGGGGTTGCAAGCATTTTCCTGTCTCAACTTATGTTCTAACCCTTTGATGACTTTTGCCACAAGTAAAAGCAAACTTCAGGACACAAGTCTTATTACTTAAATATCGTTGAAACTGGGTTTTTCTTACCATGAGAAAGTTGAAAACATTGTGGTAATAGGAGAAAACGCTGGTAGTAAGCTTTTCTCCTTTTGACAAAATATTTTCATTACTTTTGAACATTATTTACATCCTTTAAGGCATTATCTATATTTGTCTGTTGCAAACGCTTTCAATTTGATAGTAAGATTTTCAGCAAAAAATTCCAGGATGTTGGAAATAATAGTGCTTGGAAGATTTAAGAAAAAAGATAAAAAAAAAAATGTGCTAAGAGAAACCATTATTCAACCAAGTAATTTGTTCTCTTTCCATAATGTTTTTTTTTTTTTTTTTTTTGTTTTTTATCCAAAAAGTGTATGAATAGAGCTGGGGAAACAATAAACATGTTTAACTCTTTACCACACAGTCTTGAGTTTAAAAGACCCTGTAGAGGAAGGCTTTTGAAAATATTGTGGGGAAAAAGAAAGAATAGTTGGTAACCAGCATTTTCTTATTTTCCCACATTGTTTTTCAAAAATCTTAACCCTTCACCAAACAATCCTTGGTTTTTATGACCCTGAGATAGAAGCCTTTTCAAAACAATGCGGGAAAAGGAGAAAATGCTGGAAACCAGCATTTTCTCCTTTTCCCACAATGTTTTCTACCCTGCTAGAAACAAATTTCATTTTTTGAGTTACGTTTAATTTGTCGTCTGCAAGTGCTTTCAATTTGGACCAGTCTAAAATTTTGTGGTTTGGTAAAGAGTGAAAGACAGATACTGTTATTTGTGCCCCACTTTATTTGTCATCTGCAAATGCTTTCAATATGGACTGGTCTTAAACTTTGCTGTGTTGCAAATATTTAAATAGTTGTTTATGAGAATAAGGATACTGATTAAAAAGGTAGAAAGTATTATATAATTTCATGTATTGACATGGTTTTCTATTTAATTAAACTGTTAAATTATTGAGATATTATTATTTCCTTGTATAACTCAGCTCAGATCCTGTTTTTAATGTCTGTCTAAACTTCTCAAAGTCTGACCACTTCTCCCCATAGCTTCTCCTCAAATTCTGAGAGTTTGTAGAGGCCTGAGTATTAAAACCTGACAATACTGTTAGAATTTAAGGAGATTTCAAAGTCATATTTAACCCTGTATTTAATACATCAGATTATCTATTACCGACAGCGGAAGATGTGTTCATGAAACTAGACTGGGGACAAAACTTTAAAGAAATTGACATGTGTCATGTGTACTAACATGTATGATTAAATGAGCAGTTGTACAAATATGTGACAAATTCACAATATATGGGTAATTACTGATACTATATAAGTGGAAATGATTGTGTTGTGGAAATTTTTGTGGTTTTGCGAATTTGAAAAAATTGCAAAATTTTCTGTTTGGGTGTTTTAACACAAATACAGGGTGTCTCAGAATATATGTCCCAGTTTCAAAGCCTAATTTTGCAAGTAAATATTCAACATAACAAGATAGTTCTTTGTATTATCATTAAAAACATCCAAAATTTTGTATAAACAATGATTTTAAGGACTAAGTTACCCTCAACCCCTCATAGAACATGCTCTACATATCCACCCATTTTCTGCTGTACATGTCTGATGGGACGTCAAACACTGTTAATGATGGTTTGGCAGGTGCCCTCTGTTATCTTCTGTATTTTCCTACGAATAAAGCAGTTCTGAATTCGGTTAAACATGCTGGTTTATCATCATACATCTAGTCTTTGATGAGTCCCTAAAGAAAAGAATCTAACGGGTTTTAATTAGGTGAGTGAGGTGGCCATTCTACTGTGTTCTTCAATGAAATCAGCCTGTTTCCAAAAGAATCGGTCAGAAAGTTGATAGCAGCTCTTCTTGTATAAAATGCTGCTCCATATTGTTGAAACCAAGAGTCATTTAATGAGAAACATATTTTTAAAATTTCAGGCACAACTTTTTTTTTTCAAATACCAATGTAGTGATCAGAGGTGACCTTATCAACATTTTTATCAGACCGGGCTGTCTTGGGACATCCATCAGTTTCATTCCGTCGTTCGATACTGTTCCAAACACTTGAAATTTGTAAACTGAACATCATATTTGTTTTCTTGAATACAGTCTTACTTGTGTAATATTTTCTTAAGCATCTTATAACTAAAGTAGGCTAATTTCAAAGCTCTTAGAAGAGGCTTCCAATTTCAGCATCTTCAGCCATAGAAAAGTAAACAGCATATCATATGACGTCATCAGTGGCATCATACAACGTTACCACGGCAATTTATAACGTTTTTGTGTACTTTACACAAAACTGTAGATTGTCAGCTTTAAAATGATATGTGGGACTTAGCAAATTCCTTTTCTTAAAATTGCAAAATTTTTCGTCATTACTGGGACATATATTTTGGGACACCCTGTATATCAACAAATAATAAGTGTTTTGAATTCGCAAACATTTCCATAATCAGTAATTCACATGTTTTTATTTTTTTTTTTTTTTGACACATGTATATTATGTCGTAGGGCAGATCGAAATCTAGGCAGATTCGGAATCTGCCCAGGCAGATCTGGAATTGCCTAGACCAAATTAGAATTGTAATTTTGTGTAGACCAAAATAGATTATTTTCCAAATTTTTTTAATCATATTAATCCACATGTGTTTACAACTGAGATGTATTTTTAATTAAAGCAATTTATTTGTTTTTCCCACAATTGCTCCATTTTCCACATTGCATTCTTTTTTTCTAAAGTGCAAAATATTCAAAATTTAATCTTATTCAGAATTTCTGATCAAAACTTCTTGTATGTTGAGGTTTAAGTTAAACAAGATGCTTTATATGTAGTTGCACTATATTAAACGAGAAAATATTCCAATTTTGTCTTAGCAGATTGTGGAGCTGCCTAGCCAAACTGGAACCTTATTTTGGTCTAGGCAAAATTCAAGTTTGGTCTAGGCAGATTCCGGATCTGCCTAGATTCCAGTTTGGACTACGACATATATACATGTATATCCATGTACACAGTATCTTAAGCTTCCATATAGACTTCTAAGTTCACCTGCAATATTCCAACAAAGTATGGTCATGGTGCTGAAAATATTGGATTCTGTGAGTTGCATATTAGATGATATCACTATTACAGGTCAAAATGATGATGAGTCAGTGTTGAAAAAGACAAGCCCAAATAAATATTAGGTTGAGTTAGGAAAGAAAAGTATTGTTTACTTCAAGAGGAAGTTGAATATTTTCTTTTTAGGGTATATATTATTAATTATTGACGCGACCATAAGAGTTAAACTTATAACCATCAATACCTGTCAAATAGTTCGAGATAACGTTCAAAGGCCAATATAGCATCTAAATTTAATTCTATTGAACATCATTGCTATGTTTATATGGTACACCAAGAAATTCAAGTGTTACAAGAATGCTTTACGGAAACAAGTTATTTAAAAAAAGCGATGGGTCACCAGTGCTTCTTTACTTCTCATGTATTAACCTTGATATGCTCCGTAAAGATACCTATGATAAATACTATCTCTTGAGCTAGATCTAGGTATATTAGCGTGTAGTTGAACATGTCTCGGCCTGTCTAATGTTGTTTGCATCAAACTTTTATGTTAACTTACGCTATAGCTTTATGAAATAGCATTTCTTTGCACAAACAAGTCCTTTTCCCTATCAAAACCAGTCAACTGAAATCAATCAGTGTCTATTCAATCCTCTTCCTCAAATAAAGTAATTATAATGTATAAGATGTTTAGTTTTGATATTGTATTGTAAATTATAACAATATTTTTTCTTTGTCAATTTATATTGTTTCACATGTATATGTCTTTCACCTTTCTTTGAAAACAAGTTGTTATATTTCAATGCCGAAATGATTTTGCTCTATTTCTACAAGATTTAGACATTACGGAACAACAGTCTTTAAAAGGGCCAAGTAAATGCATTGAATAATGACAATTGTTCTTTCTTCCTCAGTTTCTTCTACGGAATAGCTGCATTTTTGTTCAGTTCAAGATAGGGCACATCCCTTTACCTAAGAAAATCCAACTTTCCCTACTTACACATTTTCAGCATAGATACCTCTGCAACTCAGGTTGCAGAATTCATAAAATGGGTGTATTGCAACTGTGTACAAACAGAACAAAAGGGTTTTATAGATGCCATTGTGATCTTGATGTATTATTAGTAAAACGTTTATTTCATTCTCGAATAAATAAACAAGATGGAGTGGTAATAATACAATTTAATAAGCGTTAAACTCAAATACTGTCAAGAAAAAACAGAGGATATAAAGATATAGGCGTGGAATGATTTGGCCGCTCTGAAGGACGATACCGGGTTACCCATGTAACGTCCTGGCATTGTGAAGATTCCGTCGAAAATAAGACATCCAGAGAACGAAACAAGGAACTATTACACTAGTAAATTTCCATTTGTAGAAGCAAAATTAAGTCACTACCGGCTACCCAGGAAGTGAGCCAGCTATTGCTCTACACGCGACTGATTTTTTCCGCCCCTTACAAGCTTATCACAGCAATAAGCGACCGAAAGCTAAACAGCAATGTGAACTTTTTTTATTAATTTAAGGCTTATACCAACAGGCAACAGTATAATACACACTAACCTATACAATCCGAATTAAATATGCGAATTTCGCTCCTTTAGACGGCAAATATGGCTTTTCCTTTACACATGATGATGCTAGAACATGTACAAACGTAAAATGAGCAATCCGCTAATTAGCTACTTAAATGCAATTTACATAGAACACCACAGCAATAGAAATAGGCAGAACTTACGTGATTCCTCCTAGCAATGGCCTAGGCAGAACTTACTTAGAACTTTATTTCGGAGCATTTTGTATCTCTCGTAATTGCCGTCTTTATGGGCGTTATCTCTATCAAACATAAACACATTTATTTCTTTATTGAGCCAACTAGGTTGATGTACCCGTTTTACCCGCTATTGCTTTAGTGGAGCGTGAACAGATAAAACTGAATTTAAAATTTCATAATATTTGTTGAGGGCCTTATTTGGGTCTGGTATCATTTCTATGCATTCTATTCCGGAATTTAGTAAGTCAGAGTTAAACCTGTCATTATCGAATTTATTAAAGCATCTATATTCAATTTTTTTTTTTTTTTTTTTTTTTTTTCCAAGGATTTCATTGTCCCCGTATATTGTTGTGTGAGGGTCGGGGAGCCATCCCTCTACACATCTTACAAAGTAATACAAGTCATGGTCATACAGCTAGGGACAAAGAAACAAAAACAGATAATAAACATGAGGAAAAAAAAGTAAATAAGAATAGAAACAAAAAAAAAAAAAAACATGTAAGCAAAAAGTGAATCTTCCCAGAATTACAGAGAAAAAAAATATTAATATCTTGAATGATTCATAAAACAAGTAAAGTCTTTAATAAAACATTCTAGGTTATTGTTTTCGATGGCTGTTTTTCTTAGAATCTTGAACTTGATAGATATAAAATTCCTGGCACCAGTTTCTGTAGGTATTTGTTTTCTAGATCTACATTTAAAGATGTACATTTTAAACAAAATGAGAAGAGCGTTTTTTGCGTAGGTATTAGATTTGACGTATCCAAACAATATTTTTTTAACAGTTAGATCTGAGTAGATGGTTCCATTGTGTTTAAAGTAATTTGAGATGATTGGGTGAACTTTGGGACAGTTCCAGAATAAATGCTCAATTGTTTCTTGTTCGTTAGTACAAAATGTGCAATCTGAAGAGTCGATATATTTTATTTTATACAAGAAATAATTTATTCCAAGAATGCGGTGAATAATTCGATATTGGAACCACTGTATATATGAATTTTTTGTTATTAAAAAGGGTAGGAAAAATATTTGTTTCCATTCATCGGGTTTTATACTGATATTTAATTTCTGTGCCCAGGTTTGAACACACGCTGGCTGGTCGTTGTTTTTGTTAAGACTTTGATAGATACTTTTTGAACCTTTTGAATCCTTAAGAATCAATTGAAGGTATGGTGGTATTATAGGTCTATGGTGTTTACAAATCGCTTTTTAAGGACAGGTCTGTTAGGTACTTTTTAATAGCGGACTTTAATTGTTGAAAAGTTAAAAAATTAAGCGACAAGTTTTATTTTGTATTTATTTGTTCTACGCTTGAAAAAGAACCATTAGAATCGAATAAATCTCCTATACAGTTAATGCCGGCCTTATATAACTTATTTAGATAAATACTTTTGCCATTAATTTTGATGTTCGGGTTGTAGAATATTGGACTGTCTTGAATGTTCGTATTGTCTATTTTAACAGTATCTATTAAGTGACATAGTGCTTTGAGCACATCTATCCAAAATGGATTTGTTATTCTGTTTATCAGATTTTCTACAAAGTCTTTTCCACATAAATATAATTTATCAATATTTATTAATTCGTCAATAATATTTACCCATCCACCATTGCTTTTAATCAAACGTCTGATCCAAGTGATTTTTAGGGCATTGATAAAAGCTTTAACATTTATCATTTTCAGTCCACCGTACACATAATCTTTTGTGACGACTGATTTTTTTATTTTATGACAGCCTTCCCAAATATATGTATAAAATATATTTTGGAGCTGCGAACATACCTTTTCAGGAGGATTTGGTAGGGCATGAAACATGTGGTTCATTTTTGAAATAAGTAAACTTTTTATAACTGTGATTTTTCCTACTGGCGTGAGGATACGTCGGTTCCATCGTTTAATTGTGTTTTCTATTTCATTTAATTTTGGTATGAAATTTAAATCAATTATTTTGTTTAAATCTACGTGAAAAATTATACCCAATAACTCAAATTTCTCATGTCCCCATAACAATTTCCATTTAGTTTTGATAGTGTCAGAACTGTATTTTTTCTTTCCGATCCAAACAACTTTAGTTTTATTGAAATTTATGTTTAGACCAGATAATTTAGAAAATTTTGATAGGGAATTAAGCGTTTCGTTTAAAGATTTTTCCGATCCGTCAAGAAATATACTTGTATCGTCTGCAAACTGTGATAACTTAAATTCTGTACCTTTAATGTTTATTCCTTTTATGTTTTTATTATTTCTTATGTAAATGGATAATATTTCGGCACATAAAATAAAAATATAGCTAGACAAAGGGTCTCCTTGACGACAGCCTCTCTCAATTCTGAAGAAGTTTGATAAAAATCCACACTGAGAAACTGTTGACTTTGCATCTTGATAAGATACATTAAACCATCTCATAATTGATGGTCCAAAATTGAAAGTTTCGAGAGTTTTGTTAACGAAAGACCAAGAAAGGGAATCAAATGCTTTTTCGAAGTCGATTAAGAGTATTATACCAGGAATATCATTTACTTCAGTGTAATGTAAAAGATCGTACACGAGTCGAATATTTTCTCCTATGTATCTGTCTTTTAAAAAACCAGATTGGTCAGTATGAATAAGTTTATTAAGGAATGACTTGATTCTGTTAGCAATGCATCCTGTTCCGATTTTTTTTTTTTTTTTCGGTTTATTTCCCTTTGGAATGCATGTTATCAAACCTTGTGTTTGAGTTTCAGATAAAGAATTTGTATGGTATGCTTCGTTAAGTGCTCTGACAACAAAATCTCCTAACTTATTCCAAAAAACTTTGTAAAAATCGGCATTAAAACCGGATGTACCTGGACTTCGATTATTTTTCATATTTTTTAAGATTTGAGAAGCTTCTGCCATTGTAAGTTTTCCTTCAATACTTTTCGACTCCTCAACTGAGAGTTGCGGTATTTCTAAATCAGAAATAAAGTGGTTAAAGTCATCAACAGAAAAAATCAGAAGTTGTTGACTTGTAAAGAGACTGGTAAAATACTTTTATTTCATCAAGAATATCTTTTTGATTTGTTATTTCAGATCCGTCCTCTTTGATAATTTTTTTAACAGTTTTTGAAATTGTATTGGATTTTTCTAGGCCACAAAAATATCTTGTTGGTTTTTCACCTTCTATACTCCATTTTACTCTTGATCGGACAATTGAACCTTTTATTCTTTCGTGTTGTAATTGTTCATATTCGTTTTTTAAGGAAAAGTATTCGTTTGAATTATTATTTAGATTTTGTTCCAAATGTTTCATTTTTGACTGGATTTCTAGTTCTCTATTGTTATTAATCTTTTTCCTGTATGAACCATAAGAAATCGATTTGCCCCTTATTTCCATCAATAGTGTTTCAAGAAATATTTGGTCATTGATTGTAAATTGAATTTCTGAATTAGGAATTTTCGTAAAAGTCTCTCTATTGTAAATTGGGATAGCGTATTGTTCTTTTATTTCTTCAATCTTTTTATTTATAGTGTTGATATAATCAAGTTCAGTCAATAATGCACTGTTGTGCTTCCATAAGCCTGACGAATATTGAAATTCATTAATCTGTAGTGTTGTTGAAATGACGGAATGATCAGAGTTAAAACTGTTTTCTATTGACGCAGACATAGTAAAATCATGTAGAGATGGTGATGTAAGAAAAAAGTCAAGACGAGCTTGTTGTATTGGATTACGTTTTCTCCAGGTGTAAGATAGTTTGTCTGGATTAAATTCTCGAAAGGGGTCGACGAGATCACGTTTAGACATTTGATTTAATATAGTGTCTCTTGACTTTTTGTTGTTGATATGTTTATAGTTATAGTAGTCTTTTACGGGATCAATAACTAAGTTAAAGTCTCCACAAATCATGTAAGAAATATTTCCGATTTTATCTATCTTTTCAAATATTTTATCATAGAAAAACGGCTCGTCAGTATTTGGACCATATGTAGATGCCAGAGTAAACCGGAAATCATCAACACTTAAATCAAGAATAACAAAGTTACCGTTTTCATCGTCAATTATGGATTTGTGAATTTTTGCATTTATTTTTGAAAATAAAATAGCTACACCCCTCTTATTAGATTTGTTATTGCTCAAATAAATCTCGGATCCCCATTCCGAATATATATTTCTGTACATATCATGCGTGAAATGTGTATTTTGTAGACAGTATATGTTATGTTTTAAACTCTGAAGGTACTCAAACACGGATATTCTTTTTTTCTTACAATGGAGACCTCTACAGTTGACTGATAGAATTTTTAAACTATTTGCCATATCGACTCATTATAATAAGAAAGAACTGTACCATACGTGCAGCAAGAATGCAGACAAATGCATGGAACCTGGGAAGAATTCTACACGCAATCAAACAAACATATAAACAGAACATTATGTGACAAAGTGTACACTGCAAGTTAGAATACGTGAGTAAAATAATGGGAAAAACTCATCAATAGATCTTTTCGAAAAACATACAACAACAACGAAAACACCAACAATCGAACTATATATAACATATGGCGATGTATAACAGCATGAATTTGATGTCACCATATTTCATTTTGAACAAAAGGTATTACAACCGTTGTGTATATTCTATATTCAATAGTTACGTGATCGTGATTTGTTTTGTTTGGACCCGCATGTGTTGACGTGCGAGTGAGGCAAATTGGATAATGATCACTTACAGATAAAGGAGATACGAAAACTTCGCTAATATTCTTACTCCAGTTGGTGTACATGTGATAAATAGTACTTTCACTCTTATTAGTCACTCTGGTAGGATTTTTGACGAGTTTTTTTAAGTCAAAATTTGAAATTAGGTTTGCCCATTTTACATTTTCGTACTTTTTGTTGATATTATTTTCATCAAATTTAATATTAAAATCAACCAAGATAAGGTACTCTAAATTTAATACATCAACCTGTTCGATCTGCATACTGTAACTATCGACCCATGTTTGACTCGAGCTCGGTGCGCGGTAAACAAAATTTAAAAAGAACGACATATGGTTATGACAAGTAATTTCTATCCAGATAGATTCGATTTGAGGACATTCAAGGTCGTGCCGTCTTTTATATTGCAGACTTTCAGAAATGTACACGATAATACCACCCCCTTTATGGTCTTTTCTATCTTTCCTTTCAAAGGAGTAATTTGATATTTTCAATGTATTGTTTTCAATATTTGCATGTAAAAATGTCTCGCACATTCCTAATATATCGGGTGATCTCTTGGCACTGCAATGAAACTTAATTTCTTCTAATTTTGGTAAGAGATGACGTATATTTAAGCTTGAGATATATGCGTTCCCTTCATCTTGAAGTAAAAAGCGTTCGCAAGGAAATTATCCCTTTGACTAGATGATTGTGTATTGGTATTTAATAAGTTTTTGTGTCTGTTGTCTGAAGGATTTATACTCAGTGTGCTTTTCGATTGGTTACTCTGAGAATTCATATTTCAAACACAAGGTTCTTGGTTTTCAAACAAACTACATCTACAAGAAAATTCGTCGCAGGAAGTACAAATAGAGTCTAGCGGTTGAAAAATATAATTAATCTCGAAGTCATAAATATCTTGTGTCGGGATCTTAAAACTCTGAGAAAAAGCTGTAATTTCAGAATTAGTATTAATTTTATCATATGTCTTATAAGTATCAAATTTATCATAAACTGAGTATCTGTCAGATATGTGCTAATGCCTGCGAGTCTCAAATCTGGGTGTTAAATTACTATTGTGTTGTCTATATCTACAGCGTTTTGTTTCGTGCGTGTTATTTCGACAAATAAAGCAATATTGTTTGTATCCGTCGACATACACCCACGAAGACCGTCTTCTTCCGTATCGTGTTTGTGCTTGCAAGCTATTCGTAAATGAAGTAATACGAGATCGTCTATATTGCGCACGGTTATTGTGATTACTCTGTTTAAGTAAAGGCACTGTTTTGTTCAAAACCGATAATAAGTTACTTGTCCCCTTTAATGCAAGATGAATTCCGTCTCGGTGGTATAAATGCGATATAGTCCTTCCGTTGCCATACACAAACGATGGATAACTGTCAACCAGTTTTGCTGCTTTCTGTTCACATACCAGTTTGATGGTATTGTTCAGTTGTGCGACATCAGTATTTTGTCGTGGACAGGCAGTACAAAGAAACACTTTACATTTTGAAGATAAGAAAGAGACTAAAACGGTCAGATCACTGCGCACATTTGCAACAGATGCTTTACTTGCTGCATCATTGCCCCAGCGTATATGGTTATAGATTTGTAATATTTCAGGTTCATTGTTCGCAAAATTTTTGAAATTTCGGATATTCTTCTACCCCTGCATGTTTTTACTTGGACATTATTTTCAAGCCCTCTAAGCTTTACTTCTTTCAATATAGAGACCCCGATTAGAAGGATTTTCCTAGGGCTTTGGTGGGAAAATGTTTCATTGGTGACAATCTCTTTATTACTTTGATTTTCGTGCGTGTTGACATCTCTCCTTATTTGAATTTTAGGACTAGTATTTTCTTGTCGTGCTTCAGACTCCCTGTTTTCTCCTTTTCTCGAAAAATCAATTTAATTTCTATTGTCGGGCATTTTTGGTTTTCCGGTACCTGTACTTGCGGAATATTTAAAAGCGCCATGTGTTTTACTACTGACTTTTTCAGGGGATTTATCCTATTGCTAGGAGATTCGAGTCGTTTGAGACTTTGAAATCATTGTTCAAAACATCAGGTGCACTTTCACTTTCTTTCGAGTGGGGTTTAACTGTATCCCCAGTAGTACGATTCTGGCTGGTGTTATTTCTCACTTGGGACCTGTTTTCTGTTAAAATTTCTTTTTGACATTTCAGAGTGTCAGATACAGACTGCAGCCTGTGCGACAAGCCCGCGTTGATCGAATGAATCTGTACATCTAAGGATTTAGTGTTCTGATTAATGGCTTCCACTTCATTATGCAGATCTTGTGTATACACTTAGTACTGCTTTTTCAGGCCTGTTATCTCATCCTTAATTTCACCGAATTGTACAGATGTGAACTTAATATGTTCCTGTACCTGGAGGCACAACGTTTTGACAGTTTCCGTTAAAACATTTATTTGGTCATTAACTTTATCGAGGCACTCACATTTTGTATTTGTTGGATGTTGGCTTTCTTTACTTTGGTCTTTTTTTAATTTTCTAACCCTTTCTTCTGTAGACCTGGGTGTCTTTAATTCCGAAGGATCGCAAAATTCTGGCTGTGGGTCACTATTTTGTGCAACTGCCGAACATGAGCGAATAATTATTCTAAATTAGTCATTTACTTCAGAATTGGATGTTGCTTTACTCTCAAGGTTTGATTCCACGATTTTGAAAAATTTTGGCAAGTCCTTTTGCATAAAAGTTTTATTCCTTTCAGTTTACCAAAGAACAGCTGGTCGTATGATACATGTTAAGTGTATATGTTTTCCGATTATTAGACGATAATTTATATTTTGTTTCAACCAAGTTTCCCTTTCCGTCGTGCACTGGAATTTTTGCACATCTAGGTTGTACATCAGGAGAAGTAAAGAATTCCTCGATAGAAAGTGTTAATATTTCATACATAACGGTGCTAAATTCAAATTTAGTTCCTCCTCCTGTTTCCGATATGGTAATGTTTCCGTTGATATTAGCTTTTTCTTTAAAGATTTTTGCTGATTCAAATGATAATCTCTGATTTCTGTATCTCCCATGGTATTTTCGTCGCCATTTTTGAACAACGCAGCGATGGTAGAACATTCGTTTCTGCTCATATCTATAAAAATCGCCCACTTATCATGAAGAAAAATATATCAGCGTGCTCAGCCTTTTATTTTCGATCATTTTACGGTGTTTTCTCCAGGTATTTCGATTATCGTTATCACGAACATTCTTAAGCCAATGGCTAATTTCGCCCTGATTTCTATCACTTCTGCCGGCACGGCCTACTTCAATAGGTGAACTTTCATTTGAACGACTGTTTATATTACCCCGTCTTTGTGATGCACTTGACAATGTGTTATTTGTACTAGGGCTCGGTGTTTTCGCCATCGATGCAGCAGTATTCAATTATCCAGGCGTATTCAGATTATTTCGCGTATTACAGTATGGACCAACGTACAGTGTCGCAAATCGGAAGCTGCTGCCACTGTACGCCCAGAATCAGTTAGCTGCGGTAAACAAATATCATAAAACAGGCTGGTACGTGAATCCTAGCGAATAGAAACTTATCAGGTGTATACCATTTGAGAGGTAACAGGTTTTTCAACCAACGTTTACTGCAATTTGGAACGTGAACGGTGTTCTTTTTGCACAGGAAAGCCGCATCACCAATTTTTGCCGTTTACGGTTGCCGGGACGGCTAAACTTTTGTTTCCTATTCTTCAAGGAAGATCTGTAACCATTTTCTGATTATGCACACCGATAAAGAAATCATTCAATTTCATGTTTACATATCCATAAGAGTTTTCAGCACTATTCCCCTGAAAATAATTCAACTTGTCTTGGGGTACTATCAGAAGGGTCACTGTACGATCAGCTGCCCACCAGGATTTTTGCACTGTTCAATTAGCTGTGATTTTCTGTACAGGCATATCACGAGATTTTTGGGCAGCATTGACATTATTATTTCATGTACTGATCAAGTAGGGAAGATAAATTTCATTTCAGATTAAGGAGTGTCGTAAGAAGGTGCAAAAAAAAAAGGTGGTGATGGCGGTTCTTTAACGACGTATATGACAAATTTTCGCGCGCATCCTACTGGGCATGTATTTTTGTCGTGGATAGTGAATAAAAAGTGTACCTATGAAAGTTTTTGCACATAATGGTAATACTATTGGTGCACTGAAACAAGTAGCACTTTCTTCGGATAGTATTGGTGAAGAGAAAAAAATAGATCTTTGAACTGTCACTGTGAAATAATTAAAATACTGCTGACACGGCGTTAAACAAAGAAACAAAGGCAAGAAATTTAAAGCTGTGGACGTATAGCTGTTTCCACTTTGAAAATTATCGTTGGAAAATGAGAAATTGCTCCTATTGAGCAATTTTTCCTTTTCCCACCATCTCTGCTGAGCTTTTATCCTACTTTTTTCCTTGAAAAAATAACTTCCACAGTGACCTTCAACCTTGTTTTCTGACGAAATAAGTACGGATAGGTACCATTTTTATTTTTCTTTATTGTTTAGAATTATAAATACTATAAGTGTGGAAAGTTTAAGAAAAATCTGTCAATTAGAAAGTATGTATTTTTTTAAGATTAACCCTTAATTTGATCAAATTATCTCCCTTTTTGAATCAATGGTCTATATATAACATGCATATTTGTACATTTACCATGCTCAAAACCAGGCTGTTATATATATTTTTGTGCAAAGATATATGAATTTTCATTAAAATGATGTATATTTGTATATTTTTCCTGTAATTTTCCTATTAACTGACTATTAAAGAAAGGTCCTTTAAATCCAATATAAGATGAATTTTGGAACTGTATATATCTTTTTCAAAGGCAAATTTCTCAGAAACGAGCACGATGACCCACATCTTTTTTTACTGTAATCTCCTAGAGACATGATGAGCTTTGTATGTGCAAAGTTTTAAAAGAATCTGCCCGTTAGAAAAAATTGTCATATACGTCGTTAAGTGCTCGGGGTCGAGTGTTTTAGATGTCTAATCCGAACCTCTTGGGTTCCATGTCCACCATTGTGTTAGTCCACGGATGGTTCATATGATAGCGTCTATATACGATTCCTGGTTAGTCGTGGGAGTGTCCTTTGACAAACACGTTACAGCCCCAGCCACTTACTGCTGAAACCCAGTAAACACACGAGTAAATTTTGACCATTGATAACAAGAAATATCTTTAAAATAGATAGACGGCGTAAATTTGCCCGCAAATAGGCAGAGGCCCTTAGAATGAATATGTCTACATTTTTTACTACTCACTTATTTATATTCATTCATTTGTTATCAGTACCAAAAAATAAGGCAAAAGCCAGCACATTCCGCTACGCACAAGAAGCGTGGGGAAACCTCAGGCGATGCGTAGAAGTACCTATACAGGTGAATTGTGATTTCGGGATCGCCAGTATTTGAGCTTGTGATGCATTTTATGGGATCATATTTAAACCATAGGCCTCTGAAACTCCATTAGTTTATCAAGGGATAACGAAATTTTCATTATCGGATACTGTAACTATAAATAGCACATTGGGGATTCCGTCTGTATCGTATATAGTAAAACATGGTGTGCAACGAAATCGAAGAAAAGCTGACCCCCGTCCCCTTTCAGAGATAATATTTAAATGAAAACGGATAAATGAATCTAGTTACCGTTGCAGATGGGTTTATTAATGATTTTTCTTCTGTACCATGACCTTCGAAAGTTCCAAACGGCTCATGCCATCAAGCAATAATAGCTCTCATCTCAAAAAAGAAATCAAAAGCTTCCACATTTTCTGGATCGCCATGTGCTGACGTCACATGATTTTTAATCCTGCAGCGAATAAGAATTCAAGTTTTTTATTTATTTATTTATTTATTTATTTTATTTATTTATTTATTTTTTTTTTTTTTTTTTTCTCAAACAGATCGATTTTTTTTTTTTTTTTTTTTTTTTTTTTTTTTTGGTGCTGTATTGATTAAATCATTTAATTAACATTTCGTCTGATATAATTTATCTTTTCATCTAATCCAGTTTCACGATTTTCATCTCCCATTTCGCATATTTTCAAATGCGTTTTTACCGTTCAATATAGGGTTAATTCACGTTTTTGAGGTCGTTAACATTCGCAGAGGCCTGAAAAATGGTTTAACGCCCAAGTGCGAAGCACGAGGGTGTTAAAGTATTTTCAGGGCCTCTGCGAATGTTAACGACCGAAAAAACGTGACTTAATGCTATTATTCCATAAAGAAAAAGTATTTTAGCAATAATTTGCAACAATAACAAAAATATTTCCATAGAAATGTAAATAAGCGAACTTCAAATGTTCTGGACATAGATGGGTAAAAACCGGAAGTCGGCGAAAAAGTTTAAGTTACGAAAAGTAAAGGGCCGTTAGTTCTACATGTCGGTTTTGATTCTGTCGGTGTAAATTTACTTCAAATGATTTTTAATACAAAGTGGACTTTTGTGGGATAAACTTGCACAGGTCTGGATCGATTTTAACTAGGATAAATGAGTGGATATGAATTTCTGTAACCGAAAGACGTCCAAGGAATAGATTTATATCAAGCGAAACAATTGCCGATCACGCTAAAAATTGGGTGGGATGTAGCTGGTGTAGAGTGCATTTCACGAGTGATTTTTTGTTCAGATCTCGATTCGACTGAGATTCTGTGCAAAATGTTGTTTGTGGTGTACTAATACCATCAAAGACAAGCCATAAAGTGGATCTAATCTGGTACAAGTTCGTACAGTTTGTTGGTCGGAGTCTAGGGTAGTTCTGACAAGGACAAACGTTGTTTACAAGATAGGCCCTGATCGAGGATATTGATAGTACAAAGCCGGGCGTTAAAGACGCGTGAATTTACTGATTAATACACGTTTTGTCCCTTTAACGCCCGGTTTTTACCCGTTAATACATGCTTATAACGGCCTTGCAAGGCACATTTTATGCAATAATGGTCAAAAGCTTTGGCGCCGTCTTTTGATAGCAAATTCACGTGAGTTATAATTCGCTGCGTCATAACGAATTGTGTGACGTCAGCGTATGGGGATCCGGAAAATGTGGAAGTTTTTATTTTTTTTTAAGATGAGAGCTATTGCTTGATGGCAAGAGCCGTTTGGAACTTTCGAAGGTCATGGTACAGAAGAAAAATCATTAATAAACCCATCTGCAACGGTAACTAGGTTCATTTTTCCATTTTCTGTTAAATATTATCTCTGAAAGGGGACAGGGGTCAAATGTTTTTTCGATTTCGTTGCACACCTTGTCTTACTATATACGTTATAGAGGGGGTCGCCACTGTGCTATTTATAGATATGGTGTTAATGAAGATTTGAGAGTATATACCGTGATATATACAGGCGATGCACCAATGTGCTATAAGTGTTTGATGATCGACCAAGGACAATTTTAGTGTTCCGTAATAGACCAGTAGAGCTTCAAAAGCCTGTGTTTAAACAAACTTGTACCGAGACGTGATGTCCGGTTTTATACGAGGTGCAGTTAGAAAGTTCCCGGGCTGTCGCTGTATGAAAGAAACTTGTAACGTTCGGTGTTTATAAAATTGCATACATCACATATCTGGTCAAGTTTTCGCTTTAAAAAAAAAAAAATGAAAATCGACCCATTTTTCATCAATAAATGATTTAAAGAGCACTTAGAATTACCGTTTTAAAAAATTCAATGGGCTTGTTGGTTTACTGTGTTGTATTTCGTGAAAAAAAAATTTAACCTTGGACGTACTATCAGAAATCAACATCTCGCGAATTTTACATCATACGTTAAACAATAATAGCACTATTCAAATTTAGGCGACGGAATGAGGAAAAAATAGCGCAAAAAATACCGACGTCAGCTAAACGTACGGAATGTGTAGTGATTGGTGATTACTGTATGAAAGCTTGGATCACCCCTACAAATCTGTGGAACTTATATACATATATGTCGGTTTTTCACAATAAATTGGATTTTAGGCCAGTAATAGATTCACAGCCTGACAGGTATAATGACCCTTAACCCTTTACAAATTATCTCATGTTTTACGACCCCTACAGAAGAAGGCATTATAAATCATTGTGGAAAGAAAGCATGTAACCAGTATTTTCTCCTTTTCCCAGAACATTTTCTACCCTTTCAAACACAATTTTTTGTTTCTCATTTGAATATCACACAATATCTAGGAATAGCAAGTATGCAGTATTTGTCACTTAGAAAGTTTCTTGGAAATCACTGAATTTCAAACAGAAGTGTCTGTCTGTTTACTCTATGCAGAGTTTTCCAAAACACGTGGTATGAATGTCAGAAGTTCTCTTAGATCTTGGCTTTCTCCTATTTTATTTTCCTCGTCAATAGAAAAATGGCTCAAAGCATTGAATAACTCCTGTTCCATTTCCTTTGATAACCAATTCTGTCTTCTATTTAAGAGTCTTGGAATATTTATTTGGAGTTATGTAAATTTTAGTTTCTTTGACACTGGACTGATGCATGAAGAATCGTCCAAGCCACTGTCTACTTTAAAGATTTACTTTTAAGACAATTTGAGTTCTGAAATCATTTGTGGTATAAGTATGGCAATTTTTATATTTTATGCCACTGATTCACTACGTCTAAATAAAAAATCCATTGTCTTCATAAGAGAAGGAGGCACATGAAAGTTTCTGTGTTTGCCAGATTGTTAGCTCGGCTGAGCCGCTCTCTGTAAGCCTTCTAAAACATTTTGGCATATTTCGGTAATTCTAGAACCCAGCTTAAGAGATGAGTCCTGCCTGATACTGAGGTGCATCGCACGGTCAGTTTCGTGGATTAAATTGTCGCCTATAATGATAAGGGTAAATCTTTTCTCGACTTATTGAATACTACTATGCTGGATTTATCGGCGCTAATTTCGATTCGCCACCTCCATACTAGTATTCAGTGTCTAGTATTACCTGGAGTTTGTATGGGGATAACGCTATTACAGATAAGTCGTCTCCAAACGACAGATTTCCGCATTTTAGATTGTACCCAATCCGCTGTGCATAATTTGATTTGTGCAATTGCTTTAGTAGTTTATTGATATAAACCAGATAATAAAATATAGACCCAACTCCTCCCTGTGGGACGCCCCTCTCTATTTTGACCAACAGTGACGTCATGTACCATTGACTCGTATTCGACATGTTGTTGGTGTTAATTATAATGGGAATAATTTTTCCTTTCAAGCCTAGTTCAGAGAGTTTCTCAAATAGTCCTTGATTTCTATTCTCAATGTGAAAACTAAAGATAGAGTATCACATAATAATGAAAACTGAACTAAAATTATGTGTTCTAACATATGAATTGAACCTTTTCGTTCAAAACTGTGGATCCATAAATGCAGCTAAGCGTACAGCTGTTTTATCGAGGCTATATAGCAGCTAATGCTTGAGTGCAGATGCAGCTGATCGTACAGTAGACCTTTTGATAGCACCTCAAGAAAAGTTGAATTATTTCCAGGGGTATAGTGCTGTATAGTCTTATGGATATGTTAACATGAAGTTGAATGATTTCTTTATCGGTGTGCATAATCAGAAAATGGCTAGAGATCTTCCTTGAAGAATAAGAAGCAAAAGTTTACCCGTCACGGCAACCTTAAACGACACAAATTGGTGATGCGGCTTTCCTATGCTAAAAGCGCATGGTTCATGTTCCAAATTGCAGTAAAGGTTGGTAGAAAAAACTGTTACCTCTCACATGTTATACACCTGATAAGTTTCTGTTCGCTGGGATTCACGTACCAGCCTGTTTTATGATATTTGTTTACCGCAGCTGACTGATTTTGGGCGTACAGTGGCAACGGCTTCCGATTTGCGACACTGTACGTTGGGCCCTAGTGATTAGGTCCTGAATTAGATTCCACACCTTGTGAAGCCAATATGAGGAAAAATGGAATACGAATCGACAGCGAGATGTACCTGGTGGAGAGTACATATTTCCCTCTATTGCAAAATTGCAAAACTTCACTTTTATGGACAGAGAAAAACAGCCTATCACTGTCCTCCACTGCTCCAGGGATATGCCCATTTTGATTACGAGATAACGAGATTACGAGATCAGTCACTATTTGATACTCTATGATACTGTTTGGGACAAGTTTGACAATACAGGTTTAAACGACCACTAATGTACAACACAACAATGTTTTTAGATGACGCGGTGACAAAATAGTTTGGGTCTTTATACACTAGTGCATGTGTGAACGGTATTTCGATATTCACTAAATTAATAGTACAAAACGTTTATCGATATATAATACTCAATGCAGAATGAAGGGGAAAAAAGTCACAAATACATCATTTCTGGCCAGTAAAGCCCAGCAGCAATCACAGAATCAAATATTAATAGCCTGTTCTTGGAATTACAGTACCTCGGTAGACTTTAAAGGTATAAATCTAAGAAATCTTGAATCCTTTCTTCCGAAATCAGAATCGGCCGCCATTACCAAGGGACGTCACTGTTACGGAGGGGATAATTTATATGCAAAACGCCTTTTGTTTTTAGTTGCCAAAAAAAGACACCTAGGTTAAAAAAGGACATGATAAATTTAATTGATGTAAAGGATATGCTTCTTAATGTTTCTCTTGTACACAGAAAAAACATTGCATGATGTATCATTTTTCACAAATCCATTACGGAGGTGAGCAAACAATAAGCAAGTGGTTGAAACTGAATCACGTAAATATATTCTGTTAGAGTACACTTTTACACTGTTAACTGCTATAAGACTAAAAGAGTTTAAATATTGGAATATTGGAAATTATTGTTTCTCTTTAATTGATACAAAAGCTCAAATAAAAACTGTTACGGTGGTGAGAAAATATGTTAAAAATATTGATGGCTGAAATGTAAACAGGTGTTATGATATACCCATTGACAAGGTATTATGATTGTTTTGATACATTTGTGCTCATTTGATTCAAAATTGAAAAAAAAAATGGAATTACGCAAGCAATTGGAAATGATAACAAATAAACAATGTTTTAACAATTAATTTTCATTTTCAAAATGGGATTATCCAATGCAGACTGTCAAAGACTGTTATTTTCTAAATTTAGATTAAGAATGCAATCTAGAATTATTGGTGAGTACAGGCCGTGACAAAGACGAAAGGAAAGAAATGCAGAGGCGTATAGATGGAAAGAAAATGAAAGAAAATGCTTGCATACAAACCATATCATCTTCTAAGTCAAGGAGAGCTTCAAGAGCATAGGTTCAAAGACAGATTGAAACTCTTTTTAAATAATGATGGTTACCAGCATTTTACCCTTTTCCCACAATGTTTTCAAATGCCTTCATCATCAGGGTCGATAAAACTTGGGATTGTTTAGTGATGAGTTAAAAGGTCTTTTTGAACCAGCTCTTAAACAAAACACTCCAAATCCCTAGCCTAGTCCTGTTGAAACCTAGGATATACATGAATTCATAAGCTGTCGCTGTGATAGGACTAAAATGATAATAAGCAGCATTATAACAGCATTCAAACAACCCAACAAGGTCGTTAAAACATATGAGCGGCACTCTGGCTGAAGGGAGGTTTAATGCATTTCCTTGAATCGTAATACCAAGCAAGTCATCATACAATTATGGATGCATAGAATCCTCTTCGTGTAACAAATGAGTGGATCATGAGGTAGTCTAGCCCTATGACATGCAGAAAATCGACCAGTAGCAAAACAGTTTCTACCAAGGTACGGCTGTCCGGATTGCGCAGGTTGATCTCTGTAGATACTTTTTGCAGATGCATAAAAACCCGTTTAAAGAGTATGGTTAAAGTAATTGTTTCGTACAGGGTTAAATACGGATTTAATGAATTATCATTATTAAATGTGCATATCTATTTCAATAGTAATAGTTAACATGGTTTCCCATGTATTTTTTAAATCTGAAAGGTTTGAAGTATCATGATATATCATTTATTCATGACTGATTTACAGCACTCTGATCTATCAAGTTCAGCTCACTTCCATAACGGAGACGTATTTAATTGTTATATCAAGGGTGAACAAAAGTTACATGTAATTAATTCTAAAAACTGATTTCTTCTAGGGTTTAAAGTATGGGCAAAGTCAATTCATGGCTTCTTGAGGTTTTTAGAACATACAAACAAGTATGAATTTATGAACAAAAAGGTTCTATTGTGTTCTCCTAAGTTCATTTTCAATATTGATAGATATACCTTTTTGTATTTGCTGTTGATATTTTATATTTAATAATATGTTTTTGTAAGTTACACAATAATTGAAAGTGTAAAGGAACATTTTCTGGACAAGCTTTTGGTTGAGTATTTTTGTATAATATTCGGCTCACCTCCGTAACGGAAACATTTTATTTATAATTCATTATCATGTAAACTATAATGGCTAATTTACAAATTATAAATTTGCTTTCAAATGTATCATATTCAAATTTGACTTAGGAAAGTCTCGTCGTCCAATCTGAAGATACTTTGAGCATTTTGAATAAACAAACTGCTTTAATATAGAAAATAGACGTACGTATTTTGCATCTATGATTGATCCCGGTATACAGAATAGAATAGTTCCTGGTGTTTGGCTATTGTATTGAAACTTTGAGATTTTTCCATTCTAAAATGCAATCGGTATTAAAACTCTCCTCCGTAACAGACCAAAACATCTTTTTTTTTTATTTCGTAAATATAATCAAGCCTAGCACACTGGTATTCTTCCAGATTCTTAGAAGGAAGCTATAGATATTGCAATACCAGAGCCAGGTAATTATTCTACAGATCCTACCAATTATCACCCTATAGCCTTGACAAGATGTATTTGCAAAACCATGGAAAGAATAATGACCGCCTTTTTTGTTCTTTAGAGAAGAAGACACTTATTGCTACCTGTCCAGTGCGGTGAGGCACTGGGCGGAATTGAGTGTCGCTTGATCACTTATTTCACTTCGAAACATTCATCAGCAAAACTTTTGTTAAAAAGGAAAGTGTTTTTTTTTTCCGATCTCGAAAGTGCATATGATACTACATAGAAATATGGAATCATACGTGTTATGCAAAAAAGAGGTTTATGAATGGAAGAAACATGTTTAGAATCGTATGACCGAAAAAAGGTCTACCTGGGTTTAAACAGTCTGCTGGTGAAATTTTATATATAGTAACTAGACTTGACATTGTTTGCGTTATAAATAAACCTCTTTGGTTGGAGAATTACTTTATATCTTAATCAGTCCTGTAAACATAGAGTGTTGCTTCAGATTAGTTTGCGCTGATCGGACATGAAGTTTTCAGCCTAAGCAATATAGTTTTTTATTCCTCTGTGCCAGGACTAATTTGTTGATAGTACTTTCTGTTTCGTCTCGGGCACATTTTATTTGAAACAAACATTCTTTTTTCTTCGATCAAAACAAATCTTAAATGAATTTCTCATATCTTTGATGAGTAATTTATAACTTTTAGTGAGCATAAATTCTAAGCAGTAATCAAAATTTACGCTATAAGCACCTTTCAGAACTATATTTGCTTCAGCGACCAGTTTGAATTAAAAATCAGACTGCATTTATGGAGTCTGATCTTTGATCTACACTGACGGTTTCGTTGTACAATTTAGACAAAAGCAATCATTGAATAGCAATTTATTAGATCTTATTAGACTGAAAGTAACTGTTGTGTCTATTTCGCGCTGTCGGAGTTAATATTTGTGCTTTAAACGTTTTTTTTTTTTTTTTTTTTTTTTTCTTATTCTTTCCCCTCCCCCCTTTTAATCATAAAACGTGGAAACAGATGTTACGCCAATAAGAGCCTGGTATTTGGTTAAAAGATATGTAAAATGTATTAATTACGTCTAATTATTTTGAGGACTTTTAAATGATCTGGCGGTAATTTCCCATCTATATTTACCGTTGCTAAAGCATTCTTACTTTCATTTGAATTAACCCTGGTATTAATGAGAAATACATGCGTTTGAATTAAGAATGTGTAGTGTTTTGTGTTTTCAATCGTAAGAATAGATATTACGGTCTCTTACCAATACAGAGATCCTTAAATCGAGTCTGCGACAGGTTGCTTCATTTTCAGAATCCAAAGATACGAAAAATAGACGTAATAGACCGTGAGCCATCCCCCATGGGAATTTTAGGCACTATCTTTTTCAGAAACCCCAGTGTCTTCTTGGCACTTTGGCAAAGTCTGCCACATGGCGAGCACGGCGTTTACAAGTTATAGAGGTCAAAGACCATCAAGTACACTTTTTTTATACACGGTTTTAAAGAATCGCCATTCAGTTTACATTTTCACTCCATTTTCTGCATTACAGACATGTATGTCAGAAGCACTTCAAATGGGTTAATTAACTCATATCTATCATAACAACAATAGTTTTACGGAAACAGACATAATTTTGTTCGAATCATAGTACTGAAAGAATTATTTTTGGTCATGTTTGTAAGCCTCAAATGGCTGGTACTCAAAACCGTATCCATAGAATACAAAATCATCTTTTATGAATCTTAGTGATACAGAATAGATGGTATGACAAATATGTTGCCTTTTCATTATAATAAATGCTCTCTATAAGCTGCTTTAACCACGAAAATCAGAGTATTAACCATACCAAAGGTCGATTTTTTCTAAATCTTACCTAAATCTTGTGGTAATTAAAGATTATATTAGCGTGATTGACCCTGCTACTATTTTATACATAACCAATAATCGAAAAAACATAAATATTTTGACACTGTATTGTCGACAGACAAAGTCATTTTGGAGCCTACCAGTTTAATTTCTGCGGCCATGAGTTGGTTCGCGGACATACCGGAAATTGTATGCCAACAAAAAAAAAAAAGGAATAAATACTGATACAGTGTCGCTTGTCTTTGTTTTCTTCGAAAATTCTTTGTTCTATTTTCAAAGTCGGAAACATCATTGTGGGGGTTTGAATGGCTTTGTGGTTATGTGTGAGATTCCCCGGTTTCGAGACTTACTGGCAGCACTGATTCTCTCAGGGACATGTCGATGGCATTCCGAGTACTTGTGAAATTCTTGCTACATATTTATATGTAACTTGTATCCGTGTCTTCGTCATGTGAAACAATAAGGAATAATAGATGTCATTGTGTTATGCATATATGATTTATAAGATTTTCATAATTGAATCATAACACTTACCTTCTTTCCATTTTAGGACATTATTATATTTATTTAAGTTTTTACACATCGTGATAGTTATTTGATTTGAAATACTACTTGACAAAACATTTATATCATATATTCAGTTTAAGTACTTATACAAAGAGACATTTTATACAATTATTGACGCGACCATAAGAGTTGAAGTTATATAGTTCAATACCTGTTCAATAGTTCAAGATAACATTCAAAAGCCAATATAGCATCTAACTTTAATTCTATCGAACATCATTGCTATGTTTAAATGGTACACCAAGAAATTCAAGTGTTACAAGAATGCTTTACGGAAACAAGTTATTTAAAAAAAATCGATCGGTCAACACTGCTTTTTTACTTCTCATGTATTAACCTTGATATGCTCCGTAAAGATACCTATGACAAATACTATCTCTTGAGCTAGATCTAGGTATATTAGCATGAAGTTGACCATGTCTTGGCTTGTCTAATGTTGTTTGCATCAAACTTTCATGTTAATTTACGCTATAGCTTTATGAAATAGCATTTCTTTGCACATACAAGTCCTTTTCCCTATCAAAACCAGTCAACTGAAATCAATCAGTGTCTAGTAAACCCTCTTCCTCAAATAATATTTTTTTCTTTGTGCTACGTTTATATTTATAATGTATAAGACGTTTAGTTTTGATATTGTATTGTAAATCATAACAATATTTTTTCTTTGCCATTTTAGATTTTTTCATATGTATATGTCTTACACCTTTCTTTGAAACTAGTTGTTATATTTGCAATGCCGAAATGATTTTGCTCTTTATCTACAAGATTTAGACATTACGGAACAACAGTCTTTAAAAGGGCCAAGTAAATGCATTAAATAATGACAGTTGTTCTTTCTTCCTCAGTTTCTTCTACGGAATAGCTACATTTTTGTTCAGTTCAAGATAGGGCACATCTCTGTACCTAAGAAAGGCAGTACCCGAAATCCAACTTTCCCTACTTACAAATTTTCAGCATAGATACCTCTGCAACTCAGGTTGCAGAATTCAGAAAATGGGTGTATTGCAACTGTGTACAAACAGGAAAAAAAAGGTTATATAGATGCCATTGTGATCTTGATGTATGATTAATAAGACTTTTATTTTCTAATCATTACACAAATTTTCATCTCTTTCCATTTTAGTCAAATCCATTGATAAGTACATAATTTCATTATCAATATCATAACGTTTTAGCTGAAATAAATATGTGCCCATTCAATAACCTCTTTCTAACTTAAATTATTAGGTATAATACATCTCTTTGAGCTACAAGCAGGTGATGTATAAGTATTTCATTACTGATATATGATTCTAAATTATAATAATTACTTTTACTACCGTCAATGTCAGGACATGTTAAACTAAAATAGACGATGGTTAAGTAATTTTGCATAACCAAAATTGAAAATGAAGACCTCTTGTAATATCTGAAAATTGACAATTTGACTTGTGGTATTTTTCATACTTTAGTGCGAAAAAAAAAAAAACAGAAACGGTTAAAATAAGGTAGTCATAATTTGCGTTTTTTTTTTAAATGGGATCTGCTTTGCCGGTATAAGGACGCTATAGCTGTATTAAACAAAATTTCATGAAGATCAATGTAATTCAATGAATATCAGCGTTTAATAGCGTGATTGACCCTGCTAGTGTTTTATACATAACCAAATAATCGAAAAAATATTCATGTTTTGATTCTGTATTGTCGACAGACAAAGTCATTTTGGAGCCTGCGAGTTTAATTTCTCTGGCCGTGAGTTGGCTCGCAGACATACCAGAAATTATATTCCCACAAAAAAAGGATTAAATATTTATACAATGTCGCTTGTCTTTGTTTCCTTCTAAAATTATTTGTTCTATTTTCAAAAATTAAAATATCATTTTGGGGTTGGGGTATGCATGGCTTCGTGGTTATGTGTGAGATTCTTAAAATTAAGGTTCCCGGTTTCGAGCCTTACTGGCGGCACTGATTCTCTCAGGGACTTGCCAATGCTATTCCGAGTACTTGTGAAATTCTTGGTACATATTTATATGTAACTTGTATCCGTGTCTTCGTCATGTGAAATAATAAGGAATAATAAATGTCATTGTGTTATGCATATATTATTTATAGGATTTTCATAATTGAATCATAACACTTATCTTCTTTCCATTTTAGGAAATTAAAGTGTTAAGTACATAATTATCTTATGAATGATGAATTTGTAACTTCAATAAGTTCTTTATGTCGCAATTTTAGAAACTATATTTTATTTAAGTTTATACACATCGTGATAGCTATTTGATTTGCAATGCTACTCGACACGACATTTATACATGTATCATATATTCAGTTTAAGTACTTATACAACGAGGCATTTCATACAATAATTGACGCGACCATAAGAGTTAAAGTTATAAAGTTCAGTACCCGTTGTATAGTTCGAGATAACGTTCAAAAGCCAATATAGCCTCTAAATTTAATTCTACCGAACATCATTGCTATGTTTATATGGTACACCAAGAAATTGAGGTGTTACAAGAATACTTTACGGAAACAAGTTATTAAAAAAAAAAGCGATGGGTCACCAATGCATTTTTACTTCTCATGTATTAACCTTGATATGCTCCGTAAAGATACCTATGACAAATACTATCTCTTGAGCTAGATATAGGTATATTAGCGTGAAGTTGATCATGTCTTGACCTGTCTAATGTTGTTTGCATCAAACTTTTATGTTAACTTACGCTATAGCTTTATGAAATAACATTTCTTTGCACATGCAAGTCCTTTTCTACGGAGTCCTGATGGGGTCACCCAAATTCTCGCATGTTTGGACATGCGAGGTTTTGAAATTTTCTCACATTCTGGCAGGTCAGTCAACTTATATACATGCGAGATTTTACAATCCTTGCGAGGTAACAGGGGCGATATTTTATTTTTAAACCCTCGCCTGTCTTTTCTAAATCCTCGCATGTATCTTACTCTGTCCTAACTTGGAAACATGCGAGATTTTACAAAACCTTGTGTTGTCGTATTGTCGTATTGTCGCCCGGTGCTATAGAAATACAGATGCCAGGGGACAATGTCCCCAATCGGCATACTACGTGCGATCCGTTGATGGAGTTACGGAATCGACCGAGTTGTTTCTGGTAATTTTTACAGCACCAGCGTTAAAAATGGTGGCAACAGAAAGTGTACACAGCGAATCTCGAGGAAGGTAAATATTTAAATATTGTGCATTGTAGCGCAAATTCTACTTCTATCGTTTATTTTAGTCGCTTAATTTTAATTGTTTGACCTGCGAATCATTTTTTTCAGGATGTCGCATTACTGATATTACGGCCTAAATGTATTGAAGCTTTTAACACCGGTAACGGGCTTTTTCGTTCGTGACTGAGCTTGTTTGTCCGGGCTTGTTCGTCCAGGCTCTTTCGTCCAGGCTTGTTCGTCCCTACTGATTTCTCCTTGGTCCGAGCTTGTTCATCCCAACTTGTTATACTAGTCATAGTGCTGTTTTCCCTCTTTCAGGAACGAGAGAACACAAAAATAAAAAAAAAAAAAGTTTACAATAATAATGAGTGTATACGATGAATTGTTTATCATCCCCAATGGACTAATATTAGAATGACTGTTGGACTCTCGATCTGATGTGTATACATGTGTTTAGATCTGCCATTCAAAGGTGTTAATAGTGGATACTTCACTGATTTTGAGAGGTATGAAAACATAATCTCCGACAATTTTACTCAACCTAAGAGTATATAACTGTGCAAAAATAGTCATTCCATCTGTTTGTTTGGAGAAGCTATCAAATTAAAAGAAAATCTATTAATAGATATGAACTTTCAATTTATACTGTATTGCAGGATCGTCCTAAGCTATAGGCAATAGGCCGTGTAGTAATGGCTGCCACTAAAAAACTGCAACAATATTAAAAAACGATGTTAAATACGGCATCGAACAACAGAAACAACTAAACAAAACACAAACTCTGTGCTAGCTCCCCATCATAGTAGCTTTTAGCATACAATCGCATGTTTATACAAGCCCATGGTAAATATTTTGCCAACAATGGGCAATGGGCAAAAAGCTTTCCAGTGTATCTTGGAGAATAGACGATAGTTCAAAATACGACCAAGAGAAAGGCTATCAAAGCATTGATAAATTTTATTCACTGTACATATTCAATACAATCAATCAGTTAATGTGGGACAAACAAGCCTGGCTGAACAAGCCCTGGGGCGAATAAACCCAGGGACAAACAAGCCCAGAGCCCCGAACCCCCACCTTCACTAGGGCTTCAGTCTGAACTTGAAGTGAAGGCTTGTGCGTTGTCGCTCAATTGTTATTTTTATGGTTGTTCTCTGCTTGTCTTAACAGCAGGCATTCATTAAAAGCTTCTGGAAATTTCAACATCTTAGTGGTCAGCTTCAGTCAGATGTATGTCCTTATTCTTCTAGTCACCTATTTATTGTAATTACTTTAACCCATTACCACACAATGATGACTTTTAACGACCCAGAGGAAGAAACTTCTTGAAAATGTTGTAGGAAAAGGAGAAGATGCTGGTCAACAGCATTTTCTCCTTTTCCCATAATGTTTTCCACCCTTACATAGACAACTTCCATCATTTCAGCCACATGTAAATTGTTGTCTGCAATTGGAAAGGTAGAAAATTTTGCTATGTGGGAAAGGGTTAAATAGAAGTATGTCTTCAACCTCTAATCACAAGTCAAACAGATCTACCATACAAAGATGGGCAGTGTTTTTTTTTTAGGACTAAACATTTCAAACAAGTATTTGTGTTGTAATATAACTGCTTAATAGCATTAATTTCATAAAAAGATAATTTACATCCTCAGGGACAAACTATTTTTTATTGCTTTTTTTTTTCTAAAAGTTTACAATTAATAGGTCAGTCCATTTATGTTTTAAATGGAAACAGTTCAGTACAATCAATCCATTTTTTTTTTTTTTACATTACCAAGCACAGTCAACCTACACAATCAACAGTTTTTAACAATCCTTTTGAAAGTGGCTTTTGAAAATACTTTGGGAAAGAGAAAATGCTGGTAACAATTTCCTCCCTTTTCCACAATGTTTTTGACACTTTCTGAAAAACAAAGTGTTATCAAACATGGGTTGGCTGTGATACAGCGATGATATTAATACAACTTGACTGTATATATTTTTGAAACAATGATATTTCATGTAATTCAATCAGTATTTTTTCAATGCAGAGAAGAATTATGTAAATTGAAGAAAACATGTGACTAATGTGGCCTTGGCATAGTGGTCAAGTTTTCTTTGGGTCCTGTATGGCTTGGTTGCAAGGTGAATGATTCACAATCAGAAGGTTCCAGGTTCCATTTTGGTCCAAAGTGCTTAATTTTTTTTTAGTGTCCTTAGGCAAGACACTACAGAACCTAGCACTGATTAAATCTTTGAAACATTTGTGAGCTGTCACTGTAATACTGAAATACTGTAGAAAAGGGGTGTTAATCACCATTACAAAAAATGTTTTACTTTAACAAATTATAGTTGTGGGGCAGGAAAGATACATTTTACATGGAGTCAATGAGGAAAAATTGCACAAAATATGTCCAAAGCCATAGAGCTTAATGTTGGGCATTTTACATGATGAGAGATACCTTGTCCAAGGTTTTTAAACTACAATTCATGGATTAACTCCTCACCACACAATACATTTTTAGACCTCTTCAAATTGAAAGCATTTATAGGTAGCAATTAAAATATGGTTCAGTTGATGGCATTTCTCTTAGTTGGTGCAGAAAACTTTGTGAGAAAAGGAGAAAATGCTGGTTACCAGCAAATTTTTTTCAAAGGCTTCTTTTTCAGGGTCGTTAAAACTTGGGATTGTGTGGTAGTGTTAAAAGATTGCCCTATCAGATGGTCATATATTTGTTTTGTAAGACTTAGATAAGGAAATTTTGTCAAAAAAGTATTCAGTTGTTTTATTTGTGTATTTCATTCAAACTGTATGGGACCTTTTGGCCTCTTCTTGTTGTAGGTTTGACCCAAAGAGGTTGATATATTGGCCACAGATAAATATGCAGTTATAGGTGTAAAAACAATAGAGAAAGGGCCATGCTGAAGCAACTCTGTCAAGATATTTTTAAAGGTATGGTTTTAAATTGTATCTCAGCAAGATGAAAGTTTGGTCTTAAGATGTGAAATAGCAGCATTTAGAATTTTATTTAAACTATTGAAGCCACCAATCTGAACTTAAAAAATGACTGAGAAATATTTGTGCATATTTCATCACTTACCATCTGCTGTGTACAAATATGAAAAAAATATTATAAATTCAGAATTGGAGAGAAATAAAGACATGAAAAGAAATAAAGACATGGAAAGAAACAGAGATATTAACTATCAGAGCAACTTTCTATTTTCATGTTTTCCAGTATTTACTGCACAGATGTCAAAGTATGTCTGATAAACAGGGATATAGTTCAGTAATGTGATATAGTTCAGTAATTGTAGGAACCCTGTAATGGACCCATCAGGTGTCAAATGCTTCATTTTCAACTCCATTTGTACATATATGTAAGACATACATGTTCCATTTCCTATAATCTTGTAATTTGGTCAGAATGTTTGTCTTGATAATATCTTAAACTAATATGAAAATGGGTCATGGTAGATAAAAAAAATTAGGTCACTAGGTGAAATCTCTGAAAAACTTGTACACTCTAGTGGTTACATTTTCAGTCCAACACTCTATAAACTTCGTCAGAATGTTTGTCTTGATATCTTGCATGAGTTTGAAAATGGGTCACATTGAATCAAAAACTAGGTCACCAAGTTTAATCCTTTAAAAACATTGTGTACGCTCTAGAGGCCACATTTTCGGTCAAATAATCTTAAAATTTGCTTAGAATGTTAGTCTTGATAATATCTTAGACAAGTATGAATATGGGTTATGTTAGATAAAAAACTAGGTCACCAGGTCAAATCCTGGAAAAACCTTTTGTACAACCTACAGGCCACATTTTGTTTCAAATACTCATGAAAGTTTATCAGAATGTATGTCTGGATAATTTCTACATGTCAAGTAGGCTGCTGAGACAAATTCTAGAAAAAGCTTGTGTGCACTCCAGATGCCATATTTGCAAGTCCAATACTAATGAGTGTTTGTCAGAATGTTTGTCTTAATATCCCTGAAGATATTGGAAATGGGTCATATTTGATCAAAAGGCTCGGGTGAGCGACTTCAGGGCCATCATGGCCTTCTTGTCAACATTAGTTCTGTTATATAACACAATAACAGTGGCCAGTGCAACTTATCTATGCTTTCCTGGAGTTTTTGTTACCAGTACTTCTCAAAATATTCTTCTCAAGTCACTTGCTGAGCTACCGGGCTTGGCCTGAATTTTTCGCTAAACCAACTAGTTTTAAAGGGCAAATTATAGGTTAACAGTGGTTATATAAAAGGTTAAAGAAGAAAGTTTCTGTTACTTGTTACTGAAAACAGCAATGACACACATCCCTATTTCTTTAGCAACTGGACTTATTATAGATTTCTGTACAGGAGATGTTCAAACTTTTACCCTAAATTCAGTCGGAAAAACTATACTAGTAATCTGCTGCCATTGATATAATGTGGGATGGACAAAACTAAGTTTTCTGAAATGTCTTAAAACAGATGTTTACTTTTTACTTTCCCAGGTCAAAATAGAGCATTTGTATGGCAACTCAATGTATCTTATGTCACAGAATTTGTCGTTGAAAGGTTGGACAACATGATAGGAGAAGGGGAAAATGATGGCTATCAGCCTGTCCTCCTTTTCCCACATTGTTTTCAAAAGCCTTCTTGATAGTTTAACATAGGATGGTATAAACTCAAGTTAAATGACCGGCACATTGACATGTACATAATAATAGGATGGTAATAGTGTCTTTCTTTAATTTCAGACGAATTACACCATCCAGATTCAGATTTGATAGTGAGGTTTGGATGAATAGAGTCTCTACTAGGTTTTATGCCTTGGCAAGTGTGTCTCACAGATATTTTGTAAGTCACAGTTTACCATTAGCCTCACTTACATATTCTAAAGAATCTTACCAAGAGCTTTTAGCTCAATACTTTTTATAAACATTAGTGGAGCTGTTCATGCTAAAGATATGTTTAGGCCCACTACCTGGACCATGCGTAAACAAAAATCAATAGGAAAATATACAAATACAATGATATGCAACTTAGTATACCTAGAGAGGCACATTTCTTTGCAATGCAATGTTTATTAAGTATATTCAGGCATTTCTTTCTCATTATTGGTTAGTTAATATCTTGTCCACTGTACAGGTACTGTGTATGTCCTAATGATAAGTTGTCTCGTGTGACTTGTTAGTTTTCTTACCAATGATGCTCAAGAGTGCTTACAGAGAGATTAATATCAGAATGGTGATAATAAGTATTTCAGTTGCTGCTCAGAGAGTGTCCAGACCAAACTGAATATAAATTCAGTCGGATCCTAGGTCTGCATTGGATATTTTTGTGATACTAGGGCAACAATATGTGGCCTTTTTTTTTTTTTTTTTTTTTTCATGAAAATATCATTTTCATTCACATGGAAATGTAAGAGTTAAGATTTTCCTTGTTGTTATGTTGTAATGGTATTAAATAAACAAAGTTCATTTTTCGACAAAAATGTACGGAGGGAATAGAAACGAATAATTCCATCAGTGCATGGCTCAAGGAATTGGCAAATAATATGAGTCATTATAGGGTAGAGGCATTTGATATTCAATAAAAGTGCTTTACTAAACTTAAGACCTGTCCAAATTAAAAGCACACGCAGACGACTTAACCCTTTCCCAAACAATCTCTAGTTTTCACGGCCCTGTAAAAGAATCCTTTTGAAAACATTGTGGGAAAAGGAGAAAATGCTGGTAACCAGCATTTTCTGCATTTCCCACAATGTTTTCTACCCTCCCGGAAGAAATTTCATTTTTTATATCATATTAATTTTGTCGTCTGCAATTGCTTTCAATTTGGACCAGTCTAAAATTTTGTTGTTGGGTAAAGAGTTAAATTGGGCAAAAGTTACAGAAGCCATTTTTTAAAGAGTAGAAAACTTCAATAAAAAAGTGTACAATGCATTAGGGGAGAAGGACAAAATGTTGTTGACCAGCATCTCCTACACCATAAACAATTTTTTCGGAAGCCCTATTCCATAGGGTTATAGAAATGTAGAATTGTTTTGTAAAAGATTAAATACATAAAAACGGAGTTTCACTTTATCTTTTTCAGGTCATTGCCAACATATGAAGAACTAAACTACAAGGAATTTAAATCTATTTAAGTTTCATAATTATGGCTTGATGAATAAAAATCCCATATAGACAGGCTGACAAAAGTCAACCTGGAAGTTTCAGGAGGAACTGTTTTCAAAGATGACAACATTGCCAAGGGTTTCCAGAGGACCATATGAAATAATCTGTGGGGATTGTATTGGACATAAAAGACAATTGGGCCATGCTCTGTGAAAAGAGGGCTTCATTCATCAGTTTGTGCAGGCTGACCTGAGCCAAGTCCTTTGGTATTCGTCAATTTTCTGCATGTCAATGGTCCATTCTACCCCCTGATTCTGTTGATTTTTGTAGATCCCTAATTATGTGATGACTTGCTTGGTACAATGTATAACAGAAATGCATTAAACAACCTTTTGCCAGAGCATAGCTCAGTTCATTTTATACTGTCATTTGTTTGTTTCAATTAAGTTACTTTTGACCACTTAGGCCTGAGGACAACTGAATTATAGACTTGTCCAAATGAAAAGCAGATGCAGACATCAAAATCAGTAAGGCTCATATGATGGGATTTTTTGTTAAAATGAAGGAAACTGTAACCAGTATTTTTTCCTTCTAATTTTTCTGTAAGGGTTGTTAAAGGGTTTGTAGGCAAAAAGGGCCTTTGTTGGACAAGAGACAAAAATATAGCTAGCACATCACTCACAACATCAGACAGTGTTGCTTTAAGATAAAACGACACATTATGTGCAGTTCGGTCTTAATCTAGACTGTCTGCAATAGAGCTTCTGGTGATTTTCATAGCATGCAAAAACATAGCTTTTTGACAAAAGACAATTGCATATCAATAAGAGTGGATAATTTAGTAAGGACATAATCTCTACACATTAGATCTTTTCACACTTTACCTTACTGAAAAAACTTAGACTTGTCCATCTATTGTGCTTCTGATTGGATTAGTCTGAGAAAGATTAGAAAACACTGTGGGAAAAGGAGAAAATGCTGGTTACCAGCATTTTCTCGTTTTACCACAGTGTTTTTGAAAACTTTTTTCTCAGGGTCTTTATAAACTTGGGATTGAGTTGTAAAGGGTTAAAGATCTTTTAAAGATCTGTTTCTATACAGGTTGTGCAAAGGGTTAACCTATCACGATAAAAAAAAAAAAAAAAAAAAAACACATACACACTTTTTATGCCTTAACAGTTGCAAGCTATTGAAATCATAGTGGAAAAAGTGATATAAGCAATAATTTCTTCCTTTGTTTGATTTTCATTCTATTGTAATACAAAAAAAAAGAAAGTATTTTCCTTTCCTTTTCATATTTCTCCGTAGTGGATATGATCACATGTGCTCTACTGCTTGTCAGTTGTTTGGTTATGCATATACCTGTAATCATGGTTGAATCATGTGAAAGTTTTTGTATGAATTTTACTATCCAACAAAAATAGACATGATGGTAGGTAATACATGCATTTATTTATATGAGATAAAAGCCTAATTTTATATGAGAAGTTAGATAAAAATGTTATGGAGATAACCATGGAATTTTGTCTTTCTCTAGAAAGTCTACATTTGTCCTTTACCTAATAATTGAGATATTCTATTATCAAACAGTTCCAATGTCCAGTGACCCTGAGAAGGCTTTTGAAAAGCATTGTGGAAAGAGGAGAAAATGCTGGTTAGCAGGATAGTTTCCTTGTCCCACAGTGTTTTCAATAGCCCTCTTCAGGGTCGTTAAAACTTGTTGTGCAGTAAAGGGTTAGCATGTCGCTGCTCATTTTGCTCCAGTGCTTTAATAATCTGTCAACCATATGAGCTATAAAGGAAATGACCGTGTTAGATTAAAGGTTTGACCCCTGCACAACAGTGGAGATCAGAGGCCAGTTGTACTTTTCTTGCCTGCAGAGGCAGTCCTAATGTGCAAGTCAGTTGCAGACAGGGTTTTGTAATCAAGGGGTTGTGAGTTTGAAATCAAATTCAGCAAGACCTTGACCTGCGAGCTGGCAACATGATTGTTGCATGCCACATATTTTCTATCTATGGTGATTGTATATGCAAATTTATATTAGAATCTGACTGTGCACCTGGAAGTTATTGGCCAATGAACAGTACATGCATACATACAGTACAGTACATAAAAAGTACATAAACAGTACATACATACATATTACATACTCCCCATTTTAATGCTGGTTACTAGTATTTTCTCCTTTTCCCACAATGTTTTCTTACCTTCCAGAGACTCCCATTATTTGAGCCATATAATTATGATATATGTATGTTGTCTGCAAACGCTTTCAATTTGAACAAGTCTGAATATTTTCATGCTTGGCAAATGATTTATACATATCATAGAGATCATACATTTTGCATAAAAAACACCCATGTCAGCCTGCGCAGGCTGACCTAGGTCAAAACTTTTTGTAAGGTTTTTTATATCTTAGGACCATTCTACCTCATGATTGGGTCGATTGTAAGACATTGTATTTGATGGATCCATAAGTGTGATGCCCTGCTTAGTATAATGCACCATGGAGATGCATTAAACCCCCTTTTGCCAGAGTGCAGCTCATATGTACCAGTACATGTATTTACAAACAACATGTACCAATAAGTTACGAGGAGAGATGAGATGAACTCATAACCTCCTCCACCAGACTACTTTGAAACCATCCCTATTAACTATTTACCAAACGAAAGAAATTTAGATTTTGTCCTAACTGAAAGCATTTGCTGACAACAAATCAAGTTTAACTCAAACAATAGTATATGGTTCTGAAAGGCTTGAAAACACTGTGGAAAAAGGAAAATATGCTTGTTACCAGCAGTTTCTTCTTTTCCTACAGTGTTTTCAGAAACCCTTTTCCTCAGGGTCGTTAAAAATCAGGTTTGATAAAACGTTACAGAAAATATCAAATACAAACGGAATATGAAAACATTTTGGTAAAAGAGAAATCACTTGTTACAGGCGACTAAGGTATCTAAACGTTGTATGCAACCACATGAGACGGTCTTATCTCAGATCTACAGTACCTAATTCAAATTGCATAGGAAACAAAGCTTTAACTATTTACCAAACAATCACAGGCTTTAACTCTACCTCCCCCCCCCAAAGGCCTATGGAAAGAAACTGCGGAAAAAGGAGAAAAAGTTGGAAACCAGATTTTCTTCTTTATCAACAATGTTTTCCACTCTCCATGAATGAATGTCACATTTTTTTAGTCAAACTTGTCATCTGGAAATGCTTTCAGATTGGAAAGGTCTAACAATTGGTCTTATGGTATAGACTTTCACAATATCAGACTTTCAGATCAGCACTTTCGATGTCCTCAATTTGAAAACATAATATATCTGTAAGAAAAGCAGCGTGAAACAAAATTCATGTCATTATGAAAAAGATAATTCAGTTGTCTCGAACTCATTACATCCGAAAAACAATTTATGCCAGACAGCTCTAAAGTGTTTGCTACATGACAAAAATGTAGACTTGTAGCGAAAGGGACTATTTTTTGTATCTTAGACATAAGTCTGTGCTAGTAGCCTCCCTCTTAGCTTTATTTCTGTGATAATCGTTACAACTCGGCTGATTCCGAAACTGCATTCCGAGGTTCGTCGAATGGTGGGAAAGAATTCACCATTCGCCATGGGTTCTATTTACTTGTACAGCGGGCGACAACACGAGGATTTAAAACTTTAAAAATCTCTCATGTACACTTATTTAATGGGGTAATATACACTGACACACCGGGCGACAGAGCGAGGTTTTAGAAAAATATCGCATGTCTCTGTGTTCTGGATGACTGAACATCGATTCACGATGCGAGATTTAAGAAAACACAGGCGAGGGTTTAAAAAGTAAAATCTCGCCCCTGTTATCTCGCGAGGATTGTAAAACCTCGTATGAATTTGAGTTAAGTGACATGCGAGAATGTGACAAAAACTCAAATTGTCGAATGTAGACACATGCGAGGATTTGGGTGGCCCCATCAGAATTCCGTACATTTCCCTATCAAAACCAGTGAACTGAAATCAATCAGTG
The DNA here is from genome assembly GCA_946811185.2 of Hippopus hippopus. Taxonomy (NCBI): domain Eukaryota; kingdom Metazoa; phylum Mollusca; class Bivalvia; order Cardiida; family Cardiidae; genus Hippopus; species Hippopus hippopus. The sequence goes on from OX328113.1 coordinate 32,366,598, forward strand.
TCTAGTCAATCTTCTTCATGAAATAAAGTAATTTTTTGTGCTAATTTATATTTATAATGTATAAGATGTTTAGTTTTGATATTGTAATGCAAATTTTAACAATTGTTTTATTACCAATTTACACTTTTTCACATGTATATATCATTCACCTTTCTTTGAAAACTAGTTGTTATATTCCAATGCCGAAATGATTTTGCTCTTTATCTACAAGATTTAGACATTACGGAACAACAGTCTTTAAAAGGGCCAAGTAAATGCATTAAATAATGACAATTGTTCTTTCTTCCTCAGTTTCTTCTATGGAATAGCTGCATTTTAGTTCTGTTCAAGATAGGACACATCTCTGTACCTAAGAAAGGCAGCACCCGAAATCCAACTTTCCCTACTAACAAATTTTCAGCATAGATACCTCTGCAACTCAGGCTGCAGAATTCAGAAAATGGGTGTATTGCAACTGTGTACAAACAGAAAAAAAAAAAAGTTTTATAGATGCCATTGTGATCTTAATGTATGATTAATAGGACGTTTCTTTTTTTAATCATAACACAAATTTTCATCTCTTTCCATTTTAGTTGGACGAACTGGTAAGTATATACTTACATTATCAATATCATAACGTTTTAGCTGAAATAAATATGTGCCCATTCAATAACCTCTTTCTCACTTAATTTTTTTAGGCATAATACATCTCCTTGAGCTACAAGCATGTGATGAATAAGTATTTCATTATTGATATATGAATTTAAATCATAATAATTATTTTTACAACGGTCTATGTCAGGACATGTGAAACTAAACTAGACGATGATTACGTGATTTTGCATAACCAAAATTGAAAGTGAAGACCTATTGTAATATCTGAAAATTGACAATTTGACTTGTGGTATTGTTCATACTTTAGTGCGAAAGGTAGTCATAATTAGTGTTTCTTTTTTTTTTTTTTTTTTTCTTTTAAATAGGATCTGCTTTGCCGGCATAAGGACGCTATAGCTCTATTAAACAAAAGTTCATGAAGATCAATGTAATTCAATGAATATCAGCGTTTAATAGCGTGATTGACCCTGCTAGTGTTTTATACATAACCAAATAATCGAAAAAATATCCATGTTTTGATTCTGTATTGTCGACAGACAAAGTCATTTTGGAGCCTGCGAGTTTAATTTCTCTGGCCGTGAGTTGGCTCGCAGACATACCAGAAATTATATTCCCACAAAAAAAGGATTAAATATTTATACAGTGTCGCTTGTCTTTGTTTCCTTCTAAAATTATTTGTTCTATTTTTAAAAATTAAAATATCATTTTGGGGTTGGGGTATGCATGGCTTCGTGGTTATGTGTGAGATTCTTAAACTTAAGGTTCCCGGTTTCCAGCCTTACTGGCGGCACTGATTCTCTCAGGGACTTGCCAATGGCATTCCGAATACTTGTGAAATTCTTGGTACATATTTATATGTAACTTGTATCCGTGTCTTCGTCATGTGAAACAATAAGGAATAATAAATGTCATTGTGTTATGCATATATGATTTATAAGAATTTCATAATTGAATCATAACACTTATCTTCTTTCCATTTTAGGACACTTATGAGGTAAGTATATAATTATCTTATGAATGATGAATTTGTAACTTCAATAAGTTCTTTATGTCGCAATTTCAGAAACTATGTTTTATTTAAGTTTATACACATCGTGATAGCTATTTGATTTGCAATGCTACTCGACACGACATTTATACATGTATCATATATTCAGTTTAAGTACTTATACAACGAGGCATTTCATACAATAATTGACGCGACCATAAGAGTTAAAGTTATAAAGTTCAGTACCCGTTGTATAGTTCGAGATAACGTTCAAAAGCCAATATAGCCTCTAAATTTAATTCTACCGAACATCATTGCTATGTTTATATGGTACACCAAGAAATTGAGGTGTTACAAGAATACTTTACGGAAACAAGTTATTAAAAAAAAAAGCGATGGGTCACCAATGCATTTTTACTTCTCATGTATTAACCTTGATATGCTCCGTAAAGATACCTATGACAAATACTATGTCTTGAGCTAGATATAGGTATATTAGCGTGAAGTTGATCATGTCTTGACCTGTCTAATGTTGTTTGCATCAAACTTTTATGTTAACTTACGCTATAGCTTTATGAAATAACATTTCTTTGCACATGCAAGTCCTTTTCTACGGAGTCCTGATGGGGTCACCCAAATTCTCGCATGTTTGGACATGCGAGGTTTTGAAATTTTCTCACATTCTGGCAGGTCAGTCAACTTATATACATGCGAGATTTTACAATCCTTGCGAGGTAACAGGGGCGATATTTTATTTTTAAACCCTCGCCTGTCTTTTCTAAATCCTCGCATGTATCTTACTCTGTCCTAACTTGGAAACATGCGAGATTTTACAAAACCTTGTGTTGTCGTATTGTCGTATTGTCGCCCGGTGCTATAGAAATACAGATGCCAGGGGACAATGTCCCCAATCGGCATACTACGTGCGATCCGTTGATGGAGTTACGGAATCGACCGAGTTGTTTCTGGTAATTTTTACAGCATCACCGTTAAAAATGGTGGCAACAGAAAGTGTACACAGCGAATCTCGAGGAAGGTAAATATTTAAATATTGTGCATTGTAGCGCAACTTCTACTTCTATCGTTTATTTTAGTCGCTTAATTTTAATTGTTTGACCTGCGAATCATTTTTTTCAGGATGTCGCATTACTGATATTACGGCCTAAATGTATTGAAGCTTTTAACACCGGTAACGGGCTTTTTCGTCCCTGACTGAGCTTGTTTGTCCGGGCTTGTTCGTCCAGGCTCGTTCGTCCAGGCTTGTTCGTCCCTACTGATTTCTCCTTGGTCCGAGCTTGTTCATCCCAACTTGTTATAGCAGTCATAGTGCTGTTTTCCCTCTTTCAGGAACGAGAGAACACAAAAATAAAAAAAATAAAACGTTTACAATAATAATGAGTGTATACGATGAATTGTTTATCATCCCCAGTGGACTAATATTAGAATGACTGTTGGACTCTCGATCTGATGTGTATACATGTGTTTAGATCTGCCATTCAAAGGTGTTAATAGTGGATACTTCACTGATTTTGAGAGGTATGAAAACATAATCTCCGACAATTTTACTCAACCTAAGCGTATATAACTGTGCAAAAATAGTCATTCCATCTGTTTGTTTGGAGAAGCTATCAAATTAAAAGAAAATCTATTAATGGATATGAACTTTCAATTTATACTGTATTGCAGGATCGTCCTAAGCTATAGGCAATAGGCCGTGTAGTAATGGCTGCCACTAAAAAACTGCAACAATATTAAAAAACGATGTTAAATACGGCATCGAACAGAAACAACCAAACAAAACACAAACTCTGTGCTAGCTCCCCATCATAGTAGCTTTTAGCATACAATCGCATGTTTATACAAGCCCGTGGTAAATATTTTGCCAACAATGGGCAATGGGCAAAAAACTTTCCAGTGTATCTTGGAGAATAGACGATAGTTCAATATACGACCAAGAGAAAGGCTATCAAAGCATTGATAAATTTTATTCACTGTACATATTCAATACAATCAATCAGTTAATGTGGGACAAACAAGCCTGGCTGAACAAGCCCTGGGGCGAATAAACCCAGGAACAAACAAGCCCAGAGCCCCGAACCCCCACCTTCACTAGGGCTTCAGTCTGAACTTGAAGTGAAGGCTTGTGCGTTGTCGCTCAATTGTTATTTTTATGATTGTTCCCTGCTTGCCTTAACAGCAGGCATTCACTAAAAGCTTTTGGAAATTTCAACATCTTAGTGGTCAGCTTCAGTCAGATGTATGTCCTTATTCTTTTAGTCACCTATTTATTGTAATTACTTTAACCCATTACCACACAATGATGACTTTTAACTTCTTGAAAATGTTGTAGGAAAAGGAGAAGATGCTGGTCAACAGCATTTTCTCCTTTTCCCATAATGTTTTCCACCCTTACATAGACAACTTCCATCATTTCAGCCACATGTAAATTGTTGTCTGCAAATGCCTTTAATTTGGAAAGGTAGAACATTTTGCTATGTGGGAAAGGGTTAAATAGAAGTATGTCTTCAACCTCTAATCACAAGTCAAACAGATCTACCATACAAAGATGGGCAGTGTTTTTTTTTTAGGACTAAACATTTCAAACAAGTATTTGTGTTGTAATATAACTGCTTAATAGCATTAATTTCATAAAAAGATAATTTACATTCTCAGGGACAAACTATTTTTTATTGCTTTTTTTTTCTAAAAGTTTACAATTAATAGGTCAGTCCATTTATGTTTTAAATGGAAACAGTTCAGTACAATCAATCCAATTTTTTTTTTTTTTTACATTACCAAGCACAGTCAACCTACACAATCAACAGTCTTTAACAATCCTTTTGAAAGTGGCTTTTGAAAATACTTTGGGAAAGAGAAAATGCTGGTAACAATTTCCTCCCTTTTCCACAATGTTTTTGACACTTTCTGAAAAACAAAGTGTTATCAAACATGGGTTGGCTGTGATACAGCGATGATATTAATACAACTTGACTGCATATATTTTTGAAACAATGATATTTCATGTAATTAAATCAGTATTTTTTCAATGCAGAGAAGAATTATGTAAATTGAAGAAAACAAGTGACTAATGTGGCCTTGGCATAGTGGTCAAGTTTTCTTTGGGTCCTGTATGGCTTGGTTGCAAGGTGAATGATTCACAATCAGAAGGTTCCAGGTTCCATTCTGGTCCAAAGTGCTTTATTTTTTTTTTTTTTGAGTGTCCTTAGGCAAGACACTACAGTACCTAGCACTGATTAAATCTTTGAAACATTTGTGAGCTGTCACTGTGATACTGAAATACTGTAGAAAAGGGGTGTTAATCACCATTACAAAAAATGTTTTACTTTAACAAATTATAGTTGTGGGGCAGGAAAGATACATTTTACATGGAGTCAATAAGGAAAAATTGCACAAAATATGTCCAAAGCCATAGAGCTTAATGTTGGGCATTTTACATGATGAGAGATACCTTGTCCAAGGTTTTTAAACTACAGTTCATGGATTAACTCTTCACCACACAATACATTTTTAGACCTCTTCAAATTGAAAGCATTTCTAGGTAGCAATTAAAATATGGCTCAGTTGATGGCATTTCTCTTAGTTGGTGCAGTAAAAAAATTGTTAGAAAAGGAGAAAATGCTGGTTACCAGCAAATTTTTTTCAAAGGCTTCTTTTTCAGGGTCGTTAATTGTGTGGTAGTGTTAAAAGATTGCCCTATCAGATGGTCATATATTTGTTTTGTAAAACTTAGATAAGGAAATTTTGTCAAAATAGTCTTCAGGTGTTTTATTTGTGTATTTCATTCAAACTGTATGGGACCTTTTGCCTCTTCTTGTTGTAGGTTTGACCCAAAGAGGTTGATATATTGGCCACAGATAAATATGCAGTTATAGGTGTAAAAACAATAGAGAAAGGGCCATGCTGAAGCAACTCTGTCAAGATATTCTTAAAGGTATTGTTTTAAATTGTATCTCAGCAAGATGAAAGTTTGGTCTTAAGATGTGAAATAGCAGCATTTAGAATTTTATTTAAACTATTGAAGCCACCTATCTGGACTTAAAAAATGACTGAGAAATATTTTTGCATATTTCATCACTTACCATCTGCTGTGTACAACTATGAAAAAATATTATAAATTCAGAATTGGAGAGAAATAAAGACATGGAAAGAAATAAAGAAATAAAGACATGTAAAGAAACAGAGGTATTAACTATCAGAGCAACTTTCTATTTTCATGTTTTCCAGTATTTACTGCACAGATGTCAAAGTATGTCTGATAAACAGGGATATAGTTCAGTAATGTGATATAGTTCAGTAATTGTACGAACCCTGTAATGGACCCATCAGGTGTCAAATGCTTCATGTTCACTTCCATTTGTACATATATATAAGACATACATGTTTCATTTCCTATAATCTTGAAATTTGGTCAGAATGTTTGTCTTGATAATATCTTAAACTAATATGAAAATGGGTCATGGTAGATAAAAAAATTCGGTCACTAGGTCAAATCTCGGAAAAACTTGTACACTCTAGTAGTTACATTTTCAGTCCAACACTCTATAAACTTGGTCAGAATGTTTGTCTTGATATCTTGCATGAGTTTGAAAATGGGTCACATTGAATCAAAAACTAGGTCACCAAGTTTAATCCTTTAAAAACATTGTGTACGCTCTAGAGGCCACATTTTCGGTCAAATAATCTTAAAATTTGCTTAGAATGTTAGTCTTGATAATATCTTAGACAAGTATGAATATGGGTTATGTTAGATAAAAAACTAGGTCACCAGGTCAAATCCTGGAAAAACCTTTTGTACAACCTACAGGCCACATTTTGTTTCAAATACTCATGAAAGTTTATCAGAATGTATGTCTGGATAATTTCTACATGTCAAGTAGGCTGCTGAGACAAATTCTAGAAAAAGCTTGTGTGCACTCCAGAGGCCATATTTGCAAGTCCAATACTAATGAGTGTTTTTCAGAATATTTGTCTTAATATCCCTGAAGATATTGGAAATGGGTCATGTTTGATCAAAAGGCTCGGGTGAGCGACTTCAGGGCCATCATGGCCTTCTTATCGAAATTATTTCTGTTATATAACACAATAACCAGTGGCCAGTGCAACTTATCTATGCTTTCCTGGAGTTTTTGTTACCAGTACTTCTCAAAATATTCTTCTCAAGTCACTTGCTGAGCTACCGGGCTTGGCCTGAATTTTTCGCTAAACCAACTAGTTTTAAAGGGCATATTATAGGTTAACAGTGGTTATATAAAAGGTTTAAAGAAGAAAGTTTCTGTTACTTGTTACTGAAAACAGCAATGACACACATCCCTATTTCTTTAGCAACTGGACTTATTATAGATTTCTGTACAGGAGATGTTCAAACTTTTACCTTAAATTCAGTCTGAAAAACTATACTAGTAATCTGCTGCCATTGATATAATGTGGGATGGACAAAATTAAGTTTTCTGAAATGTCTTAAAACAGATGTTTACTTTTTACTTTCCCAGGTCAAAATAGAGCATTTGTATGGCAATTCAATGTATCTTATGTAACAGAATTTGTCGTTGAAAGGATGGACAACATGATAGGAGAAGGGGAAAATGATGGCTATCAGCTTGTCCTCCTTTTCCCACATTGTTTTCAAAAGCCTTCTTGATAGTTTAACATAGGATGGTATAAACTCAAGTTAAATGACCGGCACATTGACATGTACATAACAATAGGATGGTAATAGTGTCTTTCCTTAATTTCAGACGAATTACACCATCCAGATTCAGATTTGATAGTGAGGTTTGGATGAATAGAGTCTCTACTAGGTTTTATGTCTTGGCAAGTGTGTCTCACAGATATTTTGTAAGTCACAGTTTACCATTAGCCTCACTTACATATTCTAAAGAATCTTACCAAGAGCTTTTAGCTCAATACTTTTTATAACCATTAGTGGAGCTGTTCATGCTAAAGATATGTTTAGGCCCACTACCTGGACCATGCGTAAACAAAAATCAATAGGAAAATATACAAATACAATGATATGCAACTTAGTATACCTAGAGAGGCACATTTCTTTGCAATGCAATGTTTATTAAGTATATTCAGGCATTTCTTTCTCATTATTGGTTAGTTAATATCTTGTCCACTGTACAGGTACTGTGTATGTCCTAATGATAAGTTGTCTCGTGTGACTTGTTAGTTTTCTTACCAAAGATGCTCAAGAGTGCTTACAGAGAGATTAATATCAGAATGGTGATAATAAGTGATAATAAGTATTTCAGTTGCTGCTCAGAGAGTGTCCAGACCAAACTGAATATAAATTCAGTCGGATCCTAGGTCTGCATTGGATATTTTTGTGATACTAGGGCAACAATATGTGGCCTTTTTTTTTTTTTTTTTTTCATGAAAATATCATTTTCATTCACATGGAAATGTAAGAGTTAAGATTTTCCTTGTTGTTATGTTGTAATGGTATTAAATAAACAAAGTTCATTTTTCGACAAAAATGTACGGAGGGTATAGAAACCAATAATTCCATCAGTGCATGGCTCAAGGAATTGGCAAATAATATGAGTCATTATAGGGTAGAGGCATTTGATATTCAATAGAAGTGCTTTACTAAACTTAAGACCTGTCCAAATTAAAAGCACACGCAAACGACTTAACCCTTTCCCAAACAATCTCTAGTTTTCACGGCCTTGTAAAAGAAGCCTTTTGAAAACATTGTGGGAAAAGGAGAAAATGCTGGTAACCAGCATTTTCTGCATTTCCCACAATGTTTTCTACCCTCCCGGAAGAAATTTCAATTTTTATATCATATTAATTTTGTCGTCTGCAATTGCTTTCAATTTGGACCAGTCTAAAATTGTGTTGTTGGGTAAAGAGTTAAATTGGGCAAAAGTTACAGAAGCCATCTTTTAAAGAGTAGAAAACTTCAATAAAAAAGTGTACAATGCATTAGGGGAGAAGGACAAAATGTTGTTGACCAGCATCTCCTACACCATAAACAATTTTTTCGGAAGCCCTATTCCATAGGGTTATAGAAATGTAGAATTGTTTGGTAAAAGATTAAATACATAAAAACGGAGTTTCACTTTATCTTTTTCAGGTCATTGCCAACATATGAAGAACTAAACTACAAGGAATTTAAATCTATTTAAGTTTCATAATTATGGCTTCATGAATAAAAATCCCATATAGACAGGCTGAGACAAGTCAACCTGGAAGTTTCAGGAGGAACTGTTTTCAAAGATGACAACATTGCCAAGGGTTTCCAGAGGACCATGTGAAATAATCTGTGGGGATTGTATTGGACATAAAAGACAATTGGGCCATGCTCTGTGAAAAGAGGGCTTCATTCATCAGTTTGTGCAGGCTGACCTGAGCCAAGTCTTTTGGTATTCGTCAATTTTCTGCATGTCAATGGTCCATTCTACCCCCTGATTCTGTTGATTTTTGTAGATCCCTAATTATGTGATGACTTGCTTGGTACAATGTATAACAGAAATGCATTAAACAACCTTTTGCCAGAGCATAGCTAAGTTCATTTTATACTGTCATTTGTTTATTTCAATTAAGTTACTTTTGACCACTTAGGCCTGAGGACAACTGAATTATAGACTTGTCCAAATGAAAAGCAGATGCAGACATCAAAATAAGTAAGGCTCATATGATGGGATTTGTTGTTAAAATGAAGGAAACTGTAACCAGCATTTTTTCCTTCTAATTTTTCTGTAAGGGTTGTTAAAGGGTTTGTAAGCAAAAAGGGCCTTTGTTGGACAAGAGACAAAAATATAGCCAGCACATCACTCACAATATCAGACAGTGTTGCTTTAAGATAAAACGACACATTATGTGCAGTTCGGTCTTAATCTAGACTGTCTGCAATAGAGCTTCTGGTGATTTTCATAGCATGCAAAGACATAGGTTTTTGACAAAAGAGAATTGCATATCAATAGGAGTGGATAATCTAGTAAGGACATATTCTCTAGACATTAGATCTTTTTACACTTTCCCTTACTGAAAAAACTTAGACTTGTCCATCTATTGTGCCTCTGATTGGATTAGTCCGAGAAAGATTAGAAAACACTGTGGGAAAAGGAGAAAATGCTGGTTACCAGCATTTTCTCGTTTTGCCACTGTGTCTTTGAAAGCTTTTTTCTCAGGGTCGTTATAAACTTGGGATTGAGTTGTAAAGGGTTAAAGATCTTTTAAAGATCTGTTTCTATACAGGTTGTGCAAAGGGTTAACCTATCACAATACAAAAAAAAGACACACACATTTTATGCCCTAACAGTTGCAAGCTATTGAAATCATAGTGGAAAAAGCGATATAAGCAATAATTTCTTCCTTTGTTTGATTTTCATTCTATTGTAATACAAAAAAAGAAAGTATTTTCCTTTCCTTTTCATATTTTTCCGTAGTGGATATGATCACATGTGCTCTACTGCTTGTCAGTTGTTTGGTTATGCATATACCTGTAATCATGGTTGAATCATGTGAAAGTTTTTGTATGAATTTTACTATCCAACAAAAATAGACATGATAGTAGGTAATACATGCATTTATTTATATGAGATAAAAGCCTAATTTTATATGAGAAGTTAGATAAAAATGTTATGGAGATAACCATGGAATTTTGTTTTTCTCTAGAAAGTGTACATTTGTCCTTTACCTAATAATTGAGATATTCTATTATCAAACAGTTCCAAGGTCCAGTGACCCTGAGAAGGCTTTTGAAAAGCATTGTGGAAAGAGGAGAAAATGCTGGTTAACAGCATATTTTCCTTGTCCCACAGTGTTTTCAATAGCCCTCTTTAGGGTCGTTAGAACTTGTTGTGCAGTAAAGGGTTAGTACGTCGCTGCTCATTTTGCTCCAGTGCTTTAATAATCTGTCAACCATATGAGCTTTAAAGGAACTGACCGTGTTAGATTAAAGGTTTGACCCCTGTACAACAGTGGAGATCAGAGGCCATTTCTACTTTTCTTTCCTGCAGAGGCAGTACCAATGTGCAAGTCAGTTGCAGACAGGGTTTTGTAATCAAGGGGTTGTGAGTTTGAAATCAAATTCAGCAAGACCTTGACCTGCGAGCTGGCAACATGATTGTTGCATGCCACACATTTTCTATCTATGGTGATTGTATATGCAAATTTATATTAGAATCTGACTGTGCACCTGGAAGTTATTGGCCAATGAACAGTACATGCATACATACAGTACAGTACATAAACAGTACATACATACATACATACATATTACATACTCCCCATTTTTATGCTGGTTACTAGTATTTTCTCCTTTTCCCACAATGTTTTCTTACCTTCCAGAGACTCCCATTATTTGAGCAATATAATTATGATATATGTATGTTGTCTGCAAACGCTTTCAATCTGAACACGTTTGAATATTTTGTTGTTTGGTAAATGGTTTATACATATCATACAGATCATACGTTTTACATAAAAAACACCCATGTCAGCCTGCGCAGGCTGACCTAGGTCAAAACTTTTTCTCAGGTTTTTTATATCTTAGGACCATTCTACCTCATGATTGGGTCGATTGTAAGACATTGTATTTGATGGATCCATAAGTGTGATGCCTTGCTTAGTATAATGCACCATGAATATGCATTAAACCCCTTTTGCCAGAGTGCAGCTCGTATGTACCAGTACATGTATTTACAAACAACATGTACCAATAAGTTACGAGGAGAGATGAGATGAACTCATAAACTCCTCCACCAGACTACTCTGAAACCATCCCTATTAACTATTTACCAAACGAAAGAAATTTAGATTTTGTCCTAACTGAAAGCATTTGCTGACAACAAATCAAGTTTAACTCAAACAATAGTATATGGTTCTGAAAGGCTTGAAAACACTGTGGAAAAAGGAAAATATGCTTGTTACCAGCAGTTTCTTCTTTTCCTACAGTGTTTTCAGAAATCCTTTTCCTCAGGGTAGTTAAAAATCAGGTTTGATAAAACGTTACAGAAAATATCAAATACAAACGGCATTTGAAAACATTTTGGTAAAAGAGAAATCACTTGTTACAGACGACTAAGGTATCTAAACGTTGTATGCAACCACATGAGACGGTCTTATCTCAGATCTACACTACCTAATTAAAATTGCACAGGAAACAAAGCTTTAACTATTTACCAAACAATCACAGGCTTTAACTCTACCTCCCTCCCCCAAAGGCCTATGGAAAAAAACTGCGGAAAAAGGAGAAAAAGTTGGAAACCAGAATTTTCTTCTTTATCAACAATGTTTTCCACTCTCCATGAATGAATGTCACATTTTTTGAGTCAAACTTGTCATCTGGAAATGCTTTCAGGTTGGAAAGGTCTAACAATTGGTCTTATGGTATAGACTTTCACAATATCAGACTTTCAGATCAGCACTTTCGATGTCCTCAATTTGAAAATGTAATGTCTCTGTAAGAAAAGCAGCGTGAAACAAAATTCATGTCATTATGAAAAAGATAATTCTGTTGTCTCGAACTCATTACATCCGAAAAACAATTTATGGCAGACAGCTCTAAAGTCTTCGCCACATGACAAAAATGTAGACTTGTAGCGAAAGGGAATCTTTTTTGTATCTTAGACATAAGTCTGTGCTAGTAGCCTCCCTCTTAGCTTTATTTCTGTGATAATCGTTACAACTCGGCTGATTCCGAAACTGCATTCCGAGATTCGTCGAATGGTGGGAAAGAATTCACCATTCGCCATGAGTTCTATTTACCTGTACACCGGGCGACAACACGAGGATTTAAAACTTTAATAATCTCTCATGTACACTTATTTAATGGGGTAATATACACTGACACACCGGGCGACAGAGCGAGGTTTTAGAAAAATATCGCATGTCTCTGTGTTCTGGATGACTGAACATCGATTCACGATGCGAGATTTAAGAAAACACAAGCAAGGGTTTAGAAAGTAAAATCTCGCCCCTGTTATCTTGCGAGGATTGTAAAACCTCGTATGAATTTGAGTTAAGTGACATGCGAGAATGTGACAAAAACTCATATTGTCGAATGTAGACGCATGCGAGGATTTGGGTGGCCCCATCAGAATTCCGTACATTTCCCTATCAAAACCAGTGAACTGAAATCAATCAGTGTCAAGTCGATCTTCTTCATCAAATAAAGTAATTTTTTGTGCTAATTTATATTTATAATGTATAAGATGTTTAGTTTTGATACTGTAATGCAAATTTTAACAATTTTTTTTTTACACATTTACATTTTTTCACATGTATATATCATTCACCTTTCTTTGGAAACTAGTTGTTATATTCCAATGCCGAAATGATTTTGCTCTTTATCTACAAGATTTAGACATTACGGAACAACAGTCTTTAAAAAGGCCAAGTAAATGCATTAAATAATGACAATTGTTCTTTCTTCCTCAGTTTCTTCTATGGAATAGCTGCATTTTTGTTCTGTTCAAGATAGGGCACATCTCTGTACCTAAGAAACGCAGCACCCGAAATCCAACTTTCCCTACTAACAAATTTTCAGCATAGATACCTCTGCAACTCAGGTTGCAAAATTCAGAAAATGGATGTATTGCAACTGTGTACAAACAAAAAAAAAAAGGTTTTATAGATGCCATTGTGATCTTGATGTATGATTAATAGGACGTTTATTTTTGAATCATAACACAAATTTTCATCTCTTTCCATTTTAGTTCAAGGGACTGTTAAGTACATAATTACATTATCAATATCTAACGTTTTAGCTGAAATAAATATGTGCCCATTCAATAACCTCTTTCTCACTTAAATTTTTTAGGCAAAATACATCTCCTTGAGCTACAAGCATGTGATGAATAAGTATTTCATTATTGATATATGAATTTAAATCAAAATAATCATTATTACTACCGTCTATGTCAGGACATGTGAAACTAAACTGGACGATGATTACGTGATTTTGCATAACCAAAATTGAAAGTGAAGACCTATTGTAATATCTGAAAATTGACAATTTGACTTGTGGTATTTTTCATACTTTAGTGCGAGAAAAAAAAAAGAAAACGGTTAAAATCAGGTAGTCATAATTAGCGTTTTTTTTTTGTTTTTTTTTTGTTTTTTTTTTTTTTATGGATCTGCTTTGCTGGTATAAGGACACTATAACTCTATTGAACAAAATTTCATGAAGATCAATGTAATTCAATGAATATCAGCGTCGTTGAATAGCGTGATTGACCCTGCTAGTGTTTTATACATAACCAAATAATAAAAAAAAATCCATGTTTTGATTCTGTATTGTCGACAGACAAAGTCATTTTGGAGCCTGCGAGTTTAATTTCTGCATATATGATTTATAAGAATTTCATAATTGAATCATAACACTTATCTTCTTTCCATTTTAGGACACTTATGAGGTAAGTATATAATTATCTTATGAATGATGAATTTGTAACTTCAATAAGTTCTTTATGTCGCAATTTCAGAAACTATATTTTATTTAAGTTTATACACATCGTGATAGCTATTTGATTTGCAATGCTATTCGACACGACATTTATATCATATATTCAGTTTAAGTACTTATACAACGAGGCATTTTATTCAATTATTGACGCGACCATAAGAGTTAAAGTTGTAACGTTCAATACCTGTTCAATAGTTCGAGATAACGTTCAAAAGCCAATATAGACTCTAAATTTAATTCTATTGAACATCATTGCTATGTTTATATGGTACACCAAGAAATTCAAGTGTTACAAGAATGCTTTATGGAAACAAGTTATTTAAAAAAGAAAGCGATGGGTCACCAATGCTTTTTTACTTCTCATGTATTAACCTTGATATGCTCCGTAAAAATACCTATGACAAATACTATCTCTTGAGCTAGATATAGGTATATTAGCGTGAAGTTGGTTATGTCTTGGCCTGTCTAATGTTGTTTGCATCAAACTTTCATGTTAAGTTACGCTATAGCTTTACGAAATAACATTTCTTTGCACATACAAGTCCTTTTCCCTATCAAAACCAGTGAACTGAAATCAGTCAGTGTCTAGTCAGTCTTATTCCTCAAATAAACTAATTTTTTGTGCTACGTTTATAATTACAATGTATAAGATGTTTAGTTTTGATAATGTATTGTAAATTATAACAATATTTTTTCTTTACCAATTTATATTGTTTCACATGTATATGTCTTTCACCTTTCTTTGAAAACTAGTTGTTATATTCCAATGCCGAAATGATTTTGCTCTTTATCTACAAGATTTAGACATTACGGAACAACAGTCTTTAAAAGGGCCAAGTAAATGCATTAAATAATGACAATTGTTCTTTCTTCCTCAGTTTCTTTTACGGAATATCTGCATTTTTGTTCAGTTCAAAATAGGGCACATCTCTGTACCTAACAAAAGCAGTACCCGAAATCCAACTTTCCCTACTTACAAATTTTCAGCATAGATACCTCTGCAACTCAGGTTGCAAAATTCAGAAAATGGATGTATTGCAACTGTGTACAAACAGAAAAAAAAGGTTTTATAGATGCCATTGTGATCTTGATGTATGATTAATAGGACGTTTATTTTTTAATCATAACACAAATTTTCATCTCTTTCCATTTTAGTTCAAGGGACTGTTAAGTACATAATTACATTATCAATATCTAACGTTTTAGCTGAAATAAATATGTGCCCATTCAATAACCTCTTTCTCACTTAAATTTTTTAGGCAAAATACATCTCCTTGAGCTACAAGCATGTGATGAATAAGTATTTCATTATTGATATATGAATTTAAATCAAAATAATCATTATTACTACCGTCTATGTCAGGACATGTGAAACTAAACTGGACGATGATTACGTGATTTTGCATAACCAAAATTGAAAGTGAAGACCTATTGTAATATCTGAAAATTGACAATTTGACTTGTGGTATTTTTCATACTTTAGTGCGAGAAAAAAAAAAGAAAACGGTTAAAATCAGGTAGTCATAATTAGCGTTTTTTTTTTGTTTTTTTTTTTGTTTTTTTTTTTTATGGATCTGCTTTGCTGGTATAAGGACACTATAACTCTATTGAACAAAATTTCATGAAGATCAATGTAATTCAATGAATATCAGCGTCGTTGAATAGCGTGATTGACCCTGCTAGTGTTTTATACATAACCAAATAATAAAAAAAAATCCATGTTTTGATTCTGTATTGTCGACAGACAAAGTCATTTTGGAGCCTGCGAGTTTAATTTCTGCATATATGATTTATAAGAATTTCATAATTGAATCATAACACTTATCTTCTTTCCATTTTAGGACACTTATGAGGTAAGTATATAATTATCTTATGAATGATGAATTTGTAACTTCAATAAGTTCTTTATGTCGCAATTTCAGAAACTATATTTTATTTAAGTTTATACACATCGTGATAGCTATTTGATTTGCAATGCTATTCGACACGACATTTATATCATATATTCAGTTTAAGTACTTATACAACGAGGCATTTTATTCAATTATTGACGCGACCATAAGAGTTAAAGTTGTAACGTTCAATACCTGTTCAATAGTTCGAGATAACGTTCAAAAGCCAATATAGACTCTAAATTTAATTCTATTGAACATCATTGCTATGTTTATATGGTACACCAAGAAATTCAAGTGTTACAAGAATGCTTTACGGAAACAAGTTATTTAAAAAAGAAAGCGATGGGTCACCAATGCTTTTTTACTTCTCATGTATTAACCTTGATATGCTCCGTAAAAATACCTATGACAAATACTATCTCTTGAGCTAGATATAGGTATATTAGCGTGAAGTTGGTTATGTCTTGGCCTGTCTAATGTTGTTTGCATCAAACTTTCATGTTAAGTTACGCTATAGCTTTACGAAATAACATTTCTTTGCACATACAAGTCCTTTTCCCTATCAAAACCAGTGAACTGAAATCAGTCAGTGTCTAGTCAGTTTTATTCCTCAAATAAACTAATTTTTTGTGCTACGTTTATAATTACAATGTATAAGATGTTTAGTTTTGATAATGTATTGTAAATTATAACAATATTTTTTCTTTACCAATTTATATTGTTTCACATGTATATGTCTTTCACCTTTCTTTGAAAACTAGTTGTTATATTCCAATGCCGAAATGATTTTGCTCTTTATCTACAAGATTTAGACATTACGGAACAACAGTCTTTAAAAGGGCCAAGTAAATGCATTAAATAATGACAATTGTTCTTTCTTCCTCAGTTTCTTTTACGGAATATCTGCATTTTTGTTCAGTTCAAAATAGGGCACATCTCTGTACCTAACAAAAGCAGTACCCGAAATCCAACTTTCCCTACTTACAAATTTTCAGCATAGATACCTCTGCAACTCAGGCTGCAGAATTCAGAAAATGGGTGTATTGCAACTGTGTACAAACAGAAAGAAAAAGGTTTTATAGATGTCATTGTGATCTTGATGTATGATTAATAAGACGTTTATTTTTGAATCATAACACAAATTTTCATCTCTTTCCATTTTAGACATATTCATTGGTAAGTACATAATTTCATTATCAATATCATAACGTTTTAGCTGAAATGAATATGTGCCCATTCAATAACTTCTTTCTAACTTTTGAGCTACAAACATGTGATGTATAAGTATTTCATTATTGATATATGAATTTAAAACATAATAATTATTTTTACTACCGTCTATGTCAGAATCATAACACTTATCTTCTTTCCATTTTAGGAAATTAAAGTGTTAAGTATATAATAAATTTATGAATGATGAATTTGTAACTTCAATAAGTTCTTTACAGTACAGTTCGTGCGTTTTTTGCTATTTTCGCTCTCCGCGGTAGACTTAGCGCGGACCCAACGCGGCGATTTTAGGACACAGGTTAACGCAGACTAACTGTTAAACGCGGCGATCTCTGGCGGACAACGGCGGTCTAGTTACGCAATAAAAGCGAGGGGATGACTTCGTGGCGATCAGACAGGTAAGTTTCTGTTCAGTGTAGCAGATGATTCAAGAATGAACCAAAATTACGCATCATTTTACTATTTTCAAAGTCATATTATAGATATGTATCTACATGATAATTTTTATATCAAAAAGAAAACATGATAAGTAGTCATCATTGCCAAGCAAATTATTAAATGTGCCTTGATTTAATTGGTTATAAAATCAAAACACTTAAACCTTTAACCACACATCCCGAGTTATAAGTGCCGTGAAGAACAAGGGTTTCGAAACATTGTAGAAAAAAGAGAACACGCGGGCAACCAGCATTTTCTCCTTTTATGCAGTGTTTATCTACCAAGTCACACAATCTTCGACAATTACGAGTGATGTTCATTTTCCCTTAACTCTTTACCAAACGACAAAATTACGACTTGTCCAATTTGAAAAAAAAAAAAAAAAAAGAACATTTGCTGGCGAAATTTTGAATCTTACTCAAAATATAAAACTTGATTTTATAAGGTGGGAACATTGTGGGAAAAAGAAGAAAATGCTGGTTTGAGTCATAATGACAGCGCCGACATGTATCGTTACGGAGAAATATTTCAGGAGCTGCTCTTAGGCCTATTAGGTCTTGACTCTTGAGCTGATTTTTTTCCTATTTATCATAACGCTCACTAGCACACAAAATGTTATTTTTTACACATTGATATATCTGCACATGTTCATTACAAAATAAGATTAATGAATCTCGCAGGACCGAATGGATATAAATCAAACACCCTTGATCTTACGCGAGGGTTTTGGTTAAAAATTAACACTATACAAAGGCACAAAAATGTATTATTGTCCAAATTTAAAGCATATGCAGACGACACCTAAATTTAGCAAACGTGGCATTTGCCTTTAATAGGATAGAAAACATTCTTGGACAAGGAGGAAATGCTGGCTACTATCATATTCTACTTTCCTCACATTGTTTTCAAAAGACTTCTTCCCCAGGGTAGATAAAAATCAGGATTGTGCGGTTAGGACTTAAATCAAGATTGAAAATCACAATATGCTAGAAAATCGAGGAAGAAAGGGTGTTAAGTTTATACGACTTGCCAGCATGAATTTCAAAGTACGTCACACAGACGTGCACAATGTTTCTAAGATGTTGACATCAAAAAAATGCCGGTCAAACTTTACCCTTCCATTGAACCTGATCATCCTAGATGCCTGTTTGTTTTTTTACTGTTATTATTGCAATGTTTTTGTCGATGTTCAGAGCAATTTGAAATTCGATTTGGTTTCATTTCCCGGCGAGGTTTATAAGTAAGTAAGTAAGTAAATAAATATTTTATTATAGTGACATGTGTATAAACAATTTTACAAATAAATAGTGTAATCAAAAGCACCCGGCCCCATGGGCCTATATGTTACTTTTGAAAACAATTACAATATAAATATACAACTTTTACATTTCCTGAGTAATGGCGGATATCAAAGATTTAGACAGATAGATGGATGGATGGATGGATGGATGGATAAATGGGTGGTTGGATGGGTGGATGGATGGATGGATGGATGGACGGACGGACGGACGGACTGACGGATGGATGGATGGATGGATGGATGGATGGATGGATGGATGGAAGAACAGATGGATGGATAGATGGATGGATGGATGGATGGGTGTGTTAATGGGTGTGTGGATGAGTGTGTGGATGGATCGATAGAAAGATTGATGTATGGATGGGATATATACAACTGAATAGATCAAATCATAAATGTAATAATATGGTAAAGTACACGACGTTCAGAGGATTCAAGGTTTGGAATAGATAGTTTTCAGCCTGAGGGAATAGGCTTTTACAAGAAACTTTGCTAATTTGTGGACATGGTTTGACATTAGATAAATAAGTTTTTCATTTGTTGATAACTGTAATACAGGGTCTGTATTTAAAACTTCTCCAAAAATGTTTGATCTTAAAGAGTTATAAAGGCTACATGAAGTCACAAAATGGCACTCGTTTTCTATTTTTGAACTGTCACAAAATCAACAGAGTCGGCTATCTCCTGGTTTACCTATTTAACGGCCTGTCTCAAAACGTAGCGGTAAAATTCCACACCTAAGTTGGGCCGGCATGGAGCGTT
This sequence comes from Hippopus hippopus, assembly GCA_946811185.2. NCBI lineage: Eukaryota > Metazoa > Mollusca > Bivalvia > Cardiida > Cardiidae > Hippopus > Hippopus hippopus. Next base: position 32,386,244 of record OX328113.1, read on the forward strand.
CATTTTTCTGTAGATTAAGTAAAACATATTGATCAGTGGTATGAACATTTTTGAACAACTTGTAAGTTCTCAACTTTGGTGTTTGGGCGATACTATTTCTCCATTGGGATGTAAACATTTCCTTAATTCTCCTTATGGCAAGGGACAAATCAATACTTTGGCGGTTTTAAAAATAGTCTGACAAGCCAATTGTTCCCAACATGTTTTTGGTATCACTGCACCAATTGCTTTTATTTTGGCATGTTTCATAATCGTGGTTGAAAACTATTTTAGTGAGTCTGTTTTCATCAAGGAGTATAAGCCTGTTCCAATAACGTACTATGGGATCCACTGTCTGTAAACACATTGTAACCATCCTGTATCGCCTAGTAACGCTGCTATCGGTGCGAATCTGTGAACCCCCAAGAAAAATCTAATACTTCGGTTTTGTATATTATCTAGAGATTTAAAACTTCGAAATCCCCAAGTGGATGCACCGTATTCTAGAATGGACGTTACACAACTAAAGTAAAGTTTTTCATAGGATTTGAAACCAACGTCTCTTGTTTTGTAAATTTTCGAGATAATTCCTCCTATTGCTCTACCTGCGCCCTTTGATATAGCATCGCAATGAATGGAATAGTCCAAGTGTTCATGAAAAAATACTCCCAGGTATTCATAGCTATCGACGATGTCTAAATTACCCTGATCAATCATAAACTGATATTCTGTTCTTCTATGTTTCTTTGGGCGGAAATGCATACATTTCGATTTCGATGTATTGATGATAACGCGCCACTTCTTGCACCATGTTGAAAGTGTGTTTAACATACACTGCAGATCATTTTCAGAGTTAGCGATGAAAACAATGTCATCTGCGTAAAGTAACATCGAAATATTTTTATCACCCACTTTAATTCCAAGGTCAAGATTGTTTATTTCTGCAACAAGGTCATTAATGAAAATCGAATACATTGTCGGAGAAATGCTGTCGCCTTTTTTTGTTCGTAGTGAACAGGGAAACCAGTCTGTCAGCCTATCATTTATGCGAATACAGGATTCTGAACTAGCATATATACACTTTAGGGAGTTATACAGTTTTCCGTCTACACCGATTTTAATCAACTTGTAAAGGAGCAATTCTCGATCGATAAAGTGTAACCCTTTTTTAAGGTCTATAAATGATGTATAAACATGTTCATTGTTTCTTATTATTCCGTTTAAAGTAAATATATGATCTTCACACGACCTGTCTGATCTGAATATGTTCTGTTCGTCTGCTAACAGGTTGCTCTGTTCTAAGTACTTAGTTAATCGGCGATTAAGAAACGAGGTATATAGTTTACTGATACACGGTAAAAGACTGATCCCACGATAATTTAACGGTACTCGACGATCAGAGCTGGGATCCTTCAGTATCGGAAATATAATAGATTTCCTCCATATAGACGGAACATCACTAATGTCAAAGATTAAATGGAATAAACTATGAAGAACAGCAATAACAGGTGGAAATTTCAGCACAGCATATGGAATATTGTCAATTCCTGGAGCAGAATTACTGTTTGCCGACATGATCACACTTGTTATTTCCTCTATAGTGATATTTCTATTTAAACTGTCGTTACAGATATACAGTGGGTCTGACATGTTGTTTTCTAATAGCTGTTCATGCGATTTCGCCGTCGTGTAATGTTCGTTATGAAAGTCTTCAGAATAGACCGGATTGTACAAATTCGAGAACTCCTGTCTCCAACTATTGTAAACGTGCTGTTCATCGCAAAAAACTTGTCCGTCTTCACCTACGACCTCAACGGGAATTTTTGTCGACTTCCGCGGGCCAAGTCTATTAATTTTACTCCAAAATTCGTTCGGATTGTTTGTAGCCGTGCTTTCAATGTAAAGTAACATCGATCGTCTATATTCGCGCTCTGCCTGACGTAATGATTTATCAAAAGTGTCCCTCGCACATTTATATTCATGTCGTTTCCTAACTCGAACATTATTGTGACCTTTGTGTCGCAAAAAAGCTCTTTCTTTATCCTTCAGTACGCCCCACAGTTGGGAAAGGTTGTCATTCCAATGTGTTTTTTTTTATTTTTCATTCGTTTGTTTGTTTGAGTTGTAGCACCATATCTGGGTACGTTAGAATGCATTTCTTTTAATATAATATCACATAAGCTAGAGTATATTGAGTCAATGTCATTCTGTGTATCACGGCACAATTCAATTGATAGAATCAGTTATTGTATTGCTCTCGCCGCAATCTCGCTTGTCATGAAATCACACGGTATCTTTTTTAGCTTAAATTTCGTGCAATCACAATCATAACAGTTTATCGGTTAATCAGACTGAATATAGCACGCGTCGCTCACCCTTAAGCGCGTTATCAAAACAGCATGATCCGGAATACGTGATCGTGTACCTAGTAAACCGTGTAAATCATGTTGATCAATAATTGTTTGTAATTGAAGAACTTTGAAGTCTGTGCATTGTTTGAAGTTATCATGGGGCATGCACATATAGTCAACCACAGATTTTCCTTTGGTGGAAACTGAAGTAAAATCGTCATTTATCGATCTTCCATTTAAAATACAGAACTGGGATTCTATCAGAAATTCTATGAATTCAAGACCATGCTGATTTTTCACTTTATCAATGTTGTTTCTGCTCGGGATAAAATCAATGTCGGAAACTATATCCTGTAGACCTCCTATTCTCGAGTTCAAATCTCCCGCTAGTAACATATAATCACAATCACTGTGCGTATAAACAAGTGAAAGAAGATGAGCGAAAAAACCCTGTGCATCACGTCCCCACGTCGAATTTTCCGGTGGAAGATAACAACTAAACAGAAGAATAATGTACCCTGTATATTTACTTGTCAGTTTTATGGCCAATATCCCGTTTTTACATTTGTCCACTATTTCTATCTCATACTCACTCATAATCCAATTTTTAATGAAAAAAACCGACACCCCCTGAACCTTTTTGTGCTCGAACATGTAAATCTTGTCGATTATGTCCATACCAAATATAACCGTCTATGTCTATTGTATTTTGACCAATTAAATGTGACTCGTTTAAAGATATGATGTCAGCGTTTATTCCGTAAATAATTTCACGACGTAATTCATGGTTACTATTTGTCCATCCACAGACGTTTAAATGAGCAAATGTTATTTCATTTTGGAGCCGGGAAGATCCCAAGTGGTGATTGTTGGTGTTACCGGTGCTACTGCCTTTTTCTTTAATCCTTCCATTTGCATCGACCGTCAAATTGTGTCCTTCGGGTAATTTTTTAAGGATAGTTTTGGCATTCAGCTCAATCAATCTTTAAGCATGCGACTTGCTCCTCTTCAGATGTACATTTTTATAGTCTGTAGAATGACGCAGCATGGACTTTTTACGCAGCACAGCAACCTTCTCGGACACGTTTGCAAAACTTATCTTTACTAATCCCGGTCTGTTAGGAAATCGACTTTGTAGTCTACATGCACCAGAAATGTGAACTTGGGAAAAAATATTATCCCCAAGAGCTTTAATCAATGACTTGACTTTTTCCACGATGGATTCTCCAGCCGAATTACTTAATCCACTTGCTGTAATGGTCAGGTCAGGATCGTTCAGTGGGACACGTGAAGTACAATTTGTAACGGTACATTTACTTTTAACAGTTTGCATACGGGACTGAAGGAGGTGAACGCTGTTCAATAACTCATCGATAAGACATGCTTCTTTGTTCAAATCAAGTACCATTTCATCCTTTAAATATTTTATCTTACTATCCATATCTGCCATAATGTCTGATCTTAGTTTATCGATCCTCCTTTCTAATGATTTGCGGAGGCCATCCTGATTTCTTTTTATATCTTCTACTGCTTTCAAAACTAAGTCAAGTTTCGTACCCGTATCGAAATCCATCTTCGACGCCATTTCTTTATGGGTTTCCTGAGGGGTTAAACTATGTGATGAGAGTGATAAACTCTTAGTTTCTCCCGCAGAAAGACTTACGGAAAATACAGAATTGTCCAAGGAACTGTCCAGATAATTGATACTTACATAATTTTTTTTGTCTGCTAATATACAGTTTGTTTGAGAAACAATTTCTCCAATATCCCCAATAGTCAAATCACTACTTTTCCCCTCGGAACCTCCTTTTCTTCTTTGTTTACCATTGTTTGCGATTAATTCAGAGTCACTGCTCTTTTTTCGCTTATTTTTTCCCATTAAATACATTATTATTTCACAGAAAAACTGAGCTGTCACTTAAATCAACACTATGGACACCCAATAGAATCGGAACGATTGCCCTGTCTGCTTTCTAAATCAACTAAATGTTAATTCATTAAATCCAATTTACGGAGCAGATAAAACATGACCGCCATCTTCGAAGTCACGTGATTATAAGTAATCAGTGTCGGTATCTAGAATGTCCGCACCACTCCAAGTTAAACACAACTTTTATCATTTTTAGGATCGTAATGACTCAGCTGTACATAAGTGTAGACAAATCTCTGTAAGTCGACTATTGCTCTTGCAGACGCTTTACATTAATTAAAAAGTTTTTTTGCAGGCAATACAAAAACGACAAAATAATGCAAAGTAAGGCCTGATATGGGTCAGAACATTTCACACACTGTCAGTGTATTCCTGTATCCAAATTCATTACATGTATAGTGGAAAGCACTATTCTCGACATGATTCCAGTCATCTAAAGGCTGCCAGCTAGTGCATCTGCATCTCTTTTCCGGTACTTTATAAAATTATTTTTCAAGACAATGAAGACACTGATTACTGTCCTATACACAAATCGTAGAAACTATGCTCAGTTGTGAGAGAAGAATGAATCTTGTCGTAATGACCAATATCAATCCTCGAAACGAGTTTTGCTGAGCTGGGATTCCGCATCACAAGCCTGCATTACTAGCCAGATAACGTGCTCAGCAGATTCAAGATCGGACATCACGTTCTGAAATATCATGGGAGGATTTGAAGATCAGTGGAGAAAGGGTTCGGTTTGTAAACTAAATCTTGGTGTGTTAAACTTTCCAAAGTGTGAAGGGATATAAGGGTTTGATTAACAAAAGACGCGTGCAATTTGCAAAATAAAGATTATCAACCTCCACATTTGGCTAATCTTGTTCTAAAGTTGGAAGATAGGTAAACTTGACCTTTAACCCTTCAACAGATGACAAAATGTTAAACTCATCCATATTGAAAGCATTTTGGCTCAAATGAGAAAAGTTGTCTTAAAAATGTTGGGATACGTTCTGGGAAAATGTTAGCAACATTTTTTCCTTTACCCACAATGTTTTCCAAAGCTTTCTGTGTTGGGGTCGTTTAGACTCGTGATTGTGTTGTAATGGGTTAACCATTTGGGGAAAAATAATATCTGTTTGTGCCATGTAACTGGTTGTGTTTGTCTCCATGTACATGTGATAAAATGAAGAAGAGCATGTGATGATTGTTTTTGTTCCTAAAGACTGGTATATCTATTACGATCTATTATCTTTTTTTTTTTTTTGTCTACGAGACAACATTCCGTCATTTTCTAAAGAATAAAGGGTTAGGGTTTCATACACAATTGACACGTGTTAACTCTTTACCAGACGTCCAAATCTTAGCCATATCCAATTTTATAGCATTTGCAGATGACTAAATGTAATTCAAACAACGAAATTTGTCTTTTCAGTGGTAGAAAACGTTATCGGAAGAGAAGCAACTGCTGATAATTAGCACATTTTCTTCTCCAACACTGGATTCTCAAGGCTCTTAAAACTTGGTATTATTTGGTAAAGGGTTAACAATATACGGACAACCCCCGCTGTGTTTTATTGCCAAATTTGGTTGTCGGGGTGTAGATAAGCTTTAACCCTTAATCCGTACAGCATTAAATAAATGGAACTGAAACGTCTGTGAAGAAGACGAAGATTATGAACTTTTCACAATTGTTTTGAGTTAGAACATGTCTCAGAATATCAGAGCAAAAAGATAAATTGCTTGTTACTTGCATTCTCTTTTTTCCTCAATGTTTTCAAAAGCCGAATAGTATTATTTGGTAAACGCTTAACACACCGAGTGCAGCTTAAATTCCTCTCAGTCTCGTTTACAGACGATGTAGATCTAGATCATGCTGCATGTTAAAAGCAATCTCTTACAACTATATGTACTGTGAGATATTCTAGCCGAGACAAGTTTGAGATCTTTAAATTCTTTGTATGAAGGAGTTATTTTTGTAGTGTTTTCAGGATAAACTAGGGTAAAGCCTGTACCAGCGATCTAGGGTTGAAAAGAGCATTAAAAAGAGCCCGAGTAAAAAGGTTTTGAAAACACCGTTGGGAAAAGAGAAAATACTGTTAAGCAATATACCATCCTAGTTCCACGATATTGTCTACTTTTCAAAGAGAAACCCACTCATTTGAGACACACTAAATTTGTCGTCTGCAAATGCATACAAATTGAACAAGTCTAGAAATTTGTCGCCTTATTCAGATGTAGGATGCGGATAGCATTGGCTCCGCGGCAAGATTTGTTTGTAGGATGTATAATGCCGTTTCAACATATTTCAGTTACATGGCGGCGGCCAGTGAACCTATCCATGTTTTCCAGGAATTTCTTTTAACAATAACATTATTACACACAGTATTCATCCAAGTTACTTGTGGCATAGATAGTACCAATGCCGAGAGAGAGAGAGAGAGTGGAGGATTGAGGATAATCAGATTTTCCAATGCTATTTTCTATATAAAGAAATACATGTCATCAGACGGCTGTTGCATGACCTTATGCTGTCTTTTACAAAGTCAGTATTAAAAGCCCAACAGCGAAAAAAAAAAGCATTGCAGGTGTTAACATTCATTTAAATTTAAACCATTCCACTTAAAAGTATGGAAAATATTCCGAGGATGACAATCTGTGTATTCTGTCCAAATGTAAGTTGCAGGCAGAAAAAAATCATGTCAAAATCAGGCAAAAATTGTAAACTTAAGATACAATGACTTGCCAACTTTTAACCTGATTTTTGTATTAATTTGTCTGCCAGCGACAAACAGTTGGCCCAACCATGCGATAACAGATTGTCATCTTCACAATAATTTCCACTCTTTTAAATACATTTTAACACCCGCTTTGTTTACTTCGGCAACCATTATTACTTAAGGCACTCGAATGCAGTCAAACGCAACTGGTACTAAATTTAGAGTGCCTGTTAGGATTTTTGCAGACATCGTGGATTGAGATCAGACTACGTATCACGCAATGCCTGATCTTAAATATTCACTGTCCGCATACTAGTGTCAGAGTTACCCGATCAGCCTGATTCTACATTTTATTTTTGTAACTCTTTCCTACCGTTGATGTCGATTCAATTTGAGCCATGCTCTGTGAAAAAGTGGTTTGGTGAATCTACGAAAAGTATCGACTCCGGTCAGCCTGCGCAGACCGTACAGGCTGACCTCTGTTGAAACATTTTGCTTTTTGGTCAATTTTCAGCATGTCATTCTACCTCATGACTCGGTCGGTTGTTAGATAAATTGGATTTTACTGATCCATGTTTTGTGACGGCTTGCTTGGTATAATGCGTCGCGGATATGCATTAGAATCCTTTTTCACGGAGCATGGCTCATTTACTTTGCACTCAACGAGGAAATAACTGTTTGGTTGTTTTAGTAGGTCAGCCGATTACCAGTTCGAAGGAAAACGGTGATTGTCTTTCTTTTGTTATAACAATTTCTATTGACATTGAAATTTCATATCGATATCGATTTTTCCAAAAATGATGATGAAATAGAAATAATATTGTGTATCCAATTCGGTTCACTCCTTTTAGTAAACATTTTAGCCCATTTCCATCTTCTTTAAATACCTATTCATTCACTTTTCCTTGCATGAATGACATATGTGTTGTGTTGTGCGCCTAAATAGCGAAAAAGGCTTCAAGACAATTTTTTTGGCTGTTTGAATATAACAAAAAAGTCTTTCATAATCTCGCACAGTTTAGATCCAAGATGTGAATGCATGACGTTTTCTGATCTTGGTCTGCTCTGCAAAAGCAACTTTATGCTGTAAGGTTTGAGATGCTGAAGACAACTCCAGTCCCGTTTTCGAAAACTATGAAGATCAAGATTCTGGCGAAAGTTAAAACCATTCCGGTTAGGTACGATACACCCTGATATTTGGTGAGATATTCTAGCCGATATAACCTTCAAGTCCAAAAGATTACATTACGTTCAGCAATGTTGATCGGATAGGATCCGCCAATATCTAGGCCTAATGGCAGCAAGATGACGAGAGAGAGAGAGAGAGAGAGAGAGAGATGTAACTTTTTTCCGGTTTAAAAATAACTTTGGTGAAAAAGGAGAAAATATTCCAAACATTTTTAAGCGACATATTTCTGCACATTCGCTGCTATTCGAATGTTTTATTTTCTTACAGGAAATAAACAGATCTATAGTTATTTTGACTTACCAGATGAACGGGTAATCCATCGTCGGAATCTAAGTCGTAAATATTAAAGAAGGGTTAGAAAGGGTCGTATTAAAAAAGTGTCGGTTAGTTTAGTATGGCACGTGCGTGTGGAACTAACAACTGGGACAGTACTTTACACTGCTGGAGTGCCGGAGTGCTATACCAACATCAAAGGAATACCGAGTTAACCCTTGCCTCTCCTTTGTGTTAAGTTTGGATATATGTTATTTAAAAAGAAATGAAAAGAACGGATTTTCGTCGAAGAGAACAAGAGGAACATTTTAGTTTAGAATGTGGACCGATGTTTTGTTTTTCTGACGATCCAACCTATATTTTGAAAAGGCTAAATATATATAAGAGTTTTATTCGTTACCCTTTGATTTCAGACCTCGGGTGTATTGGTAAATTTTCAATAATGCTACATTACACGTTTTTGCACTTTAACCCATTAAACAGCATTCACAACAATAATTCGATGCCTTAGAATGAGAAGGTCGTAAGTGAAAAAACACAGTTTTGAGAAAACTTGAAAAAACATTTTTATTACAACAATAACAGATCATTTTCAGTAATTTATTTTTTATTTTCTTCTAACTATGGAGCAAAATTTAAATGGCCATTGATAATAATAAAAAGCCTTATCTAATTTGAGAAAATTAGGAAAAAATCTTGCAAACGTCCTTCATACTTAGGTTGTTCCAAAATGGACGAGTAATGAAAGGTCGTAAGTACCAGTAACAACCTTTTTGTCACAATAGTATGTTGTAAAAGGTATCGACAGAAGGTCGTAAGTGTAGCTGCATATTTTCTACATTATGAAACCTCTTTCTAAATTAGCCGGAAGAGATTAAAGAAACGGCCTATGTCTGCTTGTCAGTCTGTTTTTCTGTCTGTTCGCCTGTCTGTTTGTCCGTCCATCTGTAACTTTTTCTTGTCTGCTCCATATCTCCTGACCCCTCTCAAAGATTTTCGTCAAACTTTGGCTAAATGTTCATCTAGGTAAGACGGTGTGAAGAATCCAAGATCCATAACACTATCTTCAATATTTTTTGAGTAATTGCCCTTTGTCATTTTAACAAATGGGATTTTGTCTGGAGCATAACTTCCAAATTATAAAAGCTGTTGACTTCAAAAGATCACATTTAAGACAAGGGCAAAGCACAAGATCCAGAACTCTGTCTACATTATTTTTGGGGTTATTTCCCCAAGAGTGAATTTTTGACCGGAGAAAAACTCCATAAAGTAAAAGAGCTATTGCCTTCAAACTTGATATACAAGTAGACTATGTTAGGAACAAGTGCAGTGCACAAGACCAATAGCTCGGTTTCCACTATTTTTGGAGTTGTGGCCCTCAGTTATTTTACCAATTTGATTTTTGTCTGGAAAATAACTTCTTTTGGCTTAAAAATTCATATACAAATAAATAATATTGAGGACAAGTGCAATGCTTAAGATAGATAACTCTGTCTCCATTATTGTAGAAGTTATTGCCCTTTGTTGTGTTACAAACTTAATTTTTGTCCGGCGCATAACTTCAAAGTATAAAAGCTATTAACGTCAAACTGCATATGCAGACAGATCACATTGGGGACACATGCTATGCACAACATCCATAGCTCTGTCTGCACTAATTTTGGAGTTGTGGCCCTTATTTATCTAACAAATCTAAAAGATTTGTCTTGAGCATAACTTTCAAAGTATAAAAGCTATCGGCTGCAAATTGTATATAAAGATAGAGCATCTTGAGGACAAGTGCAATGCAGAACAGTCATATTTCTGTTATCAATATTGTTTTGGAGTGATTGTCCTAAAAGCTGCGAAAACCAATGTCCTAGTGATGGGTCTAATATTTGAAGCCTGGCTTTTATTTTTGCAGTTTTTGTTTGTGGATTTCGTGTTTGTAGATCTATATATCATCAAGAAATTATGTGGGTTCACTGATTTAAATTCATCAATGCAACACAAGATATGGATATATGGCTGTCTTGGTGTTTTATATCCGTCAACCGTACTTCAGCAATTGAACAGTGATTATAAATGGCTCGGTGCAATGAAGTGCTTTTTAGGTCCAGCAGGAATCATACCCGGGACGAGGCGGCGGAGGATATAGCTGTCCTTCAGACTACCCTCTTGTTATACTTTTAAAAGAATATAATCATTCATACAACAGCTACAGATAACAAACATGTCTATAACTAGGTCAGCAGTAACTTACATCAAATAGACAAGTACAAATAAACTCTTGAATACTTTATAAACCTATGAACTTCCTTTAAAACAAACACTTTAACATTTCTAAGACAGCAAAATACTAATAACAGGCCACAGCCCCTTAACCAAAATAGTCCCTTTTGAAACTTCTCTATATTAAAATTACTTGCATACAACAGGTAAACACAATTTTAGTTGCAGTTCAAATGATTTAATTTGTCTTGATCGGGTTGAAAGACATACATGTAGTAGGAAAATATTGAACAGCTGATTGCCAGCATTTTCTCCTGTTCCAACAATGTTTTCAAAAAGCTGCTCCCATTGAGGTAGTTAATGAAGAGTTCTGCTGATGAAAGTTGAATCATAGACTTCAGAATATCATTAAACCCTACCACATATAAAGAAGTCCATAAGAACAGTTTTTGTTGAAAACTGGTTAACTCTTTACCAGATAATCTCTGGTTTTTATGGCCCTAAGGTTGACGGTTGTAGAAAACATTCATGAAAAGCATTTCTCCTTTTCCCACAATGATTTCTACCCATCAAAAGAAAAATCTATCATTAGATTCGAAATTAGTTTTTGTCTGCAAATCCTTTTGATTTGGATGATACCAAAATTTTGTCATCTGTTAAAGAGTTAAACAGAGATATCACTCATGTTGAGCAACTTCTCCTTTCACAATATTTTTAACTCATTTAGATGAAGCTTGAAACTGTATTTTTGTCCACAAGTATTTTAAATTATGTAATTTTCAAGCTTCTACTCAGACTTGGCAGTTCAAATATTTCAAGGAAAAAAAACTTTTTCACCATGTTTTAAAAATCCTTCTTCACCAAGGTCAACACAAGATTGATTAGTAACATGTTATTATAGCCCTTACAGCCAGAGTTAAGACACTTTGCGTTAGGCCACATTTATATTGGCTTTAACATTAAATACTGAATTATACTTCTTGAATAATGTATTCCTTCTTTTTTATAATATACATATATTTGCTAATTTGCTATTCCTTCATGCAAAATGAAGAAACATGCAGTAAAACATTTTATGTGGAAAAGCAATCAGTAGCTCGGAAAGAATATTGTGTGTAGCAGCCGTAGGAGAATCTCTACAGAAGCATAATTATAAAGGTGTACTGGCATTCGCAATATTACTGGATGAAAGCAAAATTGAACTTCAATGGGCTAAAAATTCAAAATGGGCATTTTCATTGGAGAAAAGATAGAAATATTATGTTTTCAGGGGTCTCTTTGTCCTATTATGACAGCATATGAGACATTGTAGATTCAAAATTAGACTGCACATTATTTGCAATCTAATCTTGATCTACAATAGTTCCAAAGGAAAGAGATCGTGCCTAGTGTTTTAAGAGTGGGTTAAACACCACACAAACAAGGGAAAGATTCCTAATCATGAGTTTCTTTGTTGGATCTACATTCTCAACTCCTTTTTTTCCATTGAGTGTCCATAAGTAAGACCTCCACAGACAAAACCATAACCTACATAAGTACGCTGTCTATCTAATATGACTGAAATAATGTAGAAATCAGCTTAAAGCACTTTTTAATTGCCTTATGGTGTTTAAACTGATTTAATTAGCTGAGAGAGTGTATAATTTCACGAAGGACCAATTCTCTATGCAGTATGGTCAGTGCGAATACTGTTACACTTTTTAGGTTTTTGTCATAAACAGTTATTTTATCTTTAACAAGATACAAGACGTTTAGGAGGCTTTTTTTTAAAAGTACTATTTATTTAAAGGCTGTCTATTCTTATAAGTTAAACCAGTTTTAAATACTTAGCCCAATGCACAAATTGAATTGCTACGAAATGTTTATTGTTTTCCCTCTCTCAAACTTTTGACAATGCTGTAATCTCTACACTAAAATCAGTTTCATAAAATTGTCTTGTTTCTTGTTTGTTTCCACTTTTTCTTCAGGTAAAGTGCATTTTTATTGGCTTAATTAGTATTAATTCTATGTTTCTTCTATATGATGTATTACAGAAAAGTCTGATCATGTATTTCTAAGGATTCTTCATTTTTAAGACTAAGTGCAAAACGTTGTAAAACAAGGGCGTATGTAGCAGTTACGACCTTCTTATTCAACTGTGTAATACTTTGTAAAATATTAACAAAAGGTCGTACGTGTCACATACGACCTTATGTTATAAACAGATTGAAACAGATTTTACTTACGACCTTTTCCAGCACCTTATTTGGTCAACACAACAAGTTCAAATTTCTATGAAATTGACATAAAAGGATAAAGAATGAAATGCCGTTTCCAAATATGTATGCATCTTATAAGGTCGTAAGTGACACTTACGACCTTATCATTCTAAGGCATCGAATTGCCTTTGCGACTTATATAAATCAAGTTCAGGCTGCACGAAATGTGCAGTCTGATTTTGGATTTACACTTTGCGCTCTTGTAGGACATCGACGAAAACAACATTGAAAAATATGCTGGTTCTTGGGTCTTTTTAGAAAGTGATGACGTCATCATCACCTTCTTATGCCAACCGACAGACTTTTCCTCCAAGATGACGTATTACACCTCAGCTTCAAGAAAAATAGGTCCTCATAGATCAATGAACAGACGCGTCTGTGTTATTTGATATGGACAAATAATATGCGGATTAAAAATCAGTGTAAGCTATTTACACAAACAATGAATTTCAGAGTTAATGTCGCAGAATTCGCTCTAAATTTGAAATTTTGTCGCGTTCCGCAGCTTTCACATGACCTAGTTTACAAAGTACGTCGCAGATGAATCAGTAAAAGAAACACCCCAAAACACCCAAAACCACTCGAAAATTACCCAAAACCACTGTCATTACACCTCAAACAACTTTTCTAACATCTAAAACTGCACGCGAAACGCTTAGATACACGATTTTATGTAAATCAGCCATGAATTATTGCTATCAATTTTAGTATTTTAGGCCTTTGATTGGCTTTAGATCGAAGTATTTAATGTACTTTGATTAATTGTAGTTGCGTACGCATACTGCTGGGATAAAAACCGAAAGTAGAGAACGATTGTAATCAATAAAGATAAAAATTGACATTTATGCTGGTTATTGCTGTTGTCCGGACTCTAATACAGTGGCAACAAGGATATTTCATTCCCTCCGTATATAGTAAATATAACCTGAAATATGAAACGCTTGGTAAAATACAACAATTTCGACCGTACATTGACAGCTGGATGGAGAACGTGGAATACCTAGTCTAAGCTCTAGAATGGTTTTCTGTTGCAAATAGTATCGATGATGATGATAAAAAAAAAACAGCTTATTCTATTTTTATCTCCATGTGGATCTAAGACTTACAGCCTGCTCTGTAATCTTTATGCAGCTTAAAAGGTTCATGATAAGACTTTCGACCCAGTATTTAAAATAACCTGCAAACCGAAACCTTCATCATGGCAGAATGATTTATGTTTCATTTTAAGTCGCTAAGTGAAAATGAAACTGTAACCCAGTAGTTGGTAGAATCAATGTTGCTAAGTGAATCATGTGAGTTTGGGACATTTTTAGATGTGTTGAGTGATGTTTTTTGTCAGTGGGTTACGTAACATTGTTATTCAGAGAACTTTATTGTTAGAAGAGGAATTAACTTTAAAAAAGGCATTTGATGTGACTGTTAGTATGGAATTGGTGGAGATTGAAACGTCAAAAACTAAGGGCCCATGACAGAGTGTTCACACAGTAGTTTAGGGTGGTAAAACTAATCATGACAGTCAGAATTGTTTCTACAAGAATGCCAAGTGTCATAGCTGTAAAGGTCAGGTCATTTAAGCAAGATGTCTCCAAAAAATGCTATAAAAAGACCAACAGAAAATCACAGCCTATAGCCAAATGGGACAAGAGAAATAAAAGAATGTCCAAAATTCACTTACTGAATGAACATCAAACTTTCGGCGTCTGAAAATTAAAATGAGGGAGAATGGCCCATTTTCACACTTGGATCACCGTCAAAATTTTGGAAACCAAGACCTGTATGGGTTGCACTAGAGAGCAGAATTAAAACAGAATTAGAAAGACTAGCTGATTGTGGAAAAAGTCCAAACTTTGAATGGGCAACTCTAAAATTGTCCCGTACAAGCTTGTCTTCGTTGTCTCTAGCTGAGTGGTTGAAGGGCTCTTTGCGTAAACTAAGTAGTAAATTGAAAGTTGTCAAAGTTGATAGAGACGGTAATATCAGTCTATCTACCAGCCCTGTGAAAGGTTGCAAGTTTTAAAAAAAAAATTGAACTAGAATGTTTGACTGGTATATTAAGATTTAGGAAAATATTCTTGTAAGTTGTGTCATGACAAGTCTTAAACTTCCTGAAACTGGGGTTTACATACCATGAGAAAGTTGAGACATTGTTGCAAAAGGAGAAAATGGGGGTTGCAGGCATTTTCCTGTCTCAACTTATGTTCTAACCCTTTGATGACTTTTGCCACAAGTAAAGGCAAACTTCAGGACACAAGTCTTATTACTTAAATTTCGTTGAAACTGGGTTTTTCTTACCATGAGAAAGTTCAAAACATTGTGGCAATAGGAGAAAACGCTGGTAGTAAGCTTTTCTCCTTTTGACAAAATATTTTCATTACTTTTGAACATTATTTACATCCTTTATGGTATTATCTATATTTGTCTGCTGCAAACGCTTTCAATTTGATAGTAAGAAATTATCTTACCTGGTAAACAGAATGATTTTCAGCAAAAAATTATGTCCAGGATGTTGGAAATAATAGTGCTTGGAACACTCTTTCAATAATGTTTTTTTTTTTTAATCCAAAAAGTGTATGAATAGAGCTGGGGAAACAATAAACATGTTTAACTCTTTACCATACAGTCCTGAGTTTAAAAGACCCTGTAGAGGAAGGCTTTTGAAAACATTGTGGGAAAAAGAAAGAATAGTTGATAACCAGCATTTTCTTCTTTTCCCACATTGTTTTCAAAAATCTTAACCCTTCCCCAAACAATCCCTGGTTTTTATGACCCTGAGATAGGAGACTTTTGAAAACATTGCGGGAAAAGCAGAAAATGCTGGTAACCAGCGTTTTCTCCTTTTCCCACAACGTTTTCTACCCTGCTAGAAACAAATTTCATTTTTTGAGTTACGTTTAATTTGTCGTCTGCAAGTGCTTTCAATTTGGACCAGTCTAAAATTTTGTGGTTTGGTAAAGAGTGAAAGACAGATACTGTCATTTGTGCCCCATTTTATTTGTCATCTTCGAATGCTTTCAATATGGACTGGTCTTAAACTTTGCTGTGTTGCAAAGATTTAAATAGTTGTTTATAGGAATAAGGATATTGATTAAAAAGGTAGAAAGTATTATATAATTTCATGTATTGACGTGGTTTTCTATTTATTTAAACTGTTAAATTATTGAGATGTTATTATTTCCTTCTATAACTTCTCAAAGTCTGACCACTTCTCCCCATAGCTTCTCCTCAAATTCTGAGAGTTTGTAGAGGCCTGAGTATTAAAACCTGACAATACAGTTAGAATTTAAGGAAATTTCAAAGTCATATTTAACCCTGTATTTGATACAGCAGATTATCTATTACCAACAGCGGAAGATGTGTTCATGAAACTAGATTGGGGACAAAACTTTAAAGAAATTGACATGTGTCATGTGTACTAACATGTATGATTAAATGAGCAGTCGCACGAATATGTGACAAATTCACAATATATGGGTCATTACTGACACTATATAAGTGGAAATGATTGTGTGGTGGAAATTTTTGTGGTTTTGCCAATTTGAAAAATTTGCAAAATTTTCTGTTTGCGTATTTTAACACAAATATATCAACAAATAATAAGTGTTTTGAATTCGCAAACATTTCCATAATCATTAATTCACAATTTTTTTGACACATGTATATTATGTCGTAGGGCAGATCGAAATCTAGGCAGATTCGGAATCTGCCCAGGCAGATCTGGAGTTGCCTAGACCAAATTAGAATTGTAATTTTGTGTAGACCAAAATAGATTATTTTCCAAATTTTTTAATCATATTAATCCACATGTGTTTACAACTGAGATGTATTTTTAATTAAAGCAATTTATTTGTTTTTCCCACAATTGCTCCATTTTCTACATTGCATTCTTTTTTTCTAACGTGCAAAATATTCAAAATTTAATCTTATTCAGAATTTCTGATTAAAACTTCTTTTATGTTGAGGTTTAAGTTAAATAAGATGGTTTATATGTAGTTGCACTATATTAAACGAGAAAATATTCCAATTTTGTCTTAGCAGATTGTGGAGCTGCCTAGGCAAACTGGAACCTTATTTTGGTCTAGGCAAAATTCAAGTTTGTTCTAGGCAGATTCCGGATCTGCCTAGATTCCAGTTTGGACTACGACATATATACATGTATATCCATGTACACAGTATCTTAAGCTTCCATACAGACTTCCAAGTTCACCTGCAATATTCCAACAAACTATGGTCATGGTGCTGAAAATATTGGATTCTGTGAGTTGCATATTAGATGATATTACTATTACAAGTCAAAATGATGATGATGAGTCAGTGTTGAAAAAGACAAGCCCAAATAAATATTAAGTTGAGTTAGGAAAGAAAAGTATTTTTTACTTCAAGATGAAGTTGAATATTTTGTTTTTAGGGTATATAAGGATGACATTTAGCCTTCCAAAAGGAATATGAAAGCTACAATGCAAGTTCCTGGACCTAAAACAAAAAAGGGTTGTAGGAAATTCACTCCAAATTTGTCTACAGTAATTGAACCCTTGACATATTTGTTGAAAAGCAAAAATCTATGGGTTTGGACTAAAAAATGTAAACAAGCCTGCGAAAAAGTAAAAAAAAAAGGGACTCCGACCACTTAGTTCTGTGTTACTTTCAAAGTTAGAAAATTATGGAGAATAAGACTAAGAATATTCTTGAGAATGGTTGGTGAATACGGGCCCTGGTTATTGCTGTTGAGCGGACTCTAAAACAATTACACAAATCTGAGAAAAAGATGTTATCAATTATCAGATGAATGAAATTTTTAATGAAGTGATCCACTGTTAAAACCTATTTGCAAGCATATTTCTAGCATCACCTTGTATTAGCACTTTCAGCACTTTGATTTTTAATGAAATTATAGAGTATTTTGGGAGTTTTCGGCGCTCTATGGGTTAAGTTATTAATTGGGATTCCAGAGTGTTTCCACTTCTCAAATACACGCTGCTGAGTCACAAACAATCAGGAAGTAGTAACTTTGGTTTTCGGTTTTTGGAATCAAGCATGAAATTGCACTTTTCATCCGCAATTCGAAATTTCACATCGCGAAAACTAAATGTGTGATTGGCCTCAAGTTTGTAACTTCGCGAAAAGCTGAATTAAATGTATATATAACGTTTTGTGGCATCTTAACTAAAGTAATCCCTGTAGGCAAAGCTATATCAGCATTTGAAGGTACGAAAATATTGCGGTCGTAATGGAAGAATTAGTTCTTAGTTCCCGAAAACAGTGGTTCTCTAAAACAGTGGGGAAAAATACAGATATTTATGTATAAAAATTTACCGTCATCCGGCGATGTATTCCCCCGCGATCTCTCGCAAGAGGCCGGGATCCACCGCGATTACCTCCTGCTGTGAAGCTGCCCGATATTTTTTCAGGCCACAGTGACAGGTCCGCCGCGTTTCGCCTACTTTTACCTTTGCAGCAGATCTTCCGCGGACAAATTGGTCCTCCGCGTCTCGCGTACTTGAGCAAAAAACGCAAGACCTGTACTCTATGTCGCAATTTCAGAAACTATATTTTATTTAAGTTTATACACATCGTGATAGCTATTTGATTTGCAATACTACTTTACACAACATTTATATCATATATTCAGTTTAAGTACTTTTTATACAACGAGGCATTTTATAGAATTATTGACGCGACCATAAGAGTTAAACTTATAACCATCAATACCTGTTTAATAGTTCGAGATAACGTTCAAAGGCCAATATAGCATCTAAATTTAATTCTATTGAACATCATTGCTATGTTTATATGGTACATCAAGAAATTCAAGTCTTACAAGAATGCTTTACGGAAACAAGTTATTTAAAAAAAAGCGATGGGTCACCAGTGCTTTTTTACTTCTCATGTATTAACCTTGGTATGCTCCGTAAAGATACCTATGACAAATACTATCTCTTGAGCTATATCTAGGTATATTAGCGTGTAGTTGAACATGTCTTGGCCTGTCTAATGTTGTTTGCATCAAACTTTTATGTTAACTTACGCTATAGCTTTATGAAATAACATTTCTTTGCACATACAGGTCCTTTTCCCTATCAAAACCAGTCTACTGAAATCAATCAGTGTCTAGTCAATCTTCTTCCTCAAATAAAGTAATTTTTTGTGCTACGTTTATATTTATAATGTATAAGATGTTTAGTTTTGATATTGTATTGTAAATTATAAAAATATTTTTTCTTTACCAATTTATATTGTTTCACATATATGTGTCTTTCACCTTTCTTTGAAAGCTAGTTGTTATATTCCAATGCCGAAATGATTTTGCTCTTTATCTATAAGATTTAGACATTACGGAACAACAGTCTTTAAAAAGGCCAAGTAAATGCATTAAATAATGACAATTGTTCTTTCTTCCTCAGTTTCTTCTACGGAATAGCTGCATTTTTGTTCAGTTCAAGATAGGGCACATCTCTGTACCTAAGAAAGGCAGTACCCGAAATCCAACTTCCCTACTTACAAATTTTCAGCATAGATACCTCTGCAACTCAGGTTGCAGAATTCAGAAAATGGGTGTATTGCAACTGTGTACAAACAGAAAAAAAAAAAACAGTTTATAGATGTCATTGTGTTATTGATGTATGATTAATAAGACGTTTATTTTTTAATCATTACACACATTTTCATCTTTTTCCATTTTAGCCAAGTCTACCGGTAAGTACATAATTTTATTATCAATATCATAACGTTTTAGCTGAAAGGAATATGTGCCCATTCAATAACTTTTTTCTAACTTAAATTATTAGGTATAATACATCTCTTTGAGCTACAAACCTGTGATGTATAATTAGTTCATTGCTGATATATGAATTTAAATTATAATAATTATTTTTACTACCGTCTATGTCAGGACATGTTAAACTAAAATAGACGATGATTACGTGATTTTGCATAACCAAAATTGAAAGTGAAGACCTATTGTAATATCTGAAAATTGACAATTTGATTTGAGGTATTTTTCATACTTTAGTGCGAAAGGTAGTCATAATTAGTGTTTTTTTTTTTTTTTTTTTTTTTTTTTTTTTAATGGGATCTGCTTTGCTGGTATAAGGACGCTATAGCTGTATTAAACAAAATTTCATGAAGATCAATGTAATTCAATGAATATCAGCGTTTAATAGCGTGATTGACCCTGCTAGTGTTTTATACATAAACAAATAATCGAAAAAACATCAATGTTTTTATTCTGTATTGTCGACAGACAAAGTCATTTTGGAGCCTGCGAGTTTAATTTCTGCGGCCATGAGTTTGTTCGCAGACATACCAGAAACTATATGCCCACAAAAAAAGTAATAAATACTTATACAGTGTAGCTTGTTTTTGTCTGCTTCGAAAATTCTTTGTTCTATTTTCAAAGTCAAAATATCATTGTGGGGGGTATCCATGGCTTTGTGGTTATGTGTGAGATTCTTAAACTTAAGGTCCCCGGTTTCGAGCCTTACTGGCAGCACCGATTATCTCAGGGACTTGCCGATGGCATGCTGAGTACTTGTGAAATTCTTGGTACATATTTATATGTAACTTGTATCCGTGTCTTCGTCATGTGAAACAATAAGGAATAATAAATGTCATTGTGTTATGCATATATGATTTATAAGATTTTCATAATTGAAACATAACACTTATCTTCTTTCCATTTTAGGACATTCATGTGGTAAGTATATAATTATCTTATGAATGATGAATTTGTAACTTCAATAAGTTCTTTACAGTACAGTTCGTGCGTTTTTTGCTATTTTGGCTCTCCGCAGTAGACTTAGCGCAGACCCAACGCGGCGATTTTAGGACACAGGTGAACGCAGACTTTCTGTTAAACGCGGCGATCTCTGGCGAACTACGGCGATCTGGTTACGCAATAAAAGCGAGGCGATGACTCCGCGGCGATCAGACAGGTAAGTTTCTGTTCAGTGTAGCAGATGATTCAAGAATGAACCAAAATTACGCACCACTTTACTATTTTCAAAGTCATATTATAGATATGTATCTACATGATAATTTTTATATCAAAAAGAAAACATAAGTAGTCATCATTGCCAAGTAAATTATTAAATGTGCCTTGATTTAATTGGTTATAAAATTAAAACACTTAAAGCTGTAACCACACATCCCGAGTTATAAGTGCCGTGATGAACAAGGGTTTCGAAACATTGTAGAAAAAAGAGAACACGCGGGCAACCAGCATTTTCTCCTTTTATGCAGTGTTTATCTACCAAGTCACACAATCTTCGACAATTACGAGTGATGTTCATTTTCCCTTAACTCTTTACCAAACGACAAAATTACGACTTGTCCAATTTGAAAAAAAAAAAAAAAAAAAGAACATTTGCTGGCGAAATTTTGAATCTTACTCAAAATATAAAACTTGATTTTATAAGGTGGGAACATTGTGGGAAAAAGAAGAAAATGCTGGTTTGAGTCATAATGACAGCGCCGACATGTATCGTTACGGAGAAATATTTCAGGAGCTGCTCTTAGGCCTATTAGGTCTTGACTCTTGAGCTGATTTTTTTCCTATTTATCATAACGCTCACTAGCACACAAAATGTTATTTTTTACACATTGATATATCTGCACATGTTCATTACAAAATAAGATTAATGAATCTCGCAGGACCGAATGGATATAAATCAAACACCCTTGATCTTACGCGAGGGTTTTGGTTAAAAATTAACACTATACAAAGGCACAAAAATGTATTATTGTCCAAATTTAAAGCATATGCAGACGACACCTAAATTTAGCAAACGTGGCATTTGCCTTTAATAGGATAGAAAACATTCTTGGACAAGGAGGAAATGCTGGCTACTATCATATTCTACTTTCCTCACATTGTTTTCAAAAGACTTCTTCCCCAGGGTAGATAAAAATCAGGATTGTGCGGTTAGGACTTAAATCAAGATTGAAAATCACAATATGCTAGAAAATCGAGGAAGAAAGGGTGTTAAGTTTATACGACTTGCCAGCATGAATTTCAAAGTACGTCACACAGACGTGCACAATGTTTCTAAGATGTTGACATCAAAAAAATGCCGGTCAAACTTTACCCTTCCATTGAACCTGATCATCCTAGATGCCTGTTTGTTTTTTTACTGTTATTATTGCAATGTTTTTGTCGATGTTCAGAGCAATTTGAAATTCGATTTGGTTTCATTTCCCGGCGAGGTTTATAAGTAAGTAAGTAAGTAAATAAATATTTTATTATAGTGACATGTGTATAAACAATTTTACAAATAAATAGTGTAATCAAAAGCACCCGGCCCCATGGGCCTATATGTTACTTTTGAAAACAATTACAATATAAATATACAACTTTTACATTTCCTGAGTAATGGCGGATATCAAAGATTTAGACAGATAGATGGATGGATGGATGGATGGATGGATAAATGGGTGGTTGGATGGGTGGATGGATGGATGGATGGATGGACGGACGGACGGACGGACTGACGGATGGATGGATGGATGGATGGATGGATGGATGGATGGATGGAAGAACAGATGGATGGATAGATGGATGGATGGATGGATGGGTGTGTTAATGGGTGTGTGGATGAGTGTGTGGATGGATCGATAGAAAGATTGATGTATGGATGGGATATATACAACTGAATAGATCAAATCATAAATGTAATAATATGGTAAAGTACACGACGTTCAGAGGATTCAAGGTTTGGAATAGATAGTTTTCAGCCTGAGGGAATAGGCTTTTACAAGAAACTTTGCTAATTTGTGGACATGGTTTGACATTAGATAAATAAGTTTTTCATTTGTTGATAACTGTAATACAGGGTCTGTATTTAAAACTTCTCCAAAAATGTTTGATCTTAAAGAGTTATAAAGGCTACATGAAGTCACAAAATGGCACTCGTTTTCTATTTTTGAACTGTCACAAAATCAACAGAGTCGGCTATCTCCTGGTTTACCTATTTAACGGCCTGTCTCAAAACGTAGCGGTAAAATTCCACACCTAAGTTGGGCCGGCATGGAGCGTTCATTTTTCTGTAGATTAAGTAAAACATATTGATCAGTGGTATGAACATTTTTGAACAACTTGTAAGTTCTCAACTTTGGTGTTTGGGCGATACTATTTCTCCATTGGGATGTAAACATTTCCTTAATTCTCCTTATGGCAAGGGACAAATCAATACTTTGGCGGTTTTAAAAATAGTCTGACAAGCCAATTGTTCCCAACATGTTTTTGGTATCACTGCACCAATTGCTTTTATTTTGGCATGTTTCATAATCGTGGTTGAAAACTATTTTAGTGAGTCTGTTTTCATCAAGGAGTATAAGCCTGTTCCAATAACGTACTATGGGATCCACTGTCTGTAAACACATTGTAACCATCCTGTATCGCCTAGTAACGCTGCTATCGGTGCGAATCTGTGAACCCCCAAGAAAAATCTAATACTTCGGTTTTGTATATTATCTAGAGATTTAAAACTTCGAAATCCCCAAGTGGATGCACCGTATTCTAGAATGGACGTTACACAACTAAAGTAAAGTTTTTCATAGGATTTGAAACCAACGTCTCTTGTTTTGTAAATTTTCGAGATAATTCCTCCTATTGCTCTACCTGCGCCCTTTGATATAGCATCGCAATGAATGGAATAGTCCAAGTGTTCATGAAAAAATACTCCCAGGTATTCATAGCTATCGACGATGTCTAAATTACCCTGATCAATCATAAACTGATATTCTGTTCTTCTATGTTTCTTTGGGCGGAAATGCATACATTTCGATTTCGATGTATTGATGATAACGCGCCACTTCTTGCACCATGTTGAAAGTGTGTTTAACATACACTGCAGATCATTTTCAGAGTTAGCGATGAAAACAATGTCATCTGCGTAAAGTAACATCGAAATATTTTTATCACCCACTTTAATTCCAAGGTCAAGATTGTTTATTTCTGCAACAAGGTCATTAATGAAAATCGAATACATTGTCGGAGAAATGCTGTCGCCTTTTTTTGTTCGTAGTGAACAGGGAAACCAGTCTGTCAGCCTATCATTTATGCGAATACAGGATTCTGAACTAGCATATATACACTTTAGGGAGTTATACAGTTTTCCGTCTACACCGATTTTAATCAACTTGTAAAGGAGCAATTCTCGATCGATAAAGTGTAACCCTTTTTTAAGGTCTATAAATGATGTATAAACATGTTCATTGTTTCTTATTATTCCGTTTAAAGTAAATATATGATCTTCACACGACCTGTCTGATCTGAATATGTTCTGTTCGTCTGCTAACAGGTTGCTCTGTTCTAAGTACTTAGTTAATCGGCGATTAAGAAACGAGGTATATAGTTTACTGATACACGGTAAAAGACTGATCCCACGATAATTTAACGGTACTCGACGATCAGAGCTGGGATCCTTCAGTATCGGAAATATAATAGATTTCCTCCATATAGACGGAACATCACTAATGTCAAAGATTAAATGGAATAAACTATGAAGAACAGCAATAACAGGTGGAAATTTCAGCACAGCATATGGAATATTGTCAATTCCTGGAGCAGAATTACTGTTTGCCGACATGATCACACTTGTTATTTCCTCTATAGTGATATTTCTATTTAAACTGTCGTTACAGATATACAGTGGGTCTGACATGTTGTTTTCTAATAGCTGTTCATGCGATTTCGCCGTCGTGTAATGTTCGTTATGAAAGTCTTCAGAATAGACCGGATTGTACAAATTCGAGAACTCCTGTCTCCAACTATTGTAAACGTGCTGTTCATCGCAAAAAACTTGTCCGTCTTCACCTACGACCTCAACGGGAATTTTTGTCGACTTCCGCGGGCCAAGTCTATTAATTTTACTCCAAAATTCGTTCGGATTGTTTGTAGCCGTGCTTTCAATGTAAAGTAACATCGATCGTCTATATTCGCGCTCTGCCTGACGTAATGATTTATCAAAAGTGTCCCTCGCACATTTATATTCATGTCGTTTCCTAACTCGAACATTATTGTGACCTTTGTGTCGCAAAAAAGCTCTTTCTTTATCCTTCAGTACGCCCCACAGTTGGGAAAGGTTGTCATTCCAATGTGTTTTTTTTTATTTTTCATTCGTTTGTTTGTTTGAGTTGTAGCACCATATCTGGGTACGTTAGAATGCATTTCTTTTAATATAATATCACATAAGCTAGAGTATATTGAGTCAATGTCATTCTGTGTATCACGGCACAATTCAATTGATAGAATCAGTTATTGTATTGCTCTCGCCGCAATCTCGCTTGTCATGAAATCACACGGTATCTTTTTTAGCTTAAATTTCGTGCAATCACAATCATAACAGTTTATCGGTTAATCAGACTGAATATAGCACGCGTCGCTCACCCTTAAGCGCGTTATCAAAACAGCATGATCCGGAATACGTGATCGTGTACCTAGTAAACCGTGTAAATCATGTTGATCAATAATTGTTTGTAATTGAAGAACTTTGAAGTCTGTGCATTGTTTGAAGTTATCATGGGGCATGCACATATAGTCAACCACAGATTTTCCTTTGGTGGAAACTGAAGTAAAATCGTCATTTATCGATCTTCCATTTAAAATACAGAACTGGGATTCTATCAGAAATTCTATGAATTCAAGACCATGCTGATTTTTCACTTTATCAATGTTGTTTCTGCTCGGGATAAAATCAATGTCGGAAACTATATCCTGTAGACCTCCTATTCTCGAGTTCAAATCTCCCGCTAGTAACATATAATCACAATCACTGTGCGTATAAACAAGTGAAAGAAGATGAGCGAAAAAACCCTGTGCATCACGTCCCCACGTCGAATTTTCCGGTGGAAGATAACAACTAAACAGAAGAATAATGTACCCTGTATATTTACTTGTCAGTTTTATGGCCAATATCCCGTTTTTACATTTGTCCACTATTTCTATCTCATACTCACTCATAATCCAATTTTTAATGAAAAAAACCGACACCCCCTGAACCTTTTTGTGCTCGAACATGTAAATCTTGTCGATTATGTCCATACCAAATATAACCGTCTATGTCTATTGTATTTTGACCAATTAAATGTGACTCGTTTAAAGATATGATGTCAGCGTTTATTCCGTAAATAATTTCACGACGTAATTCATGGTTACTATTTGTCCATCCACAGACGTTTAAATGAGCAAATGTTATTTCATTTTGGAGCCGGGAAGATCCCAAGTGGTGATTGTTGGTGTTACCGGTGCTACTGCCTTTTTCTTTAATCCTTCCATTTGCATCGACCGTCAAATTGTGTCCTTCGGGTAATTTTTTAAGGATAGTTTTGGCATTCAGCTCAATCAATCTTTAAGCATGCGACTTGCTCCTCTTCAGATGTACATTTTTATAGTCTGTAGAATGACGCAGCATGGACTTTTTACGCAGCACAGCAACCTTCTCGGACACGTTTGCAAAACTTATCTTTACTAATCCCGGTCTGTTAGGAAATCGACTTTGTAGTCTACATGCACCAGAAATGTGAACTTGGGAAAAAATATTATCCCCAAGAGCTTTAATCAATGACTTGACTTTTTCCACGATGGATTCTCCAGCCGAATTACTTAATCCACTTGCTGTAATGGTCAGGTCAGGATCGTTCAGTGGGACACGTGAAGTACAATTTGTAACGGTACATTTACTTTTAACAGTTTGCATACGGGACTGAAGGAGGTGAACGCTGTTCAACAACTCATCGATAAGACATGCTTCTTTGTTCAAATCAAGTACCATTTCATCCTTTAAATATTTTATCTTACTATCCATATCTGCCATAATGTCTGATCTTAGTTTATCGATCCTCCTTTCTAATGATTTGCGGAGGCCATCCTGATTTCTTTTTATATCTTCTACTGCTTTCAAAACTAAGTCAAGTTTCGTACCCGTATCGAAATCCATCTTCGACGCCATTTCTTTATGGGTTTCCTGAGGGGTTAAACTATGTGATGAGAGTGATAAACTCTTAGTTTCTCCCGCAGAAAGACTTACGGAAAATACAGAATTGTCCAAGGAACTGTCCAGATAATTGATACTTACATAATTTTTTTTGTCTGCTAATATACAGTTTGTTTGAGAAACAATTTCTCCAATATCCCCAATAGTCAAATCACTACTTTTCCCCTCGGAACCTCCTTTTCTTCTTTGTTTACCATTGTTTGCGATTAATTCAGAGTCACTGCTCTTTTTTCGCTTATTTTTTCCCATTAAATACATTATTATTTCACAGAAAAACTGAGCTGTCACTTAAATCAACACTATGGACACCCAATAGAATCGGAACGATTGCCCTGTCTGCTTTCTAAATCAACTAAATGTTAATTCATTAAATCCAATTTACGGAGCAGATAAAACATGACCGCCATCTTCGAAGTCACGTGATTATAAGTAATCAGTGTCGGTATCTAGAATGTCCGCACCACTCCAAGTTAAACACAACTTTTATCATTTTTAGGATCGTAATGACTCAGCTGTACATAAGTGTAGACAAATCTCTGTAAGTCGACTATTGCTCTTGCAGACGCTTTACATTAATTAAAAAGTTTTTTTGCAGGCAATACAAAAACGACAAAATAATGCAAAGTAAGGCCTGATATGGGTCAGAACATTTCACACACTGTCAGTGTATTCCTGTATCCAAATTCATTACATGTATAGTGGAAAGCACTATTCTCGACATGATTCCAGTCATCTAAAGGCTGCCAGCTAGTGCATCTGCATCTCTTTTCCGGTACTTTATAAAATTATTTTTCAAGACAATGAAGACACTGATTACTGTCCTATACACAAATCGTAGAAACTATGCTCAGTTGTGAGAGAAGAATGAATCTTGTCGTAATGACCAATATCAATCCTCGAAACGAGTTTTGCTGAGCTGGGATTCCGCATCACAAGCCTGCATTGCTAGCCAGATAACGTGCTCAGCAGATTCAAGATCGGACATCACGTTCTGAAATATCATGGGAGGATTTGAAGATCAGTGGAGAAAGGGTTCGGTTTGTAAACTAAATCTTGGTGTGTTAAACTTTCCAAAGTGTGAAGGGATATAAGGGTTTGATTAACAAAAGACGCGTGCAATTTGCAAAATAAAGATTATCAACCTCCACATTTGGCTAATCTTGTTCTAAAGTTGGAAGATAGGTAAACTTGACCTTTAACCCTTCAACAGATGACAAAATGTTAAACTCATCCATATTGAAAGCATTTTGGCTCAAATGAGAAAAGTTGTCTTAAAAATGTTGGGATACGTTCTGGGAAAATGTTAGCAACATTTTTTCCTTTACCCACAATGTTTTCCAAAGCTTTCTGTGTTGGGGTCGTTTAGACTCGTGATTGTGTTGTAATGGGTTAACCATTTGGGGAAAAATAATATCTGTTTGTGCCATGTAACTGGTTGTGTTTGTCTCCATGTACATGTGATAAAATGAAGAAGAGCATGTGATGATTGTTTTTGTTCCTAAAGACTGGTATATCTATTACGATCTATTATCTTTTTTTTTTTTTTTGTCTACGAGACAACATTCCGTCATTTTCTAAAGAATAAAGGGTTAGGGTTTCATACACAATTGACACGTGTTAACTCTTTACCAGACGTCCAAATCTTAGCCATATCCAATTTTATAGCATTTGCAGATGACTAAATGTAATTCAAACAACGAAATTTGTCTTTTCAGTGGTAGAAAACGTTATCGGAAGAGAAGCAACTGCTGATAATTAGCACATTTTCTTCTCCAACACTGGATTCTCAAGGCTCTTAAAACTTGGTATTATTTGGTAAAGGGTTAACAATATACGGACAACCCCCGCTGTGTTTTATTGCCAAATTTGGTTGTCGGGGTGTAGATAAGCTTTAACCCTTAATCCGTACAGCATTAAATAAATGGAACTGAAACGTCTGTGAAGAAGACGAAGATTATGAACTTTTCACAATTGTTTTGAGTTAGAACATGTCTCAGAATATCAGAGCAAAAAGATAAATTGCTTGTTACTTGCATTCTCTTTTTTCCTCAATGTTTTCAAAAGCCGAATAGTATTATTTGGTAAACGCTTAACACACCGAGTGCAGCTTAAATTCCTCTCAGTCTCGTTTACAGACGATGTAGATCTAGATCATGCTGCATGTTAAAAGCAATCTCTTACAACTATATGTACTGTGAGATATTCTAGCCGAGACAAGTTTGAGATCTTTAAATTCTTTGTATGAAGGAGTTATTTTTGTAGTGTTTTCAGGATAAACTAGGGTAAAGCCTGTACCAGCGATCTAGGGTTGAAAAGAGCATTAAAAAGAGCCCGAGTAAAAAGGTTTTGAAAACACCGTTGGGAAAAGAGAAAATACTGTTAAGCAATATACCATCCTAGTTCCACGATATTGTCTACTTTTCAAAGAGAAACCCACTCATTTGAGACACACTAAATTTGTCGTCTGCAAATGCATACAAATTGAACAAGTCTAGAAATTTGTCGCCTTATTCAGATGTAGGATGCGGATAGCATTGGCTCCGCGGCAAGATTTGTTTGTAGGATGTATAATGCCGTTTCAACATATTTCAGTTACATGGCGGCGGCCAGTGAACCTATCCATGTTTTCCAGGAATTTCTTTTAACAATAACATTATTACACACAGTATTCATCCAAGTTACTTGTGGCATAGATAGTACCAATGCCGAGAGAGAGAGAGAGAGTGGAGGATTGAGGATAATCAGATTTTCCAATGCTATTTTCTATATAAAGAAATACATGTCATCAGACGGCTGTTGCATGACCTTATGCTGTCTTTTACAAAGTCAGTATTAAAAGCCCAACAGCGAAAAAAAAAAGCATTGCAGGTGTTAACATTCATTTAAATTTAAACCATTCCACTTAAAAGTATGGAAAATATTCCGAGGATGACAATCTGTGTATTCTGTCCAAATGTAAGTTGCAGGCAGAAAAAAATCATGTCAAAATCAGGCAAAAATTGTAAACTTAAGATACAATGACTTGCCAACTTTTAACCTGATTTTTGTATTAATTTGTCTGCCAGCGACAAACAGTTGGCCCAACCATGCGATAACAGATTGTCATCTTCACAATAATTTCCACTCTTTTAAATACATTTTAACACCCGCTTTGTTTACTTCGGCAACCATTATTACTTAAGGCACTCGAATGCAGTCAAACGCAACTGGTACTAAATTTAGAGTGCCTGTTAGGATTTTTGCAGACATCGTGGATTGAGATCAGACTACGTATCACGCAATGCCTGATCTTAAATATTCACTGTCCGCATACTAGTGTCAGAGTTACCCGATCAGCCTGATTCTACATTTTATTTTTGTAACTCTTTCCTACCGTTGATGTCGATTCAATTTGAGCCATGCTCTGTGAAAAAGTGGTTTGGTGAATCTACGAAAAGTATCGACTCCGGTCAGCCTGCGCAGACCGTACAGGCTGACCTCTGTTGAAACATTTTGCTTTTTGGTCAATTTTCAGCATGTCATTCTACCTCATGACTCGGTCGGTTGTTAGATAAATTGGATTTTACTGATCCATGTTTTGTGACGGCTTGCTTGGTATAATGCGTCGCGGATATGCATTAGAATCCTTTTTCACGGAGCATGGCTCATTTACTTTGCACTCAACGAGGAAATAACTGTTTGGTTGTTTTAGTAGGTCAGCCGATTACCAGTTCGAAGGAAAACGGTGATTGTCTTTCTTTTGTTATAACAATTTCTATTGACATTGAAATTTCATATCGATATCGATTTTTCCAAAAATGATGATGAAATAGAAATAATATTGTGTATCCAATTCGGTTCACTCCTTTTAGTAAACATTTTAGCCCATTTCCATCTTCTTTAAATACCTATTCATTCACTTTTCCTTGCATGAATGACATATGTGTTGTGTTGTGCGCCTAAATAGCGAAAAAGGCTTCAAGACAATTTTTTTGGCTGTTTGAATATAACAAAAAAGTCTTTCATAATCTCGCACAGTTTAGATCCAAGATGTGAATGCATGACGTTTTCTGATCTTGGTCTGCTCTGCAAAAGCAACTTTATGCTGTAAGGTTTGAGATGCTGAAGACAACTCCAGTCCCGTTTTCGAAAACTATGAAGATCAAGATTCTGGCGAAAGTTAAAACCATTCCGGTTAGGTACGATACACCCTGATATTTGGTGAGATATTCTAGCCGATATAACCTTCAAGTCCAAAAGATTACATTACGTTCAGCAATGTTGATCGGATAGGATCCGCCAATATCTAGGCCTAATGGCAGCAAGATGACGAGAGAGAGAGAGAGAGAGAGAGAGAGATGTAACTTTTTTCCGGTTTAAAAATAACTTTGGTGAAAAAGGAGAAAATATTCCAAACATTTTTAAGCGACATATTTCTGCACATTCGCTGCTATTCGAATGTTTTATTTTCTTACAGGAAATAAACAGATCTATAGTTATTTTGACTTACCAGATGAACGGGTAATCCATCGTCGGAATCTAAGTCGTAAATATTAAAGAAGGGTTAGAAAGGGTCGTATTAAAAAAGTGTCGGTTAGTTTAGTATGGCACGTGCGTGTGGAACTAACAACTGGGACAGTACTTTACACTGCTGGAGTGCCGGAGTGCTATACCAACATCAAAGGAATACCGAGTTAACCCTTGCCTCTCCTTTGTGTTAAGTTTGGATATATGTTATTTAAAAAGAAATGAAAAGAACGGATTTTCGTCGAAGAGAACAAGAGGAACATTTTAGTTTAGAATGTGGACCGATGTTTTGTTTTTCTGACGATCCAACCTATATTTTGAAAAGGCTAAATATATATAAGAGTTTTATTCGTTACCCTTTGATTTCAGACCTCGGGTGTATTGGTAAATTTTCAATAATGCTACATTACACGTTTTTGCACTTTAACCCATTAAACAGCATTCACAACAATAATTCGATGCCTTAGAATGAGAAGGTCGTAAGTGAAAAAACACAGTTTTGAGAAAACTTGAAAAAACATTTTTATTACAACAATAACAGATCATTTTCAGTAATTTATTTTTTATTTTCTTCTAACTATGGAGCAAAATTTAAATGGCCATTGATAATAATAAAAAGCCTTATCTAATTTGAGAAAATTAGGAAAAAATCTTGCAAACGTCCTTCATACTTAGGTTGTTCCAAAATGGACGAGTAATGAAAGGTCGTAAGTACCAGTAACAACCTTTTTGTCACAATAGTATGTTGTAAAAGGTATCGACAGAAGGTCGTAAGTGTAGCTGCATATTTTCTACATTATGAAACCTCTTTCTAAATTAGCCGGAAGAGATTAAAGAAACGGCCTATGTCTGCTTGTCAGTCTGTTTTTCTGTCTGTTCGCCTGTCTGTTTGTCCGTCCATCTGTAACTTTTTCTTGTCTGCTCCATATCTCCTGACCCCTCTCAAAGATTTTCGTCAAACTTTGGCTAAATGTTCATCTAGGTAAGACGGTGTGAAGAATCCAAGATCCATAACACTATCTTCAATATTTTTTGAGTAATTGCCCTTTGTCATTTTAACAAATGGGATTTTGTCTGGAGCATAACTTCCAAATTATAAAAGCTGTTGACTTCAAAAGATCACATTTAAGACAAGGGCAAAGCACAAGATCCAGAACTCTGTCTACATTATTTTTGGGGTTATTTCCCCAAGAGTGAATTTTTGACCGGAGAAAAACTCCATAAAGTAAAAGAGCTATTGCCTTCAAACTTGATATACAAGTAGACTATGTTAGGAACAAGTGCAGTGCACAAGACCAATAGCTCGGTTTCCACTATTTTTGGAGTTGTGGCCCTCAGTTATTTTACCAATTTGATTTTTGTCTGGAAAATAACTTCTTTTGGCTTAAAAATTCATATACAAATAAATAATATTGAGGACAAGTGCAATGCTTAAGATAGATAACTCTGTCTCCATTATTGTAGAAGTTATTGCCCTTTGTTGTGTTACAAACTTAATTTTTGTCCGGCGCATAACTTCAAAGTATAAAAGCTATTAACGTCAAACTGCATATGCAGACAGATCACATTGGGGACACATGCTATGCACAACATCCATAGCTCTGTCTGCACTAATTTTGGAGTTGTGGCCCTTATTTATCTAACAAATCTAAAAGATTTGTCTTGAGCATAACTTTCAAAGTATAAAAGCTATCGGCTGCAAATTGTATATAAAGATAGAGCATCTTGAGGACAAGTGCAATGCAGAACAGTCATATTTCTGTTATCAATATTGTTTTGGAGTGATTGTCCTAAAAGCTGCGAAAACCAATGTCCTAGTGATGGGTCTAATATTTGAAGCCTGGCTTTTATTTTTGCAGTTTTTGTTTGTGGATTTCGTGTTTGTAGATCTATATATCATCAAGAAATTATGTGGGTTCACTGATTTAAATTCATCAATGCAACACAAGATATGGATATATGGCTGTCTTGGTGTTTTATATCCGTCAACCGTACTTCAGCAATTGAACAGTGATTATAAATGGCTCGGTGCAATGAAGTGCTTTTTAGGTCCAGCAGGAATCATACCCGGGACGAGGCGGCGGAGGATATAGCTGTCCTTCAGACTACCCTCTTGTTATACTTTTAAAAGAATATAATCATTCATACAACAGCTACAGATAACAAACATGTCTATAACTAGGTCAACAGTAACTTACATCAAATAGACAAGTACAAATAAACTCTTGAATACTTTATAAACCTATGAACTTCCTTTAAAACAAACACTTTAACATTTCTAAGACAGCAAAATACTAATAACAGGCCACAGCCCCTTAACCAAAATAGTCCCTTTTGAAACTTCTCTATATTAAAATTACTTGCATACAACAGGTAAACACAATTTTAGTTGCAGTTCAAATGATTTAATTTGTCTTGATCGGGTTGAAAGACATACATGTAGTAGGAAAATATTGAACAGCTGATTGCCAGCATTTTCTCCTGTTCCAACAATGTTTTCAAAAAGCTGCTCCCATTGAGGTAGTTAATGAAGAGTTCTGCTGATGAAAGTTGAATCATAGACTTCAGAATATCATTAAACCCTACCACATATAAAGAAGTCCATAAGAACAGTTTTTGTTGAAAACTGGTTAACTCTTTACCAGATAATCTCTGGTTTTTATGGCCCTAAGGTTGACGGTTGTAGAAAACATTCATGAAAAGCATTTCTCCTTTTCCCACAATGATTTCTACCCATCAAAAGAAAAATCTATCATTAGATTCGAAATTAGTTTTTGTCTGCAAATCCTTTTGATTTGGATGATACCAAAATTTTGTCATCTGTTAAAGAGTTAAACAGAGATATCACTCATGTTGAGCAACTTCTCCTTTCACAATATTTTTAACTCATTTAGATGAAGCTTGAAACTGTATTTTTGTCCACAAGTATTTTAAATTATGTAATTTTCAAGCTTCTACTCAGACTTGGCAGTTCAAATATTTCAAGGAAAAAAAACTTTTTCACCATGTTTTAAAAATCCTTCTTCACCAAGGTCAACACAAGATTGATTAGTAACATGTTATTATAGCCCTTACAGCCAGAGTTAAGACACTTTGCGTTAGGCCACATTTATATTGGCTTTAACATTAAATACTGAATTATACTTCTTGAATAATGTATTCCTTCTTTTTTATAATATACATATATTTGCTAATTTGCTATTCCTTCATGCAAAATGAAGAAACATGCAGTAAAACATTTTATGTGGAAAAGCAATCAGTAGCTCGGAAAGAATATTGTGTGTAGCAGCCGTAGGAGAATCTCTACAGAAGCATAATTATAAAGGTGTACTGGCATTCGCAATATTACTGGATGAAAGCAAAATTGAACTTCAATGGGCTAAAAATTCAAAATGGGCATTTTCATTGGAGAAAAGATAGAAATATTATGTTTTCAGGGGTCTCTTTGTCCTATTATGACAGCATATGAGACATTGTAGATTCAAAATTAGACTGCACATTATTTGCAATCTAATCTTGATCTACAATAGTTCCAAAGGAAAGAGATCGTGCCTAGTGTTTTAAGAGTGGGTTAAACACCACACAAACAAGGGAAAGATTCCTAATCATGAGTTTCTTTGTTGGATCTACATTCTCAACTCCTTTTTTTCCATTGAGTGTCCATAAGTAAGACCTCCACAGACAAAACCATAACCTACATAAGTACGCTGTCTATCTAATATGACTGAAATAATGTAGAAATCAGCTTAAAGCACTTTTTAATTGCCTTATGGTGTTTAAACTGATTTAATTAGCTGAGAGAGTGTATAATTTCACGAAGGACCAATTCTCTATGCAGTATGGTCAGTGCGAATACTGTTACACTTTTTAGGTTTTTGTCATAAACAGTTATTTTATCTTTAACAAGATACAAGACGTTTAGGAGGCTTTTTTTTAAAAGTACTATTTATTTAAAGGCTGTCTATTCTTATAAGTTAAACCAGTTTTAAATACTTAGCCCAATGCACAAATTGAATTGCTACGAAATGTTTATTGTTTTCCCTCTCTCAAACTTTTGACAATGCTGTAATCTCTACACTAAAATCAGTTTCATAAAATTGTCTTGTTTCTTGTTTGTTTCCACTTTTTCTTCAGGTAAAGTGCATTTTTATTGGCTTAATTAGTATTAATTCTATGTTTCTTCTATATGATGTATTACAGAAAAGTCTGATCATGTATTTCTAAGGATTCTTCATTTTTAAGACTAAGTGCAAAACGTTGTAAAACAAGGGCGTATGTAGCAGTTACGACCTTCTTATTCAACTGTGTAATACTTTGTAAAATATTAACAAAAGGTCGTACGTGTCACATACGACCTTATGTTATAAACAGATTGAAACAGATTTTACTTACGACCTTTTCCAGCACCTTATTTGGTCAACACAACAAGTTCAAATTTCTATGAAATTGACATAAAAGGATAAAGAATGAAATGCCGTTTCCAAATATGTATGCATCTTATAAGGTCGTAAGTGACACTTACGACCTTATCATTCTAAGGCATCGAATTGCCTTTGCGACTTATATAAATCAAGTTCAGGCTGCACGAAATGTGCAGTCTGATTTTGGATTTACACTTTGCGCTCTTGTAGGACATCGACGAAAACAACATTGAAAAATATGCTGGTTCTTGGGTCTTTTTAGAAAGTGATGACGTCATCATCACCTTCTTATGCCAACCGACAGACTTTTCCTCCAAGATGACGTATTACACCTCAGCTTCAAGAAAAATAGGTCCTCATAGATCAATGAACAGACGCGTCTGTGTTATTTGATATGGACAAATAATATGCGGATTAAAAATCAGTGTAAGCTATTTACACAAACAATGAATTTCAGAGTTAATGTCGCAGAATTCGCTCTAAATTTGAAATTTTGTCGCGTTCCGCAGCTTTCACATGACCTAGTTTACAAAGTACGTCGCAGATGAATCAGTAAAAGAAACACCCCAAAACACCCAAAACCACTCGAAAATTACCCAAAACCACTGTCATTACACCTCAAACAACTTTTCTAACATCTAAAACTGCACGCGAAACGCTTAGATACACGATTTTATGTAAATCAGCCATGAATTATTGCTATCAATTTTAGTATTTTAGGCCTTTGATTGGCTTTAGATCGAAGTATTTAATGTACTTTGATTAATTGTAGTTGCGTACGCATACTGCTGGGATAAAAACCGAAAGTAGAGAACGATTGTAATCAATAAAGATAAAAATTGACATTTATGCTGGTTATTGCTGTTGTCCGGACTCTAATACAGTGGCAACAAGGATATTTCATTCCCTCCGTATATAGTAAATATAACCTGAAATATGAAACGCTTGGTAAAATACAACAATTTCGACCGTACATTGACAGCTGGATGGAGAACGTGGAATACCTAGTCTAAGCTCTAGAATGGTTTTCTGTTGCAAATAGTATCGATGATGATGATAAAAAAAAAACAGCTTATTCTATTTTTATCTCCATGTGGATCTAA